>JAJNOH010000028.1:0-641199 GCA_022376275.1 Xylariomycetidae sp. FL2044 | reverse complement strand
ATTCTTTTATTTATATAATAATTTTAAATAATTTATTTAAAATTATATTATTATTATTAATATATAAATAAATAATATTTATTATTTTTATTTTAATAAAATTTATAAAAAAAAACGATAAATTATTTTAAAGACTTAAAAATATTATAAATTTTCATTAAAATAATTTTATCGTTTTTAATAATTATAAAATTATAACAAAGGTTTTAATTATTAATTAAAATAAAGTTATTAAAATAGATTTTATATATTTTTAATAAATAATTAAATAAAACTTATTAGTTTTATTAAATATATAATTTTTTATAAAAAACTTTTTAATAATTTTTATTTTATATTTAATTTTTATCTTTTTTTTTATTTTTTTATTTTATTTTTTAAACATTTATATATATTAATTAATTTTTTATTATATAATTAACTTGATTTTATATATAATATATTTATTTAATATAAATTTTAATAATTATTATAAAATTTAAATATATAAATATAAATTAATTATATATTTATAAAAAACCTATTTTTTATAATAAAAAAAATTAATAAATAAATAAAAAAAATTTAAATTTATATATAAAAACCCGAGCTTTTTAATTATTACCTAATAATATTTATTTTTATAATTAATATAATAATAATATTAAGCTTTTATAAATAATATCTTCATTAATTTTCGATTGTTTTTAATATAATTAAATTACAATAGCTATAAAACTAAAACGTCGGCATTTTTAACGATTATTTATTTTTTAAAATATATAATTATTTTAATTATAAATTAATATATAATTTATATAAAATTATTGAATTATTTATTTATATTATATTTATAAATTATATAATATATATAATATTTAATATTAAAATCTTTTTTATAAAGATATTATTTTAAAAGTTTTAACTTTAAATTTATAAATAAATTATATAATTAATTATATATTATTAATTATATTGTTTTTTATAATTTAAACTTTTAATATTAAAAGTTTTTAATATTATATATTTATTAATTTAATAAATTTATATAAACCCTTTAATTATATTTTAAATTTAAATTTAAATATATATTATTATCGAGTTTTTTTATAATTAAAACTTATAAAAAGCCTCGTTTTTTATTATTTTTTCCGCTTTTTTTAAATTTTATTATATTTATAATAAATAAATAAAATTCTTCAAAATCCCCCCCTTTTCCCACTTAAATTTAATATATTTATAACGTAAGAAAAAAAGATAAAAATAATTAAAAGATATTTTTATAAAATAATATAATAAATTTTAATGACTTTTTTTATGTTATTTTTTTTATTTTTATTTTTATTAACCTTTAAAAATAAAATAAAAATCTATTTTTCTTTAACTTTTATTTAAAAATATATTAATTTAGTTAAAAGCTAAATAAATAAAAAACGAGATTTTATTTTAATTTTTATTTTATTTAAAATTATAAATTTTTTCGATTATTTATTAATTTTATTTTAATATTATAAATATATAATATTTTAGTGGGAAAAAAGGGGGTTTATATAAACTTTTACCCATTTACTAAATATAACATTAATTTTTAAAATAAAATGATAAAAAAATTAATAAATAATTTATATATATTTTTATTTAAATAAAAATATAAAGCGCTTTTTAATTTATAAAATTTTTTTATAATATTTATTTTATTATAATTTATTTTTTACGCTTTATATATTTTATCTTATATTATTTTATTTATTATTTAAAATAAATAAAATTATAAAAACTTAAATTAAACTTTTATTATATTAAATTAAAGTTTATAAAATTTATTATTTTTATTATTTATATAAATATAAAGACCCTTAAAATGCTTTCAAATTATATATTATTTTTATTTATTAATTTTTAATTTAATATTAAAAAATTATATAAAATACATTTATTATTAAATTATATAATATAATTTATAAATTTAATATAATATTTAATAATATTAATATATTTAATTAAATTATAGCTTTTTAATATAATTATAAATCTTTTATTTATTTATTTATTTATATATTTATAATTTTATTAAAAAATATAAATAATTTTTTTATTGAATAATTTATAAAAAAAACGGTATTAAAAAACCTAGCTAATTAAAAAATCATATATTATATTTTTTTTATACAATTAAAATTAATAAATTATTATATATTTATTAAATGTATATATTTAAAAAATTATAAATATATTAAAAATTGAGGTTAATATTTATATATTATATATAATTTAAAAATATAATATATAAACTTTTCCCCTTTTTTCAAAAAACGAAAATTTCAAAAATTAAATAATTAATACGCGTTTATATAAATATTATAATAAAAAATTACTTTTTTTATAACCCTTAAAAGAGGTTTAAAAATAAATAATAAAATCCTTAAAAATTATTTAACGTTTTATATTTATTATATAATATTTAATTTAATAATTATTAAATTTTAATGTATTAAATTATTAGTTTTATTAATAGAAAAAGGGGTTTTTAAAAACTTAAAAATTATAATTAAATATATAATATTTTAAATAAGGTATATAAGCTTTATTATTTAAAAATAAATTAAATTAATAATTATTTAAATTTTTTAAAAGGCTACCTTTAAATAAAAAGGGTTTTTTAAAAGTTTGATACTTATTAAATTAATATAAAAAACCTTTATAGTTATTTATAAATAAAATTTGAATTTATTTTGTTTTTTATATTATTTATAATTAAAAATAATAACTTTTGAGATTAATTATTAATTAAATAATTATAATATAATATAATTATTATATATATAAACTTTTATTTTTATATAAAAAGTATTAAATTTAGTATTATATTAAAAAACCATTAATATTTTAATTTTTAGTATATAATTTATATAAATTAAAAATAAATCGTTAAAATAATTATAATTTTAATAAAATAAAATATATAATTAAATAAATAAAGCTTTTAAACGTTTTAATTTTTTTAATAAATATTAATAAATTATTTTTAAAAAATATTAAATTTAAAATAAAAAAGGTTTATTAAAAATATTATAAATTATATATATATATTTAAATATTAATAAAATTTATTTTTTATATTTAAATTTAAATAATAAATATAAAAATAATAAATAAATATTTTAAAAAGTTTAAAAATATTAACTTTTTTATATTATAAAAACTAATTATTTTTAATATAATTAATTAATATATATATTAAAATTATATTAAAAATTTCTTAATGTTTTTAAAATTATATTTTAAATAAATTAGATATTTATTTATTTTAAAAAGTTTATTATAAATAATTAAAATTTATTATATAATATATTTATTTATTTATTTTATTTCAGTTTATTTTAAATTTTTTTGTTTTTTTTTTAATTTTTTTTTAATTTATTAATATTAAAAACTTTAATAGTTATAAAATTAATTAGTTATTTTTTCGATTTTTAATTATATTATAATTAAAATAAATAATTTATTATTTTTTAAAATTTTTAGTTAAAAAATTTAATTTAAAAAATTATTTAAAATATTTATAAAATATTAAAAAAAATAAAAACTTTTATTAAAGTTAAATTAGATAAATATATATAAAAAGCTTAAATATTAATAAAAAAAAGAATTTTTATTTTTAAACTAAAAAAAATATTAAATATAATATTTTTAAAGCGTTAATTTTTACTTTTATATATTTTTTAAAAATAATAATTAATTTTTTATATATAATTTATTTTATAACTATTTTATTTATAATAATTAATAATTATATATATAAAATAAAATAAATAAAACATATATTATAAAATATATTATATAATAATATATAATTTTTAATAAAATGTTTATTATAAAATAAAAACTTTTTATATAATATATATATATATATATATATATATATATATATATTAATTATAAAAATAATCATTAATATATATATATAATAATATAAAATCTTTTATAATTATTATAAATATATATTAAATTTATTTTGATTATTATTTATTTTAAGAATATATTAAATATATATTTAAAAAAAAGTTAAATTAAAAATAAATTAAATATAATATATATTCGATTTTTATAATTAATATTTAGCGTTTACTTTTTTTATAATAATAAAAATAAAACCTTTTTTTATTTTTATCATATAATTAATTAATTATAATTATAAAAATATAAATAACGATTAAATTAGATATTTAAGTTTAAAAAAGCTATAAAAAACTTTATATAACGTTAAAAAATTAATAAAAAAATAGCGTTTATTAATTTTAAAAGTTTTTTAAAATAAAAGGATTTAAATATATATAAACGTATAAGCGCCCATTTTTTTTAAAAAAAAAATAAAAGATAGCTAAATTAAAAATATATAAAATATAATATAAATTTAACTTTTATAACTAAAAAGTGGTTTTTATTTTTTTATATTATTTTAATTTATTATTATAATTATATATAAAATAAAATTATTAATTTTTATTAAACTTTTATAAATAATATATTTTTTATAATAATTTATTATTATTTTTAATTAATTTTAAATAAAATTAAATGTAAATTATTTTAATTAATTATTAATATAAAAAATATTTATATAATAATTAATTAATTAAATAAAATATTATATTAATAATAATTATAAAATATATTATAAATTTTATAAAGTTTAATCAAATTAATTTTAATTAACTTATTTTTAATTTTTAATATAATAATAAAATTAAACGTGGGCTTTAATTTTAAATTAAATATATAATTTTTTTTAAAAATATAATTATAATTATATTTAATATATATATAATAAATTAAATAAATTACCTTTAAAAATAATTTTTTTTAATTTAATTTTAATATAAAATTATTTATAATTTTATTATAATTAATTAAATTTTTTAATATAAGATATTATTTTTATTAATAAATTATAATTTATTTAAATATTTATATTATTTATAAAATAATATAATAAAAAATTTAATAATATAATTATAATACTTTAAAAAACTTATATATATATTTTTTTTTTAAAAAATTAAAGTTTAAAACATTAAAATATTTTTTAATTATATATATTTATAACGTAAATTAATAAAAAAAATTATAAACATATTAAATTATAATATTATATGTTTTAATTTTATTTAATTTCATTAAAGCTTATATAATAAATATAATAATATAAATATTTAATATTTAAATAAAATATTTTATTTTAAATTTATTTATTTTATATATTTTTAATTTTTTTTAATTTATATAAATTAAATTAAAATTATATATTTTTATAATTAATATATATATATATATATATATTAGTATTTTTCATTTAATTTATGTTATTAAATAGATAGTTATATATAGGTACCTTTATAGGTAGGTACCTCTCACCCTAAGCAGCACTCTTAGCAGCTGCCTGACCGTTGTTTCAACGTCACCTGGCCATTCCTCTCCCAACAACATCAAGTATCCCCGAAACTTCGCGGCGCCGCTCAGCATGTCGTCGTTTAGCTTCCGCGGTCTGGCTGTGGCCGTGCTCTCGTTGTCGGATTTCGCTGTCGCCCAAACCAACTATACCCAAATACAGATTGATTCGTTGCGGGCACAACTCGCCCTGCTCGACGATCGACCTCCCGACTGTCCACCATGGTAAGCAATCTCGCCTCCCGGTCGTGCTCCCTCCTACACGCACACATGCACACACGATGCGATGTGCTGCCATAGGGCGCATCCCAAGCTCACAGCTCTACTCGATGTAGTTTCAACTGCCTCTTACCCGCCCACGAATGCGGCCAGTTCGCCGACTGCAACGAGTACAACGGAAAGTGTGAATGTCCCGCTGGCTTTGGAGGAGACGATTGCCTAGAACCAAGTTTGAGAAACCCCTACATCTCATCATTCCCACCGCCGACTAACCAAATCAACAGCCTGCGGCTCGCTTTCTCGCGGTCGAGATCGTCCCGTAAGAGATGGCCCTACGTGCGATTGCGACGACGGCTGGACTGGTATCAACTGCAACGTCTGTACCCAGGATGTCGCCTGCGATGCTCTCATGGAACCCGGGACGGGCGGTGTATGCTACCAGAATGGAGAGGTGATCAAGCAAAACCATCAAATGTGTGGTGTCAGCAACGAAAAGATCCTCACCATGCTCGACGGCAAGGTACCCGAGGCTACCTTTACATGCACAAAGGAGTCGGGCTTCTGCGACTTTCAATGTACGTGAACCTATCTTCCCCCTGTGCACCTGCGCATGGAGACGACGGCGCATTGACAAGGAGGTCACGATAGTCTGGATCGACCAAACCGAATCCTTCTTTTGCCACCTCGCGAATTGCGAGTCGACCGCCGATTTTACACAAGACCAGAATAGCACCTACTACAAGTGCCCCGATGTCGAGTGCAGCTGTATTCCAGACCGCATGCTCTGTGGGGCGCCAAATTCTATCGACTTGACGGAGTTCCTCAAGCAGGCTGTCGAGGGTCCTGCTAGTTTCAGCTGTCTGCAGGAAAAGGGAGGGATCAACAAGTGTAAATTCAGGGAGCCCCAGCTAGATGGGTTGGTACAGAGTGTCTTTGGCGACGAGAGTATCAAGTTGGAATGTCGCTCCGGCGAGTGTCTCTACCAGACCGAGGTGCCTGGATATGAGAGGCCGATCAAGAAAATCAACACCCCACTGATTGCCGGTGTCATTGCCGGCTGCTCACTTTTCCTCGTGGCCGTCATTCTGCTCACTTGGTTCCTCGCGCACCGCCAATACAACAAATACGGTCCCATCCATCTGGACGACTCGGACGATGAAGCTTTGAAGTTAATGGCCAATCACCGGCCTGCCACTCTGTATTTCGAACATGTCAATTACCGACTGAACGGCAAGACGATCCTCCAGGATGTGTCGGGAATCGCGCATCCCGGCGAGATCACCGCCATCATGGGTGCGTCGGGTGCTGGCAAGACCAGTTTTCTGGATATCCTGGCGCGAAAGAACAAACGCGGTGCCACCAGTGGCGATTTCTTTGTCAATGGAGAGAAGGTAACGGACGCCGAGTTTAAGAGTGTGGTTGGCTTCGTTGATCAAGAAGACACCATGCTCCCAACGCTCACAGTGCACGAGACCATTCTGACGAGTGCTCTTCTCCGACTCCCCAGAGGAATGGGCCGCGCAACCAAGGAGCAGAGAGTCTGGGAAGTCGAGAAGCAACTCGGCATCTATCACATTCGCGATTCCCTGATTGGGTCGGAAGAAGGCAAGGGAAGAGGCATTTCGGGCGGCGAGAAGAGGCGTGTTAGCATCGCCTGTGAGCTTGTCACTAGTCCTTCTATCCTGTTTCTCGACGA
Source organism: Xylariomycetidae sp. FL2044 (assembly GCA_022376275.1). Classification (NCBI taxonomy): domain Eukaryota; kingdom Fungi; phylum Ascomycota; class Sordariomycetes; species Xylariomycetidae sp. FL2044. The sequence continues at coordinate 633,857 of JAJNOH010000028.1, read as the reverse complement.
ACCGACAAGTGGCCTCGACGCATTCAACGCATTCAACGTGATCGAATGCCTGGTCACACTGGCCAAGACGTACAAGCGTACGGTCATCTTTACCATCCACCAACCGAGATCCAACATCGTCGCTCTTTTCGACCGTCTCATTCTCCTCGCTCGAGGCGCGACCGTCTATTCTGGGCCTTTCGCACAGTGCCAGGACTATTTCGACGAAGTCGGCTATGCCTGCCCACCTGGTTTCAACATTGCCGATTATCTTGTCGATCTGACCATGCATGCTAGCTCCGGCAGGAGCTTCGACGATGGGTCGATTGCGCACGAGGTCGCTAGCGTCGGGCCCAGCAGTACCAAAGCCGTCAAATCGGTTGCGAGTATATCTGGCAACAGCACGGCGGAGGATAGTTCGACCGAGCCCTCATCGAGCCGACACAGGCCCAGACCCAAGCGGAAGGACTCGGTCAGGGCAAGACAGGAACGCGAACTTTTCACTCGGCGGAAAAACACGGCCGATACTGCGGCTTCTTCTGACGCCGAGGATGACATTGGCGCTTACAAGCTTCGACCTGCTGGTGGAGTACCACCGCAGATCATCGTCGAGGATGTTCACGACCTTCCGCCATCCGCCGGAACGAATTTAGACGGTCTCGTCCAGACTTTTGCGGATTCCGACATCGCGAACACCATCCATGATGAGATACAGCAAGCCGTTCTGGGGGCACAGAACGCCAACGGCCAGAATGGCAATACGGGTGACGGAGCTACCGTGAACGGCAACTCCATCGGCCGCGGATATGCTCGTATCAGCTATGCCCGTCAGTTCATTATCCTGTCCCAGAGAACGTGGAAGAACCTCTACCGAAACCCGTTGTTGATGTTGACGCATTATGCCATCGCCATTCTTCTCGCCGTGCTTTCTGGATTTCTCTTCTACGGCCTCACGGATGATATTGCTGGCTTCCAGAACAGGCTCGGTCTGTTCTTCTTCCTGCTCGCCTTGTTCGGCTTCAGCACGCTCACCAGCCTGAACGTCTTTGCCTCGGAGCGACTGTTGTTCGTACGCGAGAGAGCCAACGGGTACTATTCGCCCATCACGTACTTCGTCGCTAAGGTACTCTTCGATATCATCCCTCTGCGCATTATCCCACCCATCCTGATGGGAGCCATTATATACCCGATGACGGGCCTTATACCCGATGCGCCTCACTTCTTCATCTTCATGCTCACCTTAGTGCTGTTCAATCTTGCCGCGGCGGGAATCTGCCTCTTCATCGGAATCATTTGTAAGGATGGCGGTGTGGCGAACCTGATCGGAAGTCTGGTGATGCTGTTCTCGCTCTTGTTCGCTGGCCTGCTCCTCAACCACGACAAGATCCCCGAGTCGGCGCTCTGGCTGCAGTCCTTGTCTATCTTTCACTACGGATTCGAGGCGCTGATCGTGAACGAGGTGGTTAAGCTGACGCTCATCGACAAGCAGTACGGCCTGGATATCACGGTGCCCGGAGCTGCGATCCTGAGCTCGTTTGGGTTTGACAACGGGGCTAAGTGGATGGACATCATCAACTTGGGCATCTTCGCCGCTGTGTTTGTTATTTTGGCTTATGCTGCGATGCACTTTCTCCTCATTGAGAGACGCTAGAAAGAGGTCGATGGACAGAGAGGGGATCGTCGGGTTCTCGACGTAGATGTGCACTATCTGCATTTTCGTTTTCTTGACTATTTTGTTCTGCATATCCTGGGTAACCTTCACGACTGGACTGGAGTGGTTTCCGGGGGCGCCGGAACCATCGGCGTTATTGGGGAGATTTCATTGGTGTCAGGCAGATGCAGAATACAATGATATACCGGTATACACTAACCACAAGAAGATAAAGGGATTGGTTCATACATACATACATATATAAATATATATAATATACATTTGTCTACATGCATCATCTTCTGAAGACCGTTGCGATCGAGACGCAGCTATTATCCGTACATACTTGAACTGACTAATCGGGTTGTTGTACCGACGTATAACGTGCTAGTAACCATGTTTTGAGGCTACGGCAGCTTCTGGGATGACTGCTTAGTCGACGGATCTGGACCTCGGAGAATCCATCTTGCCACCAGCAAGCTCCTCGGCGACGCGCTGCTGCATCTTGTGCGTCTTGGTCTCCTCTGACTCGAGACTCTTTAAGCTCTTGGAAGTGTTCCGCTGTACATCATTCAGCATCTCGGCGACAGTGAGCGGATCCCCTTTCAGGTCCCAGATATTCCGGGTCCGCTGGCCCGAACCGCTAGTACCCATCGACTTCCAGTAGTTCTCGGCGAATAGCCGGTCCACCTCGCCCTCTAGCTCGGCCTCGGACACGATGAAGGAGCGGGCGTTCATGTACAGCTCGTGGATGGCGTCGCGACGGGCCTCGCTCTTGGCATCCTCGATGGCCGAGGTGCGCGCGCGGCTCTCCAAGGCGTGCTCGAAGCGTAGAGGGTCACGAATGACGGTAGTCCGCAGGGTGGCGGCCGAGATACTGGAGCGGGTGAGGCGCTCGTCCTCGCGCTCGGGGGCCATGGCGGCAGCGCGGTTGAATTCGAATTTGGCCTTCTGTCTGGTGAGGCGGATGCGGTCGGCGCGCTGCTTCCGCAGCCACAGGTCGCGGACGCCGGATCGCATGTTCTCCCTCCGCGAGGCGGCCATGCGCTGCTTCCACGCCTGGATGTCGGATCTGGGCTCGCGGCGGCCACGAGGGGTGGATGGCTCGGGGGTGGCGCTGGCCAACCAAGTGTCGGTAGCCTTCAGGTGAGCATCGCGGTGGGGGAAGATGCGGCGCGGGATGGGGAGATGACCCCTGACGGGCTTGAGCTCGCGGAATTTCTCGACGGACTGATCCTGGGGCGGGTTCGGTACATTGATGAACTTGGGAGATTCCGGGGGGATTCTTTGACAGGCTATGGATGTGCTGGTGAATAGGCGGGATAGGGCTGTTGTTGTGAGGACGGTGGTTGCGGATGTGGATGCTGGCGCTGATGCTCCTAATCCCGCTCCTGCTCGGGGAAGCATAGATGGTCGGGAGAGGATTGGGGGCATCTTGGGGGTGGTGAGCCGGCGGCCGATGGACAGCTCTGGGTGACAGTCAGGTAAAGGGAGAGAGAGAGAAGTTTTCGTCCGTCTTGGAATAAATTAACAAGTACTATGTACCCTTTGCACCCTTAGGGTAGTCTAGTATCAATATTTAGAGCAATCAATTGACCGTCTCGTAAACATGGGCGTGGACGTAGGTCCTATGTCGAATAGTGAAGCTATGTCGTCGACTTTTTCCTAACGTCGAGTCGAGATTTTAGATTCGCCAGTAAGAGAGAGGATGATGGGTGATGGGCTACTTCGTATAAGCGGGCCCCATGCAGCCACGCAGCCACGCAGCCACGAGGGCCCCACTGAGCTGCAGCGGAAGCCAGCGATTGGGCGGTAAGACGCGGCAGAACCCTTGAAAAGGCTGGAAAAGGCAGAAAGCTTGGGACGGGATGGCCCCGCTGTAAAACTTCAAAAAATTGAATAAAATAAAAAAATAACAGAGAGAAGAAAAAAAGAATGTTGCAGGTCAGTTCGACCGACCTCTCACTTTCTACAACTACTACTACCTAATTCACCACCACCACCACCACCTACGGCAATATGGGTACCGGCAAGAAGGAGAAGAACCGGCTTGTCCGCCAGGGCAAGACCGGTACCGGTATGGACAATATAAAAGTCAAAGGCGAGAACTTTTACCGCTCGGCAAAGAGGGTGAAGGCTCTGTCTATACGCAAGGACAGTAAACCGCAGCGGAATAAGGAAGGGAAGATTGTTCAGTGAGTCGCTATCCCTTCTTTTTTGCTTTCTGTTCCGCCTTTCTCCCCGGACCTCAGACCTTACGGAATCTGCTAGGCTAGCCCCCATGACTGACTAGACGACCTTCCCCCCAGGGCTGCTTCGTACCAGAGTCGAGATGCCCCCGTTGCCCGAATCGAGCCCAACCGGAAGTGGTTCGGAAACACTCGCGTCATCTCCCAAGACAGTCTCAGCGCTTTCCGAGAGGCCATGGCAGAGAAGGCCAACGACCCCTATACCGTCCTGTTGAAATCAAACAAGCTGCCCATGAGTCTGATCAACGACGGTTCCGAAACCAATGGTCTCAAACAACACAAGGCCAAGATGACCCTGGAGAGCTCTCCCTTCTCGGAAGTTTTTGGCCCCAAGTCGCAGAGGAAACGAGTCAAGCTGGATGTTCCCAGCTTCACCGATCTCGCCGAGGGTACAGAACAGAACATGGACGCCTACAAGGACCGACTCGAGCAGGCCAGACTGCTCAGTGGCAATTCCGGCCTTGATATCGACGGTACAGGCGAGCATCGACCGGATGACGAGGACCCCCTCACCATGGCCATCGAACCTATATTTAGCAAGGGGCAGAGCAAGCGAATCCACAACGAGCTGTATAAGGTTTGTCGCGCCCTCGTGCTATTCTGGCCCGCCTATATTGATCCTTTGCAGGTTTTGGATTCCTCTGATGTCGTTTTGCATATTTTGGATGCTCGGGACCCTTTGGGAACTCGATGTCGTAGTGTCGAAAAATACCTCCGTACAGAAGCACCTCACAAACATCTCGTTTTCGTACTCAACAAAACCGACCTAATACCCACCTCTGTTGCTGTAAGTCTAGCTCTGCCTTTCAGCGTATGATCCCAACGTTTCTTGTCAGGACACTTCCCGCCTTTTGCGCATCATGGAAGTCCGTCTGTTAAAACGTTGGGAGATTGAACTTTTCTACTTGCTGTTCTTCTGGTCTTCGGATTAGAGGAACTGACTGAGTTCCGTTTTGGGGCTCTGTCATAAGTCAGACCTGTGTTTCACATTGAGTTGAGATCTACTTCCGTCCCACTGGGGATGGCTCATGGTAGATTTCTTAGTTTTGATTCACACATCCTGGTGTTTTCTCTGTCATAATCTGTGTGTAGTCGTACGCCGCAATGGCACTGACAAATCTGCAGGCTGCTTGGGTACGGACACTTTCCAAGGAATATCCCACACTTGCGTTCCACGCGTCCATGACGAACTCATTCGGCAAAGGCAGTCTGATCCAACTTCTCAGACAATTTTCAACTCTGCATGCCGACAGGAAGCAGATATCCGTGGGTATGGTGGGATATCCCAATGTGGGCAAGTCCTCCATTATCAGTGAGTTCGATCCGTTCCCGGATGCTGGCTTCTCGCCCTAACCTGATGATGCAGACACCCTTCGGGCCAAGAAGGTAGCAACCGTGGCCCCTATTCCAGGCGAGACCAAAGTCTGGCAATATGTCACGCTCATGAAGCGTATCTATGTATGTCCTCGGTGTATCGGCAATCAGTCACGCCGAAGTGTACTAACCGCGTTTTCATAGCTTATTGATTGTCCTGGTGTCGTGCCCCCAAACATGAACGATACGCCTACTGATATCCTTCTCCGAGGCGTGGTCAGACTTGAAAAAGTTGAGAACCCTGCTCAATATATACCCGACCTTTTGAAAAAGGTCAAAGCGCATCATATGGAACGCACGTACGAGTTGAAAGGATGGAATGACCACGTACACTTTCTGGAACTCCTTGCGCGCAAATATGGCCGTTTACTGAAAGGGGGCGAGCCAGACGTTGATGGGGTGGCTAAAATTGTTCTCACCGATTTCACTAGGGGGGAAATCCCTTGGTTCACTCCCGCACCAGTCACACAAGGCGATGACGATGAGAAAGGCATCGAAGGACGCGAGGGTAGACTTGGTGAGATGTCTAGAAAACGGAAGAGGGACGACGTGGCAACAGCGGAGAACCCACCATCGTTAGCGGCCCCTGGCACGGAGCCAAAGAAAGCTGGGACAGCTGAAAGTGAGAATTCAGACGACGAGTTCGAAGGCTTTGGCAGCGATACGGAAGCGGCGGTCGGCGATGAACAAGGTTCCTTGAGCGAGGATGAGGGTGAAGATGAAGACGAAGACGATAGTGAAGATATGATACCCCTGGATGAGCTGAGCGATGACGATGTGGAGTCGAGTGAAGGCGAAGAGGATGAAAATGGTTGAGGGATGGTAGGATGCGAGGAAGAGCGAGTCTAGAGAGTCAATTGGTACAATGAAACGACGAGCTGCTCATCCTCCCAATCTACGACGGTATTTCCACTCACGATTCGGTGATGTTGCCTGTTGGTGCCTGACGATACCTGACGATGAGATTCATACGTACGAGGCGAGGTAGACATTGAGGCCGTGAACTTTCCACACATCTACATGTGCATACTTCCATACGCATGTACTGTCCATGCCCGACTGTTCGCGAGACGGCTGTGCTCATGACATAGGACCTCGAGATCTTGACGTTAATTGGTATATAGGCATTACCCTCGGGTTCATTCCCCCCTTGGATGATTTCACCTGTCTGCGAAAGTCCGAGGCGGTTGAGAGCCGAAGAAACCCGGGTGCAACTTCCTACGACCAACCAGCCGGTCAGTCGCTTCTCTTGTCATGGAAACTTTTCGTGCTACTTGCCCAGACATCGTGTAGTCTGGCTTTACTGAGGCGCACTGCACCTTCTCTAGAGGATCCACATCTAGATATAGGGGCAAGAAAGAGCCTTGGGAAGTTCCTTGATCCTTACCCTCGATGGCTGGGGCAGCACCAGAGGCAGCACCAGAGGTTGCCGCTCCGAAGTTCTTGGTTTCCTCATTGATTCAGCAATGATTTGAATTCCCTCGCACCGTCATCATCATCATCATCATCACCAGCAGCAGTCAGTCACTTTGGAATTGGCCGAGTCGGCATCTTGGCTCTACGCTTCTTGGTCGCCTCAATCTTACTTAGAGTCAGTACACATTGGGATGGTGCTCTATCTCTCGACATCGTACCCTCAGTTGCTTTTTGGACTCGAAGACTACTAGAGAACGAAATTGACCCCTCACGGCGTCGTCATCCGTTGTGCTCTCTGTCGCACTAGTCATGGTATTGGCCCTGGTCACGGCGTCGATGCTGATCACCGTCAGCATCGCTCAAGACCTCGTCAACACCAGAGCTGATGTGGGCTGTGGCTTTCATGTCTCTACCTCGGGCGGCTTCTCCGGCGCCGTCGGCCAGATTGGCAGCGGTCAGGCCAGAGCCTCCACCGCGATAGCGCCCTCGCTGTTTACTTGGTTTGGGGATGCCTTTGTGGATCAACAGGGCAGGGGCTGCTGGTGGACTCGTACGTTGTTGTATACCCGCAATGCATCCCGTTGATCCTCTGCTGATGTGATATGGTGGTACTTTAGCTCCAACCGCCGTCCTTCAATGTGATATGAACCAACAGCCCGATCACGGGTTCCAGATAGGATGCGATGGCTCGGTTTCCTACAACGGCCAGTCGGTATTCTACGAGTGCCAGACGGGAGACGATGACCAAGTGAACATCTACCTCCAGCCCTCCGCCGGAAACTGCTCCCAGATTACCATGAAAGCCGACAACTGCCTACCAAATTGTTCCGCCTCGGGCGCGGGGCCTTCACCGCAGTCATCCTCGCCGAGCTCTTCGGCGTCCGGGGGCGGCATCACCCCCACCCCCTTTACGACCGGACCGCTCCCCAGCTCGACACCGCCAACGACGACCGGCCCGAGCTCCAGCTCCAGCTCCAGCTCCAGTCCCAGCACCACGAGTTCCTCAACCACATCCAGCACCATCGGCTGCATCAATCGACCGCCGAAACAGATCATTCTGATAGACGAGGGGAACCCGGACACGGCCTATGGGCCGAACCCGGGCAGTACGATTCAGGTCTCGCCCAACGCGTCCTCCATCTTCAACTTCGAGACCTTCGATTCGGATGTGGGCAAGACGTGCGAGATGTTCTGGACCCTGGGGACCCAGATGCCGCCCCATAACCTCACCGGCACCCGTTGGGTCAGCTTCGAGACCCTCGACGGATGGGCCGACGCCGACACGTCGTATAACTCTGCTCCGCGGACTGAGTGGCCGCTCGATGTGGTGCAGTTGCGGGTTCCGATGGAGTTCGATTTCGGCGACTTTGATTGCCCTGGCTCCACGGCCCGGATCAGTGTGATTGTGAAGGAGGCGCCCTATGCAGATACGTGTCTGGAATGTCAGCAACAGGGGGGTGGGAATGATGGCGGGGGGCCTATGAGCGGGTTGTTTATGGCGGTTTGTCCCTGATACATGGCGGACGGCGTCAACAACAAGTATGGAGGGTGCTTTTTACATGTGGATCTGACATTATAGGGACGTTTCCTTTCCCCGATGGTTAATCTTTGGTTTTGTTTTTTGGCCCCTTTCTACCATGGTAGGTGGCTAGTGTCACTCCTTCATTGGGTTGGAACTTTTCTCTCTCTCTGTCTTTCTCCCTTTTTTGGAACTTTTCTTGGAAGGATAACAGGTAATATCGAAAATAACTGAATAGTCGATGCAGGAGTACAGTACTCCACGCAGAGGAGATAGATGGAGGAGCTGGCTACTTTGATCATAGATAGGATCGGATTAGATCAGAGATTACCGCTGGTTGTTCATTTAGTCGTAGTCAAGTTTATCTAAACGCTTCCCCTTGCTTCTGCTAGGTTACTCTACTACTACTATAGGGCATCTGAAGTTGCCCCTTGGACGGCGAGTGTTCGGATGGAATGCATAGACTATGCACAGCGGATCGGCGTGGAAAAGTAGGGGAGCAACTCGTGAAGCTGTTCCCTCTGTAACTAACTGGTGTCAGCGCGCCCCGCCGTGCTGTCTGAACCCTTTATCTACTATGCTAAGTAGGTATGTTGTTGGTTCACGTGCAGGTGGGTGTGAAAGGGAACATCAGACTACATGGTAAGTAACGTTGCTGCCGTGAGCATTCGGACCGGGGTTTTGAGAGTGGGAGGAAATTGGGAGGAGGGCGAAGGAAACGAACAGGGGCACTCGGTAGGATCCCGTCCTAGTAAGGTTCTTTCCGTCCAGAAGCAGATCTGGTTATCACCACTACTTACCTACATATGTAGGTACCTAGGTAGTATATACTTAAGTGAGTACGTATGGACGAACGGGACTGCCCGAGGGTTTGTGGCCCTGTGTCGGCGGCATACCTGGGTACACTGTTATCAACAAAGCCTTTATGCCGCTTGCCCCATAAGCTATAAGCTTGACCCTACCAGCCCTACCTACAGTTACGTCGCGTCGACGCTCTTCCTGACATAGATCCCCGCCGCCCGGTCCCCTGCTCGAAATGTTTTCACCTTGCCGAGTTTCATTCGTCGCGGCCTGTAGGTCTAGGCCCGATCAGGAAGCTCGCGATGGAGGAGGGAGGATTCTGGCCGCTATCTAATCGCAGGACCTGCCGCATGTCACGCATCAAGTGGAATCTTCTCTGGAGGGAAAAGAGATGCTCTGGTTCAGTTTTCCCATGGTTCGCCAAGGTCTGGGGTACTATGTACCGAACGTGCGGCTGAGGTTGGACACCTCGTGCTCACTCGTGGGGAGTGTGATGTAACAACCAAATAACCCCCAGAGACCTGCACGCGCGGTTTACAACTTTATCGTCCCCTCCCGGGAACGCTCATCGGATATCTGGCACCTCGAAGGACGAGCTTGGGCCGATACGGCAGCTTGGGTCGCTGCCGACCCAGTGCTTGTTGCTTGCCGGGTGCCCCAGCGGCTTGGGGGAACGGAGAGATCACCTTTTGATACGAACAGTGGCATACACATTAGGGCGGCAGCTCCTACGGTCAGGTTTAGGAAGCTCAGCAAGAGCCCTGTTTCCTGTCGCCATCTCTCTCTTGGGAGGGAGCGCGTACAATATGTTGGAGATCCTGCCTCGTCGTGCCCCTGTCGATCCAAGCAACATGTACCATCATAATGGCTGGCACCATGCCGGGTTATGTTGTGTGCCCAGGTCTCAGAAAGAGTGCCATCACCTACTGCAATCAGTAAGCGTGCTCCCGTGGACATGCATGAGGGTCGTCCTGGCATGATGGGCTGCGCAGTCCACGCACCCCCCTTTTTCCGTACGTATGCCTACTAGGGACACTACCGGAGCGTTACATGAACTCGGATCTCACGCTTCCGCTTTGCTCAAGCTTCTTCTTCGTCTGTATCATTCTGCCGGTCGTGTGGAGGAGACGAAGGAGAGAGCTGAGGTAGGCATATCACCACCCAACAGCATGGGTGCAGTGGCCATGGTGGTTGCACGCGATCGGCGTACTCATATTGTAGCATAGCGACGACCATGGCATCGTAACGTTGAGTCAGAAAGTCATGAGTGTTGTCACCCGAATCCTCGAATCCAGATGAGGCAAATTTGCTGATATATAAGTTAGGTGGACGACTCCCGCCTGACTTCGATACAACGCTTAACTCTTCATGACACCCACACCTCGCGCTCCTGCATACTCGATAGCAAAGCTTTTTTTCTGTGCATTGCTTTGTCTCACATCATTCAAAGATGGTACAAATCAAAGCCGATTTGGCGCTCTTCGCCAGCTCCGCCGCCATCGTTCCCTCGGCCCTCGCTGGCTTCAGTGCTGCGTCCCAGAGCAATGTTGCTGTATACTGGGGTAAGCAATCGTGAGCAGCCAGTCATGCCAGCAACATACGCTAATGAAGACGATCTGACAGGTCAGAACTCCTTCGGACAGGCTTCATCCCAGACGAGACTAAGCACGTATTGCTCAAGTAGGACAGACCCATCTACCGGTATTGCAAAAAGGGCCCACCGCTAATATGTGATGTCAGATAGCGAGATCGATGTGTGACGGGCCTTCAGCTATGTCAAGATGCCCTGACCTGTAGCAATGACTGATATACGAGTCCTCTCGTAGATTATCCCTTTAGCCTTCATGAACGGCATCAAGACGCCCATCACCAACTTCGCCAACGCAGGGGATAACTGCACAGTCTTCGCTGGCACGCAACTGCTAGACTGCCCACAGATAGAGTGCGTCCTTAAGCTCCCCAGTCGTCGCGAACCCCTGAGGATCACCTGACACCGGTCTAACCCAAGAGAACCACATCAGAGAGGATATCAAAACCTGTCAATCCCAGGGCAAGACCATTCTCTTGTCCATAGGTGGCGCCACGTATACGGAAGGCGGCTTCACGTCTTCGAGCGAGGCTGAGACGGCGGCTGACTCGGTCTGGGCGCTCTTCGGGTCCGATACGAGCGAGGCCAATCGCCCATTCGGCAGCGCAGTCATTGACGGCTTCGACTTCGACTTCGAGTCGACGACGAGCAACTTCGTACCGTTTGCGACGCGGCTGCGCTCGCTCATGGATGCCGACACCAGCAAGACATACTATCTTTCGGCAGCGCCCCAGTGCCCGTACCCGGATGCGGCCATGAACGACATGCTAAACGGCGCTGTCAGCTTCGACTTTATCATGATCCAGTTCTACAACAACTACTGCGGTGTCTCGTCCTTCGTCGCCGGCTCCGCCACCCAGAACAATTTCAACTTGGGGACCTGGGACACGTGGGCCAAGACCACGAGCAAGAATCCGAACGTCAAAATCTTGCTTGGCGTGCCCGCGAATACGGGGGCCGGGGCGGGATACGTGAGCGCGGCGACGCTCGGGCCGATCATCAGTTACTCGAAGCAGTATTCTAGCTTCGGAGGCGTCATGATGTGGGACATGAGTCAGCTTTACCAGAACAGTGGGTTCCTCGACGCCGTGTATGCGAGTCTGACTGGGAGCACGAAGCGGACGATGGGGCAGCGTCGCCATGTGCAATGGTAGGAACACGCCGGAAGATAAACTGGTGTCTCTCGATGAGAAGATCGAGTCTGGTGTCATATACGTCAGCGGGCCGAACCGTGGGGAGAAGCTATTGATTCTGTTTGCGCTGGGGAACCGAAAGTTTTCCCCTATTTAGATCCTAAGCAGCTGAGTGACTTGGTCTACCGTGGATGGAAAGAGAGACTGAAGGATAGTCCTGAAGCTGGCACGTTAGGTAAGGGGCTTTTCTTGTATATATTACTTACATGCCTTTGGTCAGTACAGAGCGACTGCATCTGTAACTATATATAGACTATGTGTATGTGTGACATAAAGTGATTCGCACATTCAATCCACGTCACACAAATAAGTCACTTGCCAACCTCAGTAATACTCTGAAACCTATAATCAACGGCGACCCATAAGCCGGCTTTCACCTCCCACTACTGCCTTCTCGAAGCCCGTCGGAGCATTTCGGGCTAAGGCCGAATGAGTATGTATTGGTATCATATAGACAGTATTCCGTTGCCTGCTTGCTCAGGCTGCGAACTAGAACCGGGAGTCCCCAGCCGTCAGAAGTCTATCACATCGCTATCAGGCGTGTGCTCTCCTGCTCCAGTGAACGCTTCACTCGCCTTGAAAGGGCTCAGTAGTGCCTCGCCTATACTTGTCGAGGAGATCTGATTTCATCCACCTAGTCCCTCGATTTCATCCACCTAGTCCCTCCAGACAAGTATACCCTTGCCGTAAAGACCCGCGATGATGCCCATTTTCCTCCTCACGTCTCGTACAGCCGTACACCCCGTTGGGAATTCAGAATCGGCGTATATGTGTCTGACGCCGCCTCCCTCGGTCCATTCGGACGCCATGGTCATGGCTTGTGTCTCGTTGCATAGTCTCTGCATTTTAGGGCCAGCTGTTGCCAATGCCTCTGGGTCGTTGCAGATATGTCGAGACTTGGCGAACTTGTTCAACAATCCAACGTGCGGGTGGCCGGCCATCATGAGTCTGCCATCGCTGGCAAGTGACAGATTGTCGACCAGGTAAGGTAGACGCATATGCCTGACGGGTTCTAGAGTCGACATTCGCGCGGGATCCGTAGGATGGCGGGTGACGTTGAAGAAATACACACCCGCAGTGCTTGAAGACGCTACCACCACCGTGGTGTCGTTCAAGATCTCAATACCATTGGCAAAGGGCACCCGAGCGAGCACGTTTGCCTCGACTCTGTCCTCGGGGGAGATGTCAAGGTGGACGACCGAACCCCCAGGGATGCCGAGGTAAGTCTCGAGCTCAGACAAGGGACGACTCTGCAGCATAGTGAAATACTTGTCATTCGTGACATAGAGCTCGTGGTCATTGATCAATTTGATGGCGTTTGGGGCGTGAAGGAGTGGATGTTGTATGGAGCGCACATGTTTCGCTGTGGCGGCAGCAAGGTCGACCTTGAAGACGTCGACAGCGGGTGTGTCATGGCGATGGTTTGCGACAAAGAGCATGCCTGTGGCCTCGTCATAGGCTTTGCCTAGAGAGTGGAAGTCGGCCCCTGGCTCGTAATCCAAAAGTTCCATACGTCTGAGCGCGACCTCATCAGGGGCCTTGGGGTCCCTGTAGTCATACAGGTAGAGAGCACCGCCACCGACCGGTCCGGGTAGGAAGATGCCCTGTGCCGCATTGCTTAGATCAATCAAGTCTTGGTGGGACGTAAGCTTGGAAGTTGCCGTTCAAATGCGACACCTAGCCGCGACAGCGAGACCCAATACACAATACACGATACACGATGCTGGACTTACCATTACAGTGTTCCATCTCTCGCGGCCCGGGTCGCATCCCAGAATGGCGAGACCTTCGGATTCGACCAGAACGACATCCTCGCAGCTGCGGATTTGATCGGCGAACTTGATCTCGTACGCACCAAAGGTGTTGATCTTGATAAACCTCTCGGGTGCGTTCGTGTAGAGCAGTGACAAGATCTGCAGGCGGCTGTAAAGCAAGGGAGAAAGCGATGCCAATAACAGGACTGCCTATTTCCCAGTGCCATGGTTAACCAAGGGGGCGCGATAAGACATTAATATAGAGATGAGGGTGCTTACGAGAGTGGTCTGGATGGGTGACATGGTAGATGGGTCGTCGTCAATCAAGGTACCTCTTAAGTACCTACCTAGGTATGCGTATGTATAACTGTAGGGCCTACCCAGGTAAGGTTAGATGGGTGTTTATGTACAATTATAGATGAAGTTGGAGACAAATCCGCGAGAAACCAGACTGCCTGGGCAGCGTAGAAGTGAAACCCTCGATATCTTACCGATTGCTTCGGATTACTGGAAGTGAGAATACCTAGACCTAAGTACTAACCTAAGCAGGTAGCGTATCTCGTGGGAGGGATTGGCTTACACCGTATATTTTCCCAATATTGTAGAATTTTGCACTGTCCCGAACCGGTGCTCGATGGGTCCATCCCCATTCAGGGGTAAAGGGGCAAAAGGAACAATGCGCAACTTCAGGTGCGATTGGCCGCAATTCACTCTTCAGAAAAAAGAAAAAAGAAAATGGTGTATCATCTTGATGGTGGTCTTGCGCAATTGCATTACACAAGGATAACAATAGTATTCAAAATACTCAAAATAGTCAAATCATATCTGCTCTACATCTAGGTACAGCGTCCCATATACACCAATCCTTTTCACGGAATATATAATGTAAGGTTAGCATGGTCACACCAAGCTTGCATGCAAGTCACCAGTCAACTAACTCTCTCGCCAGACCAGAATACTAGAGCGAGCTGCAAATACCACAGTATCAGCTCAAATAAGTTAGATTCACGGATACGCCCTGTATTGAAATGTTATAAAATGCTTCCCTGCATGCAATGAATTGGTTTATCACATGGAAGGGTCTACGTTCGGAACTTCTTGTCCGCATGTTGATCTGCCCATTTGAACTCGAATCACCTCCAGGGCTTTCCTCTTGCTATTACCAGGGAAGACGCTGCCCTGAAGCAAAATGCAGTATGCGGATGCCTGCCTGGAAGGGACTCCCTTGCGCAATCGTATTGCACAACCACTTCGAAAAATTATAGCTACCGATGAGACTAAAAAGGGAAAAATGGATGTTGGATCAGATATCACCACTTTAATGGCCTAGGAAAAAGTGAAATAGTCATGTCATCCTTCACTACCCTCTTTTGAGTCCAGCTTTGTTCCTTCTTTGATGCTTAATCGAGCGGCAAGCATCGTGAGCCTGACAGCATGAAACCAAGGAGACAAGTGTATGGTAGACACTGTTTCCAAAAACAAAGTTTGTTCAAATAGAGAGGTGAGGTCCCGAGTCCCGACAGTCGGATCCCATCTTGTGTGTATAGTAATATCCTCGAGTTCTACGCCCAATATAAAATCATTGTGGCCCAAAGCTTCTAGCCAAGTCTGTATCATATGGTAGTTCTGGGTTGAATGACTCTTCCTGGCTTGTTCCAAATAAAAAAGACCAATGGTTAGGAAGAGATTGAAGGTCCAGAAGTTGCATCTCGCCGATCCCGCTGGCAGCTTCATACCCCATTTCGGCCGATACTTCCAGGCTCGGTACTGTCACCACATCATCCCACTCGAGAAAAGTGTCACACTCCTCCTTCAGTCGTGGATTAGAAGTCCGGCTGATCTCGCCACCTGTCGCCTCCATAGACGCCGAGCTCCCGTTCCAACATTCTGCTTCGAAGTGGTCCAGTATATTTTCCATGAGATCATTCATGAAGTCCGCATCGATACCGGCGGTGTTGCGTGATCTTAGAGAATCCGCGATGACTCGAGACCGTTTCTGTTCCCAGAATGCGCGAAGCAATGCGATACCTTCTTGTCTGGGACTTCCCATATAGGTCGACTTAGGGTGAGCCTCACCAGGAAAGATGATTTCCCATATATCGTACCAATGTTGCTCATCCGTCCTTCCCCTCCCGTTGAGATCCCTAAGACGTGCTGCTTGCTGTTCCGAGATGCCCTTGAATTTGGGCTCGGGTTGCTGAGTGCAACGTGCCTCCCGTATGTGATCATCTCGTGTCTTGGCTTCCTTGAACTCAGTAAAGCATACAGGACAATACTTGTCGGGCTTCCTATGTTTTCTATTGATGTGTTGCTTGACATCCTGTCTCCGGTAAAGATCGAATCTTCCACAGTCCTGATATTCACTGGGGTCCTTCTTGTAGAAAGGGCAAGCTAGACGGCGTCTTTCATGGTCACCGTCACCAAGGGTTGTACCTGGAGCTACTGGGGGCTGATTCTCGTCACCCGAGTTGTGACATGGCAGAGAAGCTGTGATCCGAGCTCTTTTCCGGGCTTTTGATCCCTTTAAGTCCCGCTTTGTATTCTCTGTATCGTGGGTTGGCTTGCCACGGCCCTTGGCTGGCGTGCCAGTGTATGGGCGGTACATCGCAAAGGATTCATCCCAGGTCGGTGTCGAGCCTGAGACTTGCTCAGTCACAAAACATAACGCTGCATCGTAGCCACTGGAAAAGCAAGGAGAGCCATCTTCGGTCTTGGGGCTTGATCCATGAGTCGCACTCGGGTCGTCGACTCGATGTTCGGCGTCGTCTATCCCTGGGCGTAGCGAACATTGCGTAGCCGAAAGGCCATTCTCTTCCCCCGAAACTGTTGCAGGAGGTCGATTTGCGTCTTCTCGATGGTCCGATCCCATCAAAGCTACCTTTTTCTCACAATATAGATCCCTTGGAACTGATTCCGACAATTAGCGAAGCTGCGTCCAATGCAGTCCAGGTACAACATACTCGGTACAATGTCACAGGGATCTGTGTTCTTAATGTAGCATTTTTCCCGACAAGTCCTCCCCTCAGCGCCTATAATGAGTTCGTTGGATTGCTGTGACTCAGACGCGGGAGCATCACCAACATGCTCCAGCACGTAGTTATGAAAAGACATCTCTCCATCGGCACAAGCTATCTCATCTTTCGAGGCCATGGGGACGTCGACAGAACACATCCCATCGGCATGTATGGCCGCATTCTGAGTCTTTACACAGTTTTCGTTCTTGAGACCAGTCCGCACCTGTTGGCTCCCTGCCTCGGGACAATGGGGATACGAGATCTCAATCGACTGCGCACTTTCATCGTACTGTATGCGTTCGATTTCTGGCTCCCTCGTCCTCGTCCTCGTCCTCGACTTCCGCCTGGGTACATCAACATCTCGCTCCATGATGGATACTACCGTCTAGAGCTAGCTCGCATAAAGTCAGCCTCTGTAACATCTGCCGATGGACCTTGCTTGAGCAATGTGAAGTAGGAAGTCACCTGAAGGTAGAGAGATGAGGCTCTGCGCGAGAAATTGCGAACCACTTTGTCCAAGGCAGATTTTGCAGAATAAGGCAACCTCGAGGATATTTGGCATTCATCAGTAGAGCGCCCATTCTGTCCTTGGACAGGTCTCCGGCTGTGTCATGTCGGGCGTGGTAACATGCATGCATGGCTAGCTGTACACAGCTGCGTATAACCTGCATACACCGCTGCGTATAGACATGCGTACACAGCTGTGTACCTAGGTAATTACGTGCCACGGCACTCATCTGGCAAAGGCAATACAGTGGGAATCCTCTGAGACAGCTTCGTCTTTTCCCAAAGCCACTTGGGCATGATCATGATCATGGTCATGTGTAAGAAGTGGAAATGAAACCACAGATATTTCCACTTGCCCAGGGCGCCGCAGCCAACACGCAACCCCAATAGGACAAGGTACTGGCTGTGGCATTCTACTTTCTATTGACGTCAATCTTGGCTGGCTCATCTACCTCGGTATATATCTCTAAGTAGGTACGTATTCATTTCCTGAGCTCCAGGGCTGGTAGTAATAATCCAATCTCACAGACACTTTCCGTGGTACGTTCGGCGTTCGGCGTAGCTCCAACAATACCGGGTAACATTAGACCTTACCTACCTAGGTACCTAGGTAGGTAGGTAATTACCTAGAGGTACCTAGAGGTACGTACGTACTCCATCCTTTACCCCTTTCCCCCCTCGTCCCCTTTCCCATTGCCTTGCTGTGTTTTCTCCTAGGAGCCGATCAACCAAAGTCCACTTTCACGACGAAGTAGATAGCGGCCAGTTTTTTTTACCTTTGGTTTTCAATGTACTACCAAGCTCGTGTATATAGTTATGGCGGTCTTGCGCAATTGTATTGCACAAGGATAACTCAAGGTCGTGTATCTGCTGTAAGATACGGGTTTGCCTCTGGTGGCTTGATACCGTATGGCGACCGTACAGCGCGGGAGAGATCAGGAGGTGATTGATCGGCTGAGAGTATTCTCGCTGCCACGCTGACAAACGCTCGGCTTGCCACCTCAACCCCACGTCGCTAGAGGTCATTCAGCAGCTATTTCCTGCGCAGTGTTCCGTAATGTGCAAAGGAATTTCCGTGAGGCTCACCTGGACATTGCGCACATGATTACTGCTGGTGATCAACTGGGTAGACCTGAATACTCATTCTTCTGTTGTAGGAGGAAAGTCATTCTTTGGGAGCTATTCTCTCAGAGTTGTCTACCGATTAATAAGTATGTATAGAAAGGTCAATGCGAGCAAATGCGAAGGGACCGCGATCGAGAACGAGGACAATGTCATTAGGAAGACACAATACATACGCAAGCGCGTAGATGTGTAGACAATGCCCAGAGCGCCTACGCAGACGAAAGGTTTCGCGTACACATCCGTGTTTTTTCTCTTGGGTTTTTCGCTGGGGTTTTCCCACGCACATATTGGTTATATGCTTTTCTTTGAGCCCGCCATCGGGTACACACACTCCTGTGCTTCTGGACGGTCGTCAACCATGTCCCCTGCGCTGATCGGTGTAGTGAGCGAGACAGCACGCCCTTTTTTTTTAATTCTTTTTTTCTTCTTCATTTCTCTCTCTTTTCGCCACCAAGACTCCCCTCTCGCCGCATGGTAGCCGAGGATTGAGGCTCACGATTTTTCTCTCCGTACCAAGAAGCGAGAGCTCCCGTGCAGCGTATCACGCGATGATAGGTGGCGGTGCTTTCATGAACTGTAACTATCCATCGTCTGACACGCGTACACAGCTGTGTACACACCTCACGATCCGCGGCGAACGAGGCTTGTCTATCATCGGTTCTGCATTCCTATAGGCTTCTCGGTACGCTTCTGTGTGGCCCAACTTTTTACACTTCGATTTAGTCACCTTGGGCCCTGTCTCCCTACTGAAGAGCCGTGAGGCTATGAGAGACGGATCATTGTGAAGGACGCAACTGTGTACGCACCCTTCCACGGGCTCCCATCAAGTCTACAGCGCCAATACAGAAGACCGATACACAGTCGCGTACTGCACGATGGCCGGGCTACTATATAGCTTTTGCCAACCCGGGAGCGCTGCCTCAGCCTGGGGCATGGCCACGAAGCATAACATTGAAATACCCCGGGTTCAGTCCCGATATACGAAATGCAGTCCTCCGCCAACAAGCCTCAAAGGGCTCCGAGTTTTGGAACATGCGCTTCCGGTACACAATGCTGCAATCATGCCATTGATGGACGGCACGGTATGCTGTCGGCCTGCTGTCCAGTACGATTTCATTGAATCCCCCCTTAGGCTCGAAAGGGAGCCAAAGACGAGCTTCGGCTGACCCGAATTGCAGAACTTAGCGAGATCTAGGGTGAAGGACTACACACATACTATGCCAAGACGGCCAGGGTCACAGCAGCTTCAAGCACCTTCAACCCATACGCCGCCATCCGCAGCGAAACGCTACCGCGCTTCATGCTTGACCAGGACCGAGCTCGCACTCGCCGACAAGGTCCATGCAACGCAGAGCGAACCGCCAATCGTAAGAAACAACAAGCAGGAATTCGCTTCGGCCTCTGCTCAGGATGGCGAGTACCCTGATGATCCCGTTCTTTTCCAGATATTCATTGCTGCGTGTTGGCTGCACGCGGAGACCCTGAGGAAACTGCATGAACCCATTGGAACTCTGGAATCCGCCATCCAAGGAATTTGGGAGACAATTTGCAACTGGCCGGCAAAGCACCAGACAGCCGCGGGTGGGCCTGGAGCATCGAACTCTCCATCCGGCCCGAATCATAGCACCTCAACAAGTTCCACTGGACCGTCCAAAGCCCGAAACACCCCAAGGAGCAAGAGGAAGGAAGACCAAGATCCTCCTGACCGCCGGGACAAGCGAAGACGTTCGGATCCCAGTTCAAAAGCGCTGACTGTCGATCCCGAGCGACGCTTCGCTTGTCCGTTCTGGGTTTCGGCACCAGGTAGATACGATTGTCCGGGGATTTCGCGAGTCTGCGATGTGAGAACGCATATCAAGAGATCCCACAGTGTGCCCATTCATTGTCCAACATGTGGCGAGGTTTTCCAGGGAGATGGGGCATCTCGAGACCGGGACCAACACATAATGGAGCGTTGTTGCAACGCCCCAAGTCGCCCGTTCACTTTCCATGCGGCCACAGAAGAACATATGGATAAGTTGGCCGAAGTCGCCAAAGAAAGAGAGAACATCAAGAAAAGCCACGAGGAAAGATGGTTCCTCATGTGGGATGTTCTTTTCGATGGGCGTCCACGCCCACCCTCGCCATATATTGAAGTGTTGGGCACCCCCTTTGTCACACGCGTGCGGGACATGGTAGATCGCTTTCTGAGCGACGAAGTACTCATCAGCCAACAGCTAGCCCCGTGGTTCCTCGCGTCACAGGAGCCAGCAATGGACAGGTACAGAGGCTTTCTGCTCATGATCTTTGGTCAATTCGCCGACTTCGTGCGAGATCAAGATATTGAAATACAGAACAACCGACGCAGACCTAGACCCGTTACCCCTCTGCCTAGCTGGTCAGACAGTGCGTATGGATCAACCATGTCAGTTACGACATCACTTGCGCCGGCTCCAACTCTGCCAACGGCAGAATTTGATGCTTTTGGCATGGGCTCATCTTCCACAACCCAAGCACAAGCAACACCCTTCCTTGGGGAATCCATCAATATGGGTACCTTGCCATTACCATTTCCACCTGGACTTTCAGATCTCACACTTGAATCAATTCTCGGAGACTTATCATCAGTCTTTGACCCGGCATGTCAGTACGGTTGATGGATGCAAACCAGTAGTAACGACGTCGCGTTGGGTTCTTTGCTGGTTGCAGCACGTGGCCAGCTACATGATATATCATCAGCTCAAGGCTCTCAGGATAGTAAGTTGCCAGATTTACCAAGCTGCCCATCGATACTAATGGGTTATTAGTCAGTTCGCTCCTTCATATCTCTTACCCCCATGAGTGATAGGCACGCAGAAGAAACAGGGCGACTGCAAATGATTTTGGTGGTGCTGAGCAATTGCATTGCACCGAGGACAACTCAATTTCATCTTAGTCTCACAGTCTTTGTGGGGTTTGGGGCTCCAAGAGTAGTTTACGGAGGCCATGTGTAGTGGTTGCCTCTTCACCACTCTTCCCGAGTGTGCTTGGAGATAGAAATATGGTTGCTTTGTAGAATCTTCCAAAAAGTTGCCATGAAAGCGTGTGTTCCAGCCCTCAGGAAAATGCGACGTTTATAACCCATATAGAATGTCCGTATCAGGAAGATGGGAATATTCTAATAAACACTATTCTATGGATAATTCCACACGGAACATCTACTGATTCGACGTTCGGTATGTGATGTCATAGTGGTTCTAGCGAGGTACTCATGTTTACTGTCCTTGAGATGTAATTCAATTCTTATATTGGTGGTGAAAGCTCACGGACACCTCCTGCCATTGGCCTGTTCGCAAGTATCGCCGGAAAGGTCATGTCTGTAGAAATGAGATACTCCAGTTGAGTCTGCTCGGTTTTTCCAGGACGGGACCAGAAAACAAAGTCCACTGTCCACTCTATGTGTCATAGTGAGGTGGACTGTTGCTCCATGATGGTATTCGATATGCACCCGCGACTCCGAAATCAGTTGTATCGACGTTAAATCGCGGAAGGCGAAGGAAGGCATACGTTAGAGGGTTCAATAAGTTCCGGACGTGTATGGCAAAATACCTGCCATGAGTAGAACAAGAACTAAATTGATGTGGACTACGACTACGTATACAATCACTCTGTCGGCCTATTTGCACCTTGTGTGCAGCATGATGCGAGGGATCAAGGAAGGATAGTTACACCGTTAGTTATATCAAACAGAGCAGGCAGACTGTATCTTTCGGTGAGTTTGGGAGTGCAATGTCAAGACTACCAGTACGCCTTGCTTCCGGCATGAGCACAATTCATCGATGTCCTTGCTCTGATCCTGTGCGATATTTGTTGATGCTTATTGGTTGGCTGGCGCAGGCGATACTCCAATCCCGGCACACTGCACGATTGTGCGGATGGACAGTCACACCTCTGTGCCAGTCAGCGAACGCACTTGTGCATCATTTTGACAGAGTCCGGAAAGCCTCGATGCTCATGATCTTCATTTTAGGTCT
Organism: Xylariomycetidae sp. FL2044; assembly: GCA_022376275.1. Taxonomy (NCBI): domain Eukaryota; kingdom Fungi; phylum Ascomycota; class Sordariomycetes; species Xylariomycetidae sp. FL2044. Next base: position 611,695 of record JAJNOH010000028.1, on the reverse strand, counting down.
GACCCAGTATTGAATATAAATCGGACTTCTCCCCTTATATACCTGAACATGTTGGAACGCAGAACAAGTCAACTGGCATCATCAACAACCCCATTGTCAAAACGAACGAAACATTTCGGACACACAACCAAGTCTCAAGGCATACCCACCACAGTCTAGACGAACTACGGCATGTCAGATGACAGGGATGAAGTAGTTGAGCAGTGTGTGGAAGGGCCGGCATACGAAGGTTCAAGATGCACGATTCACAAAGAGTTGATCGCTCAAAGCCGCCATCGAGTCGACTCGAGGGACCGGCCACACAGAGGAACAAGCTCATCACACTCTCCCCAAGTCTTGCCATATAATATCCCTGCACGTTTCGACGAAAGTCAGAATAGTCACCCAAGCTCGACCGAGAGCAGCACAGCCCCAGAAGCATCAGTGGATGCTTGTGGACTGACAGGGTGCCACATTACCGAGAACCCCGCGATCGGGGTTCCTGGGATCGGCTCGTTCGAAGAGAAAGGCCCAGTCACCGAGAACAGCAGTTGCGTCTCTGGCTCCGACGATCATGCCTATGCTGCTTCGGTTTACTCTGGCTCTACTGAGGATGATATGTACCTTTTCGATGAGCTGCCACCAGAGCGTCCCGAAATTGACCCTGACCATACCTTCGCCCAGTGGTCAGATGAGTTGACAATCCATACCATGAATAGCCTCCTTGATAACATTACACCGAGTCCTACGTCCCGGAAGCGACATCGTCTCTCTCCGGCGATAGAGGAAAGGGGGAAGCGTCGAAGAGTGATGATGCATTGCCTCCCGTGCGAAGCCGTGATGCACAGTTCAGCCAGCAGGTATGGGGGAGAAAAAATCACGATGGTCAAGACCACTCAGCCCCTAGTGTCAAGCTTTGCCTGTCCCTTTTACCTATGCAATAGGGACAGACACAGGAGCTGCCTCACCCGAGCCGATTTGCGGGATGTCAGGGACCTCAAGCGACACCTGTGGGCCTCTCACCGCCAACCACTGTACTGTCCAACTTGCCACTGCACTTTCAAGACCACGAAGCGATGTGACGACCACATCAGAAGCCGCGCTTGTGTGCCTGGGGACAGGCCTTTTCCGGAAGGCATCTCCGAACAGCAGATGCGACAACTGGCTCGAAGGCCCGAGTCGAGGAGGTCGGAGGCGCTTCAGTGGTTCTGCGTCTGGGAAATCGTATTTCCTGACACTCCCTGGCCAACGACCCCTTTCCTTACCGGGGAGCTGGAGTCTGTGGTGGCCACGACCCGTGCCTTCTGGTCCAAGCAGGGGCAGCTGATCGTGTCTGACTTCATGAAGGCAAAAGACCTACAGAGTTATTCCGTGCCAAACGAAGAACGGAACCTTGCCGCGCTGTACTCGGCAATCTTGAATCGGGTCGTGGATGATTTGGTAGCTGCACACGAACAGTATGTGCAGCGGGGGATTCAAGGCCCCGGGATCCCCGGTCAGGTTGTAGCCTCCCTGCGTAGATTATGGTCGAGGCGTCCATCATGAGTACTAGTACTGGGAGCGGGCGCTCGTGTAAAACCAATGAGGGGTGTGGTATCTGTCTGGAAAGTGTTCATGTCTTGGGGGGCTCATGACTTCCTCGTCTCGTAGATTAGTTTATCCAATACCTGTCTGAGACAAGGTTAGCAGAATCATATGTGTATATGCGTCTCTGTCTTTATTCTTGTCTTGTCATTCTTGAAACCCAAACCTCCACTGAGACCTAGGCTCACAGGCAGCAGGTGAGCACCGCTTATATAGGTGACCGCATGACAGAAGACTTCCTATTCCCTTTCGATCGTCTCTAGTCACCTCCCCACACCCGAAGTGTTGTCCACCCCGAATGATCACTTCAGCAGATTTCTCAATTCCTCTCTTTCATACCAGATACATGTTGTGAACCAACCCAGTCTATACCATCACATCTTGTGAACACGGATCCAAAAGCCCAGCCGATCAGGAAACGCATGTGCCACAGTTCCCACGGCGGCTGGTATATTACTATGGCTTACGCGAATCCGGAAAACGGCATATATGCGATATCGTCTCTTAGAAAGCCATATATGGTGGCTCTCTTGTCCATGACTCCTAGAACGGCGACTTCGAGCTCGTCCTCGAGGCGGACAATACCCTGCACCAGTGCCCCCACCAACGCAGTCCCATAGGTGCATTGTCTCGAGATGTTCCTATCACGTGCCCACCTCAAGACGATACGGTTCAGATAAGCTCTACGGCGCTGTGATTATGTCCAAGTAGGTGGGGTTTCCCTCTCCTTTACTTGCTGATGCATGCTTCTTTTTAGAAGCCTTCACAGCCATTACGCCAACCCCTCGTCTAATCAACATCATCATCTACGCTTATCTTTCGCTCATCACCCTCCTTCGCACTCAGGTTCAACTGCTTGAAATGGCGTCTGGCTGCCTCATAATCCTTATCCCCCTCCTCCTTGCCTCTCCCCTTCGCCTCGTTATCACCACCAACGATCTTTCCCGACTCCTTTGCCATACTTTTATCCTCCATCATAGCCTGCAGCGCTGCGGGCTTCAGGGAGCCGTCCTCGTTGACGTCTTCTTTCAGGTAGAGGCTGAACAATATGACCAGGTAGGTGTCGCCGGTAGACCGGTTGCGCAAAACGTATCTGAGCGTGTGTGAGCGCTTGCGAGGTTTATTGCTGTTTCTGCGAGCATGGGGGTGATCAATCAGGATTGGTGAAATACTTCGAGCCTAGTCTGTCGCATGTGTAATGGCACACGCGTCCGAGAAAGGGGAAGGAGAAGGAGAACTCGTCGCTGTAAGAAAACGCGATATAGGGAGGATGGTACCGGTGTATGGTCATGTCATATAGGAAACCCAAAGAAATGGAGTGCAAGAACATTCAAGAAAAGGAATCTTAACTCACCTCAGCCCCTGTCCATCCCAGTACTTCATGATCGGCAAATGGAACCCGGGCAGCCGTAGACTGAACTCGTTGAAATCCAGGTACGGATTAAAGAAGTCGACACAATACGTCTTTCCATACTCAAAAACCCACTTCTCCTTATGCTCATTCTTCAGCCCCCATTTCATGCGGTCTTTCCCGGTCTCGGGAACTCCGATGGCTCTTCGAGCCTTCAAGCCGGCGTCGTCGCCGCCCTCACCAAAACACAGACCCCCCCTCGTCGGGTCATAATCCCCCGGGCCGACGTGGACCGCATTGAATGACGACAGCGCCGGGCCGTACAGGTACGGCTGGTCCGCGTACGCGTCTCCTTCCAAGCCAGGGTCGATCCACCATTTTACGATGTTCATGGCATAGCTGAAGCCCGGCGGGAGGCGGTCCCGGATCGGGTGATCGAAGTCGTTGCCGAATTGTAGGTCGTGGCCCGAAATGCCGGGTACGTCCTCTCCAGAGTGAGAACTCGCGTGGGAAGCGCTGGAGCCGCGACGGTGGCGGACCTTGGCTGCAATCGAGGAGGCGCGGGAGGAGACCTTATTGGAATGCCTCGTTACTGACGATGACCTAGATGCGGCAGCAGAGGCGGTCCCGGGGGCTGGCTTCTTGGGCGTGAACTGGATGGCTATGCTGTATCGGTCATTATGGGTGGAGTGGGGTTCCTGGGAGAAGTAAGGAGAAGTGGTGGGGGAGTTGCGTGGGAGGCCATGATAATCCTGCACGCGAACGTTGAGCTCAACGTCGATGAATTCGTTGCTAATTTTCACGGTCTCAGGGGAGTTGACCGGGACAATGGTGTGCTTTTCGATGTCATAGTCGGACCCGGCGGTTACTCGTATCACATAGTTCTCGGCCATTTCTATTCTGGTATATGTCGGTCTATGGCAGACTGGGAGAAGAAAGGTTAGGAAGGCTTGAGTGCTTGTGCTTTATTTGAAGCCCCCCGGAGCAGACAAACGTAGGGCACCCTGTTCGACTTTTTGATACAGGGGTTGGTTGACACAGCTTTGAATAGCGCCAAGTCTTGTTTTGACTTGCAGGGTCGAAAGTTGGCGTAAGTAGGTGTCGCAAATCGAGTGTTTTGGAGCGAGAATGATGGGGGGGGTCGGTCTGATGTGATCAGACAAAGCCAATCTAGTTTTTTTCAGGACCAAGTCTCAATAGTCTTTGAACTCTTCTGCTCCTATCATGAAATGAGGTATGCCTGGAATAGATAGAACCTAAAGGTACAACAAAGACTCGAAGATAGGCAGGGCTATTACAGAAATACTCGTCATCTTCGAATTTGGTGTTGATAGCCCTGGAGGTGCTGGATGACGTCGGTCTGAGGTACCCGGACAGTACCGAGGTACTTACTAGGGGCGTTGAGCACCTACCACGTGTGCACCTCTTATCTAAGCCTCCAACCGCTAAAGTATTCGCCCTTCGCACATTCAGGTCCCCCCCCCCCCCCCCCCCCCCCCCCCCTTTTTTTTTTTGACATGTGACATGGAACCAATCCCCTATTCCGAGACCATGGATGTTTTTCAACAACTAGTGAACAAGTGATGGAGATCCCTACCAGATGAGTCAATTTTTGGTCGCGGATGCAGCTATGTACCTCCCTAAGGGTTATAAAATGACAACGGAAGCTGGTCTTTATCTGCATGAAGGCTTTATCACTAAGGGGATGACATGTTTTTTGCCTGGTAATTATCCGCCGAGACTTCACCACACATTCATAAACTACATGTGTGAATGGTCCTCCGGGAGTTGATTTTCTCAACGACCAATGTGGCAAACTGAAGAATTCTCATGCTATCTGCTTGTTTATGACATGCTTGGGTCCTTATGAACACGTGCTGTGGGAGTCGCCATGCATCTGAGGACTTGCGAAGCTTGTCATGATGAAGGGGAGACTTTCAATAAGCGTCTGTCACTTGCATGGCCCCCTCGATTCAATAACGGTTATTTGGGCGTGAGGAACTGATCGATATCCACTCTCTCGAAGAAACTGATATGACCAAATCCGACCCAGTATTGCGCCAGACGATTATGGGAAAGGAGGATCAACTGCGAGGGTACGTACTTGTCTGTAAACACGTTAGGGAGAATGATCTAAACTAGTGGCATTGTAGCTGACTTACCATTGAAGAAGCCACTGGCAGCAATGTGGCCTTTGCTCTTGACGACACGAGCACCCTGGAAGGGTGGGTCTTCCGCGATACCAACAAACCCTTTCTGGCCCAGGTCGGCAGCAATAAAGGTAGGCTCGCCTCTAGGAACATTGGCGTCGCCTGTGAGTTTGATTGCTTCGAGTCGGCCGCGGTAGACTCTTTCATCCAAGAAACGGCTCTGGAACGCTTCTTCAGTCTCATCCCCTAGGCGCTGTAAAGGGACTTCCTTTTCCCCTGGGCCGTCAGGTTGGTTGATCAGCAGGAATTCGCACCCGTGGCCACTGTAGTCTCCGACCCAAATCCCTCGCCAGGGTTTCTCCGCTGTAGGCGTATAGAGATATGGGTCAAGGGTGGAATAGGTCACGACCTCCTCACCAACGTGCACACCAAGCGCCGGCGGACCCATCTCCATCCATTGGCGAATGCGGAAGGTCTGATTTGATGCTTCGGATCGATGCTGAGGCTTCCATAAAGCTGAATGGGCCCTTAGGTAATTGATCGACGTCTATAAGCCCCGGCATCAGTATCACCTTCCAAATCAGGACAGTGCATCCTCCACTCAGCTTGACGTTGCGAGGACAAAAATACGCTCGGAATCAGGGACAGCTGGCAGCGCAGATTGGCAAGCTGACAAACGCGAGGGAGGGACTAGGAAGAAGCGCAAGGACAGGGGAAATTGAAGGGTTTCAAAGAGGGCGCGTGATGGTTGCGACTACGTACTGGTGCATGGTGAAGGTCGGCAGGCTGTCCAGCTACGCGATGCCGTGCCGGAACCGATGGTGGTGGCCAGACGTTTCCATATGGGAAATCCTTCTCGATACACTCGGCGGCAGCAGAGCTACTTAGCGGCTTGGCCAGCATGAAGCTGCTGAATCGGGGATCTATACCATGACTCAAGTGCATGGGCCGCTCCGAGGAGAAATGGGGGGACGACTGCTGAGGATGGTTGCGAACTGCCCCAGCAGGGCTGGTGTTGGCGTTGAACTGCAAGATGGGTTTATCTAGGTGCAGTCTGACTTTGGGCTCGAAGTAGTGTATATGTACGTTCTGATTGGCGAGCCAAGGCTCACTACCGTCTCGATCTCGTGTCGCCAGTAGTTGGTACCCTTCGATGCATCCGCGCCGCTCGTCGTATCGCACAACCACCATCTTACCTGTCAACCCGCGATCGCAGAACCAGATCTTGTGTTTGGTGAGAAACCAATGCGGGTCCAGAGACGCGTACAGCTGCCGCCAGGTCTGGCATGGGTATGGGCTCGATATTTGTCGGTTTGGTAAGTTGGACTGGACATGGCCTTGCCAGTGTACATTCGCATTGGCATGGACGCGCAGCACACGGCACACGGCAGAGGCGGAAGCCAGTTCGAGGGGTGACAGATAAGCGAGGACAGAGTCGATGAGTTCGGAAGGGAGAGTCAAGAGGGTATTGGTGCTCTCGCACGACGACGCGGCGCATTCACCTTGTCCTGATTGCGCTTCTAATGATTTGGTCTTATTCGAGGGTAGATCGGCGGCAGCTGAGGCAAGTCCTGTATACGACTGGTAATTAGACTTCTCCTTTGGTCACCTAGAGCTCAAGACAGCGCCGCACCTTTGCCCTTCTCCTTAGTATTACTGCCCCGAGCTTGTTCAAGAGGGTCGGCGCGTAGACTTTGAGGCGGTTGGGCGAACATGTCATAGTTACGACGTTTTGAAACGTCGCGTTGAAACTCGTCGTCTGGTATGCCCTCCACCAGAATGACATTTTCGTCGATCTCTGGGTTGATTCCTCCATAGGTAACAGCAGGATTGGGCACATTGACGGTGACCGAGGCAGGGGTAGGCTTCGGACTGGTTGGTACGGCCTCCCCGGTGCGCGTTTGCTGTTCCCGGTCTCTGCTGGGCCCGGGCGTGCTCGGCCTGTCACTGGCCTCCCCATCGCTTCTCCCTTCCTCCATGGTGAATGGCGACGGGTAGCACGAGCCGGCGCAGTTGGTGAGGGAGCGGCAGGAACAGAAATGGAGCTGACTGGGATGTGTAGACCACGTGGCAAGGGCGGCTGCGAAGGCGTTGCCGTGAAGGGGCAGGGAGTGAGGGGGTTGGGTTGGAGGTCAAGGGAGAAGGATCAAGGGAAAAAGGGCTGCTGGTGTGGAGATATTTGAAGCGGTGGAAATAGTGCTTTTCACACAGACAAGACAAGTAGCCAAGGTACACCTCCAAGACGGTCGATTGCCTTGATCAAGTTAGGAATGCCAGGGAGGAAGATATGCTTATTAGATACCTAGGTAGAGAGAACTTGGGAGTTCTACGAAGTACAAGTATTATTCTGAGCGACTGATGTAAGTATGATCCGGACAGCGGGCGGCATCTGCCCCTTGTTCACGTAGAATGTGTAGATGTAATAATAAGCCCATACATAACAAGGTTATGAGGTACATCAGTAGGTCGGCAGAGGCAGAGAAGAGCCGGCAGGGGGGGAAGCGAAGAGTGGGTACCTAGGAGAAGCAGACGGCAAGGCAGCAGGCAATGTAGCAGACAAGGTACTGTACGGGGCGTACCAAGCAATTCGGAAGTAAAAATAACCCTCCAGGTGGTAGATTAGCGAGAGTAGGTGATTCATTGTTTCCATTTTGGTGTACCTAGGCCCTACCTACTTCGAGGTATCATATATGTAGAGGGAGAGGTGGTGGATTGGGTTCATGCAGACCCCCGGACCTATGGTCAGCAAGTAGAGGTGCACTGCATAATGCAGCGATCAATTGATGATACGATACAGAGACGTGTACGGAGTAAGGGTAGGGGTAAGGGTGGTATTATTGGCTTTTCTACATCTGCTTTGGGTAGAAGCAACCTTGGAATGCGAGAGGTTCAAAAGGAATCCGGGCAAAATGCAAGGCCACGATGATGGAGATGTGATGCGGTGGACTAGAATCGCCCGGGCGGCATCCGAATCGGACCTGTACGGAGTACCTCTAAGTAGGTAGATACAGTAGCATCCATGGTGCATGGATCCATTCAGGCCATCACCTGCCTGCCTGCACTTGGCACTGGCACCGGCACCACCAATGGATCCAATGGATCCAAGGCGGTGAACGCTTTTGGTTTCGGTGCTTGGGTTTAGCGGTGGCCAGTGCTCTTTTGCGGGAGGGACCCCCGTCTTCCCTTCAATCCATACTGGCAACCTTAAAGATTCTGTACTACGTAGCGTATGAAGACCGAATCTCGCTTTCGCATTTGCGTGTATCTTGCAAATTCGTTGCTGCCATCGGTATGATGCATCGCAGAAATCTTAGAATATCGACTCCCATCAACTCCCATCGACTCCTACCTGTCGTGGGTCCTGGCGGGACTTCAGCGCTGTCGCCATCGCTCTAACCTTAGCCGACCGGCATTCCCGTTGAGCGTTGTATTGTCACCTTATCTTCTGCTATTGTCTTATCGTCGTTATCTTCATCGTCATCGCCAGTCAGTCGTGAACACACACGCATACACACACACCATCCTTCGTGTGTGTGCGCATGTCCGACTATCTCCAGGGAACCACGAGGGTAGATTTGTATGCAAGGTAACCTTACGGATCTCCATCACGGCATCCATCTGGCACGTAGTTAAGCCGCTTCTTACTCCAGATTGGCCTGGTTCGCCGCCATCCCATCGGGTACTGCGGTCTTATAAGCTACCTAGCTCCCCCCTACCTACCTAGGATACGCGGCTTGGTGCTGCAGGCGCGCTTGACAACTCATTGCTATACGTGAACATGGGTATCGAGACGAAAGGCATCTCGGGTCACAGATACCAATCCAGCCTTCCCCCGTTCCCCGTTCCCCGGTCGTTTGGCCACGCAGCCACGCCCTGGACCGTCTCGTTGTTGTATTCTTACTTGGATATACACTTGCTTACGCGCGCCGCGCATCTGTGGTCTAACTATAAGTACTTAAGTACCTACTTGCCCTCTGCCTCGGGCTCTCGAACCGCTCACCACTGCCCAGCAACCACCCTGCATCAGCTACGCAAAGGGGCCTTTCAAGGTGAAGAAGGTTTCGTCCTTCATGCGGGTGGTATACATCTCATACATCTGGTATTGACATACAGGCCCCTAATACCGCCACCGCAAGACTGGGGGTGTCTTCTTGAGTTCGTAGATGCTTCTTCGAAGAGGCCATGCATGTAAGTTGGCTGTTCATTCCATTGAGCCGGGCGAGATGTATAATGTCTGGATAAAGTGGGAATACTCAGGCTTCATTCGATACCTTGACCTACCATCAGTCGTCAGAGTACCTAGATAGTTACAGTCGAGCGTCTCCAGCTTGGCCGACCTGGTGCCACGGGGTGGTACTCCTGGCTGTGGTCACCACCCGAACTTGTGGACGCTTCCAGAACCCCAGTCCATTCTAGCTCTGTCCGGATCTTTCAATGCAACCTGGCAACCTCGTATGTGACGTGATACGACGGTGCATTGTTAGCAAAGGCCCACGACGAGTGTAGAGACTTCACTCACTATGGCGGCCGGCGATCTGTTCCCGTGATCCCATCGGCAGTCAGCAAGCGATGGTTCGCAGTCTAGACAATATGTCGTCGGCTCCTGATTGGTGCAGCGGACGGGACCAGGCCGTTGCGGGTTGTTTCAAGGTCCTCTGGGGAAAAGTGTTTCTCTGAGCTTCCTCTTCGAGTTCGGCTTTGATTACTGTTCCGAGGACGTGACAGGTGCAAGGTCGATCTACAACCACGACGAATCGGGCAAACCGAGCACAATCCGCTTTCCGCTGGCTTCCACTCTCGGCGGAAATGTTTCCTCTGAGTCTCGGATCCATGCCAACCGAGACTCATGCCAAGTAACGACTTCAACTTTGTCGTGTGTAGATATCTGATTAACTGCCAGTAGGTGTCGATTTTTTTGCCACCTATGGCAAGGGCCAATGAGCCAATGATACTAAGCTGTTTTTGGCCAAGCGCCAATCAGAGCCTGCGCCACAGGTGGCAAAAAAATCGACACCTACTGGCAGTTAATCAGATAGCTTATTGTTACCGTGGATGCATCTTGTACTAGGTATGTGAGTTGCCGCATAAGTGGCCCTTTCGGATGTCTTCGGGCAAGCACTCGGGTGAGTTGGGAGTTGGGAGTTGGGGTTTGGAATTAAGAGTCAGGTTGAAACCTGACTAGGCTGGGGACAGGCGCATTATTGGCATCAACACCAAAACTCGTCCACTCAGCTGCAAGCTGAGGACCCATCCACCATTTCCCCGGGAAGGCTCTCAACCGCTGCAAGCACGGCATCGTGGTGCTAAGAACGCGATCATCCATGTCTTATCACGCTTTGAGCTGTGTTTCCGGACCTTGGAGTTATGTTATTCTACGTACATACGTCGACGATGTCAAGGCGAGGTTACCACACAGATGCAGCTTGATGGGAATGGAATAATTGTACGGTGTTTGAGCCTCATTGGGGACGTTTGGCCGAGTTGTTTCACTCGGTACCTTGCAACCTGTGTGCGCTATTATTATCCATCAAACCGATGTGCGCTATGGTGAATTCAACATGTGTCTACGAAGTAATTCGTATTCGCGCGCCATTCACCCCGTAAACGCTTCAACAAGGAGGTTTAGCCTACCCTGGGTAGGTAACCTAGGGGGTTTTGCAAGCTGTGGTTTTGCTACCTACTTAAGGTACCTAGGGCTGCCAGGGAGTTTTGACGGCTGCACGGGCAACCCTGATGAGAAGCAATCAGTCTGAGAATGAGAGAATCATGCCCAGGTGGGGAAGGGAAAATAACATTGAATCCATCCATTGAGCGGAATCAGATCAGGCAGTCAGGATGTCGCGCAACGCACGGACCAGGTTAATCGAACTAAGTAACCTTAGTCTAACAGCACTCAGCACTTCCAAGGTTGAGACGTGATGCGCGGAAATGTCATCACGATTTACAATGAGCCACCGCCAAACACAATTATCTCAATCGCCTCTAATCCCTCTAATCCTCTAAGGTTAATCCAGACTCCGTGTCCCTGAACCCTCCTAATTACTTAATTACGTACGGAGGTGTCAGGATACTCGAAACTCGGTCCGTCCTCGTCAAAGATTGCCCTCCTCTCCAAAGTGACACATCAAACAAGTTCTTTACCCCTATCAGCCAGGCAATCGGGCACTCGAACCGCAATATCCACCACGACATTATGGCCTCATTTTTCTCTCTACTGCCCGACATACTTCCAATGATCATTCCTTCTAATGTGTCTATCACAAAGGCTTCAGATCTCGAAGCCCAGAGGGCTGGCAAGGATGATTCCATGTTTCGTCAAGGGGCAGTGATCGGCAAGAGCGACAAAATGTGCGCGACTGGTAAGTTGTCTATCTACCCTCCCTACTCAATTCAGTGCTAGGCTGGCACATCCCTCCCATGCCTTGGCTCATGCAACTGCGGGGGAGGGGGCATGGGATAGCCATGTGCATGTGGTGCCGACGTGGTGTGCTGAGACAGCTAAGCTCATCACGTATCACCAGTGCTCATAGCCAAGCCGCATTGTTCTTCAGCTGTGCATCATCATGGTGAGCAAGGTTGGTTACTCTCCCCCGGCAAAGACCAGCAGAGGCGGAGACGTCGTCGTACCTAATGCCCTCTTGCCAGACACCATCGTCTATGCCGCGTCGGGTAGGGGTATTCTGGTAACCAACACCGGCGATGACGAAGAGGAGCTCAAAAGACACGAGCTAGCTGCAGGTGATTTCGCATTCATACCTCCCTGGACCGAGCACCAGGAGATCAACGAGACAGACGAAGATGTCGTTTGGATACTCATCCGCAGCGGCCCCGAACCGCTCGTCGTCTACCTGACAGGATGGGGCGGCAATGAAGCAAAAGCAGAATAAAGCTAGCTCTGCCATTCGTTTCCTTCAGATGCAGAAAGATAAGCCGTTCAGGGGACACGCATAACGCAATCCTGCACCTCGATTACCCCGTTTGATGGTCAGCAACAGATGTACCCACCATGGTTGGCTGTCCGCTAAATTAGCATCCCTCCATCGCCGTACAGCAGTCATTCGTGATACTGCAGAGATAATCGAGGCTCTCCTTATGATCGAAGGCTTGAGCGTGATCCATGCCAGGGAACCAGAGTACCTCGATCCCGTCGGGCGCCAAATGACGTGCAGGACCCAGTTTGTCCCGTCCATCTCCAGTGCTGGGAGGCCTCCATTCGTCGTCTCCCGTGAGGTACCTTGCTACAGCCAGCGTATCAACAATCAGATCTCGCTCTGAGAGACACACGGCCACCTTTCGTGTCCTGTGCCTGGTCCGACTGCTGTCACCCACACCACCATCAGCGTCATTTCCACCACCACCACCATTTGCGTCCGCAGCTGTGCCCCCCACCGTTTGCACAAGGTCCTCCCTCCAGGCAATGTTTTCTTTCCAAAAGAAATGCCGGCCGAGGCAGTGGGCTACTCCAGCGTCCATCGACGCAAAGTACCATAGCTGCCACTCATTGGCTCTTCTTGGCTTGCGTCTCGTAAAGTTGAAGGCAACATCGGGCAGATGCAACAAAAGACACACTGGATCAATGAGGACCGCTGAAGTTATTCGTGGGCTTAGGGAGTCCGAGCGCATCATATGGGTCGCCAAGACGGTGCCGTAGGAGTGGGATGCCAATGCGAAGTCGCGCCATCCGTGTGCATCCAGAACCGTCGTAATCTGATCTAGGAACTCGAGCCTTTTCGCGGGTGCCCCTGTCAATCGGAACGAGACTGGAAGAATCTCAATGGCAATGACGCCCACCTGTCTGTGGTGTCCTGCTACCGAGTGCCCCAGCCTTGCTAGATACGGTACATAAGTGGAAAGTCCGATGCCGATCCCGTGCAGAAACAGTACCGGCAACTTATCGGTAGCAGTATGCGGCCGGTACCAGTAGGCTAATTGCGGCACTTCGGATCGCCTGCGGGAGAATAGGGTCTGTATTCTAGGAGGGAATACGGATAGGAGGCTGGACCGCGGTTGAGCATGGAACCGAAACCCGTGCCAGACTAGCAAAATATGGGTCACGAAATCAACCACACCAACGATGAAATACCACACAACACTTCTGTATCGGGTTTCCACTTCATCCAGCGTCAAGCGTAGACCATTTGCCCTGCCTCTGCCTGGCGCTAGCTTGCGGCCAGTCTTGATCTCCAATACGTCGAGATACTCGTCTAGCTCCGCCTTATCATCTGCAGACTCGTTTCCGGGACGCCTGTCGAAGAAGGCCCACAGGATGAATTCTTTTACATTCTCTCTCCGGATCTCAACCTCGTCGGCGCCAAGGAACCAAAGCCGCAGGTAGCGCTGCGGGTCGGGGACGTGAGCCAGGCATCGATGAAACAATTTTCTTCGCTCAGCGCGGGATAGCGGCGGGGGATGCTGAGCTTCTTGGCTCAGCCGCCGACGGTACGGTGCGTAGACCACTATGGCGTATAGCAGATCGAGGACCGAGTAGCCGACCAGAACGCCACCGATGACAGGGTGCCGTAGGGCTGCTGCCCTTGGGCCGCCAGAAACCGCGATCAGGAGGGTCAGAAGCGTCAGACATAGGGGAGTCGTCCACTGCAAGAGTAGGATACATAGGCGGATGAAGATGTATTCGCCGAGCGAGGTGCCAATCATGGTCGCTACCACTGACGTCGTATTATTGGATCGTGGTATTAGTTATGTGTGCCTCATACGGCCGGCCGGCTGGCTGGCTATGGCTATGGCTATGGCTTGCCAAGTCTTTTCACTCCCTCTCGGCTCGCGTTGGACCTCAGAGGGGCAGTGTGCGTGGAGATGTGTGTGTATATGTGTGTCTGTATGTACTGGACCTTCTTGGCTCACCATTCTAGGTCCGGCTAAGGATGCCGGGTCTTCACACACACGTGATTTGATGTTGCACGGAGCGAATAACTTTGTTCTCTCCCTCGTATCCTTGCAGCTCCTATGATGAGTTACTCGTAGCAGAAATCAAGTGGGTGGTCGTCGACAGTGCAGTCAACCTGAGAGAATGGTCCGAATACTTCTGAAATGGGAGGCAAGAATCGCGCGACGGTAGTCGAATGACAAGACGCCCTCTGATAAGTAAGCCCAGAACGTCTCATCAAGTTGTAAGGTTGGGGGGTCAGAAAAGCCGTAGAGGCAGCCTCTTCCCAACCTGCCTAAGATGGAAAACAGACGGAGCGGGTAAACGGCCGGTGGGCTAGGTACCTAAGAAAGTAGGTGAGAGGTCTTATGTATTGGGTGAGATGATAGATAAGGTAGACAGGTGTACATGGATATCAGCACAACAACGCCTGTGGAAGTAAGGTGGGTCAGAACATATCAATGAGAAATGGTATAGAGAGATGCGTCTACGACCCGAAGAATGGGTAGTATTGAAGTTTATTATGCACAGATCTCAGGAGAAAAACAGCTTGAGATCTTTCCCGCACTTCAGTTTGCGGGATGTTCCTTGGTGTTTCAGGGCCACCCAACAGCTGCTTTTGCTGCCAGTGGGGACTTATTAAATCCGGTGACGTTGCTTTGGTACTAATTATGGCCCCAGGTACCTAGGCTAGGTACCTAGGTAAGGTTAAGGGGGGGGGCTGGGGGCCTTTCTGGCGGAGCTAATATTGAGCTAGTGTGTGGCTGGTAAGTAGATAGTTACATATGTAGATTGTGGCTGGTGCTGCGTGGCACTTGCGTTAAAGTGGTGCAGGTGTAAAAGGGGGGAGGTATGGCGGTTGCTAAGGATACTTATGTCCTAGGGGGTCCCTGGGTCCAAGTACTTACATAGGCACTTAGCAGTTAGATATACTAACGTGCTGACGCCTATAGTATTAATTTTTGAATTTACAGTAGGATAAGACCCAGGCCAGCTTGCTGCTTGTTGGCATTCCAAAGCCTCCGCTGCTCGCTTCCCTCGTCAAGTTACTGTGATTTAACCTACTTAATATACTTATGAGACGTCTTCACCTGTTCCGGATGTTCCAATAGTGTATCCAGTAGATGTTAGACGCAATAGGCTCCACTGGTTTATGGTGGTGTTGCGCAATTGTATTGCACGTGGACAATAGTGGTCCAAAAAGGGCGAGAGATGGATATCTCGCCACGTTCAAGATCGCTGTCAAGCTATCCTTCCTTTGTACCAACATCTTCTAGCTAGTATCTGCCGTGTTTATGCACCTCATCGAGTGGTTGTTTTCTCTCTTCGGGGCCATAGATATACGATCAGAGCTCGATGTTCCCCTTGGACATGGGCGAATAGTCGCCTTCTTCAGGGTGCGGTCCCTCGCATAAGGTCTCCTCCGTCTGCAGCATATCCAACCCGGAGTTGACCTCGCTGAGAAAGGGGGAAAGTCAGTCCAGATTGCTCTCCGATATATATAGTTATCAATCGAGATAGCTTACTCGTTCAATGCCAAAACCTCCAGTCCTGGTATACAGTCGATCATAGCGACGATGACGAAAGATCCGATGAAAGACCAGCTGAACCCGACAACGACCTCCACAATTTGAATCCATAGCTGTTGGACGTTCCCGTCGAAGACGACACCGCCCTCTACTTCGAGCCCGCCGTACGCAGCAACTTCTTTCTGTGCAAACAGACCGGTGCATATGGTTGCCGCAATGCCCCCCACGCAGTGAGTAGCAAAGGTGTCCCCGTTATCCACCCAACGCCACCGACGTGCGAAGTCTGTAAACTTGATTCTCAGAGCTTGGCGGCAGAGCACAGCACCGAAAACCCCGAAGCAGAAGGCCGTGGGCATGTCGATAAACCCGGCCGCGGGCGTGATCATCACAAGACCCGCGATTGCTCCCATGAACGTCGCGTCTAGAGACCATTTCCTGGTCTCTATAAAAGTGATGCAAGCCCACGTCAAGGCTCCTGCCGATGCACATAAGTTTGTGACACATAATGCCATAACAGATTGAAAGTTGAAAGCCAACGTGGTCCCGGCGTCAAAGGCCAACCAAGAGCCCCAAATAATGATCATAGCAATGAGTTGGAAGAATGAGTTCCCCGGCCGGTGAAGTCGAATGTGCGTCGGGGTTCGTTTCTCGGAGCCTCTGGATCGGAAGAGGGGGTACGAGAGGTAAAGACTCACAGCCGAAGCCGTGGCCCCTGAGCAGACGTGAACGGGCGTCCCTGTCCCATCGTGTCAATAACCTTGGAAGCCAACTCTCGTTCAAACCTTGGTAGGGGAAGCGCTGGGCCGTACCTCCGGCGAAGTCTAATACGCCCAGTCCCTCGCCCAAAAACCCTCCGCCCCAGACCATATGCGCCAAGGGACAGTAGATAAGAGTTGACCAGAGCTATGAAACATCAGCTACCGGCTATCAAGAACCGTGAATGTTATCTTACGAGAATGAAGGGCACGATAGGCAGCAAACGACCCCTCTCACAGAATCCCCCAACAGCGATGGCGCAGACAGTGGCCTCAAATACCAACTGAAACTCGCTGAACAATATGGCCGGGATCGATCCCACCGGCTCCGAAAGCACACCAACGTGAAAAGCGTACTTGAAATCGCCGAAGACGAAGCCGCCTTCACCGTAGGCTAGAGTGTAGCCTATGATGAACCACTGGATGGAGCACGTCGCTATCGTGAGCACAGCGGGCATGGCCGAGGCGAGACCATTGCGCCGCCACGAGTATCCTCCGTAGGCGATGCCGACCTTGAGGGATAATGAGTGAGGTCGCCAACGCGTGTGGAGACGACTTGGCTTACTGTCGGTACAATTGTCCAGCAGAGGACGGTACAGACCAGTACGAAGAGCGTATCGATCTTATCGCATTCCTCCCAAGCCTTCAGCACATCGGGCGTCATGTTCAACTTGGTCGTAGTTGTGGAGCTACCGAAGTTGGGAAATTATCTGGGTAGCTGGGAAATATAGGATAGAACAGACACATGTGCGACACGAATGAACGAGGCGAAATTAGACACCCATCCGCCGATCGATTGAGGCGAGCAGGGTGGGAAAAAATGAGATAGCCGTTTGAATCGAGGAGGAATCTCAACGTAACTGATCTTGAGCTCCCGCTTATCATGAAATCATGCAGCTCGACCGGCCAAGCCTGTGATACCGCTGATCTCCTGCAGGAGGATATTACCACCTTGGGTTTAGTCGCCGATGCCTTTCAGGGGTTACCTCACTGACTACCATATCAGAGTAAATATGAGCTCTATTTCCCATCAACCATCCTGTTCTTTGTTGCCGTTCTGCATCACCCTTTTCCATGTACAATTCGATCGTGCAGCTCCATATTCACCACATTTCTGGCTCTAAGGTCTACGACGAAGCGGGTGTTCTTGTTGATACGGCACCTGTGGAAAAGGGGGATTTAATAGCAAGTCGCTTCTG
The DNA here is from genome assembly GCA_022376275.1 of Xylariomycetidae sp. FL2044. NCBI lineage: Eukaryota > Fungi > Ascomycota > Sordariomycetes > Xylariomycetidae sp. FL2044. Next base: position 594,264 of record JAJNOH010000028.1, on the reverse strand, counting down.
GTCGGATATTTCCTTCGAAGGGGGCTGATGCTGAGCAAGGGGCGAGGTACGTCAAACAGAGAAACAGGCACTCCTTTCTGCCAGTTGGATAAACCATATGTGTTTATGTTTATCAAGAGATTGCTACTTTACGGGATGAAATCACATAAAGCAAGGACTTATGCGTGCCCTTGTAGTTATCTAGCAGCGTACATACTCAGTACCGAATCGAAGATTCTTACAGTCTGATGTCCAGACGTCTATACGTGCACATTTCTCGGGGATATGGGAGATGAACACGACGCCAAACATAAAAGACTACACTATAGTCACATAACCAGTGTCAAGAGCCGTATAAGGTAGTAGGAGGATAATGGCTCATGCAGTATGAACATGCAGTAGCTTTGTTGTCTTGCCAGCCTTCGATATCACTCGGAGGAAGATGCACTTGATGCTACTGATCTAACAGGCTAGTCTACGTGAGAACCCGATCACGCGTACTCCAACCTCTCGCTAGTCCAGCCTGGTCTCAAGTACGATGCGTCGAAGTTCATATCGTATGAGCTCTCATGCACGTACTCTAGATTCCACTCGATCCTCATCTCCGCACCCTCGGAAGCCTGACTCCAGATGGTAACGGCAATCGTATTATCGCCGCTGTAGTTTAAAATCCCTGGTGGAACAGGGAAGTCGATCTGGTTCCCAATATACGGGTTGAAACGGCCGTATTGGTATCCGTTCACAAACAGAAGAGCCCTCAATTGATTCGTTTTCCCAGTGTCAGACGTAAACGTCACATTCGACGGAGCCGTGAGCCGGAAAGAAATGGACACGTCGATACCGGACGGGATCGAAAGGGGGACTACGGTCCGGAAAACCCGAATTCCAGCGCCCTCGACACTAAAGTTGGAGTCATCCACGGGAACAGAGCTGAATCCATTGTCTGGATACCCTGGTAGGTGCATACCGACCCTCTCGGGGTAGAGACCGCCCTCGTTCAGTGGCCCGCGAACGGGGTCGATGGGGGTCTTACCCATCGCTGTGCCCGCAATTTTCCATTCTGTGAAAGAGTACACACCGGGCCCGAGAAGAGTGGCATTCGTGATGCCTCTAGGATTCAGTGCGGCGGCTCGCTGGTCGTGGCCGGAGTTGTCCATCAACACCAGAAGCACGTTCTCAGCTTGGTCCTTCAAGGTGGCATTTTCGAAAGAGAATTCAACAGCTTGCTGGTCTACGTAGGATAGCCCTAGCCAGGAACCAACAAACTGCGAGTTCACCCATACGGAGTATCCAAATGCCAACCCGCCGGTGATATTGAGGAATATTCCCGTGGGAGCATCCGAAGTCGTAGGGAAAGTTGCTCGGTATATATGAGACCCTGCATGGATGCCGTAATCATCGACGTAAAGTACTGGGTTGTTGAGGGCAGGCGTGGTCGGATTGGATGTGTTGGTATTCGTCGCGGCTTTCATAACTTGGTCAGAGTCATTCAGTATAGCGATCTTGTGCTTGCTGACTTACCTTTCCAAGCCCGGCCTGATGCCGCATAAGTTGCTGTAATCTCGGGGAGCCCGTCTGCGTATCTCCACCCCCCAAGACTCGGCAAATTGTACACAGGGGCTCCCCCAAGCTGAGCCGTAAGGATACCATTCGCTTTGGAAGTGATTGGCAGCTTCTTGCCGTTCCATTTAAGGGAGCAGATCGACTTCGATGCAAATACGTGTATCGTAGTAGAACTCGATACATCTCCATGAAGTTCAAGGCTATTGCCAACTACCTTGGATGAACGAACCAAATACGGACCCTGAATCAGAACTGTCGCAAAATAAGGTTAGATAACAGCCTGTCCCTGGTGAATGCCGATGCTTACCTGTCTCGTCGGGCGACCACACAGCACTACTACTTGAGCTTGAGGCCCAGAACAAATATGCCGCTGATCTGTCAAGTAGTACGACTCTTGATCCATCTTCGAGTTCGAGAGTACTCATTCCCGCATTCTGCATGAATGAAACAGTGATATTCGTAGATCCCGGGTAGAAGTTGACGTTTGCACAACCTCCACAGGATTTCAAGACTGCGGAGGTCACGCCGCTCACTGTGAATTCTCCTGTTTCGCCAGTAGGAACCCATAACACCAGTACCTCCTTATGATCAACCACAGCGTATGTCAGAACTTCCGCTGTCGAGTAAAGTAACGATTTATTGCCATAAGTGAAGTCGGCCACAAGGATCTTGGCTTGGTGTCCGTTGACTGCGATCTGCGTTCCGTACTGAGGAACAGTGACTGGGTACTGAATCAGTTCTATGCAATGATAGGATGATGGTCAGACTTACATAAACCCTCTGACGTATTTACGCGGAGGTTGAATACATCTAGAGAAGCAGAAGGCGAGTATGAATGCATGGCAACATAGAAGCCGGCTCCAGTTTCTGGATTGCGTAACTCTGATACAGCAACAGCCGGGTTGCTCGAGTAGTTAGTACTCTGAATTTGCTGAATCAGTCCTCTACCATCTGAACAAAGGCTTCGAAATCTCTTACGTTACCAATACGATCTGTCATGGAGAGATCCTTAGCAACTCTGGTGAACTGCGCCAATAGCTTAGTCTCATAGTACTTGCTCCCGATGATTCGGTTTTCTGATATCGGCGAGGAGTAATCGTAGCTCGTCGCTTTAATATATGTCAACATCGACACACCCAACAACAGTGGACGTCAGCGTCCCAGACTTACCAACTACAGGCGCAGCATGCCAGCCCCACGAAGTACCACCGAAAAGCATATAGAGAGATATAGCGCTGACTCTCTGATAGATCAGATTCCGATAAAACATGTTCGCGAAATCAGCCCCTATGTCCCCTGGGCATCCCCCTTCTGGTCCACCCCAGGGGTTGTATGATCCACCTTGAAATTCGGGCATGAAGTTTGGTTGTGTCCTAGGAGTCTCGGTGAGTCATTAAAGTCTCAGAGCGGCATGCAATACATACGGTGACTGGACGGTGAAGTAACTTTCACTTGTCAGTGAACATCTAGGTGTCGAAGGGAGCCCTGAACTCACTCGTAGTAGTTGACTACTTGCTACTTTATGTCAATCTTCAAGATAAGACATGGGCTTTGACGCGTAGGAAATGGAGTAGACATACATATGCCACGTACTCGCCATTGGTCCCAGTGCACTCACTCAGATTGCAACTCCAGCAGCTAGGATACGAGTCAAGCCCAACGACATCGACGTTCCCAGTTGCATTTGAGAAGTCTTTCGACCAAGAGTACCCATTCTAAATTCTTGTCAGTATAAGCTGTCTCACCTCAATCTGGCCAAAAGGGGCAATATGATACCATGTTTGGGGCATTGTGTGCCAACGGAACGTCGATACCGCTGTCTCGAGCGGTTTGGGACAGCATCTCCATGTACTCCTGAACTGGTGTATTGTCCGTTTTGTTCGCCACATCCAGCCACTGTTCTCCCAGTTCATTCTCGATCTGGAACAGGATGACGTTTCCACCATTGGTAATAAGATGCGGCGCGATAGTCTTCGAAATTTCGGCCATGTAAGGTGTCCAAGCTTCGGTGTACAATGGATCGTTATCTCTCAGTCCACCGTATGCCCCGGTAGTGAGCCAAAGAGGGAAACCTCCTGCATTCGCCTCTGCATTGATGTACGGCCCCGGGCGAATTATCATGTACATGCCTAATTCTTTGGCCAGCGTCGTAATCTGCGTGAAGTTATGTGCACCCGACTCGAAGTCGAGGAGTCCAGGAATAGGATTATGGTAGCCCCAGTGATTGTAGATAGAGAAGGTGTTGAAGCTACCTAGATGTGTGAATGCTCTTCTCCAATGTCATGATGTCGACATGTAGCACTTACCCAGCAGCCTTCACTTTCTCCAAGAGGTCCCTCCATAACTCCGGGCTGGCATACCATCAGTACTAGCAGAGGGAGGCGTTTATCCTATACCTACACGGGAAATCTCCAGTAATGGAACTTGAGTGAGAGAGTGAGAGAGTAAGCTGTCAGTTTGCTGCGGTTACCATAGGATGAGCCTGGATTGGGGGAATTACCCACCTCGCCCGAGAAGACAAAAAGCCTCTGCCCATTGATGTAGAAACTGTAGTGGTCCCTGGATTCTTCCCAATTATATTTCATTCTCCCCACAGAAGGAAGCAACTGACCATTGCACAAGATCGGTGAGCCCATCATCATGGAGTGGCCAATCGTTCAGCTCCTGGGCTGCGATATGGCCAACAAACACCCACACACCCAATAAGGCACGCAGCCAGCTTACGACACTCATGATATGCAAATTATCGCTTCTGGCTTTCCTAGTTCCAGAGGTGCAAAGAACATGGCGGCATTGAGGTGCATCAAGTTTTTGGTTTTATTCTGGTCACAGACCTGAGACCTCCACCGTCATCAATATTGAGGACCAGAATTGGGGTTCGACCAGGATTCTGGGCGAGGATTCCCCTCTTGATTCGTGGGGTAACTCAAGTGCCGAAATAGTCAAGAGGTGAAGAGCCGGTGGAACGGCTTGATATTCAGTCTTGGAGCGGGGTCACAAGAAGGAGACTCGGGTTACTATCACGTTCACCGAGCTGTGGAGAAAACAAGAAGTGCGGCGCCTCAGAGCATGAACAGGTCGTAACCACATGGGTCTACTGCAAGGAGGCATGGAGGTTTCGGGTCATCTTAGCGAGCGTATATTTCTTTTACGATAACACACAGCCCTGACCTCATTCGTGCTATGTTGTTCCGGCGACATATAGCTCAGAACTTAACGAGACTCTTGAAGTGTTCAGAAAGTTTCAAGGTAAAAGGTCCCAGAAAGCTGCGACTCAGACACCTGGAGTGCAGTGAATAGCAATTGACTGGTCAATAGGGGCAAGGGAGCTGCTCTTATTCCCAGATTGTCAAATACGCCAGTTCACAAAAGTACACGGGCAGATGGGACCATTCGTTTCTCTCAAGAGGATCGGGACATTGGTAAGTAAAGTACTGTTATCAAGGCTGATATGACTCTCAGAAATGTAAAATAGACAGACATTGAAGGGCTCTCCTATGACGGTCTCCGCAGAATGTCAAGGTGTTGAATCGAAGAGCTTGAACCCCCCTGGGACTCGCTTTTGAAAAAGTCCTGCCGGGTCATACTTCCTGCTTACATCTTGCAACCGTGTCTTCACGCCAGGACCATAACTACGAATGGGGTCCTGAGACTTGTCCGCATAATTCAAGTACTGATAGGGGATGTAGAGACCCCTTTCCCGCGTGACGGATATCTGCTTTTCGATGATAGCCTGCATGCCCCCTTGCACGACGGTATCATCTGCTGCCATAACTAGGTCCTTCTCACCGGCCGCCAGTCCTAATGAGTTTGTCCCGTTCGTGACCGGATGGGGTTGAATCAAGAATACGAGCTGCAGACCCTGCACATCTGCAAGCAACTGCGTCCCTTCCTCCCATATGACGAATAGATCCATGTACAGATCCTTATCACCGTTTCTGAACGAGTGAACAATGTCGATGGCGCTTAGTAAGTCAGCCCATCTTCAAAAGAATTTGTTCTCATGTGCTAGAGTCACCGTGGTGTGCTCTCTGGCAAAACTCCCACTGCCTCCTTGGTTATATTTGCCACATTTTCCAAGCCCGTCATGCTTGATATCAGACCAGGAACTGCGAGAAAGGGCTCATAAACTGCTGGCCTTTCGTCAGGCTCGACGTAAAACAGGGAATTTCCGACTGCATAAGAACCATCTTGAAATACCAGGGCGAGCCCCATATCTGAAGCATCATCGAAGTTGACGGGGTCCATGTATCGACTGAACGCATTTGCCTGGGCTTCCAATACCGCGCTCGTGTAGCTGAAACTGAGGGCTCCGCGGTACATTTGAGCCATGGGCCAGGTCGGGACCTCGATGCTGGTGACAATGCCAAAATTGTTGGAGCCTCCTTTGAGCGCCAGCCACATATCGTCGTAGGAGTCTGAAGTGACACGGATAACTTGCCCATCTGCGAGGACGACCTCATACGCGTAGATATTGTCGCAAACCCATCCATAGCGTCGGGAGAGGTAGTTGATTCCGCCTGCAGAAGACAGCTGGAGTCAGTACACCCTAGGAATTTCACGTCAATTGACTCGGAGCTGGCCAATTCACCTCCAGTGGAAAGCCCCCCAACTCCAATGCCAGCGACTCGACCACCCATGACGGTGAGGTTGTGCGGAACCAGCTCTGTGTAGATATCACTCCAGATTCCACCCGCGCCGAGGATTGCCCCCTTTTTATCCTCAGTCAAGGTGACTGAGTTAATTGCTCGCATATCAACGGTGATGCCACGCTCGATGTTCGCCGCCCCTTTCCAGATCATGTGGCCTCCGCTGCGTATAGCAAACTGGGGCACATATTCGAAGCCATTCTTGGTCAGCGATGTGATGAAGCGAGACACTTCGGTTGCGCCAGATGGAGTAAATATACACCCAGGCTCCAAGTCCTTCTCCTGACCAGAATAGTAAGATGAGATGGATAAGTTGTACTCGGTAGTTCCAGGAATCGACACACGATCAGGCATTTCAGCCTGCACAGCCGCGCATCCAGTCAAGACATCTACCGCATTGACGAACAATGCGACTAATGGCATAGCCGACACTGCGAGGGCTTGTACAAGGGAGTTCGTGCGTGTCATCTTGGGATTGTACTTGTGTCGAGGCTCCGGGGAAAAGAACACAGACCGCCGCTCGACCCCATTTTCAGCTCGCGTTTGCTGACAAAAGAAAAACACGCATTGGCCCAACTTCGGATGATCTTTGTGATGGTATTGCGTATATGTATTGCACAAGAGAGCTTGGGATGACTTTTGCTGGCTTACATAAATCAAGGGTTTCATCCAACGGCACAGATTTGATGATTCTTAACTATCTCGACATGCGCTGAGTCCGTAGGCGGAGGCCAATCGTGTCGCATACATATTGTGATGGATACCAGTCAATGCAACACGAGTTTCTAATGCTAGTATGATATGTAATCAAGAATGCTGGAAAAGGGAACGACCAGACCAAAAAGATCCATGATACCTTAGATGCTTAGGGTATTACAGGTTAACCCCTGAAATAATGTACGCTGGTCGAACAAACGGCACGTTGAGCTCCTATTTCACCGGATATCCCTCGCATCATGCGACGGCGTTTTTGATATTCGAGTCACTTATATTACTTCAGTGGTGTCCGGGCGATTTCTTGTTGCAGCGTGAGGAAAGGGGGAGGAGATGTCGATACTCGGCTTCGCTGTCTCTGGGGCTTGTGCCGAGCCTCCTTGATAACCTTAGACTCTTAAACTCGTTCTCTGGGGCCTGCCCTTCTGCCGCAGGTTCTCGTTACATTTTACCTATGAAACATTATCATAGGACCTGTCCAATGGTTCCTTCTTCCGGGAGACATTTGCTGTAGCTAGTTCAATCTGGAACTCAACTCCCTCGCACGGCATCACAGACATTCAACATCCAAAAGCACCACCTCTCTCTCTACCTAGCCACCTCATCGTAGTGGTCTCAAAACTGCTCTACTTTGGTCATGTTTCGTTTTATAAAGTATCCCGCGCTGCATATGTAGAATTGAAGTTCCCGATTCATTCCTGTAAGGAGTTTGATCTGAGAGAAGCACACCATCCCGCCCGCAAAGCAGCCCCGGCCTCGTCTCAACAGCAAACCCCTTTCACTTTATTCTGAGCCGGCCACGAATGCTTCGATCTAGCCTTGGATCATATCTCGGAGAGAGCGAGCCAATCGAGGAATGCCCTCCGCCCTACGACCCGAACCCCAATGAGCAGAACCTGCAAGCCTCGAGTTCGACCTCCCTTCAACCTCGTAGGCCTAGACAACCGCCGGGCCAATATATCCAGTGGCTGAATCCATTCGCCCTCCTGTCGCGTCCTTTCCCTACATCCTTCAACCTCTATCGGTCCTCGCTCTTCCACCGAGTCCTACTTCTTGGCGAGCACCAGACCGAGCCACGCTACGCAGTGTCGCAACACTCAAGCTGGAGTGGTCAACCGGCCAGTGACACCTTACCCGTATTAGCTGCAGCCCAGCACTCGAGCGTTGACAGAACCTCTAGCATCCTCCTCCCGCCCACTCCCGGCTCTGTCCTTCAATTTTCGCACGAGGTTATGCGATGCAAGCACAAGTTTCCCCATACCACTTTCCGCTTCACAGTCGAGGTCGGTGTCGATCCCACCAGATGGGTCAGGGAGACTTTCGAATGGCGGCATAGTTCAGGGCCTCTCGTATTCGCTTTAGAGGTCGGCAGTGAGGGCTAGAAGCTCGTACGCCTGTCTACAGCCCCGCCCGGGGCAGGAAAGAAACGCAGGCGTCATGGTCGTTACCGGCCAGGGCCCAAATCGAGTGATGGGTGCGAGGTGGTCGCTGTCTGGGCATATGCAAGGAAGAGCCTTACCAAGGCCATGAAGTTCCGCTTCCTGGAAAGTGGCGCAGTAGGTTACTTAGGGAAGAGGTGGGAGATTATGACGGTTATGACGGCGTTGAGGATATTTCAGTGGCAAGAGAGCCGGAGAAGTTGGTGATCGAGATTGCTTACTTTCTTCAAATACATAGTTTACTTCCACTCCCGCTTCCAAGTTTTGTATATGCTCAGTGCGAGTGAGGCTCATGAACCGCAACATGAGGGACATGGTGAAATGCACCGAGACTACCTGGCCCAGCCCAAACAGTGGCGCAAGCGAATGTGGTATTGATCATGAGAAAAGTGCGTGTACGTAAAGAGATTCTCAGAATCACTGTGGATTCAAAAGTCTGCCATCACACATGCCACCAAAGATCGTGTCCAATCTTCCCGCTTTGAGCGTCGACGTGCTTGCCGACAACCCAAGCTCCCAGTCAGCGTCGAAATATCGTACTCATCAAAGTCAGACTCCCGTCTTCCGTCCCCTAATACAGCCCAACGGAGATATCACCCTTGACTCGAGCACTGAGATGAACTTCAGCCTCGACATCGAGCTTGACACCGAGCAAGAAAGCAGGGTTCTTCAGCTGTCCAGAGTCATCCGTGGCTCCCTTGAGAAGTTGACCTACAGCCCATGGGACATAAGAATGCTGACTTGAAAAGGGGTCTGATGACCACTTACCTGCCGGCTGGACAAGACCAGGCGCTGCCGGCACGAGAGAGGTCAGCTGGCCCGCCCTACGGCCCCCGCTGGCCTGTCCATCTGAGTCTGAGTCGCCATAGGGAGCAACGTTTCGTCGCGGTGCAGGAGCAGTACTATCGGCGTTAGCTTGAGTGTTTGGTAATGCAGACAGTCTTTCCAGGTATGGCTGTCTAGTCGGGACTTACGGAGCCGGGGTAGCCATTGTTCTTTGAGGGCGAGATCTCGGAGGTCTTTTGGGTCTCCTCTTGTGGTGGCTGAAGATGCAGATGGATGGCAGGCAGAGAGGAAATATATGTGTTTCTATCCGAATCTTCAGGATGAATACAGGAAGACGATATGGACGTGACAGATTCCCAGAAACCAGATTCAAAGTAGCCAATTTATAGACATGTTGGTCAGCCATGTCGCCCTCCCTTCAAGGCCGCCACCGAGCTCGGGTGCCATCAGGTCTGGCCACACGATCGAAGACGCACTGTGAACAAGATCGTGCGATTATTCTCCGCGCGTGTGGTACCGGCCGAACGCACGATAACCCCCGGACCAGTCATGTCGAAGCCCATGGTCAGATCAAGGCACGCCATCTGCTCTGGTGTCTCTTGGTACATCGCACAGCGGCTCGGGACCCGGCGCCGTCAACGCTCGAGAACTGGCCATGGGAATCACTTGTGAACTCCGAGCTGCAACACGAGAAACATTAGGCCACGCCAAAACCCACTTTCGTGATACTTGTGACGATGTCGAGGACGGTTCATCCTATACACCTTTGCGCTGGCCATACTGATGTGCCGCAAGACAGTTGTACTCCTGGCACACACACACACATACATGAAGTGGCCAGACGCGCATCTCGTTTCGGACGCATCCGACGCCACAGTTATGGCCAGACGATGACGGGAAGAGTTGAAGTAGAGCTCCACGGCCAGTTAGTCGTTGAACAACAGCAGGTGTCTCCAGCAGAGCTGTACCGCAATCGTTATTCACCCCATCGCCCTCTTCGCCATGTCTCTACCAATGCTAGTAGCCATCATGATCTGTCCGGCCATGCTGGGCGCCCAGGAATCCATCCGCGGGAGCCAATCCCAAGCGAAGCGGGAAGAGCACCGGGGGCGCAAATGCAACCTCGTGGTGTCGTGTGCCCAGCCATCGAGCCTGAGCTCGGAAATTGACAACAAGCGCATCGTCTTGTGGGAGTCCAAGGTGAGTGAGAGCCAAGAAACCCACAATCTGAGTGCTGCTGTTCATGGCCCAGCTTTACATCATGACGTCGGCCCTCATAGCCAAGGCCAATGGTGTGCCCGCTGCCGCTGCCACTTCGCCCACGTCTTCATCCGAAAGCGCCATGCCTCTGCTGCATCCCTTCACCGGTTACTTCCTGCCTTACCCGCCCCCTATTCCATCATCTCCCCTCCCGCCAGACAATGGTTCCACGAGCCAAGCCCCCTCCTCTACCGCCTCCCCCCACGAAGGTCTGGTAACAACGACCTGTCCCTCCCCACCCCAGCTCAACTGGGTCTACTTAGACCGCAGCACGCACGAGCTCAAACACGGGCTTCGCACGGCGTCGGAACCGCACATCACGGGACCCTTCGACTGCACCCGGCAGGATAGGCGACTGACCCTGGAGGGATGGGAAGGGTTTGTCGCGGTTCGGGAAGAAGGAGAAGAGGGAGAAGGAGAAGGGATCTGGGCATTGTATTTTGATCGGGACGACGATGGGCTAAGAGAGAAGATGGGGGCGGGGAAGAAGATCGTCCTGGAAGTCGAAGTTTGGCGGAGGGAGATGAAGGGGAGGAAGCCTGTCGTGGGAGCGAGCGAGGGCGGGAACGGGGAAGGGCAAGGGCAAGGGAAAGCGATGCGCGCGGAGCCGACACCCGGTCAGGAACAGGAACAGGAACAGGGTAGATCTCCGGAACCGATTGTGAAGCAAGGACGCATTGCGGTGAACGGGGAGCTGAGTTATTATACGGAGGAGGGAACCAAGTCTCAGTTCGAGAACCGTGAAGGCGTCGTCACGGGGATGTCGGGGGTCGCGGTGAACAGTCCTAGCCACGACGAAGCAGTGGATATGGGTGAAAACCAAGGTGATGGGCGGCCGACCCCCATCGCCTCCTCCTCATGATGAAGAATCCGCAGAGGAAGCTGTCGATAGGATACAGTGAATACGATAACGGAAGTTCAACTTTTGGAGCCATTGCAAACGACTTACTTATCCCGTGTGTTCAATGTGTACCGTGTACATGTATCTTGCCTCATGCTTTCTTTATGTACACCCTAATTCCATCCGTCCGAATGAAATGACTCCCGACGCAATGCATTACCCATCAAGTGTACCCTTCTCCAGAGCATAAGAGCTTCTTCCCAATGTTGTCGACCTGACGCGAAGCACCAGAACCCTACAAGTTCTTGATCGGAAATCTATTACGCAGGTACTCTCCGTATTTGAAGATAGCGAAAGACACGGGCAACAGAGCAATAGAAATGAAGGCTAGTGTGCTGTTCCCCCAGCCTAGGCCGAGTTTCTCATACATCCTCAGACCGGCCAGCGGGAGTACGCCGCCGGCGATCGACCGCACCACCGTATTGGTAGCGATTCCCGACGCAGCGTAGATGGTGAAGGCGTCCACGACATACATCTAGCGTATCAAGATCGGTGGGTTAGTCATGGCGAGCCGGTCGTTATTACAACACAAAGAGAATTACCCAGGGCAAACTCACCTGGATTGCCATGAATACTATCAGGTTCCCGACTCCCGTGATGGCCGTCCCAATGATCGGTGCAATCCAGTGTACCTCGTACTCGGCCGTCCAACCGTACATGAAAAGACCGACGGGGACGCAGGCGGCCCCGAGCGGGAGGAGCGGAAGCCGGTACTCGGGCTTCATGCCGGCTTTGGTCCCGCCCGTCTCTTCCGCTATACGGTCGGCTTCGGCGGCCTTTCGCTGGATGTATCTGTCGGATGTCGAGCTGAAGATGAGGATACCTAGAATGCTACCTACGCCTATGCCCATGAAGGCCAGTCCCACGGTCGCTGTCGAGAAACCGTAGGCCGTCTCGAAGACGGTTGTTATGGTCGTAAACATGAGGTACATGTAGCCGCTGCAATCCAGGTCAGCCCATTGCTATCTATCTATCTACACAAGCATGTAACTACCGGAGACCGGAACATGCGCTAGATCCAACCAACATGGAAGTTTCTCGGCATTTCAAAGTCTGTGAAGTGTAGGGGTTCTATGCACTTACTAGCAGACAGCCATATAGAACGAGGTGATCATGATGATGGGTGAGTAAATAAACATCTTCATCGGCCGGATGATCCCTCGCTTGAAGTAGTCCCTCGGCGACAATCCGACGTCAAGCCTGGAGCGCAAAAGATCGTTGCCGGTCTCCTTGCGCAGCTTGGCCGCTTTGCGGGCCAGGATAACCGGCGCATAGCTTTCCCGGAGGGTGAAGAGCATGACGATAGTAAGAAGCCCGCCAAGAATAGCCAGGAGCCAGAAAGTCCACCTCCAGCCTTCGGCCTCGGTTAGGAACCCGCCGGCGACGGGACCGACGATGGGGCCGAGCAGAGGCCCGATACTGAATACGGCCATGGCGGCGCCTCGATGCTCCTGAACGATCATGTCGGCGATGGTGCCTCCGCCATTGGTCAGGGGGGCGGAACCAAACGTCCCGCAGAGGAAGCGGAAGACGATGAGGGCGTCCAGACTAGGCGCCAGCGCACAGCCGACGGCGAAGGCGACGAAGCCCACATTGCAGACGTGGTAAACGATGATACGGCCGTAAATCTCGGACAGGGGCGCGATGAGCAAGGGGCCGGCCGCGTAGCCGAGGACGTAGACGGAAACGACAAAGGTGGCGATCTCGGGCGAGGAGGACTTGAAGTCCATCATGACCTGTGGGACGCCGGGAGCGAAGATGGCTGCGCGCAGCCGTGAATCAGTACCGAATTATGTAGTTGGGATGCACGATGCGCCAGGCGCGTCGGCTGGCTACACTTTGGGAGCTTACACGAGGCGAGCGGTGACACGAAAGTCATGGCACTGATGAGACCGGTATTGATAATCTTGCGCGATTTCGGCCAGTTGTACGGGTTCTCGGGATCGTCTGGGCCATCCCACCAGACGACGTTGGGATCTGTCTCGTCGTCGAGGGCATCTTTCGCGCCTGGCTCTGCCTTTTCTAGGTCGGCGTCGGGGTTGGTGTTCTTAGAGGCGTCGGATTTCTTCCTCGTCTCGGCGATCCAGTCCTGTCGGCGCTTTTCGGCCTGACTGTCGAGGATATAACCCTCGCTCGAGGGTATATCGGCGTCGTGACCTTCGTCCACCGCCTGGCTGGTCTTGCGCTTCAGGGTCAAGTCGTCGAGGTCTTGCGGGGGTGCGACTTGGCTAGACTGGCGGGCGAGGGGCTGATCCAGACTGGCGTCGGGATCGCCCTTGGCACTCGTGGCAGTGGTAGAGGTTGGGCTTGAGTCCTTCTCCATTCCTTCTCCTGGTGGATCACACTCCGTGTCAGTTCATCTTACCAGGTGACTCGTGGGAGTTTATGTGTGACTGGTGATCTGGCTTCGAAGGATATAAGTATGCGCTCACCTGCTTATGTCCCTGCGCACACACGCGTTTTTGAATTGAGAAGTTCCGGAGATTTCCACTACTTCTTGTCGACACCATCCATAATACAAGAAGACAAGACGCCTGGCAGGAAAGTGACGGACCGTCACGACTCAAGATTCGAGACGCAGAGAAGCTGAACCATGGTCAAATAAATAATGTCGATCCGGGGTCAGAAACCCCCGGACGAATGCCTGTCCTCTCGTCTATTCGGCCTGTACTATCCGTATACTTTGTATTTCGTATTAATAAGTATTTCATATTTGTAAGGCGGCACGGTTTGACCTGATTCCATCCCCGCAGCACATGCCGAAACAGGGAGGTATATTCCAATAGTGCATGCATAACTGATGAAAACAAGCCGGGAATCGTACATCACCGGCCAAGTCGACATCCGAGAGTTGTTGATCAATTCCAATCACCGCCCCTGTCTCCGTTATCTCCGTCCTGTCTCAAACTTATGCCATTTAGGGGTCTCGCATTTCGTACTACCTAGGTACGTACTCCGTACTCCGTTGACATCTCTCGCCAAAGAGGAGAGAAAGTAAGAATTTCATGTCGTTGCTCCGTAGATCCCAGCCAGTCACTTATCTGGAGCTGGCAGCCGACTTCGTCCGATAACAGACCAATAGGAACAATGTTCATGTTTTGAGACCATGTCGCGGGAGCACTCATTTGATCTCGGCTATTGGGAAACTTGCAGAGCACCGCTTGTTAACCTGTCACAGGTACCACTTTACAAACGGATCGTCACCTCGTGTTCGACATCTCTCGCGCATTGGGCGGCGGCTCACAAAGGTCTGCCGGGTATCCCATAAACTAGCACCGTCTACAAAACGATTTTGTTCTGTGGTACCTATTCTTGACGTGCCAGTTCCTTGACCTTTTATGCCTTTTTTTTTTTTGGTTGCAAATATGACTTCCATGTGTATTCTCCATGAATTTTCACTCGTCACATCATGTCGAGCTGTTTAGCGGTCAGCTTTGAGAGCAGATCACTACACGAGTTTTCGGCTACAGAAGTCTGGATGGCAACATAGGGATTCTCTGTGTTATCTTCCTTTACACACCGAATCACCCTTTATGAGTTATGTTTGAAGGCTGCTAGGGTACTGGAGACTTTACTGGAAGATGCCACCCAAGTCCTGGCGTGCATGTACCCTGTCTGATGGCATCTTTTGTTCAAGGAAGGAAACATCCCTAGCCCCTTGCCCAAAGACTCGAAAGATATTTCAGCAAGGGTAACAAAGGGGCTTGATATCTATCTGATCTCCCATTTGTGCCCGCCAAATTCGTGAAGAATAACACGTACACCATTTACCCCTTTCGATCGTTTGCCCTGGGGGATGATTATGGTTGCCTGTCGATTTTACGCTCTCGTGTCATCCTTTTCTTTACCTGGCCGGTGGTAAATATAGTTTGGAGCAACGGGCCAGCTATTCCTCACTCCTACATCCTGAACTCCTATATAGGAGACCACCATGTGATAAATGTTGCTACAAGTGAATATAGGACCCCCTTTATTTGCGGATAGCAACACTCCGGAGGCACTATAATCCCTGGGCTTGAATCCCAAGATGTGATTCAGATTCATCGTGTGGTCCGTCGTGAGCCTAGGTTTCTTCAGAACGGCCTGTCTCGTTATCACAGCGCCCCTGGATTTTCGACATTGATCAACCGGGATAGTCCCGGACCGACCTAAGTGACCCAGAGATGTGAGCGTGAACTTGGAAATATTCTCATATGATCCATCTACCCGATTTTTCCTACTTTACAGTGCCTTGAGCAACCAGTTTTCCTAGTGTTCTTGCTGAAGCCACTGGCGCGTCTAGCCCTCGTGCTATCGGAGACGTTAATCTGCATATGCATAGCCCGGTGGCATACACTGAACTTTATGTACGAAACTTTTATAATTGGCCGTTTTGTGCGGTTTTCGACAACACCATAACGAGGTTTTCGCGCCGATTAGTCGTGTAGCACAGTAGTTAGGGGCTACTTCTTTGATTGGAGCCAAGGAGGTCAACAATATGCGATAGGTTCGTGGCGGAACACCGCGGATCAAATCTACTTGTTTTGACTAACCCCCATAACCCAGAGTTTATGATGATTGGCTAGAATTTTTTTCAGCTCCATCCTCTTTCCCAATGCCGGAGTCAAGACCATCACTATATATACCTCTATCTCGCCCTGTTGAGTTATTGTTAGCCTTGTGTGATGCAATTGCACAAGACAACTATCAAGATATACCTCTCACGGATTCGTAAAGTTCGTACAATGCCAACGGACAACATTGCTAAGTGCATCTCGCCCTGTTAGGTTATTATTGTCCTTGTGCAATACAGTTACGAAACACCACCATAATGAATCATGTGGCAGGCGAGGCCCGTGAAATCTCTTTTATCGAATGGGGAGAATCATAAAAAACAGTTGTGAAGCTCCGTAATCTCAGTATTTTCCATCAAAACCATTTGGCTAACTTCCAACCTGCTTTGAACTCACTTCGCGGATCGTACTCATGTGATGAAAGTCGTCAGACTTATCTTTCATCCAAACTTCTGTTTTCCTCTCGTTTGCCGCTTGGGTGCATAACACATCTTAATCTGTTGCGCCGCCGACCTCGCCCAAGAATTGGTAGTATCTGCTTGCCTTCGCCTTCCTCCAGCTTTTACCATAGAGTGTCAAGGGGATCGCTGCAGCCATGGAAGCCAAGACGCACATTCCGTAGAAGAAAAATGGCCAGCCGAACCCTGCTGCCTCGATGAAGGGCTGGATCGAATAGGAAATGGCGAAGTTGACCATGGATGAGCACATTGCCAGAACAACAACAAGTTCGCCAGATATCTGCAAGAATCCGAGATGGGTCAGTCCAGCTGTGGAGATATTCAAAAGGGGTTTCCAACTATACTTACCCCTGGAAAACATTCCATGGCATATGCTGTGGCAATTGCGCAAGCCCCGACTTGATGAGCGATCATGGCACACACGGCGATAGCGATGGAAATCCAATGAGCCCCGGTCTGAGCACCCCATCCATAAAGCATGTACCCCAGTGCAGCGTAAACAGCACATGGAATGAGCATCCACAATCGCATCTCGGGTTCCTTGACGCCACCGTTCCTCCTAGCTAGGAAGATCACTACGTAGTCGCTCAGCGCACCGGTGGCCCAGCCGATACAGTTTCCGATCAGCGCGGCAAAGAAAACGAGCCCAGTCGCGGTTGTACTGAAGTTGTACGGCGGCTCGGTCAATATCTCGGAGATGGTGTTGAATGACACGATTCCAGCCGTGCAGCCGAAGGCAAAGATGAATCCGGCCTGGAAAGAGACGGTGGTGAGAGAAGGAGCACGAAGGGATAAGGGGGTTCACCTACGATCACGACATTAGGGAAGGCCCATAAGAAGAACGGCCGCCTGAAATACTGCCAGTACGTTGTCTTGTTCTGGGGGTAGTATGTCCGGGGCATCAAAATCTCGAGATATCCTCTCTTGGGAAAGTCGTCGATGAACCCCTGGGCGTGGCTTGCGTTGGTTCCAGTCCTCCTGATGCGGTCTTTGTCGTCATCCTTGTCCTTACCGTCTTCTTCCGATACCGTATGCACTGTGTCGATGCCGTGTGCTATGGGGGCGTTAAACAGAAAACGGGGGAAGAGCGTTTCTTCGAAGGAGAGAAGAAGCAAAACGAATACAGTGGCGTCGATGATGGCCACGATGTACTGGCTCCAACGCCATCCTACGGTATCCGCGATGCTGCCACCCGAGATCAATCCCAGACTACGAATATTAGTCCCTGCAATCTCTCATCGAGGTAGAGAACTCACATGGAGCCTAGCTGTTGGCCGAACAGATAAACGGAAAGCATACGCCCACGATCGTGCACGTAGAACATGTCAAATATCTGAGACGAGTTCAGCACCGTTTTACTACCATCTTCGAGACGCGGGTCACATAGCGCGCGTGACAACTCACCACCAGCTGGATGACAGCCTGATATGCGGATGTGCCCAGACCATTGAGGACCATGCTGAGCATCCATTGGGCCGTACCAGTGAAGCTGCCCAGCCAAATACCCGCACCCATGCATATGAGGGTGGTGGTGAGCAGGACAAAACGTCGACCGATCTTATTGGCGACTGGAATCCACCAAATATTGACGAATCCCTACGACGACTGATTAATTGCTACTTAGTAAGGCGGGCGGGATGGTAGTTCACCCCGAAGCTGATGGCTTACGAGGAGAAGATAGTTCAGTGCGCTTCCTCCATTCATATTCGTGAGGGTCACTCCCGTCTCTTCGCTCACCGTGGTCCAGGCGGCTGTGTCGTATGGTCAGCAATGAAGCAGTCAGGGCGGCTAGACTGTTTGATACTTGCCTCCGAGTGTGTTCTCGCCGAAAGAGAAAGCGCATGCGTACAGGGCTACCAAGAAGAGTTGATAGTACTTCTTCCATTTTGGCCATGTCTATATGGCCGTCAATGTTTCGCGCTCCCGGTAGGACCGATAGTTATTGGTCTCAGCAGTAGACGCACCAACGTATCTCGGCCGCACTCTGTCGGCTGCGGTATGAGGACGACATCCGACTGGCCATGCCCGACGTGGGATACATCGAGGGACTTGTTGACTGCGACAATATTAGAGCAGGCTCCTTATCTCATCAGTGACGTCGTCTGAGTGCTTACCATCTATCAGGGTCTCAGTCCCGGGGGTTCTGTCTCTGTCGATGTGCTCTGCTGCCATTTTGACAGTGGTAATCTCCAGCTGTCAAGAAACTCACTGGATTGATTAATTGACCATCCACGACTCCAAGTACGAGCGAGATATGTACGAGATATATACGACGGCTCCCTCCCATGTACTTACTTATCTATCTACATTATGTAGTCACCTAAGTACCTAGTCTAAGTATGTATGCACTTATGTAGATCGACAAAACGGCTTCGTTCATAGCCTCCATACGAAGTACTCGATATGTTAACAAATGCTCGGCTTATCATTACGTACCTACCAGGAAGTAGGTAGATATGTGAGACCCTACCTAGGTGCTAGGTACCTAGTCGATGGTCGATGCATGGATGATGTATGTGGAGACGGAGATAGATGACCGTCTCCTCTTCCACCGAAGGTTATCTGGTTCTGGGGGGTTCTGGGGAACATTGGAAGGTCCACGCGAGCGACGTGACCAATCAGAGCAACCCCTTAGCCATGGCTGGCCTATCGGGATGGATTGGGCCTTGGTGCTTGGTATCGAACGGCGACGGAAGTTGGAACGACAAAAGGCGGGTCATGCTTATCAACGGCATGCCCCCGGAAATGGCCCGAGCATACTCCTGTCACCTGTAACTTTCCAAAGTTGCGTAAAGCCGATATCAGCGGGCAAGCTCCTCTCGACTTCGGGACTTCACTTCAACCAGCCGCGACTTAAACGAATGCCTCTGTCGAAACCTCCCTACCTACCGAAGTACTCAGGTGGTGAACGAAGTGTCTACTGTACATAGTTGTCTGTAGTACATCCTGCGTAATCACAGCGCCAGCTAGCACGCGAGATGCCCCGAAGAAAGGCACACGAAGAAAGTGCCGTGATCCACAGACGGACTCGCACAGGTATGTCGACACTCGAAGCTACTCACCACTCTTCTTATGGCCCACTTCTGTCCATACGCAGTACCTAGTACTATGTACTCATCCCCTGCCAGGATGCACGCCCTGTCTCCGGCGCAAAGTGAAATGCGATGGAGCTAAACCCCAATGCCGGAACTGCATGACCCGCAGCCTGACCTGCTGCCATGAGATTCAGCTCAAGTGGCTGGCCGAATTCGAAATCCGGGGCAAAGCTTTTGGCCGTCAGGGGGTATGGTCAAAGAAGAGCCCGGGTCGGACACCCACCGGACAGAAGGCCTCGTCAGATGCGGACGGTGCTCTGCCCGAGTGGTGTCGGATACCCCGAATCGGCCCACGACATTTTCTCAACACCTTGTCATCCGACTTCCATAACGAATCTGGGGACTTCCAGCATGTCCAGTACGCCGCGGGCAGTGGCAAAGGTGAGACCAGAGCCTCGATGCACCTGCATTCACTTATCTTGTCACCGGTCTATGCCCACGCGGCCATCATCCGGAACCCGCCTGTCGTCCCTACATATGTCGATGCTCACTCCAGCCTGATGAACTATTACATCAATCGCATCTGCCCTATGACTACAGCCTCCCGAACTTTCGACTCTCCTTTCGCTCACCTAATCATCCCCCTGGCAATCACACCAGGCCAAGAAGATACGATGCACTCAATACTAGCGCTGTCGGCCTATCACCGGAGCCTATCAGATAACCATTGGGCTCCTATGGCCCTCAGCTTTAAGGGTAGGGTTCTGACTGCGCTGCGAAGGCGGCTCAACCCAAGCAGTACGCAATTCCACCCAAGACACGATCCAGGGACTTTGGTGATCATGATGTTTCTATGTCTCTTCGAGATTCTCGACAACTGCGACCAACGATGGGTCATTCATCTCAAAGCGAGCCAGGATATTATAAGTGGAATGGTGAACGACGAGTCTAATAGCAGCGGCCTAGCCTCCTTTACCAAGCGCTTCTTCGCCTTCCAGGATGTGATTAGCCGGACAGCCTGTGGAAGTGCCGCGGTGTCAGACGTCGACCACTGGAGGAGTTCGCCTGACTACCACCAAGTAGACCCATGGATGGGCTGTAGTCCAGAACTCTCAAGCATCATCTGTGGCATCACCAATCTTGGCCGGGCCAAATGGACAGCCGGCCTCTCGAAGCGACAAGTCGCAGAACGTGCAGAGGCTCTGAAACGTAAATTAGAGACTTTAAAGCTCGGAAGACAGAGCACTGCGGATGAGGCTCTCTCCCTATCCGCGGAGCTCAAGCGGCAATCTGCTCTTCTATATTGCCACTGTGCTCTTTACGACGCTTCCCCGACAACACCGGAAGTGATCGACCTAGTACGCGAAATTCTCACAAGGGTGCGAAACCTCATCAAGCTAGACTGTGCCTGCGGGCTTACTTTTCCCATCTTCATGGCTGCTGTTGAACTAGGCCCAGCGGATGAAGAATTATTCCGTGATGAGGACTCCGGCGAATCAATTCACGGAAGGCGATTCGTATTGGAGACCCTAGATTCCATTGCGAGCCGGTCCTTGTGCAATATTTCTAGAACGCGAGCTGTCATCCTTAAGATATGGCGTCTTCGCGATATCATGGACACGGACGGCGCGCCTCCCCTCCCCCAGACAGGGGCAGCTAAAGTCGGGCCACTCAATGACTGGAATACCTACGTCGGACCGCACAGCTCCAACATCAGTCTAGCCTGAGGTTGTTTTATTAGTCGTAAGCCATCCTATCAGCTAGTCACATCAAGCTGATAAGGGGGGCGGGCATGAAGGTCCAGCCGAGAGGGCGGGATGATCAGGTGGAGAACCCCCCATATTTTATCATCACCCACCCGGCCGGACTCGGAAGTGCTGCACACCTGGGCATCCATGCAGTGACACTCATGAAGCTCTCTTTTTCTTCCTGGGGTTGACCACGCTCTGATAAGTTGCCTCAACATAGGTATTCATACCCTGCCCTCACTTAGCCAAAGCTCTGTATCTCTGATGTCGCCAAACATGAGCACGAAGGTGTCGAAGTCTTCCAAGGTTCTCATCCTTGGGGGCGGAACGTGGGGGTGCTCAACGGCACTACATCTGGTGCGTCGGGGATACGAGCATGTCACGGTACTGGATGCACATCCGATCCCCTCGGTCATATCCGCTGGGAACGACGTGAATAAGATCGTTGAGCAAGGTACGTGGCGCGGTGCTTATCCAGTTCACTTGACTGAATGCTTGTCAAGGTTCTTTCAGCGATGGTGACGAGGAAGCCGCTGTTGCACAGTCTCTTCTACTCGCCGCCGGCAAGGGTTGGACCGAAGATCCAGTCTTCAAACCATATTTCCACGATACGGGATATATCGTAGCTGCTTCTTCAACCGAGGCAGTGAAGCATCTTGAGGAGCGCGAGATCCAGCACCAGAAAGACTCATTCAAGAAGCTGAGCACGGCCCAAGATTTTCATGCTACCATGCCACCAGGCGTCCTCACTGGACCCTTTGAGAACTGGCAAGGGTACTATAAATCCGACGGGGCTGGCTGGGTTCATGCCCGCAAGGCATTGGTATCCGCTCATGACGAAGCAAAGAGACTCGGTGTCAACTTCATCACCGGAGCCACTCAGGGAAAAGTTGTGGAATTACTCAACTCCGGCGACGACATCATCGGCGCCAAGACAGCCGACGGGACTGAGCACACGGCCGATCGCACTATCCTGGCACTCGGAGCCTCCGCGCCGCAACTCCTGGATTTCGAAAATCAGCTAAGACCCACGGCCTGGACCCTAGCCCACATTCCCATGACGCCTGACGAGGCCAAGATCTACAAGAACCTTCCCGTCCTGTTCAACATCGAGAAGGGCTTCTTCATGGAACCAGACGAAGACCGCCACGAGCTCAAGATCTGCGACGAACACCCCGGCTATTGCAACTGGGTGCAGTCAACGTCTGAGAAGCCCCTTTCACACACGCCCCAGTCGGTCCCCATCGCCAAGCACGACATCCCGGCGGCCTCGGAGCGGAGGGTTCGCGAGTTCCTGCGCGATACGATGCCGCAGCTCGCGGAGCGCCCGTTTGCCCATGCGCGCTTGTGCTGGTGCGCTGACACGCCGAACCGCGCGTTCCTCATCACGTACCACCCGAAACATGCATCATTGGTCGTCGCGTCCGGCGACTCCGGCCACGGGTTCATGCACATCCCGACCATCGGTGCCTTCATCGCCGACTGCATGGAGGGTACCCTCGATCCGCGGTTCGCTAGGTCGTGGCGCTGGAGGCCGGAGACGGCCACGGGATACTGGGGCGACCGAACGCTGAATCGTTGGGGCGCCGGGAACAAGATGCTGGATTTGAAGGAGACTGAGTCGGAAGGCTGGACGAACATAAACAGATATGATTGAGGATAGGCGGCGATGTGTAGTTACGGGGGTGTCTTTTGTAGCCTAGTCATTTCTCGCCCTTTTGGGTTCTTGTTGGCCTTGTGCAATACAATTCCGCAACACCGCCGTGATGCTAGCCTAGTCATTGATATGAATATAAATGGTTATGGGAGGAACATCTGATAAATTGGTTGCGATTTAACGGGCACGCAGAAACTGGATGACTTCTAGACTGCTAGTTGAGGGCGACGAATGGCAGTCTGCAAGCTGTGGGAGAATACCAGCACCATCCGATGTCATCAAGTTTGTCGGTCACACTACCCCTTTTTATGGTGAGACTGGTAGTAGTATGGTATTGTAAGCAGCTGATATAAGCTGGCATGTTGATGGTATAGAAGAAAGTGAGAAGATCTTACGATACGTTATGGTGTTAAAGATGATTGTAAGGGATAAAAAGTAGACGGTAGTAGGTAAGAAGAGGATAAAGGCATTAGGGAAATCAGAAAACTTTAATGGGTGCTATATTAATGCCTCCCCTAAAGAAACCCTAAAGAATATTCTGGTCCAAGTCCCTTTTAATATTTTCGCGTGTGAAATATATGATATACCATGCTTTAAACCCACGTAATAGTTAATAAAAAAGCAATAATGGTTTTAAACTATTAAAAATAAGGGAACACGTGATACCACCCTTATAAAGGTCACGTGCGAACCTATTTTATATAATTAGCTGGTCTTAAATTTATTTTAACCCTTTTTTTTTAAATATAATATATTTATTATATTTTATTAATAAATTTAAAATATTTATTTATTTATTTATATATATATATATAACCTTATTCATATTTATTAATAATTATATAGCTAATTATAAATTAATGTAATTAAAAAAAATATAAATTTTATTAAAACGATTATATATATTATATTTATTAATATATAAAATTATTTAAATATTATAAAAATTTATCTTAAAAATAATTATAAATAATAAGCTTTTTTATATAATAATATTTATAACTTTTTTATATAAATATTAAATTAGCTATATATAATAGCTTTAAAATAAAGCATAATTATTAATAACCTTTTTTAAAATAACTTTTTTATTAATAACCCTTTTTTTTTAATAACCCTTTTTTTTTTGCTTTTATTTTATATAAAAAAATAATAAAGGGTTTTAATATTTTTTTTATCGTAAAAAAAACTTATAAACCTTTAAATATAATATAACACGCTAAATTTATTAATTAAAATATTAATAGCTTAAATAAATATATATATTATATAAATAATAAGCGAATATAAACGGATAAAAATAAAGCTATAAATATTTTTAATAATTATATAATCCGATTTTTTTTTAAATAAATATATAATAATTTTTATTATATAAATAACACTTTTAAAAAAATATTTATAATATAAATAATTTAAATAATAATTGCGTAAATAATTAATTGCTATTTATTTTATTTTTATATAATTAATATTTATTTTAATTTTAATTTTTAAAAAAAATATAATGGTTCTTTTAAAATTAAGCTTTTAATATTTATAAAAAATAATAAACTATTTTTAATTATTTTATATAAATAATATATTAATAAATATACTTATATATAATTTTTTATTAATTATTAATAAATTAAATTATATAATCGAATTTAATAAGCTTATATTATTTATAAAAATATAAAATAAAAAATAAAATTATATAAAAAAACTATATAATATTTTTTTTAATAAAGCACGCGTTTTTATTTAATATTATTTTATCTTTTAAATTATAAATAATTAATATTATATTATTTTCTTTTTTATCCTAAAAAATCGTGCGAAAAAATATTATATAATTTATATTAAATTAATTTATATATATTTTAAAATA
This sequence comes from Xylariomycetidae sp. FL2044, assembly GCA_022376275.1. Classification (NCBI taxonomy): domain Eukaryota; kingdom Fungi; phylum Ascomycota; class Sordariomycetes; species Xylariomycetidae sp. FL2044. The sequence continues at coordinate 569,649 of JAJNOH010000028.1, read as the reverse complement.
TATAATTTATTATATAAACATTTTAATATAAGCTAAAATTATTAATAATATTATATAAATTAAATAAAATAATTAAAATAGAAAAAAGATAAACGTATTAAAACTATTTTTTAATAAGTTTATTTTTATATAACGTACGTTAAATAATAGTTTTTTTTTAAAAAAAAGCTTTATAATAAATATTATATAAGCATATAAAAATATAAAAAAACTAGCATTTATTTTTATATAAAATTATAAATAATATAAAAATCTTTTTTTTAATTTTTATATAAACTTTTAAGCTTTAATCGATTTAAAAATATATTAATAATAATTTTTTTTAAAAAATAATAAACTAATAAATATTTTTTATAATAATTAACGATAATATACAAATAAAAAAAAGCTATTAATTATTAAAGATATTATATAAAAAACCTTAAAAAATTTATTACTATTTTTTAATTTATATATATATATAAATTCGAAATAAATTAAATAATATAATGCTAATAAAAAATGTTTTATATATAAAAAAATAAAATATTATTTTTTAAAACATTTAAATAAAAAAAATTATATAAAAATAAGCTATTTAAAAATATATAAAAATATTAATATTAAGTTTTTTAATAAAAAAATTATTTTATATATTATATAATATAAAAAAAAAGAATTATACAATAATAATTTTAATAATAATAAAGGTTTAAAATAAAAAATAAAATATTCTTAATAATTTATAATATTTAACGCTTTTAAAACTTTTTTATATAAAAAAATTAATAATAAAGCCGTATATTATTTAATAAATAATATTTTTTTATATTATATTATAAAAAAATATATATAAACTAATAATTATATAATAAATACGCTAAAATAATTTATATTTAATAATTATTATAATTACGATTATTAAAATATTTATAAAATATTAGCGTTTTTAATATTTTTATAATTAAAAAAGCTTAAATAAAAACGTTTATATAAAAGTTTTTTAATATAAAAATTAATTAAAATAAAAAAGATGCTATTATATAATTTAATAAAAATGATTTTATATAAGCTATAAGATTTATCAAGTTAATTATTTTAATAAAAAATTTTTTTTATATATTTAATATATTAATGCTATTTTTTTTATTTTAAAAATTTAAAGCGATATAAAATATATTATAATAATATTAATAATATTATTATACGATTTAATAATATATAAACGTTAGTTATTTTTTATTAAAAAAAAAGTTTAAAAGATTATATTATAATTTTAACTATTTTTATATAAAAAAATTATATTATTTATTATAAAAAATAAAGCATATAAATATAAAAAAAAAGATTTTAAAAAAAATTTAAAAGTTTTATTATTAATATTAAATATATAATTTTATATTATATAAATTTAAATTTATAATATATAATAATTATAATTTTAATTATAAAATTATTATTAATATTATATATAATTAATTATATAATATTTTTTAAGCTATTATATAATTAAAATATAATTTAAAAATAAAGATATTATAATTTATACGTGATATTTTAAACGTTTTTAATCGATATTAAATATATATTTATTAAAACCCCTTTAATATTATTATATATAATTTAAATACGAACTTTTTATTAAAAAAATTTAAAAATAACGTATAAATTATTAGAATAACGTGCAAAAAAATATTAATAAAAGCGTATTAAACGATTAATAAAATTAAAAAAGCTTATAAATTATTAAAATATATATATAATATTTTATATTATAAAATTAACTTTTATATAAATAATAAAATTATTTTTTAAATAGCTATTAAAATATTAAATAATATAATTAAATTAAATAATATTATATTTATATTGCTTATTTTTAATATATATTTAAAAATAAATATAAATTTATTATTATTTTTTAATATTATTATATAAATAAAAATAGTGAAAAAAATAATAAAAATATTTTATAAAATTTATATAAAAGTTAATATTAATTATATAATTAATATAAAAAATTTATTAATTATATATAAGGTTTTAATATTATTATTTTAAAATAAAGTTTTTATTTAAAAAAAAAAAGATAAAAAAAACCATATAAAATTTAAATATTTAAAAATTATAATATTTTTATTAATAATAATAATATAATAAAAAGATTTAAATATATATAAATTAAAAAATATTATTATAATTTTAAATCGTATAATTTTTTTAATAATTATATAAATTTGCTTTTTATTTAATAAAAATTAAAAGCTAAAAAAATATAAAATAAAATTATTATATAATTTAATAATTTTATTTAAAAGTTTAAATAATTATTTTATATAAAAAATATAATTATTTATATTTATTATTTATTATATAAAGTTTTTATATTAAAAAAAAAGAAAATAATTATAAATTTACTTTTAAATTTGATTAAAATAATATTATTAAAGTTTTAAAAGCTTTCTTTTAAAAATCGAATAATATAAAAATTAGTAATTTATTTATATAAAATATATTTAATTATATATAATATAATAAAAAAAAATAAAAAATATTATATTTTTAAAATTAAAATAATAGAAAAAATAAAAAAAAGATAATAAAACTATATAAAAAATTTAGATTTATAATTTAAAAATATAATAATAATAATAAAAATGCTATTTTTATTTAATTATTTATAATTTAAAAGATAAATTAATAGCTTATTTTTATTTTAAGGTTATTTTTATTTTTATATTTAATATATATAAAAAATCGAGAAATATAATATAAATATATATATAAATTAATAATAAATTAAAGCGTATAATTTTTATATAGCTTTTAAAAAAGCTTATTATATAATTTTTTAAAGGTACGATTTTTTATATTTTATAACTATTATATAACCTAATAAAATTAAAATTATATTAATTTAAAATATACGTATAATATTATTATAAGAACCTAAAAATAATATAATTTATATATAATTTATATTTTTTATATATAATAAAAGGTTTTAAAACCTTTATATTTATAAGCTTTTAAATTAATAATACCTTTAATTTTATTATTATTATTTTTATAAAAAAAAAGATAAAAAAAGCTAGAAAAAGATAAAAAGGATTTTATATAAAGCTTAAAATTATTTTTTTTATATAATTAGCTTATTAAATTTAATAATTATAAAATAACCTTTAATAATAATAATATTATTATATAATAAAAGGGTTAAATAAGATATTTACGTATAATTAATTTAAAAATAAATAATTATAATTAATAATATATATTATAATAAACGCGAGAAATATATATATTATTTATTTATTAGCTAAAAGTTACGTATAATTTATTAATTATTATATAAATAAAAAAGCTTAATAAAAAAATGTTAAATAATTTAACGTATAATTAAAATAATAAATTAATAATTTATCGCGCGGATTATATTATATATTATTAAATTTATTATATATAAAGCTTTTTATTTTTATAAATAGCTTATTTATTAATAATAAAAATTTAATATTTTAATTTAGCTTTTTTATTATATTTTAAAAAAATATAAATAAAAAAAATTTATAATAATTAAAAATATTATATATTAAAATTTATTTAAATATAAAAAATTATTTATAATATATTTATTAATAAATTATATAAAATAATAAAAAGCTATAATAATATTATTTTTTTAAGTATAATAATTAATTATATTATAAATATTTTATATTTTTTACAAATGTTTATAATATTTTATATAAATTTAAAGTTATTATATAATTATTTAGCGAAATTAGAAACGATATAAAAAAAAAGGCTAATAATAAATATTATATTTTTTAAAAAGTTATATAAAATAAAAAGATAAAAAAAATATAATAAATAAATAATAAATATAATTTAGCTAATATATATATAAAATATAATTTAAATTTAATATTTAAATAATTTATTTTAATAAATGAGGTTATAATTAAAATAAAAAGGTTTATTAAATAATTATATAAACCCTTTAAATAAAACGAATAATATATTAAAAAAAATAGTGAAAAAAAGAGATAAAAAATAAAAAAAAGGAAAATAAAAAGGAAAAAAATAGAAAATAACTTTAATTTATTATATTAATTATAATATTATATAAAAAATATAAAATTAGCCAATTTTTCTATTATATATATATTTATTTATTTAATAGAATTTATTTATATTTTATTATTTTTAATTTAATAAAATTTATTTATGCTTTATCGTTTTTTGCTTTTTTTTAATATATAAAAATTAAATTATTCAAAATCGATACGAGTAATAAGCCTTATATAAAACGTAAATATATAAAATATAAATATTATTTTAAAAACCTAGGATTATTATATATAAAAAAAATAAAATGCTATTAAAACTTATATTATATTTATTAATATATAAGGTTAATATAATATTTTTTTAATTTTAAATAAAAATTATATAAAAATATTTTTTTAATAAATTTAAGAAATAATTTACTTTTAAAAAGTTTAAACTAAATAAAGTTAAATTTAAATGTTTATATTTAATAATATTATAATTTAAGCTTTTTAAGCTTATATAATTATTAATTATTTTAATATAATATTAGAATAAGGTTATATATATTTAAAGTGAGATTTTAAAAAAACGTGCGATTTTTTAAATAATTTATTAAAAATATAATATAATATAATTAATTTATATTTAACTATTTAATAATTTAAATTTAATTATATTATTAAATTAAAAGATAGATAAATTAATTTATTATAAAAATAAAAAAAGATAATAAAAAAAGGAAGGTTTATATAATAATTTAATAATAAAAATAAAGAAAAAAAGGGAAAAATATAAATAATATGCTTAATATTTTTTTTATATTTTAAAATTATATAAATAATAAAAACCCGGTTATTTATTAAAAATAAACGTTTTATATAATATAATAAATTTATATATAATTTAAATTTAGCTTTAAAGCTAAACTTTTTTTAAAAAATTAATTTATTTTTTTATATAAAAAAAAAGCTAGCCTTTATTTTTATTATTTTTTTGCGTTACGCATTTATTTAATTTACTTTTTTTACTTAGTTATTATTTTTATATAAAAAAAAAGAAAAAGGATTTATTTAATAAATAAAAAATAAATTTAAAAAAAAATAATATAGCTTTATTTAATATATAAATTTTTATATAATAATTTTTATATAAAAAAAAACTACTAATATTAAAAATAAAAAAATATATAATATTATTTTTATAAAGGTTATATATAAACTTATTTTATATAATTAGCTAATTTCAAACTTATTTTAACCTTTTTTTTATTCTTTTTTTTAAATATAATATATTTATTATATTTTATTAATAAATTTAAAATATTTATTTATTTATTTATATATATATATATATATATAACTTTATTAATATAAATATTTTTATTAATTTTATATTTTTTTAAAAAAAAGCTTATAAAATATTTTATTATATTATAATCAATTATAAATTAGTTCGTAATTAAATGACTTTATTTAGGTGGCTTTTTTATGCTTTCTTTAAAAGCTTTTATTATTTAATAATCCGAGGTTCATATTATGGGATTGTGGAAACTTTACTTAAAGGCACAAGGTTATTTATCACTAAAGTTGAAGTGATCTTTACATCTATCCTCCTTAAATACCTTTGCACCTGCACGAAAGTTGACGACTACAAGAGTTATATCCGAGACTTCCAAGGTTTTTTTCTTCAAGTTCAACCCCTGAAAAGCTTTCCTTGAGGTTGCCCAAGTACATACCTAATACCTAGGTAAGTACATTAGGTAATTACCTCGATACGTGTGTATGTACCCGGGCACCTACCTAGGTACTTATATGTAAGTACCTGCATAAGTAGGCAAGTACATATAGATGCCTACCTAGGTAGGTAATCAAAGCTCTAAAGCACTAGCCTAACGTATGAACCTCCAGCGCTTCCCCCACCATCTTTCAACTGCTGTAGGCAGGTACGCTTCCACAAACAACTTCACCTCATCCATCCCATTCTCCTCTCATCCCCTGTCAACATTGGTCGCAATCCACCCTCACTTCTGATCTCCATTCAGGCTACCTGTTCCTTGCCAATAGTCATTGGCGCCTTCTGGCAACCATCTTCGCAACTGGCCGGGATCATGATGAATGCAATTGTCCGGATCACAGAGGCTTCAACAGCCACCCCGTCTGCCCATGCAGGCCCTTCCCAAGACGAGACCCTGCAAGAAGATCATACCGTCGGTGGTTGGCCCGCCTTAGCAGCTGAACTGCTGGCTCTGATTGCGGAACACTTACCCCAGTCCGCCCGATTCCGAATGGCCCAAGTTTGCAAGCGCTGGTCACACAACATCATCCCCGAGATGTACAGACACGATGAAAAGACTGGAGATTGCCACGCTCTATGGTGGTCATGCGAATTTCGCGGCACCAAGCCAACCTTGTCGTACATCCTGGCATGGAAGCCCGTCCTGGCCAACTACCATTTCAAGAGAAACCATTCCTCTAAGCAGCCTACCAATCTTTCAGTCGCTAATCAACAATCGACGGAGAAGAGATCTACCCGCCCAAAAGGAAAATGGCAGACCCCGCTCTCCATTGCTGTCCGGGCTGAGAATCGGAAGGCCCTCAAGACCCTCCTCGAGAATGGCGCGGATCCCAACTTGCCTGATCGGCTCCCGACTGACGGCCATGCATTATGCTGGTACCCCATACACTGGGCTGTCCGCTATAAACGCGATCCGCACCGTGTTGCCAGCAGAATCAGTATGCTTGGCTCTTTTGGTGCCGATATGAACAGAGTTCCAACACAGCCTCACCCAGACTCGTTGCAGTACGCCCCCGATCCAGAAGCTATACTCCAAGGTTACGGCAGCCGCGCCGAGGACGAATTCAGCCCTATCTTTCACATCCTCCAGCTGAGGCCTCCGTCTTTTCGAGGCGAGGCCATGACTTCAGTGTTTAATGGATTCTATACGACAGTACTTGAAAAACGCAATGAGCAGCTCGTCGAACTCCTTCAGAAAGGAGCGAATCCAAACCTTCGTCATTCTGGGAATGGATTTACACCTTTGTTCTACCTTATACACAACATCTATCTTTGGGAGCCGAGCTTCCATTTCCCTATCGGATACGCTACGAAGCAAGAAAGGGAGGAGCAAGGAACCAATGTAGTTCTGCCCCAAGTGGTCAAGTTCATTGACACGCTCGTCAGGTTTGGAGCCAACGTGAACCAATTTTCAATAGGACCCAGGAAGGATGGCGACATCACGCCCCTCCATCTTGCATGTTGCCTACAGATGTCCTTTCGCCATGGAGTTGTTGCTAAGCTGCTGGAATCCGGGGCCGAGGTTAACGCGGAGAGTAATCATAAGCGTACGCCCCTATTCCTCATGTTCGACCCTCCGCCCGATAAGTTTAACGTGGCTTTGGTGGGCTGGTTCATTGAGAATGGAGCGAACGTCAATCACCAGGACAAGGAAGGAAATACCGCACTGCACATACTTTGTCGCTCCATCACGGTCCACGTCAGACATCGAGAGTTAGTCATCAAGGCGCTTCTCAAGTTGAAGGGCAAACACGCGCTCGACCTGACTGTTAAGAACCACGCTGGCGAAACTGTGGCTGATGCCGCCCACAACTGTGAAGATCGCATGTGCGAAGATATGGCGATACTCCTCAAGGAAGAAATGGTCAAGCGAGGAAAGTGGAAGCGGAATCGTGGACATAAGCTGGGTACGTCACAGTCCCAGCAGACAAGAGGACAACCCGCTTCTCGAGGAGGCTACGCTCCACGGCCGGGAGGACAACCACAGACAGATCAGGGCAAATATGGTCGAGAGAAGGAAAACGAGGCTTATCAAAGCAAGAAACAAACCCAGGAGAGACTTCAGGGTAATGCTCCTTCCAAGAAGGACAATGCGGCTTCGAACACTGTGGCTAAAGCCCATGGATCGTGGCATTCCACCGGAGAGGGTTCCAGCCAGAATTTGAGCAAAGGGGGGAACGCTGTTTTGGACAATAGGCGACCACATCATGATCTTCACTCTGATGAGGCAAAGGAGACCCACAAACAGTACGATCCTGAGAATCCTACCCGGCGCAAAGGCAGCGGCGACAGAGGAGGTGAGACCGGCCGAGGCGGCAGAGGTGGCAATGGCGGTCGAGGCGGCAGGGGCAGCAAGCGTGGGCGAGGCGGCCAAGGTAGTGGTGATCGAGGCGGCAGAGGAGGCGGTGATCGAGGCGGCAGAGGTGGTGGAGGTGGTGGAGGTCGGCGCGACAGATTTAAGGGCAAGCCCGCCGCCTAACTAGCCCATGGACAACTTCGAAGCCAAGTTCCATCCAACACCGACCGTTTTAGACAGGATGGCCCCGACTATAAGCTTGGCTTGGGTGACTTCGGCAAAGGGCGACTGAGCTTGGAGGACAGGAACAGACGCTATTTTGTTGTCAGCTTCTTTTTCTAAGAAGACTGGGGTCCCAAAACGCACCGTCTGAGTAGGAAAACTGATAAATCGGCACGACTTCAGACATTGCGCCTACATAGCATCATTCGGAAACCGCCACCGTTGGATGCTTCGCCTTGGACTCAGCGAGGAAGGAGTGAGTTGGAACCAGATTAGATAAAAGGTTACGGACGCTGGTAATTGTCTCCCTAGGTTATGGTTACGGACATTTTGCCAGGTGGACCTGGACAGGCGGATGTGGATAATCCGTTTCTCTCTTGTTGATCCTGCATTATATGGAAGATGGTCGTTTGAGTAGTTACGGGAAGCACTGGTATTCGTCTTCTCCCCAGGTTACGGCATTCTCGACGATGGATATAGTCAGGGAAACATGCATCTGTAATATTGGTCTTGCTTTAGATGTAAGCAAGATGGTTATTTCCTAAGTACTGATGTACCTAGAGTGGTAGCTAAGCCAAAGTAATAAACATTCCTCCCTAAAAAACCCACAATTGTCTCTCTCCAAATACGTGGGTAACGATCGGGAGGATGTACTTTGCAACATCACAATATAACAGCAGTACCAGGAAGCTCAGAAATAAGCCGCTTCGGGGGCTTCTTTATTATGTGTCTTTTTAATTGGCCAGTATGCTACTTTTTATTCCCTACCTTGGAGCTAAGCGCGATATTTTGTGTGCGGCGCAATGCCTCACCTGGGGAGACAGACCAATTAGATAAAAGGGGCCGTGTTGGAAGCCTCAGCCCTGGAGCTGAAGGACATCCAGGGCTTGGCTAGGCTGTCCAATATAAAAAAAACCTCGGGCCTTGACCCTTCCCAATGCAAGGGGGTTGCTGTCAGATAAGAGTTTGTCACCCGAGCAAATGGGAGCTGGATATCGACCTGCCCCTGCGGCTCGGGACGCACCAGCAGAGAAGGTCGAAAACTTTTACCTCCGAGCTGTCGCTCACTGAGATGATCATCATGGTCACTGGTGATGGAGCGACCATTTAAGCGTGCACTGAGAATACTTGTGTGCCATTACGATGCTGGGTTGCAAGGGTCTCAGTCGAGTCGACGGCTTTCCCAGCGGTGTCTGTAAGAGCTCAACATGGGACAGAGTCATCAAGCTTGAAGATGGGGGACAGAAGTTAAGTTTAGATTGTGGCTGGACAAAGAACTTAGCAATGGCCAGATCTAGACCCGTTACTGGCAGACCTGTCACCTACAACGCAAGTCAAAGTAAACCCTATTCAACAACATGATGGACCTGCTGTTCTGACACCGTATTGACTACCTAGGTACCTTTTGAGACCAGACACTGCCGCTTACCCAACCGCATATCCTGCATATGTATGTATGTATGGCTAGGTGCAACCCAACAAAGCAGCCGGGACATCGAGTATGTCAACTTGCTTCATCCCCACTACGTGAAGTCGGTTAGAAGTAACTAGATACGAGACGTTCGCCGTGACCACCCATCGCCGACCAGAAAGCTTCGGTGCCTGAAGTCGTCCAAGGGGATAATATCAGCCAATAACTTCCAGAGGTCTGCTTCGTATTCTTCCAGACCTCGACAATCGAAACCCACGATCGCGCTTCGTTTGAGACGGGCTGGGAACTCGACGGCGATGGCTAATAGTTAGCGTGGCATACTTATGCAACAATACCATCGTGGTCACGCACGCAAGCATGATCAATATAGTACCGTGGTCCTTTCAGACGGATGTATTCCTTAGCCCAATTGGACTCCGCGGGGTTCGCCGGTAATGGTGGCGTGAAGATGGAAAGACGGTTGATTATCTTCCCGATTCTGAGGAGGGATTTGAATATCTGCAATGCGGAGAAGGCAGCTTGGTAAGATGCTCATGGATAGATTCAACTTCCCAGATGGTTTCAGCTCGAACGATCTGGGTGAGTGGGATGGCCTCCTCTTGTGGTACTGAAGGGTTGTTGCTCGGTTCGAACTCCTGTCCATGGGATGTAGGGCCCAATTGTAACGTCAGGTAAGCTTTCAACATTCTCCCTAAATCATAACTCTACCCTTGCGGCCATAGAAACCACAACCCTCACTGCATTAATGCATGCCTGAATGGCAGTGTTTTTCTGAATGTGATGGTTTTTGCCCCTTTTTGTATCGCCGGGTATTGTTGGTTCACTTCCGCGATTTGCTTTCGTATTTCTCTCCTTTTATTCATTCCCCTTGATAATCCCTGGGCCTTATTTCCAAGTGAGGACTGCTAACTTCGTTTTATATACTGCCTGGTCTGTAAACTCTCTTACTTGTGTCAGTTCCAGCTCAGCATAGTTTGTAGGTATGCCTCCGGAAAGACCTCTTTTGTACTGCCACTTATCAAGGGATATCTGAACTGAGTGGTTAGGGCATTGCAAGCTTTCATTATCCTCTTAATGCATCCAGCCATTTACCTCTACCATGACGACTTTACTTTTTACTAATGCGTTGCCGTCTCCCTCCCTCAACGAGACTTTCATCCGCATCGCAGGAAGTATCTAGTGCTCATCTCCATTCGGTGTGCGAGTCTAATTTCTAATGCTATTTTAGGCGCTGGAGCGAGAAGCCAACTATCCAGGCAGACGAACCTGATGCGAGAATGAAATCGCGCCCCAAACGCATCCTCACCTTACATTGCCAACTCACTTTTCCATCTAGGGACAGGTGAGAAGATTCATGGACAAGCCATGAAGTTAGAGTGATGCTCAATTCGAGCTGCCATAGCCACATCTGTCAGTTTCTGACCGGATGTAGTTTACCTAGGCACATTGCCCCTTGCATCGGTTCGCGCCGTCGCCGGCGTACAGCAACAATAATATCTGCCTGTCCCTTGCCTTTTCTTTCCAGTGACATCTTGAAACATGCCATCCTTACATCTCAGCAGAGTATTGCCTCAGCCGCAGGCCGAGCGCTCTCTGTCCTTCACTCAGCTGTACAGTAGCTAGCCTCCTTACCTGGCTTTTGACCGCATGGGCCAATCCAGGAAAACGATTCAACATTGTGATATCGCGCACCCTGCGGCTGAGGCGATGTCGAGGCCTAGACTTGACAGCTTTCAGCGGGCAATGCTAACTCTTAACAACATCGCCAAACACGCGTAAAGGGATGTTGGAGGCTTCGCGGATATTGATAAGCCTCAGGATGGATATATATAATAGGGGCCCGGAATGGAACCTAGGCTCAATATTCTTCTATTTCTCCATCAGTAACTACAGTTCCATTCATCATTGGCATCATCACCTTGACTACCATCGAGAGTTATAATTCACTCGCTTCTGCAATTATCACGATCTCCAAATCTGTTGCTACAGACTTTCTTTATAATAAAAAAAACCCCGTGGACTCCTTGAAAACACAATGAAGAACGCAATTGCAGTCATCTCTATTCTTCTCGGGGCAACTCAAGCATTGCCTGGCGTTGCCGTCCGATGCAATGATGGCGAATGTGGCGCGCCACCTTCTACGACTACTCCTCAATGCTCTACCGTGGTCTCAACAGTATACAGCACAGTATATCAACCGGTAGTCACCACACAAGAAACTACCAAATATTGCACAACCACCCAATACCAGACATTGACAACCGCCACCCCCGTGACGCAGCCAGTCTCCACCTGCACTCAATACGTGACCGTCAACCAAGTGACGGAAAAGACCGTGGATAGACCACACCCACAGGTCTCGCTCATGACCGCCTACACTACCATGTATGAGCGTTGCCCCACGGCCCTGCCGCCAACGCCCTGTGAGGAGTGTGAGGAGCCGCCGGCGCCCTGCGATGGGTGTGAGGAGTCAAACTACTATGCCTCGGTCCAAGGACCTGCGCTGAATGGAACGTCGGCAGCACCCGGTCCCAATTCTACATCGCCGTATACCCTATCTGCTTGGGTACAGTCGACCTCAGCCGCGAAACTATCTGCTTACTGATGGACTCGGTGACCGTGACCTGCTCGGCTTGAGGGTTTTGGTGTTGTTTTGAGACGGAAAATCATTGTGTTCCTGGTTCATCGTTTTGGTTTGGAGCTTTCTATGGTATGCATCATTTTGGGTAAAGCATTCTACGGTATGGGGTCACTCTTTTGATGGCATGAGATTACATGGGATTAAAAACTTGGGTCCAATCCTTTCGGCTGGTTATTGGTTTTATAATGACGATCTTGCATTTAGTTTTATAAGCGATTAGCTCGCATTTAACACTCCTTTTCTGTTTATTATATGATGTTTTGTTTGCTTAAGGAGAACTTCCTATAATGTGATGGATCATAGATGGTTGCCTTTTGTAATTTGCATCACACAAGGATAACAATAACCCAACAGGGCGAGATAGAACAATAAGGGGCGAGGCCTCCGCACAAGCCTCAACATCCTACAGATCATACAGCCGGACAGACCATAGTTGACGGGATATAGGAAAGTCATATCTTACCAGTATGTACCCATTGAATAATACCGGAAGAGTGACATTCGATCTTCTAGGTCCGATGAGGGCTCCGACCACGGGACACCATCAATGCGACGATAATGTGTCATCTCCCTCGACCATCATAAACTCACTCCCTATCTCCTGCCATCGTGAGTCCACCGAATGCAGTTGCTCATAACCACCAGATGCACGCAATTGCGCAGGCACTACCATAATCATAAACTCATTTCCTACTTGGCCAACAGCCAGCGACTACAACTTTCGATCTGAACCCGCCGTTTGAGAAAAGCTCGCTACAAGGTGTTCTTGGAATACAGAATGCTGTTGAGGAATCGAGGGTTCCCTATACTCATAGTAACAACCGAGATGCTATAGGCGAGTCATGATGGGCATTCATCCGGCAAGCTTGACTTGGCCTTTTCTGCTACGAAATTGCGGTATCCAATGGTGGTACACCATATGCTAGGCAGGTAAGAGACATTTTCGATCATTAACTTTTTGGTCAGAATATTTCTCTCTCTGACAATGAGCCCAGTACCGCGACAACAGGAATCATGACGCCAATATTCTTCTCTTTAACAACCAACAATACCCAAAAACCCGACCTGACAAGATCATCGATCGACAGAGCAACTAGCAGCATGCGCATATGCGTCCACCACACCTCTTCCATCTCAGACCACCGGTTACCTCATCATTATTCCGGTTTCCCAGGCTCGGCCGAGTGGGCGTAAAGTCCAGTGCAGATAATTCTTCAAGAACAATCAGTGCTTCATTTTCTTCACTCCTTTGAAGAGAGAGTGTTACTGGGGGTCGAGGGGGAACAACAATAACGAAGGGCTCTGATTATTATGCCTGGCTACCTAGGTATGGTCGGAAGCCATGTTGTAGGTGGTGGATAGTACTAATCTGGGGATGCTGGTTCAGTCATCATGCGATAGCGTCACAGAATTCAATTATTTTATACCCCCAGTTGCTGCGATGTCGGATATCTCTCGAGGTGATTATTAGAGAAAAATATTTGAGGTGAAAGGTGACAAGAGGCAGTGTTGCAAATGTTAATAGTACCAGATAATAAGGTATAACCGCATCGACAGAACTTTGTCACTTTTGTCTCTCTGGTCTCTAGAGAGGGCTCGTTTCTTCCAACATGGTTGAATACATACCATAATGACATGTTAGCAGCATTGGAGTGCGGCTTCCCCAGATGCACATGTGGTATTAAGCCCAAGGATTGTATAACTCAGGTGGTGCTGACCAATTGCATTGCACAACGAAAATGGTGACCCGCGAGGCGAAGAGACCAAAAGTTTATATATACCCAGTTATACGCCAGTATCAAGTTTCAAAATTGTTGGTGGCTACTTGAGGCTTATGCGGAGCCTGAATATTCCTTTCCCCTTGCCATTGTCTACCTAGGTATGTTATGCAATACAATTGCTCAGCCATCACCAGAATCAAAGTCTCATTCAAATGCTTATGGGTCAATTCTAGGAAGATGTCATTATAAACACACCTATCTTATATTCCTTCTTGATTGATAGTTATAATAAACCCTTTCCTCCAATGTCAAATAACTATCGTCGCCTCCTATAACATCCACCAAATATTTGAATCATCTAGTCTTACTCATATGATTCCCAAGTGTTGATAACACTATGTTTGCCCATTACTTATGTCTTTAGAGGCCTTGGATCTGATATAATAAATACCGTTTGTACATGTAGTATACCTAAGAGGGCTCGCCCTGTTGGGTTATTGTTATCCTTTTGCAATACAATTGCGCAAGACCACCATGAAGGTATATACGTTGGAGACTATTGCTAGAACCACACGACTGCTTTCTTTTCTATTTAGCCGTGACATGAATAGGCGCAAACCAGGGTATTGTTTCAGTTTATTGCAGAAAATGAACAAATGTTATCACATTGGTGCCTTGAGTTTCTCAATTTTTATAACCTTAAGGGCGAAGGTGTTGGTGATTGGAGAACACCTACGCCAAACCTAGGCAATACTCGGTACGCGTAATAAATATACTTCGGTAGGCAGTTACAACCTTGCTACAGGCTCACTGTGCCGGGGAGCATAAGAAACGAGTTAACATGCCTTACGCAAGAATTCGTTTCGTATAATCGTGATTGTCTATGATATATCTAGTGACAACCGACACGGCGCAGTCCGCATCCAATCTCGATCCACTTCATGACTCATACCGACGATACACTACTAAACGCTCATTAGCGTTTCTGCAGTAGCCTATTACATGGTCTACCTCCTCGTGTTCTGGGCTCCCCTTTTCTGAATTGGTGGTTTAAGCAAGCATACCGATGCCCAGGTGTTCGGGGTCCGCCTTGACAATACGAAGAGTGTTCGTGTTGCCCATACCGCCTCTCCAGCCCTGAACAACAACGACGGTGTCGTCCTTGCTGATGACATTCAGGTTGAGAGCAGACTCGACACCCCACTTGATACGTCGATCGACGTCCTCTTGCCAGTTGACCTTGTTGAAGTCGGGCTTCGCCTCGTCGAAAAGGAAGGGGTAGACGCCACGGTACAGATGACTATACCTGCTGGCCGAAGCGTTCCGCGTCACCATAAAAATAGGGCAGACTGGTCGGTACTTGCTGATGAGCCGAGCCGATTCACCTGATGTGGAAAGGACGATGATGCCACCGGCGTTGAGATCGAGGGAAGCGCGCACGGCAGCCATGGCACATGACTCGACAACGGAGACAGGTCTCTTCACCAACGAGCACATCTCTTCAAAGTGACTGACGTAGGGAATCGAATTCTCAGCCTTCAGACTGGCCTCGTGCATCTCACGAACAGCCTCGCAGGGGTAGGCACCCTTGGCGGTCTCGCCAGACAGCATGACGCAGTCGGCACCATCAGTGATGGCGTTACCGACATCAGACACTTCGGCACGTGTGGGTCTGGGGTTCTTGATCATGGATTCGAGCATCTGGGTCGCACAAATGGAAGGCTTGCCAGCCATGTTGCACATGGCGATCAGCTTCTTCTGGGCGGCAAAGACTTCGGCAGCCGGAATCTCGATACCCAAGTCACCACGGGCAACCATGACACCATCCGTCTCCTGGAGAATCTCCGGGAAGTTGTTGAGTCCCTGTCGGTTCTCGATCTTGGCAATGATCTGAATGTGCTTGCCCTCCTCGCCCAGGACAGCGCGGATGTCCTTGATGTCCTGTCCACGTCGGATAAAAGACGCGAAGACCATATCAACATTGTTCTTGACACCAAATCTGAGATCATTCTTGTCCTTCTCAGAAAGGGCGGGTAGGTCGACATCGGTGTTAGGCAAATTGACGCCCTTCTTGGAGCTGATGAAACCGTTGTTGAGAGCCTTGACTTTGAGGGTCTTGTCATCGACGATCTCGAGAACTTCGAATGCCAAGATACCATCATCAACGTAGATGATACGGCCCGGTTTGATGACATTAGTGATGTTCTTGTAGTCGACATACCTAAAGGAATATTAGCTAGGACGCGGAGCCATACTGAATTCCTTCAAAACGTACATGTTCTGTGTATCACAAGAGGTAGCATATTGGTCGTCGGTAGTGATGTTTAGGATAGTGCCGGCAGACAGAGGAAGATCCTCATCTCCCTTCGTGTTACCAGTGCGGATCTCCGGGCCCTTGGTGTCGAGAGCAATAGCAACCTGACGACCGGGCTGGACCTTCTCGGCCTCACGGGCATTGTCGATAACGGATTGGTGGTACTCGTACGAGCCGTGGGAGAAGTTCATTCGGACAACGTTGAGACCAGCTGCTCGCAGCTTGTTGATGGCCTCAACCGAGTTCGTCTTGGGGCCGATTGTGCAGATGATGGAGGATCGACGGAGGTTCTTCTCGGGGTGGTAGGCAGTGTCGAGAGAAGCGAGCCATTTTATCTTACCACCCAAGTTGAGGTGGTCGAGGGCGTTTGCAGCCATGGATTGGGTGCGCTTGTGGGAGGAGGACATGTCCAAACTTGTTGAGAGAGTCTTGTTCGGCGGGTGAGGATTGAGGTGTTGGTCTGGATTGAGGAATAGAGGTCAGTATGAGAGTTGTATTAGGATAATCGAAAAAAGAAGAAAGAAACAGTTGGTTCGAAGAGGGATATAAAAGGCGCGCAAAGTCCAAGTGACAAGTGATTTATTGTTAGGTCAGAGAAGGAAACAACAACTGGTGATACATGTTTCGCCAAGTCCAATGCAAGGCAAGTGATCGCCGGAGCTTGCCCTGTCATTCGACATGCGACTGACGCAGACGATTCAAGTGCTCGCAGCCAAGAGATTCCATCTTGGCTGGGCAGAAGTTGGTGAAACTTTGAAGCTCTGTTCGCAGCCAGAACACCCACTTCCGCCGTGACGGGGGCAAGCTCAGAATAGCACCTCAGAGACGAGGCTTCTGAGTCTTTTCGAGGCGGGCTATCCGAAACATGTGTTGGAGTGCAGCTGACACAGAGCCCAGCGGACTATGCAGAACAGAAGGCATGGATATACATATAGTGAATCCGTTGGGGTGGGGGGGGGGGGGGGGGGGGGGGGGGGGGGAGTGATGGCAGCGACTCACCTCGTATCCTCTTGTATTGCCCTTTCGAGTTGATTGCTGAGACGTGAGAGCTCAGAGCTGAAAGCTGAGTTGTTGGTCTGTGGTTGAGAATGTGAAGGTTGAGGGAGTGGATATCGGGGTAGATTAAAAGAAGGATGAGGGAGGGGGCGGGGAGAGAAAAGGCTCAAGAGGTATTTTCTTGGTCCCTCGCTAGAGGATGGATGGACGGATGGCCAAGCAGGATGAGGGATGAGGGAAATACTGCTGATATCTTCCTGTCCTTGGGCTGGTAATTGGACCTGGATGATGTGAGAGATTGTTTGTAGCAGCCTTCTGAGTTGATTTGATATGCGTTGCGTGTTGAGGAGGAAATATTTGGGGTACCTCCGCGCGCAAGTGAGTGAAAAAAAGAAAAAGTGCCTCAATGAAGTTGGATTGACATCAACAATACCTACCATTGCCCCTCCGCGCTACCAGGCGAAATAATAAGCCCCCGCCCTCCATCCAGGGACTCTCAACATTTCCATTTCCCTTCCCATTTCCATTCCCGTTCTCGTTCCCATCATATTGCGCAAAAAGGGTCCAGTGCCCCAGACTGCTAAACAGCCAGGTAGGGTTCCTTAATGTTTTTTATGGGCTTGTACCCTGGTGATCCGAATTGCTGGTTGCTCGCCTAGGTAGGTATTGCCTGCAATGGAAACGTTCCTCAGCTTGTCTATCTGCAAGGCCGAACAGCTGCACAAGGAGCCCCGCCGTTGCACTGCAACCCGAAATGCTGCTCAGGGTGCATTCGATTGGCGTCGCCCAACGGGAGGAGAGCTGAGTGGGCGTGCAGGCTTGCGGTGGTTTTGTTGGCCTACGACCAAAATAGATAAGGCTCTGGACTAGTGTCGACCGGGGGTAGGGAGTCTGGGAGTTTAAACTGGCGATAAGATAAGAAGGTATTCCGTAGCGGGGCTGGGCAGTAAATAACTCCGAAGTTCTTCAGCTTACCAGCTGGAGGTGATGCACAGCTGTCAGTGACGGGGGGTGGCAGGTGGGTTGCGCTGTGGGCAGTGTGTCAGGTGTTTCGTCCCTGTGCCAATCCATTCAATGCCAATCCGACCGGGTGATGCCTTGTTACGGGCCCCCGTCACCCCCCCAAACCAAGGCATGAGCCGAAACTGACACCTCGACAATCCATCAAATCATACCATAACCCAACCTCACAACTTCTTTCGCCCAACGTATCGTCTCGCGACAAGTCGTTTTCTTTTTTTTCCCCTCACATCCTGACGCCTTCGCGCTACCCTGGAGCAGAACTGCGACCGAGTCGATATTAGCGAATCCATACTCTCAACATGGTTGTAAGTACCTTGGCCTCCGTTCGCCCTGCCTTTTTGCCTTCTCCGGCTCCGGCATACTCGTCAAGAGTCCTATTCCACTAGCAAACTCTAGACGATCTGAGCTTCGAAATGATTTTGACGAACCCATTCTGAACTTGTTCTCAGCTTCTCAACTTACTGACATTTGGCCTTTGGGGAAAGCTTGGTCGATTAACCCACTACGCCTTTGACGCCGTCCTCAGTATGACTATCCCGGAAACCCCTCGATTCCCATATCAGTCAGCTAATCATAGCTCGCAGTCTCGACCATTATCGCAGGAATGAGACGTTCGACTGGCTTGACGTGAGTATTTCCCGCCTCCTCGAACCGACAAGCTTTTAGGGATACCTCCCGGGCTTGAAAACCGATATATAAGGCAGCCAGAGGACAAAGGAAATAAAGTGCTAATGTCGACTTTCCATGGCCAGATTCCAGAAAGACAGAATAGGTGGCGAGAACAAGGAGATGAACAAATGGGTTGAGAAATATCTCAATGTAGGCGAATGGGTAATGGACCAGTCGGTGGCGGTAGCCGGCACCAGCAGTTTCTTCCAACGTTCTCGATAGGCTGGATTCCAAGCTTTCCGGTGTCGCGACGTATGGTCTTGAAGCTTTCAAGCCATGCCGACTCATGATCAATCACCCAGCGCCCATCCACACATGCTATGCGACAGGCTCTCTCTCCCCCCCCGGGCCGGTGTAATGCGCCGGGCCCGACTTTCCAATGTTATGGTGCATCCGGAGCATATGACGCACTTGGAGTCGATTACCGCCCGTCACCGGGCATCTCGTCACACCTCCTCTCTTCGTTCGATGTCGTACCTATCGCACATTCCAGATCTGTATTCGGGGGATACCGGAAGAGAACGGCGAAGGGGAGCTCTCGCGTAGGCGGGCACAGACGGTCTACCGTCTGTCCCACGACACGAGACGGAATTTGTTTGGTCGGGCGATGTAGCATTGTTTTGACCTCGTTATTTCTAGACGAGAACATGAAAATATGCCCACCTCCATCCTTTGAGCAATGTAGTCAATAAATGAAGAAAAAGAAAATAACAACAAGAATAAGTCGGAATTTCGATGCGAACCCCTCTTCGAAGTCTGTACTTGGTACGATAGTGCCACCAATCGATATTCGCGTAGCCGAGATTTGCCGACCGAATACTCCCGCCGGACCCGCCGCATGAAAGGAACCCGAATGTTCAAACGCACGCACTTCCGTCACTTACTCACTATCCACGATCGCAGTGAGAAGCAACAAGGCAATGATGCCTGTCTAACTATGTAGGTAGCTTCTGTGGGTACGATCGTGAAGTTACAGTACAGCTTTTACTGTCCATACCTAGCGCAGTCGGGGCAGTGTCAGGCATCGTCAACTCTAGACGAGATAACTACTTAACCGCTAATGCCATCTTTCTGCATACCCGGGACGATCTAGCAAAATGATAAAATTAGATATATACAATATATATCAGCAGCTAGAATGGGAAGGTATTGGATCACCAGTTTTGCTATGAAATAGGATTTGACCAGATATTTCTTCATCGTATACATTATATACAGTACCCGTAACTTCATGGAGATGTTCTTGAAAGCATACCGGTCAGTTAAAATACCTATACGAACTGGAGTCCAACACTTTCAGGATAGTCTCAATCTCGGTATGAGTATGACAGGAATACCCATCGGGCGTGAAAGACTGTACCTAAACATATCTACTAAGTGAAACGATCAGTTGCATGCTAGTTATACGATATCCAGAACCTTCTTACGCCATGCCCCTATGCCATGCTATGCCATGCCAACCCATAGTCTATATCCTGTACCACGTCTTACACAGCCTGACACTCGATGCCCGAAATGAGGTACTCACGAAGAAGAACTGAAAAACCGCTCTCATCCATCCTGTATCGTTGTCCAACTCCAATGTCTAAGCCAACTGACTCGTACTCTCCCTGTTTCGTCGACGATTCATCCGCCAACAAATGAATAGCCCTACGGACTCCAAAGCCATCCTGGAAGATCAGTGAAGGTTGCTGCGCTTCCCTATTTTCGCCCTCACTCTTTCCCCTATACGTACGTACTCATCCCTGATCTGGGCGATACGCTCGTCTTCGACACTAACGCGCCGCCCCCTAATGGCGCCGGTGCTACCCTATGCCGCAGATGGCGCCGGTGCTGGTTGGCTAGAATGCATGCTGAGAAACTCTGGCGGGACCTCGTTTGAGTCGTGATTGTCATCCTCGCTTTCGTGGTCGTGGGGCTCACTGATGAGGCCCGGGGGTACTTCGTTGTCACTTTCTTCTTCGTGATGATGCGAGACCGTTGCTTCAACATGGCTCTTGACGATGCCGGTGTCATCCTTGTTGTCCCGCGTCAAGAGATTGACGGGGGCTTGGTCGTCGTCAGGACTGTGGCGCGGCTCGCTCGTCTCCCCTCCCCATCTCCTCACGACGCTCCCTGTAAGCTCGTCATGGTCTTCTTCATCCTCGTGATCGCGTCCAGTTTTCTTCAGGAGGCTCACCTCCGCAGAGGTGTCAACATCAACCAACGCCTGGCCCTCAATTCCACCGCCAACGCTCGGACTCGGGCTCGGCCAGCCCTCAGGCGGCGTTACGCTGCCATCCGCAGCGCACATGTCGTGTAGGACGTCGGCGAAAGTCCTCATCGTCCGTCTGAAATGCTCGAGTTCAGCGCCGATAGCAGCAACGAGCAGGGTATAACCTTCCTGCTCGGCGAAGTCGTAGTGCTTCTCCATTGTCTTCAGTAAGCTCTTGGCAAGCTTGTACTCCCTCAGCAAGATGTTCTTCGGCGTCCTACGCTTGGGATCATGCTGCTGATACGTTCCATCGTTGAGAGCGCCGATAGCCTCGCGGAATCTCCGATTGTATTCATTCACGGCTTGTACGGTTTGACGCCAAATTTCGCTCCCCTGCTCCAGCGCTTGCCTCTCGCGATTAACGTTGAGCTTGCGCTGATCGAGGAGCTTGATCTCGCCCTCCCACCAGTCTTTCGCCATCTGCAGTGTCCGCCTTTCGGGCTTAAGGGCGAAGAACTCGAAACCGGTCAAATGACCCGAGACAATTTCCAAAAACACTTGGCTGGATTCGACTAGTTCATCAACTTCCAGGACTTGGATTCCAGGATATTTTAAGATTTCCCATACTCCATTGTCGCACTCCTTCAGTGCTCCCTTGTATCCACTTAGATCTGCCTCCTTAGTGCTCTTGATTGCCTCAATCTTATGCATCAAGTTCCCCTTCACCTCCTTTAGACGCTTCAGCCGATCTTCAAGTTGATCTATCTCGTGGCATACACTACGATATCGGTCTTCCATCTTGGCAATCTCGTTCTTGATTGGGCGGTGTCGGTCGGATTCTATCGCTTTGATTTCAGTTATAATCGACTTCCGCTTATGATCGAGATTTCGGAGCCTGGAGAGTGCGGCTTTTCGTTCAGCAAGAGCAGTGGCTATGTAAGCCTCCTCTTCGTTCTTCAGATCGGCCAACTGGGTCATTCCATTGGAAATTCCGCTCCGCGCCTGCGGCGCTTTGATCGGGTCCGTCTTGGGTTGACGCACTGGCACATAAGTCTCGGCATCTGTTAGTGCAACGGACGATGCATCGGAAGTTAGGGAGGAAAGTACAGAGAGTGGTTGGCCGCCATCTACACGAGGTGTTTGGTCCCCATCAGCGAATTCGGCATCCAAGGCCCTCTCCTGAGCTTGTAGCATCTTCTGGAGCTGTCGTTCGATCTGCTTTTCCCGGTGCATGATCATTTGAAACGATTTGTCGACCTTACCGACGTGGTGCCTTCCACTTCGTTCCTTGGGCCGAGGCATAAACATGCTTTCCATGAATGTCAATGCCGGGCCTGCGTTAGGGATGTTCCAATCCCGAGGGGGCGAAGGGGGTGGAGAGCGTCGTGAAGTTTGGCCTGTACGAATCTTCTCTCGTGTTTCATCTACTCCATTTCCCCTCTCGTAACCTTCTTCGGAGTTGGAGCTCCTATAGGGCGACCCATGGTTGGAGACTGCGCTGGCCTTTGCTTTCCCTTTGCCTTTGTTACTAGCTTGGGCAGAAGCGACGCCGTTACTGGGTCCTGAAAACTGAGCCGAGCTTCTAGTGGCCTTGGAGCCATTTTTCTCCGAGACGCTTACGGAGCCGGGAGGGAGAGGGTCGTGGTCGGGTCGTGGAGAGAGTTCGTAGAGAGAGTGCTCGCCGGTCCTCGACCTCGGCGGGGAGGTGTACTGCGGGAGTAGAGAGGACATGCCTTCGGGGAGTCCAAATTTAGCGAATAGGCCACTGCCAAAGCTCATTTCTGGTATAACTCTGGTTGGATTTGGACATATGTTCTATTTCTTGTTTGCATCTTGCTTACCAGGAAGTGAGGAAGCAAGCTCCAGATAGGTGGAAGCTCTCGAATTTATACGAACGGGCAATGGTAAAGAAGACTCAAGAACATCTATATCGAGTCAATAAAGCGAGTATCCAAATCATCTACAGGAATATCTCTTGTAGTACTTCATACGTGTTTGTGAATAGGCGTGAGAGAAGATAGACTAGCTGTTGACGGCGCAAAGCACAGGTTGTAGGTAGGTAGTCCACGAAGTATGGAGTATGGAGGACGATAACGATGTCATAATGGCAGTACGAAAGGTTACCGGTAGACCGGTCTATCTTTTAGTGTCCACTGTACGAAGTAGCCACTATCGATATCGATAATGGGTTCTGGGGATTGCAGGGATTGAGCTCACAAGGGAATCGCCAGCTGCTCAAGCTGAGAGACAGAGAGTCATCAACTCAAATATGACTGGTCGCTTCATAGTTGTCAGTCTTTGGTACTGTGGGGGGTCTCCACTCTCAAAAGATCTTCTGACAGGGTTGGGGGAACATCCATGGATGACAGCCATGATCTTGAGCATCACCTGGACGGTGCTTCGTAGGCAGGAGTCAAACCTCGCCAGCCTAGAGATGACTGATGCCGATTGCTCTTGGGTCAACGCGCAAGTAGCTTCCTATGCGCAGCTTTGACAAATCCCCAAAATCCAAATCCAAATCCTGCAAACTGCAAGCAAACCGCTGCATAGAAGTACGACCCCAGGCCCTGATCCCTCCGCCTCTAGTTCATGCGGCAGAGACATCTGAAACGATCCATCTCCATTGATGGATTTTTAGTGGCCGCAAACCTTCAATAAGCTTCTCTCAGATTAACAGCCAAATGACGATCTTCGATATTCAAGCACGAGAAATAGTCCAATGGTAACTCGATGATTGCCATTTAGCTTTTCCGGGGATATTTGGAAACCCTGACTCGTCCCGAGAGAGAAAGACGGGGGGCCACGGGCAAACCGGGCTGCCGGGGTAGCCCTCTTCTGCTCTGCCTCTCTAGTCACCCCCTGACGATCTCCTTCTACGTCGGATTCCACATATTGCACTGCTTGCTACCTGCTCTTTTCTAGTCTAAACCCCCGTGAATCCTACCTAGGTAATAACAATGCCAGGCATTACCGCTTAACTGATTTCCAAGGTTCGCTCACGTTCGTGGGTCCTTTCATCTGCGGGGATTGGATCGAATGCTACGTACCTACTTACCTAGTATGTGGGCAGCTTTGCCATACGTCAAGTATAATTAAACCGCATGCCCGGTGTCGTTGTGTGATTGTCGTTGATGAGAGACGGACATGTCCATCCGACCTGCTTCTCTCTTTTCCCTTCATTTCGACATCGGTTGAACATGGCTCACCGCTGCCTCGTAGTAATCTCCGGTGTTTGAATGGTCTACCTTTGCCAGATTGTCTGCCTAGGTTGGTAGACAAACTTTCTCAAGCCATCGCGGATATATGCTCATATAACCTCTGATGGGAGGACTGTGGCCTTATAAGCGGTGCCCAAGAACTGTCTATATCTCATGTTGCAAAGAAACAGAAAAAACACCTCTTCTTACGTCCACTCACAATCCCCAGAAAACAAAAGCATTCCCGCTGAGGCTCGTTTTATAATGTCGTCACACCTTGCCACACACCAGAGCTCGACGATGCTAGGTCTTCTCTTCACCTTCGCTGGCCTGACCACAGCCCGACTCGGCAATGTCGAGGTCCGCCAGGAAGCAACATCGACCATCAAAGCCTACGCGCACCCTTTGAGCCTCTCGCCGCTAAGCTCCCTTGCAACGGCTGCCACACCACTGTCCTACGCCACGCCACCAACACGAATCTCTGTCACCTCTGACGCCCAGGAGACCGACGGAGGACTCGCAGCCAAGGACTATGAGGTCGTCGCCCCCGCCACCGCCACCACCACCGCATCAATTGCAACATCTTCTTTGGATGACGGAGCTGCCAAGTGCACCTCCATAGCCGGCGATTACCCCACCACCACCGTGCCCTCCTTCTGTGCTCCCTCCATCCTCCGGAACGCCCCGGAGCTCAACTCCAGCCCGGCCCTGGAGGCCCTGCCATTGGGCAACTTCACTGTGGACGGTGTGGCCGACAAGCTCGAGTGCTGCGCGCGCTGCGCCACCGTCTACAACTGCGTCGCCTGGCAGTTCGTCCCCGCCTACGCGGGCGAGCCGTCCGACGCGCTCCCGGGCGGTTACGATCCCTGGGGGCGCGGAGACTGCGATATCCTGTACCACACCGGCACGCCCGGTGCCCCTGGATACGAGGGGAATGTGACGGTGACGGCAGAGGGAGAGGCGTCGGTCTGCCCCAACGGGGTCATGAGTGGGCTGCTCGCAGGGTCGGAGAACCCGGTCAATGGGACGACTTGGGAGAGGAGCTGGTCGAATCTGTACTACAACGGCTGGAACGAAGGAGCGTGCGGGATGCCGGACGGAGATCGATTTGTTGGGGGCACGGATCTGGGGTACGATGCCAGCGCGCTGTGTGAGGCCTGAATGATCGATTTTTGTGGCGTGGGTCTTGGTCGATATGTCGGACCGTTCAATTGCTATTCAATACCCATTTTTCGCATCATGCTGCACTACCAATGATGATGAAGCTACACGATCGTACAGTATTTTCATGAGGAGAACAGTAACCCCCACCAGAAGGGCAAGAGAGGACAGTAAAGAGGCCCTGCGCGAGCCCCAGAGACTAGAGAAACCCAATATCGGCGTGGAAATTGTCACTGTGTCTAGCCCATGCCGATGGCTGGGGTAAATATCTTCAGATATGGACGAGATCTCGTCCGCGAAGATGTCTATGCCCAATATATCCGTTGACAAGTTCTTAAAGTTCGACACAGACGGGTGAACATCCGAGTCGACCGGATCACGGCCATTCGGCTAGTACGGCTTTACATACCTAGATATCTGGGATCGGACTCATGACAAACCATCCTCTCGGAAGCTTCCAAGCTAAAATCACACGAATGTCACCTAATAGAGCTTATTACTCACTGTACTCAGTGCTTAAGAAGATCACCATATCCGGCCAAAAGACATGCATGCAGAGATCGGACTTGCGGTTTTTGACTGACGAAGGTGAGCAAATCAAGGACAACTCAACATAGGGAAGGATTATATAGTCAACAGACGTAACTATACCTAAGTAACATATGACCAGAGGAGGGATATCGGGGATAAAGAGCCCCCCCTCGACGATGCTCGGTGCGATCCACAGTCCTGACGTAACGTTGGAGGTATACCACGCTGACAACCTTCCGATGCGAAGTATAATAAGGCAATGAAATGAGTATTGGAGACAAGTCGCCTCTACCTACAACGGATGCAAACCAAAACTTCCCTGTCATCTTTTTCCTTCTTCCATACGATCATCACTGGGTAAGACATTGAAAAAAAAAAACATGACAACAGAAAGATCCGATCTCCAATCCCGGATCCTACCCCAGGTAGCCCTGGGCGACGGGACGAACCTGACTGCCCCGCCTCCGCCTTTACCCCGCGAGCCCGCGTCGAGAGCGCAGGCGCGTTTCCGCGTGGAGGGGAACGCCATCGTGACTGGCGGCGCTGGGGATCTCGGGTTCGCGGTCTGCAAGGCCCTGCTAGAGCACGGGTTGGCGGGCCTGACGGTGTTCGATATGAACCCCGCGGAGGCCGAGTCCAAGATGAATCTCTTGGAGGCTGAGTTCCCAGCGGCCAAATTGCGATTTGTGAGGGTGGATGTGACGGACGAGGAGACCGTCGGCATGGCCGTTACGGAGGCTGCCGAGGCGATGGGCTCTATCAACATCCTGGTGAACCTCGTCGGGATGGTGGCGTGCGGACATGCGATGGAGTGGTCTGCCAAAGACTGGAATCGAGTCCTGAATGTCAACACCATCGGCGGCTTCCTCGTCGCCCGTGCCGTGGCCCCGGCCATGATTCAACGCAAGACAGGGGGCAGTATGATCTTTATCGCCAGTATGTCGGCTCATAGGGTCAATTTCCCTCAACCACAAGCCCCCTATAATGTATCAAAGGCTGGGGTCGTGGCAATGGCCAGGTCCTTGGCCGCCGAGTGGGGTGGATTTGGAATCAGGGTAAACTCGATCTCTCCTGGATATATGGATACTATCTTAAACGATGGCGATGGGCTGGAAGAGGCGAGGAAGATGTGGCTTGCTCGACATCCGCTGGGAAGGATGGGCCAACCTGACGAGCTCACAGGCGTGGTGGTCATGCTTGCCAGCCGAGCTGGTAGCTATTTCAACGGCTCAGACCTTCTCATGGACGGGGGCCAGACTCTTTTCCTATGAGAGTGCCTGCCCCATTTCATTATTGCATGCTTTCATAAATCCAGTGCACATAGATTCTGTAGACTATCTACCAGACTCGGCCTTCTTTTGTCGGATTGCCGTGCTGCTGATTTTGGTAGCAAAGTCCTGTGTCTTGGTCGGCCCTTCCTCAATCTCCTCGGCGTCGAGGACATCGACTTCAAATATTTCAAGAGGCCGCCAGCCCAGCTTCGACCGTCGCTCGTTGACTGCGTTGCCGCCAGACCTCGTTTCTCCTGAGACTACGAGGGCATCCATGTTCTCAGCTGTGATCGTTGGCCCAAATGCATCTTGGATGACAACGCACTGGACCTGAATCGTGCCGTCACGGAAAAGGGCATTAATCTCGCCGGGCTCTTTAGTCAATCCCTCATCCCCGTGGTGTTTCCAGCCATTCTTGGAGAGATGGAGCATGCTGGAGAGGAATTCGATAACATTCATAGCTCGCTCGTCCCATGATTGTATCTGTTCGGCATATTTCTTCCTCTTCAGCGATTCGTCACCGGTAATACCTATAATGAACCGACATGGATCGGATTTGCCGGGTTCCGGTACTTTGAGCAGCAACACGGCGGCTGTCAGGAGTAGCTTGTGACCTGGATGTAGATGATCAAAGGTCCCACCCAAGCAGACAATGGAGTGAGACGTGGTCTGCGTTGGGACTTGAGAGGGACCTGGAGACTGGACATTTAGGGCGAGTCCTCCCTCAATAACTACCAGCTGGTCCTGTTTCAAGGTCTGTAAGCCCTCGTATATTTTGAGATAGTCTGAGAGAATCTGGTATCCTGGTTCGTTGTTGATGTGAAAAATGTATCTCCAGGGATGATATGCGGACGCGAAAGTGGCGAGATCGACTATTACGGTATTGTTGGGTTCGATGGCAGGCTTGAAGCTTCCATCGGGCGCTTGGGACGGATCATGATCAATCAGGATTACTCGCACATCCACGGAACCCGGACCGGCATGTAGATCCGTCGGAACCGAGAGCTGAGCGCATATGACGGACACAATACTGTATAAGCCAGCTAACAAAGCCTGAGCGTGTAGCCAGGACAGAGATTTTTGACGTCGAGAGATGCCATTTAGGATGGGGGCGGCGAGGGCGACGAATAGCACGTTGCCATGGTCTGCACTTTTCTCGCCCTTTAATCTCGAGATGGCACTTGTAAGAGAAGGCTCATAAGCAGCCTTGAGAGCGAGTCGGCTGGCGGGCTGTGGAGGCGGGGGTAACAGCAAGAGAGAGGGCTGCACATGCTCGGCCATGACGATACTCAGGAGGAGGTAGAGTGGTGCAGGCGGTATGAGTATCTAAGTAGATAGTATGATGCGAGGCCTGATACCAAGACGAGGCAACTCAGGAGAAATGAGAATTGGGTGATCACGTATGAGCGGCAGCGAGTGGCTGACCAGATGAGAGTTGAGACCTCAGCTGGAGCGCAAATGATCCCTCGGTAAATGCGATTTAGTCCCAGAGGTGGGACAACCTCAGCAATCAACGTTGGTGGCGGCGGTGGAATGATGACAGTAACTTGATCTCTTTTGGCCTACCCTTTGATCCCACACGATGCGATACATATGTAAATCTCGCGGAGGAAGAAAGGACGCATATTTCCCTAGGGAGGTGAATAGTGTGGCCATAGAGGTGCTCCAGTATCATTAGAATGAACCTTCAAGTAAGTGTAGCCTAGGTAACAATAAGGTAACAATATAAACCTCTGAAAACGGTCTAGCTGTTTCCTACTAAGTACCTAGGTAGGTACACATCATGCTGGCAGAATTGGGCAGCTGGCAGCTGGAGGTCCATCCCTGACTGGTCCAGCCACGGAATAATGTGGGCCTGTCGAATCAATTGGTACCTCGACTCAGGTCATTAAACAGCAGAGCACTCGCATAATCCTCACTGTATTTTTATGCGACCCATGTACATATGTACCTTAGGTACTTATGGTACTTCGTATAATATTTCACTGGTTGACCTCCACCTCTGAAGCAAGCAGCAGTGGTGCCCGATCCCCAAGCATTGGCTTAGCCTTCAGCATTGGCTTTGGGTGAGCACTGAAAGGCTGGCTTCCTACCTAGGCCTATCACCCTTTTATCTTCCAAGGTTCCATTTTCATGATTTCTGTTCCCGTACATGACCACTCAACTATTCCTGCCATGACGTCTGTTTATAATCGTCGTCACTATATTTGTTGTCAGCGCCCATCGAGATAGATAGATA
Source organism: Xylariomycetidae sp. FL2044 (assembly GCA_022376275.1). Lineage (NCBI taxonomy): Eukaryota > Fungi > Ascomycota > Sordariomycetes > Xylariomycetidae sp. FL2044. The sequence goes on along the minus strand of JAJNOH010000028.1, from coordinate 539,913 downwards.
TACCCGACCGACCGGTAGGCAGACCTCCAGTCAGTCATTTAGACAGATGCCAGAGTCCAGACACCCACGGACACACACACCTACATACCTAACCTACCCTCCAGCTTCCTCCCATCCGCCAGTCCGCTCGTGAACTCCACTGGGCTACCACCCCTCACCCAGACCTAACCCCTGTACTTCCAAAGCCTCTTTCTCATCTCCTACATACATAGTACTCGAACACCAACCGATTGTCACGACGCCGACGATACATGCTGAAGACTGAGGAGGACAAAGCAGGATAACCGCCCGACGTCTTCATTGCACCGCGCCTCTGTCGCCAAGTCTTTTTGTCCCAGTCCTCCATTCGTCAAACCCATCTCTCTGTCGCCTGTCTAGAACCTTCATCCTTTGCGCCCATCGCGCCCAACCTGTCCTGCCTGACTCCCCAATCCGAACCCCATTGCGATCCGCTAGCAGCAAGTACGGTAAGCCATTTTGCATCCGCTTGCCTGCGACTGTTAGCGCATCCAACATGAATCAGCCCGGCCAGTACGGAGCCGCTCCTCGACGAACCAACACCTACGGCTCCCAGCACGATGAGCTCCATATCTCGCCCATTATGAGCCACCCAGGTCAAATGTCCCCGCGCGACTACGCTACCGCTCCGGCCCCTCACATCAAGCTCGAGCAGCCATCATCGCAACCTGTGAACCCCCAGTATCAAAACTCTGGAGTTCCCAATGTGCTGCAACCAGGCCGTCCCTCTGCAATGAGCGCCAATACCGCTCCCACCCTGCCCACCATGTCAGGTGCCATACAGCATTCGCCCAGCGAATACAATTCACCCTCAAAACCGCCCTCCTTGAGCCTGTCGTCGCATGGCTATTCCCGTTCGAGCCCTGCCGCACCCTACGAGCCCTCCACGGCTTACGCTCCCTATACCCCTACCACCCCTGGAGGTTCTGCTTCTGGTCCCTCTTCGCAGTTTATGTCACCTCAAGATGCCAAATATGGTGCCCCCGGCTCCCAGAGAAACTTTTCCAACACTCCTCTGGGTCTCGCAGATATCAGGCCCCGAGCTGATTCCAGCTTATCTGATGCTCCGCCAGGCACTGTAGGCTACGAACTGGCCAACGCTCAACCATCTACGAGCAATTACCTGACTCCATGGGCCATGTATGCCTTCGACTGGTGCAAATGGGCCCCCCAAGGTAAAGGGGCTGGGAAAGTCGCGATAGGCTCCTATCTAGAGGATGGTCACAACTTTGTGGGTACTCAGCTCGTTCGGCCAAATCTAGAGGCCTTGGGTAGTGGGAGTCTGCTAACCCTGCTCTCCATATAGATCCAGATTCTTGATACTCAGATCGTCAATACGCCCCCCGATGTATATACGCCTGGTTCGTCCAAGCATAGCTTGGAGTTTACCAAAGTCGCGGAAGCAACCCATTCATATCCTGTAACCCGCCTCTTATGGGAACCGCCATCTTCCCAGAAGCAGTCAACTGATCTTCTAGCGACTTCTGGTGACCACTTGAGGCTTTGGTCGCTCCCTTCCGATGCCCATTCCATACATTCAAATTCGATACACAAGTCCAATCTCGGGACACCGATCACGAAGCTCACGCCACTGGCATTATTATCAAACTCCAAGACCCCGGATCATACTGCACCGCTCACCTCGCTTGATTGGAACACCGTTTCTCCAAGTTTAATAATAACCTCGAGCATCGACACAACATGTACCATCTGGGACATCCCCTCGTTGACAGCCAAGACGCAGCTCATTGCACATGACAAGGAAGTCTATGATGTGCGATTCTGTGCCAATAGCGTGGACGTCTTCGTTAGTTGTGGCCAAGATGGTAGTGTGAGAATGTTTGACCTACGAAGCCTGGAGCATAGCACCATCATCTACGAACCCACATCCAAGGATGACCGTGGTACGCGATTCTGATCCCTGTTATTATTGCTGTTTTCCTGCATTGTTGCTGATACACTACTAGATGCAAACGGCGGGAGGATAAGCCCAACACTGGCACAACAGACCATGTCGAATGCGCCGCCACTCTTGCGCTTAGCAACATCTCCACACGACACGCATTTACTGGCTACATTCGCTCAAGACTCCAATATTATCCGGATTCTTGATGTTCGACAACCAGGACAGGCACTACTGGAACTTCGTGGTCATGGCGGTTCTCTCAACTCTGTTGAATGGTCACCCAGTAGGAGGGGACTGTTGGCCTCCGGTGGGGATGACTGTCAAGTACTTCTTTGGGATTTGATGAACAGTACACCAACGACGGCCCCATCTAGCAATGGGCCGGGATCCTCAGACAAGCACCTCAACCCTGTGGCTAGTTGGCAATGCGATTACGAGGTAGGAAACCTAGGGTGGGCTCCCATGCTTCCCAATGGTGAAGGTACTGGAGATTGGCTCGGCGTCAGTGGTGGACGAGGTGTCTGGGGTGTCAAGGTTTGAGCTTATTCGAATTGAAAGCCTGTCGAAGTCGAGCATTGTAACAAATGTGGCCCTCTGCGGGTGGGGAATGGGAAAGCGGTTGGGCGAGCAACAACCATAGATTGGCACAATCATCAAACTCTTGCCATTTGCATTTACGAAGCATGGCGTTTTCGGACGAGCGTTAGGGCACGAAAATGGTTTGTCAGCTGCCGCGAGGAGTCGGGAGCTGAGAGGAGGATGAGGGGGCCAAGGTCAACGTGGGGATGGATATACGGTTAGACAGTCATGACTGGCCGATCAAGTCAGTCAGAGGAATCGTCCAGGATTAATCGTTCTGGGAGGTGGCTACGAGGTGTATAATATTGGCGGCATACTGAAATGCACATGCGCACAGCATGCTTTGTGGATGCTTGAGTCGTTTCTGATTGAAGGCGATATTTATGTTGTGCAATAGGATATTGCTGAACCCCTTTATACATGCTTAGGTCTTACACAATGACTTGAGCTGTACACCTCTCAGGGATGACAAATGTTAGCTTTACACTGAAATATTTCGGACGTGCATATCAGAGTCGACAAGGAGGTATTGCTTATGAGATCTACCATTAGAGTATTATTCAGGCCTCTTTGTTCCCTTGGATCTTCATGCAATCTACTGCAGGTACGGGCAACCCAATAGTCTAATGGATTCAGCATCCAGCGAACACTGCGCCTACAATTCATCCTCCTTGTGCTAGCCATGTACCACAAGACCCACGAATCCAGCACCATCAAACACGACGCTTGAGCCCATCATCGTATGCCACGGTAGCTCATCCCACCATCGTAGGCGTTGGCATACACTGGCATCTCGGCTCTTAGTGATCAAGCACGTCACCGACCTAGCCATCCCTAGCACGCTATAATCCAAAGCTGCTGCCACATAAGCTAGCACTGTTTCTCCCCTACATACCTATAGACCTAGGGAACTAATGTTTTCACAGCCTAGCATGCATGCTAGGTCACCAATTGAGACAGGAAAGATGGCTGTTATGTTGGATGCGTCCTTGATTGGCCACCCAAATTTATGGTACAGGAGAGAGAGAGAGAGAGAGAGAGAGAGCGGCTGCTCGAAACAGATACCCCTGAGAAAAGGGGCTCTGGCGTCTAGGACTAGAATGTATGACCTACATTAACGTTGGCACCGAAGGCCATGAGTGAATAACAAACCCCCTTGCCTGACATACAACGTTGCAACACACAGAGACACAGGAATTGATCATTCCTGCTTTTGTTCCCATACTGATAATCAACATCAATAGGTGGCTGGCTGTCCAAATACACCGATTGACAAATGCTCACAAGGTTGCTTCCAGATTTCTCCACAACAGCCAACGGAGTGAATCCGCACAGCCAGACAGCTATCGATGGATACCTAGGGAGCAGCAGGGTTTGCACGGACCACCTATGAACACCCACCCAGCCCCCACCATTATCGGTGGTAAATTTATCCCTTATCCGTGCAGCGCTAGAGATTCTTCGTCTTAGCGTCAGCTCAGTGCAAGGTCGAGCTCTCCATCCTAACCTTAGTTAAATATTACTGGAACAACTGTAGCCCATTCTTGAAAGAAGACAGACTTCTCGATTCATTCACTCATATTTACCTGCACTTCTTCCTCTTCTCCTTGCCAATCACTCCACAACATTCTTCTCCTCCCGTCATTGACGGTCTATTCTCAGAACCTCCAACCACTTGGTTGAACTTCTTCCACCGCGCCTTGCACAGACGGACACCATGAGCGACCCGCGCGACCACGGCAACTCCGACTCTGAGGACGAGGAAGACTTCAACCCAGCTCCTGCTGATATCAGTGATGATGAGGGTCACGATGACAACGATGACGAACATACCACGCCTGCCAAGCAACAATCTAGAAAACCGTCACCTGCGCGCAATGGTGCCAATGAAGATGACGTAGACGATGAAGATGACGAGGCTAATGGCCAGCAAGCGGGTGGCGACGACGACGACGACGACGAGGAAGACGATGAAGATGACGAGGATGAAGATGAAATCCAGGTAAGTCAGCCAACAGGAGGTAGCACCTCTAGATATCCCCCCCGTTCAACGACACGATCTGACCTTGTCTGTGCTAGGGCCATCGTCGCAAACGACGTCGGGACAAACGTACCGCCTTCTTCGATATCGAAGCCGAAGTAGACGATGAAGACGAGGACGAGATCGACGAAGACGAAGCCGTTGAGAATGAGGGTTTCATTGAGCACGAGGATGGGGGGGATTTCGGTGAGCAGAGTCGACTCGACGATGATAGGAGACATCGAGAGCTGGATCGACAACGCGAAGCCATGACCCAAGAAGATCTCGAAGCCGAAGCTGAGGGCTATGTGAGAAAATACGGAAATCGACGCGCGAACCGCGGTTTGGGGGATACCGACATCGTACCCCAAAGGCTGCTGCTACCCAGTGTAGACGACCCTAGCATTTGGGGCGTACGCTGCAAGGAAGGGAAAGAGCGCGAGGTCGTCTTCTCCATCAACAAGAAGATCTTTGAGAACAGAGGTACCAAACGCGAGATCGGCATCACTTCGGCTTTCGAGCGAGCTGGGCCCAACTCTGTCATGAAGGGTCTGATATACGTCGAGGCCTATCGGCAGAACGACATCTTGCAGTCCCTCGAGGCGGTACTTAATGTTTACCCCAGGAACAAGCTGATACTGGTCGACATTAAAGAGATGCCCGATCTACTCCGAGTTCAAAAAACGCCAACCTTGGAACCTGGCGCATGGGTCCGTCTCCGGAGACCTATGAAGCACGCCGGGGACCTCGCCCAAGTCCAAGATATCACAGAGAACGGCCTGGATGCAAGAGTTCGATTCATTCCCCGACTTGACTATGGTTTGCGGGACGACAACCTGTCAATGTCAGCCGATGGGAAACGGAAGCGCCCGGTGGCAGGCCCCCGTCCTCCACAGAAGCTGTTCAGCGAGGTGGAGGCCCGCAAAAGACACCCTCAACGCCTCACGGGAAATCCTCAGACGAATATCTGGCAATACAATGGTGACGAGTTCGAGAGGGGTTTCCAAGTCAAGGACATCAAGATTCAGCATCTGACGGTCAAGGATGTAAACCCAACTCTGGAAGAAGTCACGCGTTTTGCTTCGGGTGGGGAAGACGGCGTTGAGAATATCGATCTGAAGTCACTTGCTGCCAGTCTTAAGGACAGTACCGCAAACGTGACGTATCTCCCGGGCGACGTGGTTGAGGTATATGATGGCGAACAAAAAGGCGTCATGGGCAAAGCGACAAATGTGCAGGGAGACATTGTTACCTTGGAGGTCACCGAAGGCGAACTCAGGGGCCAGATCATTGAAGTCCCTACGAAAGGCCTTCGCAAGCGTTTCCGAGCTGGTGATCACGTCAAGGTAATCGGTGGCAGTCGATACCGCGATGAGACCGGTATGGTTGTGAAGATATCGGAGGACAGAGTGACCCTCTTGACCGACCAGACCATCACTGAGATCACTGTATTCAGTAAGGACCTCAGGGAAGCGAGTGACAATGCTGGACAAGGCTCCCTGGGCCAGTACTCTCTTCTAGATCTGGTTCAGCTGGACCCCATCACCGTCGGCTGTATTGTCAAGGTTGACCGCGAGTCGCTTGCGGTACTTAACCAGAATGGAGACGTGCGTCAAGTCATGCCCTCGCAAATTGCCAACAAACTACCGAAGCGTAAGCTCGCGGTAGCTGCTGATCGCAACGGGTCGGAGATCCGGCCTGACGACGTGGTGAAGGAGCACGGTGGAATGGGTCGGCAGGGCAAGATTGTGCATATCCATCGCAGTTTTGTCTTCTGCCATACCAACGCCACAACCGAAAATGCAGGTATCTTCGTGTCCAAGGTCAACAATGTGGCCACGATATCTGCGAAGGGCGGACGTGTCAATGTTAAAATGTCAACTGGTCCCGACCTCAATGCCATGAATCCTGCTAAGAAGTTGAACCCAGAGGGTGGTACAAACGGTATGGCGCCTCCCAAGGCTACCTTCGGACGAGACAAGCTGCAAGGTCAAACTGTGACGGTTCGGAAAGGTGGATACAAGGGTCTCCTGGGTCGCGTCAAGGATACGACAGATACCCATGCCCGTGTCGAATTACACACCAAGAGCAAGATCATCACGGTACCCAAGGGCGACCTCATGGTCCGAGATAGCTATAGCGGGCGCGAGATAAAGAACTACGACAACCGGCGCCCAGGCGGATTTCTTGGTGGTCCTGGAAGAAGCTCCAATGAACGCAGCGGCCCCGATTGGAATGGTGGTAGTCGCACGCCAGTCGCTGCGGCTTCATCACGAACGCCGGCCTGGAAGACGCCTTCAGCAGGTGGTGGTCGCACCCCGGCTTGGAGTAAAGGAGGGGATGGTGGACGTACGCCTGCTTGGGCCGATGGCTCTAGAACCGTCAACCCCTATGATGGCAGCCGAACCTCCTACGGCTCTGGTAGTCGCACGCCTGCATGGTCATCGGGCGCTAAGACGCCCGCGGCTGATCACTTCGGCGGCTCCAAAACGCCTGCATATGCCGGTAGCAATGGAGATGCATGGGGCTCTAAGACTCCTTACGGGGCTTCTGCTGCTACGCCTGGCGATAGCGGCAACGATTCCTGGGGTTATACCCCGGGCGCTAGCGGTTCCTCTGGTGCTTTCGACGCACCCACGCCCGGCGCTGGTCTGCTGGGCGCCCCAACCCCAGGTGCCATGAATGCGCCTACTCCTAGCGCGTACAATGCACCGACACCCGGAGCCATGAACGCGCCGACGCCAGGAGGTGGTTGGCAAGGAGGCTGGGGTGCTGACTCGGCGCCGACACCTGCAGCAGCTCCAACACCCGCAGCAAGCGGCTTCGCTTCTTCGAGTGGTTACTACGGCGCTCCCACCCCCGGAGCCTACAATGCTGACACGCCGGCTGCGGGTCCTCGATACACCGACGATGACTGAGTTCAATTATTTCTAAAGGCAATGCATAACTAGGGCGCTGAGGCGTTGGACTACGGACTGCGGGGTTTCATTTGGTCAGTTGGCGCATAAATGACGTGTTGTTAGATTAGATAGATACTTCAGAGCAGATGTTGTTAATTCATCACTTTCGTTGCCTCCGTCTCCATTCCCAAGACACCTGAGGATAGAATGGTACTGCTGTAGGTGTGTACCTGTTACCTACGTGGTGAAATGATGATCTAATTCAATACCTACAACTAAGGCCCCAAGAAGGAAGTCATGGATGAGCGCGAGAGCTCACGGATGAGCCATCCTTCGAATTGCACATTCAATCGCTACTCAGCTATCCCTTGTATCATCTGGCTAGCTCTATCTATCTCTAAGCTGAATTTCTGCCACGGAGTGGGCTTCTCAATGGGAGCCAGCCTCAACCAATTTGTCCTTGGAGGTTCGTTCCATAACCTACTGAAGATGCCTCTCCTCACAATACTAATTCACACTCTGTACGTGGAATGACTAACACGATGGCGGACAAAAAGGGGAAAGAAGGGGGACGACTGACTACGTTCTAGGTAGTTACCTTGATAGCTTGATAGTTGTCTTGCGCAATTGCATTACACAAGCTTCTAGGTAGTTACATGTCCCGGCCTGGGGCATACTAGCTGTTCGCTTACAGATTCTCTCTATTTTGTATCTTTTCCCCTTTTCTTGGGTCCAATAGAGCCTCGGCATAACTACAGACGTATAGCGTAGAGCATGGGTTGCGAAATGAGCCTTTAGCTCAGGTGACAAAAGAGGAAAAGGGGTAAATAGGGTGTATTTTATTGTGAAGATCATGGCATTTGTCACGTTAGCAGAACCACGACCAAGACCTGGCTTTTGGCAATTCAAATAAGGAACCTGGAGATTGTAGTAAAGACTATCTATTACGAGATATTTGAACTTGTTCTTCGGTTTCAGTTGCTTCTATTACTTGGCCGAAAGCCCAGCAGTCCTTGATATGCTATTCAAAGGAACACAGAATATGAGTCCATCTCGCGCCAGCGAAAATGCCACAGACGCTCTACTACAAGGCTATTAGGAAGAGACTCAATTTCGAAGTGTATATTCAGATGCTAGTTCTTCCCAGCCTTGTAGACGTCAACCACCTTTACGACTAGTCAATAATCCCACGAGTATTCGCAATAAAGCTGATTGCTTATACTACCTCACAACTAGCAGTATACCATACATTAAGCTAGGAGGCTATTACAAGCTCGCGCCAATCTTTTTGAACCAGACTGCCGCTCCTTGCAGGTCGTCAGTCATCGTCCTGCTCGGAAAAGGAAAAGGGGCGTCGGCCAACATGTCGTCGGTCTCTGCCCGGGGCGAAACGGCAACCCATTTCGCTGTTATGTCTAAGAAGTACAAAATTAATATTTTACTCCAGGCGTACCTAGATATACAAAGAGTTCTCTAATCTCCATATAGCTACTTCGCGCCCATCAAAGACACTAATGATTTTCTCAGATTCAACGAATGAAGTATCGTAGTTATTACATAATCAGGGTTGACTTTTCATTCGCCCACTCCCGTCAACGAAACAGGGTGAGTAGGGATACGTTTCCTACCTTTCAATGTATGTTTTTTCAGATGGCATTACTTTAGTATAAGAACTGCAGTGATTAATATTATTACATTGTTGTATATGTTATAAATGACCAACCTATTCAAACATATTTAGATGTGCCCAACCTTCTCCTTGCAGCGAACAAATATTAAATATCCGAAAGAGATACGCCCAATGTGTTGGCCACCCCCAAAGATACTTTCGTAGATCGCGTAGAAGGCCTTGTCTGGGGTGCTTTTATTCCCTTTGACTGCTGCTCTTACTACTTTCGCACAACCCAGTGATTGTCCCGAAATGGGCCCAGAGGTATATCGTTAGCGGGACGGTAAAATTCCCTCAACCAAGCGTCATATCGCGGTGAGTTGACATCAGCGGCCATGTCCCTCCGTTTTGGATCGACACTGCGGTCATTCCAGTCTTTGCTGGAGACACACATGAGAGCTGGCCTGGCCAGGTCGAGGACCAGCTCCCGCGCCGGAAAGCTGGCGTAGTGGACGATGTATATGGAATTTTCGTCTAGCTGTAGAAAACCTGCAGCACCGTAGTTCTCGAGGGGTTCAAAGCCTAACTGGTTCAGGGCTACCCTGCAGTTGATCGAGTAGAAGTCCTGGACGATGAGCCTCACGTCTTTATCCTGTTGTAGAGTCTTGACAATATTCCAGATCAGGTGGGCCGCTGCATGTTCTTGACACGAACTGATATAGGCCCCTACATCTCTGGCTGCTCCGGGGGTGCCGAGGCCAAAACAACAGATTTTGTCCACCTTTCTAGTTGCTACAACCTGCGCCAGGCCCCTAACGAGTCCCAGGTAGTAATCGGAGTAAGGGGAGGCAATAGCTGGAGTAGCTGGAGTTGCCATCATTGCCCTCATCTGATCCAGAGTCATATCTCCTGGATCGAGGGTCGATGGAGTCCGCCGCTGATAGTCTTCGATTAGTCCTGATACCATCTCATAGATCTGATTAATACTCCTGTTTATAGTCGGTATTGCGAAATCCCCAATGTCGCAAGGTACAATACGGCAGGACGGATGCGGCCATGGCTGCCGGTTCACCGATTCCTCGTATTCAATTCTTCTTTCGTCTGAGAACTCGACTCTATTTCTTCTGCTGCCGGGCCTGTACTCTTGTCTGACGTTTTGGTTTCTGTTGTATCTCCTAAGGAGTTTACCCGACGGCCTCTCTCTCACCGTGTGCCATTGTTCATCCTCGTTTAGTACCCTCTCAATCATCTCGATATCTTCTCTGGTAAAAATTGGCGGCCTGGCTGCTAGTAGAGCCATGATATGTTAGCTGTTGCTAGTTTCTGTCAGTTGCGCTTAATACTACCAGGTGAAATACCAAGTCGCTGATGAACCGTGATATACCCGAAACACAGTGGTTCTCTTATATATTGTGCTATTCCATTTAGAAGCGGATCTTTATTCAAGAGACAACAAATACATCGTTCCCGGACAGGCCATAGATACACACAAAGATCGTACGCTCTCATCGAGTCAAAAACAAAGAAGCTTTATGAAGCACGGCTATGAACCCTTTCGAACAGTCAAACGGACAAAGACATAGATAGGAATCACGCGAGAGGGATACCAAGAGTATGCAGTTTCGAGTCGCTATTCAGTTGGGCAGATTCATGACGCCGGTAGACAATGCGGTACTCTTTGGAGACCCTCTGGACAGCTGGAACGAGTTTGCATATTACCGACTATAGGAACAAGACTCTAAAGTAACCGAAACGAAACTCGATAGTAGTATTCCGATTGACCATAACTCATACTTAGTGTCATACAGGATATTCCGGTCACTTACTGAATGTGTCGGGGCCATATGAAGTAATATCATAAAAGGGGAGATACAGAGTGAGAGTAAGAGAAAGGGGGGGACGCTCATAGACTATCGTATTTCTTCCCTCATGTTTTACCAAATGATTACTTGACAACAGCACAGCGATGGATAATAGTAGACGTACAGAGGCTCGTCGATAATCCTCCCGAGACATGTATACAGTTGGATTGGGCCTGACGAGCTTGAACGACCTCAATCCATTCCGGACATCTATCCAAGATAGGTACAACCAACATTCTTACGCTATAGCACGTCTAAGTCATGCTGTGGGATGCTTCCATATATCTACTATACAGCTGCATGGCTACGAGTACGAGTTGTTCACCCGATCTGGCGATACTCGAAAGGGAACTCATCCTCCTGTTACAGCATACACCTCGAGTCTACCCAGGTTTATTCGGCTTGGCGTGGTTTCGCTTCCATCCCAGGTCTACATAGTACATAGTACAGCATCAATGGTGGGAAAGCAAAAGCGGTGGGACAGGAGAAGGGGCTTTCAGGCCCCATTCGAGCGCGTGCTGGAGTACTCGGGGCTTTTACGACGGATTAAGCCGCCAATCATAGCATCTATCTCGGTTATGGGCATGTTTGGCGCATTGTGTGAGGTTTGCCCCTTGGGATGGGGGCGCGGGTGGGCAGTGCGTTGAGGTCATGAGAACAGATGGTTTCAGCCAAGACCAGTTCGCGTTCCATATTTTGATCGACGCCACGATCATTAGACGGCTAACTTACCTGTCAGAACTCCAACTCCGTGACAGCCCGCTTATCGATGCCGAAGCGGTCGTCGACAATGGGACGAAGTGGCATAGCATGATTGACTGGTCCTATGAAAATCCATCTACATAAGATCGTCAGCTTCCCACTATGTGACTCCCCTTTTTTCTGCTCCTCTACCTCACTCGACTCACCACCATCCCATCACCTGTTCCATCTTGGCTTCGTTCCATTCGCTTACAGCTGTGCTGTCCTTCGATTCGGTCGTTATTTAATTTTCTTCTCAGTATAATTTAGAAGCCCAATTCGACTCTCACTGTTGTCGCGGAGCTGTTCCTGCTAGCCACGGTCACCACACACTACTTTCATCCTCCTCAGCTCCATCCAAGACCCGGCGCCACTCCCACAAGACAAAATGCATTTCTCGATTCCCCTACTTGTCGCCTCGGCAGCCTTCACCCAGGCGAGAGTATTCACGCAGCAGGCCTACGACGACATCTCCATCTCGGGGGGTGTCGCCGGCAACGGAGAACAGGAGGCCCTGGCCGTCTTCAGCGAGCTCGATCTCAATGATCTGGCCAGCGCCGACCAGGGAGACATCGAGTTCCTCGACTCGGTCAACAGCATCTGCAACGATGCCGAGAAGGAGGCCTTCAACACCGCCATCGAGGCGGCGTCTGGCGAGGAGGCCGACGCCCTCCAGCGCGGGAAGATCAAGAACAAGATCTTGAAGCTCGAGGCCACCGTGCTGCGCCTCATGATCGAGCAGGCGCAGGGCCAGGACGTGCAGGACCAGATGGACGAAGAGCAGACGAAGCTCGACAACAACATACAGCAGGATGAAGACGAGGCCGGGAACGCATCGACCTTCCTGTCCTTCGATGCCGAGACCGACTAGGGGGTCCTGAACTTCTTTGGAATGATAATCACTTTTCTGCATGGCGCGGAGGACTCATGGGCCGGAGATCTTGTAACTTAATACCCACTGCATCGATGAACAATCATGACCTCATTTGAAGAGCGACGTGCCAGCCAGTCTTTTTGTCTCCTCCGCGTGCGACCAAGACTTCATGTATCATTGACATGGTGAAGCTTTCCTCTACCATTAACATCATGACATGCATAAGTCACATATATATAGACTTTCTGCATTCAAGACAGTAACTTGATATATGTTGGGTCGCAAAGAGTAATTATACCTTCTAAACTAGATGCAGTCATGATAATGTAATCCTTAGAGATCCGACTATGTCCGGCGGCCTGTGGCTTCCGAACCTCCTTTATCACCAATGCAAGTAAGTCTATGACCCCTCCTTTTCCTCCCATCTAACAAGTGAAGACTGCTGGTCCAGGTGCGGTGTAAGTGGTAGGAACGGGGTAGTAGATGTTGATCATCAGACCGGGGTCTGTGGCCTTGTAGGCGCCTGGGAACGACACGAGGTTCGTCGGCGTGGTGCTGCCCCCGCCAGTGACGGTGAGCTGGGCACAAGAGATGTACTACACACACAGCATTGTGAGCTCCTAGACTGTGCAGGCAGACATTCAAGAAAGGGCATGAAGTGATGGGCTTGCACATACTGTTTGGGCACCTCCAGCAGCGCTCGCCGAGTGGAGAGCAATGTGTTCGACGCGGAACAGGTAGTCGCCCGCCGGGATGCAGCTTGGAACTGTGCGATGGAGAGTCAGTAAATATCACATGATTCTAAAGCATTGCACGAGAAAGAATGCCTTGAGGGCAATTTTAGGGATATAGCATCAATGGCCCGCCCATCACCACAGGTGATGAGGAAGAGAAAAATAATAAAAGCGACTCACTCTTAGCAGTAACCTCCTTAGCGCCCTGGCTGGGCCATGTCAAACCACTGGCCGCGATATTCGGGCCCTGAGAGAATATCTTGAACCAGACCGCCCCTGAGCCATCCCACGAGTCGGCCGTCTGCCCCGCGGGCACCTTTGCCATGTAGAACTGCAGCGGCCCCGGGTGGGAGATAGAGGAGTCGGCGGTGAAGCCTACGGTCGAGCCGGCGGCGACGGACATGGTCTTGGCGCCTTCGTTGCCCGGAGCCAGCTGGTAGCACCGGAACTGATCCGAGGTGACGTCGGTCACTGTTCGTCGGCTAGGGTCAGCACCTATCTTGCCAGAGCCGCCTGGGACGGCATTGTGCTCAGGACTGCCACATACCTGGGCCATTGCTCTGGTAGTTGGTCGTCTTCCTCACATATTCCCACTTGGTCGTTGCTGCGCCATTTGCCACGAGGGCCGGGAACGTGTCTAAAAGAAAGCCCCGTCAGTTCGCGTGACCCTTTCCATGCCATCATTAGGAATTTCTCACAGTGAGCCTGGCTGGCTGAGACCAGGGCGAGGAGAGCTGCGACCGCCTTCATCTTGTCCGATTTACTCTCTTTCTTACTTGAAGAAGGATACTTGTGAGTGCTTCTCTGTAAGACGGTCGGTCGGTTCTGGTACTGCGTAGGGTCGACGTTTCCAACTAGCTCGGACAACGACAGTGTACTACGGCCGGATCGATCCAATGTTTTATATGCACCATGACACCCACCTGCACTATCAACATTGTGGAGAGTCGTATCGATGCATAAGAGATCCGAATGGCCGAGCATGCTGGTTGATATCCAGAAAGCTAACTACCTTTCAACTCGGTGACTTGACCCCCGAGCTGTTAAACAACCGCCGGGTAAATCGTGACGAGCCAGACATCAGCCAACCACATTCGGAATTCAAATTGTAAACAAATGAAAGCACGAGTCAGTGCGAGCGCGGCAGGTGGACTGCATAAACCTGGAGTGCAGGACCGAAAGCCATAGGTGCGTGTTATATAATCTCAATATTGATTGGACGATGCCTACGATATTCTCGGTGCCTGGCCATCTTCACGGGTCGAAGGAATGGCGATAAGATAGAAGATTCTATGCACTTCCAAGAACACTAATCATATGAGGTTCGGGAACAGAATGCGTTCAATGACAGCCATCTCGATCTCAGGGGCTCCACCGCCGACTTGAGTGAATGAGACCATCCATCGCGGGTCGTGATCCCGGCATTCTTTAGCAGGGCTCTACCACATTATAGCAAGCTCAAGTATAGTGGTTCAGATTATGTTGTTTCCCGGGTACCAGTCACGGGAGAGAAATTAGCGCGGCCAATATCACGAAAGGGCTGTATATGTACAAGGAAAAGGGGTTTCTCCACAAAAGCCCCTATCTCTGGAAACACCATCGTGTTCCAAGTTCCAATAACTTAGTACCTAGGTAGTAGCACGCATACGTAGGCGTAAGCCATCAACCTAAGTAGCACAAGTCGGCCTCGGCCTCACACATGATGGCATATTCATCATGGCCTGATAGAAAGCCTGAATGCTCTTCCCCTGACCATCTTCTACCATATTAAAGCGACCTGACTCGTTGTCTATGTCATGCTGGTAGGTATCATATATCTATACAGCAATTTGAAGGTTACGTTCAATTTCTTTCACCGGTACGTGGCTCTTTATATCTTTCTGATACCATCTAGGTCAGGCCCCTCATCAAGTGCAACAAGACCTGTCCTTGTCCTATAAGAACAAGCAAGTATCATTTATTATCGACATGACATAGCATGTGCTATTTATTTACAGCTATTTGCAGCAGGTACCATTACAGCTACTATCACTTACCACCCCTGAAGTCTATCCATCCATCCATTCATTTAACAAAATAAAAGCGAGGATGAGCTGGAGAACTTACCTGCCTACATAAGTAGGGAAAAAACACTCCACTAGGCAAAGAAGGCGACTACGCTCCTAGGAGGGGCGCCGAGGTTCATACCCTTCCACTCGAGAGGCGCGGGATCGGCTCGGGCCTGCCAGCTTTCGTATTGGCATGTCCCGGTCACTACGGCCGTGGGGTTCCCCGCGACGCTGTAGCGGCGCGCGGATCTTGCGGAGGCAAGCGAGGCCTCGAAGCACAGCTTCTTGGCCTCGAGGCGCATGGCCTTGTTCTCGAGCTTGTCCATGAGCCTCGTCTCGCGCGAGTACAGCTCCTCGGTCACGAGGAAGTGAGTCCAGCGCGCGGGGGACCAGTCCGGCGCCTGCGCCTGCGCCGAGGCCGAGTACCGCCTCTGGAGCCGCCGGTAGTCGGTCCGGTGGGCGGCGACGACGGACTTCTGGAGCCGCCGCTGCTCGAGGACCTGCTCGAGGTCCTCGCGGCACTTCTGCCGCATCGAGTCGCTGTAGCGCCGGCCGCGCTTGCGGCAGTAGAAGATGGGCACGCCGTTGCGGCGGTCCTCCTCGTCGCTGTCGTAGTCGAGCGCCTCGTCCTCGCCCACGGGCACGCCGAGGTTGACGCTGGCGCAGATCGACGGGCACCGGGGCTCGCAGACCCGGAGCGCCTGGCACCGGGCCTGGGCCTTGGTCGTTAGTGATATGCTGCGGTGCGGCTTCTCACCTAGGTAGTGCTTCGGCTCCGGAACCCAGCTCTTCCGCTGCAGCGCGGGGAGCGAGTTGGTTCGGGCCGGGGGCGCCTTCGCAAAGACGCCCGTGGCGCCGCCGAGGACTTGGGCCCGGAGATCGGGGCCTCGAAGATCGGAGCCTCTTTGCTCATGGCAGGAGGGCTTGTGGCGAAGGGAGGGCTGGCCTCGCAGGGTCGCAAGTCTATCCATATCTTTTTGAGTTTCGTCAAGAAACGTCCGGGTAGGTAGAATTATAAATGGTGCTCAGGAGTGGCAAAGCAAAGCAAAGATGTCTGGAAAGCGAGCGGCCCTGATATAACAAGCCAGGTTACATGTCTGAAAGACATACAATAGCTTGGTCTTATCGTCTTTGCCCGCTGACAAGGACAAAGACATGGGGCAGAAGAGCGGACCTATAAGGGGGTATTGTTCAGAACAATAACACATCAGAACAAAGACGCCCTGGACAAACCGTTTACACATAGCCTTGCCCTAGACCACCATATAACCACGCGGTCAGTTCGTCTCTCTACCTTACGCACGCATCCACGATCCCCTGATTGCAAGTGTCGGCCAGGAGAAACTAGGAGATATTGCCTGTACTGCAGTTGAGTAGCATCATCATGTGTTACTGGAAAGATATCCATTTCTCGATCCACGACACTCGTTCGCGCATGACATTGGAGCCCTTCGCAATCGGAGACCAAGGCGTCTATGTCAATCCCTTCATGGTCGAAGAGCACCGTTGCCACATCGCCCTTCCCTTCATAGGCCCTGGGACTTTCACGGGCAACGATCCGAGATATAACGCCTTCAGGAACTGCACTGCGCACGATTGTTGCATCATTCTCTATATCGAGCGGAAGTGCCACCGGCGATCTGGAGAAGAAGATAATGGCAACAATGCAAGACACTGCCCGTCGTTCCAAGTCTTCAATGGATATCGACCATACCGAAGCATGATCATCGACCCGCGGCCGCCCGGTTCGGACTCTGACGTACCTCTGACCTGGGATGAAGATCTTGACCCATTCCCTTGTCTCTTCCACTCCAGCTCCTTACCTGAAAACGTGCCCGAGATCGATGAGTGCAGTCTTGCCCTTGTGCGTGATCGCTTCTTCCGTATGACCCATGAAATTCTTCTCGAACGACGTGAGCTTGAAGGCAGATTGCGGCAGAGACGGCGAACATACAATGAGCAACCTCAAGGTGGTGATGCTCTAGCTAGCATAAGTGGCGATGTGATGCGCTTGGTGATGTCTGAGCTAGAGGCAGATATCGACATTACCCAGCGTCTGAACTCCCTAACCACGCTGGCATGGGAGGATGCGAGTCAAATGATGAGCGCCCTCGGCGAGCCATGTGATACCCTTCCATCTCTTGATGATCTCCTGAGCGGGCCGCTGAGCAGAGAGCTCAACCTCTTAGCTGACAGTTGGAATGATCTTGCCTTGATGTGGTTGGGATCAACGCAACCTTTGAGTGATGACGATGCACAAGACCTTTCAGTCCCTGAAATTGACGAGGATCATCCAGAGTACGACGAGGATCCTCTAGAGTATGGCGATGACGATCTCGAATATGATGAGGACTATCTTGCGTTGAGCGATGCTACACAGGATCTTTCAGCCTCTGGAACCGACGAGGACCATCTTGAGTATAGCGAAGATCAGCTTGATTATGGTCGGGATCATCTGGTATACACCGAGGGTAGTCTAGAAGACAGTCTAGAGTATGGCGAGGATAGTCTAGAGTATGTAGACACCAATGTAGAGTATGGTGAAGACAATCAAGAATATTGATACAACATACCACTCACAGATCGCAGTTCATAAAATGATTACTGCCGATGCCGACTACCCCTGACAAACCTCTGCGGTAGCTGCGTCAGTGTAGTATGCCCATTTTGATAAGCAGCTCCCTCATCTGTTTCAATTGGGTCAAAAACGACTGAGCGCCCTCTTCTAGTAGATTGCATTGTGTCATGAGCACCTCGCGATTCCCGTCGCAGTCGTTCTTGTCGTCTTTGGTCGCCTCCGCCACGCCCTCGCGTAGCTGGTGTGCGCGCTCAGCAAGCACGGTAGCGATGTGGACCAACAGGACAGCCTGCATGGAGGAGGACGAGGAGGCCGAGGCTACGAAGCTCCCGACCCGCACCTCGGCGATGTGCATTTCGTGTTCCCCCGTCTCGGTCGAGCCCTGGGCCATTCTTGCGCACAGGTTGCCTCCTGGGAGCACGGCACCCATGAAGCGCGACACGCCCGAGTGGCAGGCAATCAAGATGTTGAAGAGGAAAGTGTCGACGCTCCTGGGCTCTCCCATTGCTGTCATGTAGCTAGCCACGGCGTCGGCGGTGGCACCAGAGTGACCGTCTCGACATTCGGCATCAGTGGAACTGGCAAACATCAGCCGCAGGACCTGGGGATATAAGTCTATTAGGCGTTGCCCTAGGTTGAAAATATGTTCTAGGAATCTTAAAGGGTGGACATTGCCATTGGCTGCCGACTCATTAACCTCGAGCTCGGCGATGGCGCGATCTTGGGAGGTCAGGAGCTTATGGATGGCGCTGAGAATTGACGGCACACTCTGGTTGGCATGGTCAAGATCGCAGGCCAAGTTCGTGAGTTGGCGAACGCATGCAGCCCGCGGGCTCGGGCCTGTGTGGCTCGCCGGATCCGGTTGGATATCGGCGGGCGGAGGAGTGAATATGGCGGCATGGTCCAGGCCCGGAGGAGGCCACTCGAAGTTCAGCCCCAGCACGGGATCCAAGGAAAGTGATGTGTCAACAAAATGAGCGTCGTTCTGAAGGGTGGCTGCTGATAAATTACGCCTCGCTGCGAATCTGGCGGCAGGTGGGCTGAAGACACAGTCGGTGCCGGCCTTTTGGCAGCGGAGACAGGTCGCTACGCCGGATCCTTTGGAGCAGCGCAGTTTCTGCGAATGGCATCGGTCACAGGATGCTCGCAAGGGGCGTGACATGATGTAGGTAAGCGACAAGAACAAGAACAAGATAGCAGCAGGGCTTATTGTCCTATCAGATGAAGGTCGACCTGAGTGTGATGATAATAGGTTACTATCGCGACTACATTCGTCCTAAACAAAGCCGAGTTGCAACCCTCTTGGGAGATAAGAGCTGTACAATAAGACAACCTTGGAATTGAAGTGATGTTGAAATTGGAAAGACGGAACTGACGCAGGGCGTAGTAAGAAAATGATGCGCGCCCAGGCCCCCCTCCCCCGTCCCAACCCCCCCGGCTTGTGGTTCGCGTGGGGAACTGGACTTTACTTATTAATTGCTCTCGGAATTCGGATGGTCTGACGGTGCATTTTCTATGTCATGGTCGTGGTCATGATCTTCGTCTTTGTTGCAATTTACTTACTCGATGACGCATCCAATCTGGCCGGGGAAGAAAGCAGTTACCTTTACTTGCTTCGTAAATGCAACCGTTCATCCTACCCCTTAAGATGACTCAAACAGTCTGTGGAAGTAGAAGTAGTGGCTGGCAGGGTTCTTAGAAGTAGTGGCTGGCAGGGTTCTTAGAAGTAGTGGCTGGCAGGGTTCTTAGAAGTAGTGGCTGGCAGGGTTCTGTCTGGGTATTGATGTCGAGGGAGTGTGTGATGTGACGGGGACAGAACCGTTGACATATCCTGGCAAACCGTTGCTTGTTTGCCTGTTTGTCTTCTCAACTCAAATACCTTTCTGCAACGTTCGGGGTCGATGCAGAAATGGCCCAATCTTCTCGTAAGCATGCTGATCTTTCTGCTGGTGCTGCCCGTCCGCCCGGATTCCATGTCACCACTCTAAGCCATCCCTCCTCCTGAGCCTTCTGTCTTATTATTTCCGCTTGTCCCTAGGTTAATAACAACAGCCCTCAGGATCAGCAGGATGATGCGCCACATTCCCAGCTGCATGTCACACTATCCAGCTCGAGCCGACTGCGGGAATTGACCAACGACGTGCAAGAGATAAGCCAGCCCATTAGGCATCTCCATGCTTCTCCTGAATAAAAAGGTGTCTAGCCCGTCTCGTTGACTACCTGTACCTATGTCCTAGTCAGCTGTCTTTCTTCTCCTGACATGACAGGGCGCCACCGAAGCCCATTTCCAGCTCCGTGTATCTAGACCCTTCGCCCATATGCTTCAAATACGGGGAGCCCGCTGCAGTAGAGTACCTACCATCTTACCTAGGCACCTGTCCAATATCACAAGTCAAAGAAAGTCACGACGGCCGCGGCAGATATGAAGATTAGCCATCCGCTCTGACCTCTCCTCGAACTTTTTGACATGGACCTGTTCACCGTACAAGACGTCGTCGCCGCTCTCGTCGGCACCTATGCCGCCGGCTTGGAATACTACAGCAACTGGCAGCAGCGGCGCTGGCGACAGGATAGCTACCAGAAGCCGGATGGGTATAACGTACAGAGCATGGGCTGTTGCGCTTTAAGTACGTCGCTGAAGACGTCCGGCTACAAGATCAGCCTGGCATACGATGGAGGGGCTGAGATCCTCGGCGAGGGATTCGCCGTCGGAGACGGTAAGCACTCCTCATTGCATTTGGCCCAAAAAACACCTCCTTGTCTGGTGATTGAGAGTTATCCGACCACCCCGGGCTAACATGACCGCACCATAAGAAGAATGTCGAGACACCTTGCGATACCAGCTAGACCGCCTGCAGGACTCCATCGTCAGTCTCCAGAGAGCGATAAGAGCGGGAGACCAGCCGCTGGGATTGGCCAACCTGATCCGCGTGTCCGAGACGGTCCGCACGGACAGCCTGACCGCGCTGGCGAAGCTCTATCACCAGGTCGCCGTCGGTCGTCTCGTACCTCGAGACCTCCCCGGGTCCCAACGGCGGTCCCGCCTCACCATCTCCATACCGGAGGAGATCCGAGAACTACCCAACGATGACGACGACGACGACGACGAAACTGTCGAGGAAGCCTCGGCCGATGATCGGACCACCATCGCGGGGCTCGACGGAGAAAGCCGAGCGACGACGACGACGACGAGCGCGAACAAGTCGCCCTTCCACTCCGAGCCCCCCTCCCCGCCCCTGACGCCCAATACCATCCCCGACGACGTGCAGTCCAACTACACGACCTCGACGACGTCCGGGGGCGGCGGCGGCGGCCCGCGGCCGACGAACAGCGTCTTCAGCGTCTTCTGCCCCGAGGCCATGAAGTATCAAGTCAACCTGCGCAAGCCCCTGCCGCCGCCGCCGCCGCCATCGTCGAGCATCAGTAGCAGCAGCAACAGCGGCCAGCAGACGAGGTGCCGGTGCGGCTACGACTGGAACGGGCTGCCGCTGCTGCTCCGGACGGAGGACGGCCAGGGCAAAGCGCCGATGCTGCTGCTGCTGAAGGACGGGTTCCAGATCACGGCGCGGTTCCTGGGCAAGTCCCACTGCGAGGCGGGCGGTTTCGGCTGCGTCCTGTGCACCTCGAGCGGCAGGACGGAGACGTACGAGGGCCTGGCGGACCTGAGGCACCATATCAACACCGCCCATACGAAATGGCAGTTCCTCCACGACCGCGACCTGTCGGGCCGATGAGAGAGAGAGAGAGAGAGAGACAAAGAGAGAAAGAGAGTGAGAGTGAACTGGTGAAGATCTTGTTCGGAGGAATAGTGGGCTGATTGATTATCTGCTGCGCTTCGTTACCTCTTTTTCCCCATCCGGGGGTCTTCTACCGAATCTGTATTATAAGAGATACCCCACCGCCAGATGAGCACAATAATACAGGCAGGATAGTTGTTATAGGCACTTCCGGAGAGAGCTGTCGGCTTGTGATTCGATTTTGTGGGACATGAAATAGTTCCTCTGCGCCGGTTTCCAATTTGTTCGGCGATGATGAAGTACTTACTTGTTGAGGGTGCCGACATCCCTTACAAGCACACTCTCCAGATGTCATATATAAGCATATTCGCGATGTACAGTCGACTGACCGCGCACCATGCACCTCACGAGAGGGAGGGGTATTAGTTACTGACTTGAACTTATCAGGGTCCAACAGAGGGACCCGAAATTGTACTAGCGAACCTGACAATAGACCGTGGTATGATACGGCGTCTCTTGGACAGGACAGCATGTAGGCACGTGGAACTGATGAATCTTCGTTCTGGACCATAGCAACATGTGCATGGATTAACAATGATGAGCAATATATAAGCTGACCTCATAATATGCTGAATTTTCCTAGGCAGACCTATCGCAACTGCCTCGAGGGGGGCCCCTTTCTTCCATGCGCGATACACGCCAGTATCAGTCGAAATGACTGTGCATATAATAAATCTGTGATGAGTCTCTCCGGCAGATTACCAATCAGCCCAGTCAACGTTCTGTGACATGGCACAGAGAACACCCCATCGTGAGACAATCCACAATGTTAGAAAGTGAAGTAACAACAATGCGCTACTAAAGTGCCAACCTCGTGTCATTCGGGATGCGTTCGTGGTCACCTGTCGAAGCGCGTCGCCTTCGTTCCTTATGGCGAACGCCTGCGTGCGTGGCGGCAAACCGAGATCCATACCTGCGACACCAATCAAAGGCACACCCACTCCTAAGCTGATCATGAACGGCCAACATACCCTGGCAATCGATGCCATTTTAATCAGAAATAGCAAGAACCTAAAAACGAAGACTATCGACTCGGTGTGGGTCCGAATATAATGCGTAAGGTGATGCTGGGCGACTCTGGCTCGTTGCCACAACACTTCGAACCGACCTGCAGGAGGCGCCATGAGCAGCGGCGTAGGGGTGGCTCGAGCTTCCGGAGACCGAGACGCTCGTCTGGCAAGAGCCCGCTCTGGCGACGTGCGTACGAGAGTGTCTTGGCTTCGAGATATCATCATGGCATGTGAACGACGCCGAGGTGACTCGGGGCCTGGATATTTCTGCACGATGTTCTGGGCTGTAGGCTGCGGCGAGTCAAGTGAGACAGGGGAAGAAGCATCATCAAGTGACCCAAAGTCTTCCGATGATACGCCGCCACGAGGGCGTTTGACGGGTTCAGATATTGGTGTACTGGGGGGCATGGGCGAATCCAGATTTTGAATTCGCTGGGTACGCAGGCCAATAGGAGGACTCGTGCTCCTGGGACCCCGTAGACCGCCATGGTTTGATTGATGGTTCATCACACTTAGGACTTCGGTCGCGCCGGGTCGCTGTGCAGGATCCAGGGCTAGCATCTGCTTGAGTAGCTGATAGAGCTTCGCAGGCAGGTCGGGTCGTTCTCGTCTTTCATCCTGGAAGCCCTTCCAGTCGGCGATTTCAGCACGTAGCAGGTCAATATCTTCCAGCTCTTCCTCGACGGTGTTGGCGTTCAAGTAGGGAAGACCACCAAAGCATAGGAAGTACAGGATCATTCCCAGGGAGAAAACATCGGACTTCGTTGTGAAGTTTCCGTACCTACCGTTGACGTCCAGCCTCAATACTTCAGGGGCGCAATACGAGATGGTCCCGGTAGTGCCGGTGGACTGGCGAACGGCATTGCCAGGCTGGACTTCACCAAAATCGCTGATTAAACAAGTGAGTTTGCCATTCTCGTGGTGCAATAGACAGTTGCTCGGTTTCAAGTCGCGGTGGACATAGTTAGCATGGTGCAGATAGGCTAGACCCGAGGTTATGTCCTTGAACAAGGAGTAGATTTCTTCAAACGATAGACGACGCTGAGAGGCAAATAAATCATGGGGCCGTTCGGACGTGGCCTTGGACCGCCGTCGCATCTGAGCCTTGAGCTGCTCCTTAGTCGTCTCCTTGGGACGGTCACCTATTATATACTGTAGAAGGTCGCCGTGGTTGCAATATTGCTGGAGTATGAATGCGCATGCCACGCTTGGGCCGAAACGATGGAGTTGCACGTCCTCGAGCCACACGTGACGGTACGAGACGAGGTTGGGATGCGACAGCTTGGCGAGTAGCTCAACCTCTATGAGAACTTTCTCTAGCCAGGCATGATCATCTCCGACGGGAACTCGTTTGCAAGCAAAGTGACCGAGAAAACAGCCATCGATCTCGTGGCGAACCAGAAGGACAACACCTTTGCCCCCACGACCCAGCTCTCTCTCTTCGACGAAGAACCTCTGGAAGTAATTGGGGCTGAAGGCTTCTCTTCTTATACGAGCACCTTCTTGGGGAGCTGGGGCGCTCGAGATAAACTCGGCTTCGCCAACGCCTGGGACGGCGGGAGGACGGCTCGGGCTCGCGTCGCTATCCCCAGGGCCGCTGGGCAAGGTGGGCCGGATAAGCCTACGTATAGGGCTTGAAGGAGGTTGGGGATGGTCTGCGGCATGACCAGTCTGGAGCATGCGAAAGTATTCAGGGTTGACATAAGACTCATCATGCTGGGTAGGCGGGTCGAAGTGGCGTTCGGGGGAAGAAGAGCGACGGAGAGGCTGATGACAGGTGGGACACTCGGTCAATGCGGCACCACGGATTTCGAGGCGTTGCGACGTAGGATCGCGCACAACAAGGGCATTTCGATGTCGTCTAGGAGAGTATTGGAAAATCCGAGTCAGCCTGTGGATTCAGGGTGATTTATCGAGGGTTGTGAATGGACTATCGACTCTCTCGGGGCGCATGGGACAGGGGAGAGGGGCGAGGGGAGAGGGGGGCATGGCATAAAAACCCAAGACAGAGAAGACATGACGTACAAGACGATCTCACGACCCTCTCGGGAAGTATAGGGAATCAACTCCATAACTCAGTTGCGGCTTGCGACCTTGCAGTGGCAGCCGATACAGAGGTATTCGGCAAGTTGCTCGTCATTGAAATGGAGGTGCAATGAGAAAGTACTGTGGGCGAGACTCGTCGGAGAGTGCAGGCACAAGTATGGAGGATGAATGAATGCATCGTTCAAAGGTTCAAAGGTTGTTTTCAAATCATGCGTATTGGTATTGTCAGTACGTATTGTACGGAGTGACACCCGCGCCTGCCCTCTGTCTGACCCATACATTGCATATACTCGTTTATACAATAAGGTTGGATAATCATGGCACATGCTTCTAAGCCAATAGTATTGCTATATAAGATTATATACTTAGATACTTAGTTATGTATTAATGAATTAGATAATTACCCAATATTCACAACCTGCCTCAATGCAAGTATCATTGAACCAACCTTTCTATGACATCCCTCAGTCGCGAAAGGGCGCTGGAATTGTTAACCTCGTCCGCGGACACCTCCCGTCTCACTCGTTCGTATGGTCTCTGTTCTGCTACCTCTTCTTCCGAGAACCAAGCCCCGTGGAGTCCGTAGGGCACTCGCTGCGGCAACTTCACACGAGCCACCACATCCTTCATGCTCTTCGCGTCAATGATCCAAAGCTCGCTGATCGCGTCGTCCGGACACTCGCCGTGCCTATCAAGTTGTGACTCGTCGAAGACATACGTGAGCAACCAGCCGTCGTCTTCGTCCTGCGCGTCCGGCCGTGCCACAAACCGTGGCTCCTGCGCAAACCATCCCTCAGGCAACTTGAAAAGCTTGATAGGGTCCTCCAAGTCGCCACTGTTCATAATCTCTTCGATGCTCCGGCTATCGACACAGCCTTTGATCTGTTGCGGTGGATGGGCTGTACCACGCGCAATCAACGTCGCCGCGTCGATCTTGCCAAGGTAGTCGATTTTAGCAGCTTTGCCCAACGCTGCCGAGTAGTAGGATGACGACCCCGTACTGCAGCCATAAACGTAGCGCGCAGCGCCCATGGCATGCAATGGCGATATCGTCGGAAATTCAAACGGGATCGCCGAAAGTGCCCACTGGTTCCTTATCGTTGGCCTCATGCCCGAGCCGTCCGGAGTCAGGGGAAAGCTGTAATAGTATAGCCTGCACTGCTCTTGTTCCACATATTCAGGCGGCACAGCCTTGGGCACCGGCGGAGCCAGTGCCCCGGCACTGTAGACCACCGAAGCCGACGTGAGCCGGCACGCGAGAAGATGGACGCATGTCTCGGCTGATGGCAGGAGAGCCATTGTTTCCCAGCAGTTGGCCGTGTGGAAGATCACACATGGGTTCGTCTCAAACCACTGGATCTTTTGGGGTTCGTATCTGGGGAAAACACCATAGCGGGATTTCTCCGATGGGTCGTACGAGACGACCGGCTTGCCTTTTATACTGTTGATCGGGTTCAACGAGAGCGGGAGGTCCATAATCACGGTATGCCGCGCCGAAACCCCAAAGTCGTGCATCATTTTTGGCGATTTAACACCGGGAACCGGCGCATTAAAACTTGGTCCAGAGCCGATCAGCCCTTTCTCCCCTGAAGGAAGCTTTGGAGCGGCTGGGACGATCGAGTAAAACACGAAGGGCTGCACGAAAACCGCATGAAACGCGATGAGCTCTTTCGTAATTGGGTCAACTCGAGGGTGGCCTGTTGTCCACTCCTTCATAAATCCAACAGGGCCGCCTCCACCAAAGCCCGACTGTCCATTTTTACGATTAGACTCATTTTCTGCCTTGCGCCCATCGTACCATCCAACGGTCTCCAGGGACGGGAGCTGGAATCTCATCGGTGGGCCACTCTCGCATGTAGCTAAAGCTCTGCCGTCGTGGTAGACCACGCCGGTGTTCGCGACACTGATCTTCTTGATGGCCCTCCTGGAACCGGGAAGCCTGGAGATGATCACCAGAATCACCGTTCTGAAAACGACCAGCATTATGGTGAAGAAGGAGGCGCTCACGAGAGTCGCGATGCTGGGCAGCAACGGTCTTCTAAGATTCTCATTGTTTTTGGCGTTGAGGTAAACATCTGTAAGCACGTACTGATTCACAAATTCGGGCTGTATGTTTGCGCCCTTCTCCCCAGTACACCGAAATAAGACACCACTGAGCATCCCATCGCCATCAAACCAATGGGCGTCGCGGCCCAAATCCTCGTTGGTGATCGGGTTCCCCCCATTTCGAACGTACTGCCCACCAGCCAGCGCTACGGGAATACGCCCAGTGAAAGAACACCGCGTCAGGGACCTGGTTCGCTTGATCGGTGCGAAATTTCCAGATAGGTATCTTCAATGGTTAGCTGCCACGGTGTTTCTCATGTCAATTGGCTTTGTCCTACTCACGGGTGAGGGCGTCTTAGTTGTTCCTCCATGGCTTTCACGGCGGCTACCTGGAGGGCAAAAAAAGGAAAAAAGAAAAAAAAGAAAAAAAAAAAAAAGATGTGCTCGAGATTCGCTGGCTAACTTTGGACAGCCCTTTGGGAGTCCTTTGGGAGTGATCGTGTCAACTTCAGTTCGTTACTGTTACGACTCCCTTCAACAAGTGTTTCGCTCCTTTTCATGCATCTTCGATCTCAGCCCGCCAGGTTGGGCTTGATCGTGCACCTGACTAATAAGCTTTAACGATGAATACCAAGGTACCCTCCTGCTCGCTCGGGTCATCGGTCGGTAGAGGGGCTGGCATGTTGTTTATCGAGCTATGACGGCATGACTATGACATTCTACCTAGATTTGGGAGAAGCTGTCTGTGCTACTAGCTCGGGCACCCTCGTGAGTCCATTGGTCAACACATCATAGTTACCTACCACCATGTGGTTTCGGTGGTGTCGAGAATTAAACATTACGCGACGATGATCTAGCTCTACCTTGGTAATCGGGAGTTGGTGGGTTGGCCTACCCACAGCAGGCAGCCCACGCGACCAGCCTGTCGCTCTAAACGCGGGCGGTAAACTAAAACAACTATCTAGGTGTCGGCAACGACGGAGACTAAGCGGCGGCGGCGTGTCAATACTATGTATCCGCAAAAGCTGTCAGGGGCTCAGGGCGGTGGAGAGAAGCTGGCAGCCTATCCAGGAATTTCCATTGGAGTGCATGTCTCAACTGGGGCATAAAAGCTGTGTTATTATTGACAATGAATGATATCATGATATAATTACCAACTGTTTTTGCGACCGGTTGGTCCGGGGGACCAGGAGCCATGATTCATCACCGTTCGAACTCAAATCTCACGATGGATAGGATGCGTGGACGAATCACAGCTAAGTAAGGACCTCTAATCGCGATCGAGCACACCATGCTCGACACTCAGACGGACTGAGCTCCGATGTTTCCAAACCTCAGATCTCCTCATGATTACTAGTACCACAGTAGGTGGTCGTCGGTCCCATTCAGCCTCTCGCTCCTTTCTCGCGCTCGCGATCCATGGACCATCCCACTTCGAGAGCGAGAGAAGGACTCCCAGCTGCTTCGTACCACCAGACCCGCCAACGGAATGGACCGGCGGCCGAGTTGTTCGGACCGGCAGCTCCACGACCAGGAAAGCTTGTTCCTTAGTCTCGACTCCATTCGATCGCGGCGCAAAAGCTTATGCATCTTTAATGGGATATCCACATGACTCTTCGATGTCTGATATCATTTGGGTTGGAGTATCGCGGTCGCGGTCGGCCATACGGGCATACGAGCGCATGCTCAGCGTGCGTTAGTGATGAGAGAAGTTTGTCGTCATTACAGTTCGGCGCTATTCCAACCCGCCAGACGGGAAGATGAAGTCAACGTGCCCTGGCCTTTGCTATGCGGTGCTGGCATGCCAGTGATATTGCTCTTAGATATTCAAATACTCGACCAGCCCTCTCCCAGTCTGTCTCATCTTTTCTGTCTCTCCCCCTTCAGCCTTATCCTCTTCAGCTATTATCCCTTTTTATCATACCAACGAAGAGTAGAAATATCTATCATCACGTCCTGTTACTCACAGACATGATGGATACACCATACTATGCGGCCTCCATGGTTGTGAAGCGAAACGATGCGGTCCGGGTCAATGATCCCGTCGGCGATCCTGCCGACCTTGAAATCACCGACCGCGGCTCGGACTGGTACTACACCGTCTGTGCCATCATGGGCTTCTCGGCGATCCTCTTCATGGTCCTAGCCCTAAGGAAACCTCAGACCCACCGCATCTTCCACTACATCAATGCCGCCATCGCAGCTATTGCCTGCATCGCCTACTTTTCGATGGGTTCCAACCTGGGCAAGACCGCCATCCTGGCCGAATTTCGTCGTCCTGACGACCCTCAAGTGCGAAGCGCCGGGACCCGCGAGATCTTCTATGCCCGCTACATCGACTGGGCTATCACCACCCCTTTGCTGCTCCTCGACCTGCTTCTGACTGCCGGAATCCCCACGCCCACGATACTGGTTACGCTCCTGGCCGACGAGATCATGATCGTCTGCGGTCTAGTCGGCGCCCTCACCTACACCAGGTACAAGTGGGGGTACTTCGCCTTTGGCTGCGCCGCATTCTTCTTCATCATCTACGAGCTCGGGTACGATGGCGTCAAGCACGCCAAGGCGCTTGGTAAGCCGAAGAAGCCCTACCTCATGTGCACATCATATCTACTCTTCCTCTGGATGCTGTACCCGATCGCTTGGGGTCTCTCTGAGGGCGGTAACGTCATTCACCCTGACTCGGAGGCCATCTTCTACGGTATCTTGGACATTCTGGCCAAGCCTGTCTTCGCCGGTCTACTCCTCTGGTCTCACCGCAACATCAGCCCGCACGATCTGGGTCTCCACATCCGTAACCCCGACCCTTCGCGCGAGAAGTACGCAGGTGGCGCTGCCGGCGACGGTGTCCACCCCGAAGGACCCGGTTCCAACGCGGTCGGCGCCGGTCACCCGGCTGCTCCCGGTACCAATGTATAAGCAATCGGGCAAGATTTACCCTATAATAATTATCGAAGAAAAAAAAAACTTCACACAACCTTCTTCATGGGTTGTATCGGTGCGGGGGTAATGGCGGAGGATTACTATAAGAGAGTGTGATTTTGGTGTAATTTTGGTATATTTACGATATTACGTTCAACGCTTGTTGGAAATACCCTACGATCTTTTTTAATTGCCGCGTACGGACTGGCTACTGTAATTAGGAAGTTGAAATGATATAGTCTAGTGAGAAGTATGTAATTGGAATGTCGAAGTCAGCTTGTAAACGAATACACATACATATACATATGTAGATGTGATAAAAATTTGCCAGTAGGGTCCTTGAGCATGATGGTTGGTATATGAGGGTCTTATGACGCTTGTTGTATTCACTCCATATCATGTTTGGTAGTGTCACTATGTAAAATGAAGCGAACTGTCGAAGCTTTTGCAGTGTAGAATATATATCCCTGTAAAGCCCTCGATAAAGCAGGAACGCTGACGTTTGAAACTAGACTATCCCCTTCATAGATGGTTGCCTTTTGTAATTTGCATCACACAAGGATAACAATAACCCAACAGGGCGAGAGAGAACATTTTCTTTTTTCATTCATTCATTCATTCTTTCTTTTCTTCTTCTTGCCAAGTAAGTAGACAGTCCAAAGCTTCTTTGTTGAGAGAAAGTCCCAAGGATGTGGTGTCTTGGGAGTTCGACCGGTAACTGAACGGGGATCTATTCGAAGAGTACTCACATATCCACGATATCACGGCCAATCCCATCGTAGGTATCTAACTTATCCAACACCAAGAGTATCAGGAGTCTCAGTCAGACATTTCTTCCTCCATCCTCTCAACACCTCGGCAGCAAAGCTCAAATCATCAAACAAGAAAGGGGGAGCAGGGGAATTTCGATCGCTTACATAGACTACAATCCAAGCCACAATAAACAGCCCATCACCATCACTTGCCCAACAACACGGTTCACTATCGGAGACTAGATGCGCAAGCCCGTCTTCAGGATATCCAAGGAATCCGGTATGTGTACGAGAGAACTAGGAGGTCCCGCAAGTAGAAAGCGTGGATGGTTGCCATGCTCGATTTTAAAACACCTCCTCAGGTCAGCAGGGTCGTTAATCCCAAAAGAAAACCAGTGAGAGTGGAACTTATCTAGGATTCAACGTGCTTCTCTTCTTTCATTTCCCATTTTCTGATGTGATGCTCACTCCAAATGAGGATCTTCCTTCGATATATATAGATAAATGTCTAAAGGCGTGGCCTCAATTCAAGGATCATCAGTGCTGATGGAGGGCCCGTGTTCAAACTTGCTGTCATGTGTACAAATGTAGATGTAGCCGCATACACGCCCCTTTTCATTCATTAAAGATTCATAACGGTGGGATGGTCGAACATCATGTTTACTGAGAATTTCGAATGTCTGGCGTGGAATTTACTCTGTATCTAACATACGGAACGATTCAAGTTGATGTGTTCTGCTCTGCTTCAGTTTTCTATAGCTTGGCTGACCAGGGTTTCTATTGTTTTTTTCTTTTTTTTTTCTTTCTTTATCCTAAGTCTCCGAATATTAGCTATTAGCAGCATCCCCTTTACCCCATCTCGAGGTCTCATCTCCTCCCTCCCAGTGTTTTTCCACATATCCCAGCTGTTTCTTGACCTCGTCGACCTTGGACTGGTTTCCGGTGTTCTTTCCAATGTTGTCGCTAATTTTGATAGCTGGGTTTCCTGCGGCGGAACTTAACTTGATGACAATGTTGAGCGGCACTGACTTCTTTCCCGTAGCCAATTCGGTGAAGTCGTTGGTGAGGAACGTGCCGACGCCAAAGCTGGGCTGAAGTCCCTGGTCTTCCGAAATGCGCTTGTATTCAATACACTTCTCGATATTGAGCGAATCGGAGAATACGATGGTCTTCTTGTCCTTTATACCCTGACTGTCGTAGAATTCGCGCATCATCTTAACGAAGGTGGCGGGGTCCCCCGAATCCTGGCGCACACCATTAAACAGATGGGCATAGGTCTTGGGAGACGGTCCCGTCTGCTCGCCGTCGATCTGGTGTGGTATGTTGGGAGTGTCTGGAAGGTACTGAATGGGCTTGCCGAAGGCCTTGAGGAAGGTCGGAGTACCAAAGGTATCCGTCAATGCTATGCCCAACACGCCTGGGCCGAAACAGCCGATCCATCGACGAAGTGCCTCCTCGGTTGCGCCCTCGTAGTCGTTGGTGATAGCGGCAATACCCATGAACCACTCATGCGCCACGGTTCCGACAGGGGCGAGGTTGAACCGCATGGCGAGGTGCACATTGCTGGTACCGGAGAGCTTGCCTGGCCAGCCGCGGGCTTGTCCTTCTTTATTCGCCTTCACCAAGCCTCTGAAGACTAAAGCCTGGGTATGATAATCCCTTCTCCTGCGGGTACCAAACTCGGAGAAGACACATCCAGATTCGAGCAGTCTCATGCCCTTGTCGTACGCTTTCTCCTCCTGGCGGTCGTAATTCCAGTCCGTGTCCATAAATTTAAAATAGGCCTCAGAGGTGAGAGCAAGAAGGGGTATTTCGTAGAGTATAGTATCGACCCATTTTCCGCTGATCTCGATGTGGACGTCACCGAGCTCATCAGCGGCGCCGGTGTCGCCAGCGACAGGGTGAAAGGTGGGCTTGAGCTGCTCACGAGGCGAAAGTCGAAATTCTTTGAGAAATTGGAGGTAGGAAGAGGACAGGTAATTGCAATGGGTTTGCAGGTATCGTAGCTCGTCATCGGATAGGTAAATATTCCCCAGCTCTAGGGTGGCAGTTGGTCAGTACCGAGTAGGTAGGGGGCGGTGCGGCAGGTGGGCATGAATGGCACGACATACTACTAATCTGGTCGCAGAGCCAAGAGAAGGCCTTCCGGGAGAGCTTCTTCTCAGGCGTCCGGTTGGTAAAGGCATAGGTCACAAGCACATCGGGGTAGTACTTGAAAATGGCGCATTGCATGGTCAGCTTGTACAGATCGGTATCGAGGAAGGATATGACGCCTTCGGGGAAAGGCGTGGACCAGTCGAAGTCCATGTTGGCGTTTGGCGTGTTGTTCTGGAGAGGTGATGGCAGATAGCAACTGACTTCCAGAATGTCTACCTCTAGGTAGAAGGTATTGGATTGCGTAGGAGGAGTTCTATCTACTTAAGGATTTGATTATAGAGCAAGTAGAAAATAGTATAGTCGAGCGGGCTGGAAGACAAAGACAGGTGGGGAAGTTGGTAGAAAGGAATCTTAGGCTTAGAGGTTCAGCCTGCAACAAAACCGCGTACTTTCAAAATGGGTGAGAGATGTAGAAGGACAAAGAAAGCTGGAAGATCAGGTTCAGTCCAGCTGTATCATTTTGTCTGGTAGTCTCATTCACTTCTTCAGGAGATGGAAGGGATACGCTGAGGTAAGTTGGCGTCTCGTCCCGAACCTTAACATCAGTCTGAGCAGCCACAAAGCTAAAAAAGATGCCTACCAGGTAGGTTAGCTGGTTAGGTATGTCATACAGAGATAGTGGGGGAGGAGGTGGGGGCAGAGGGGTTGTGAGCAGTGGCTGGAGGTGGGATGTGGGAGATAGAGTGGGTGGTGGTTGTTTTCAAGTGACACTCTGTGACTCAAGACTGAAACTTGCATCAAATCAACAACACCAACACCAACAATATGGTAACATACCAATACTAACAACACTCACCAAAGTCAGTATGGGAAACCCCACGACCTGGCTGGGTTTTTTTACCATGACTTTTGAGACTGGCTACTTATTACCTGAAGACATCTGTGCAGACATTAGGCACTCCATGCCAATAAATAAATAAATGCTCCTTATCCGAAAATCGGCCTCTGCTTACTTACGAAGTATTGACCGCCTGCCCCCTTACAGCTTTACCCCTAAAATAAGTAATATGCGTGGGTCAGATAACCCGTACTTCAGATCTTCCGCTTGGGGCCTCCTTGATAGCAACATGCGTTATAACTTATGGACCAACATTCAGCCGCAAGAAGTACCAGTGGAGAGGCTCCATGCACGGTATTATCGGAGCGAGACGCGCGTGGATGTTAGCCAGCGAGCATCCCTGACAGGTCAGATTCCTATTCTTAATAAATCTGGCCAAGATGGTTGTTTGTTTACCATCCTCACCTCTTTCAAGTCATGAAGGACAATCATGAGTAGTAGTAGTGAGACGATGGAGAAAAGCACGGGAGACTCCCATATCCCCAAAAGCTCTTACCCCCGAGTGCCGCCGCAATGGGGCGCAAACTACACGCGCACGACTCATCTTGACACGTACGACTACATCGACCCCCTGAAGAACGCAGACTGCACCGGCAAGGCCGTCCTCGTCACCGGCGGTGCGAAGGGCATTGGAAAGGCCATCGCCTTGTCTTATGCGAAGGCCGGAGCCGCATACATCGCTATCACTTCCCGCTCCACGCCAGAGTCGGAAGTGACAGACATCGAAGAGGCCGCGGTCTCTGTCGGCCGACCAAGACCCAATGTGCTGGCTTTGCAAGTCGACGTGTCTGATCCTGCGAGCGTCAATCGGGCGGCGACTGCGTTGGAGGCCGCATGGGGCAAGCTCGACATCCTCATCAGCAATGCCGGTTTCCTGGTACGTATGAGACAATGTCGCGTTTGTCTCTCACCTCTGGCCCCCCTTTCCCCCCAAAACTTCCCGACATACCCAGTATTTTCGGACTAACACTGTTTTTAGTATCTGAAATGCCCTCTCCTCGCCATTCGTTTGTTAGTTTGAGATGACTAACCCAACATGTCTTTTGATGCACAGGGCCAAGTATGACAAGATCCTTGACGGCGATGAGTGGGAATGGTGGCAGAGCTTTGAGGTGAACCTCAAAGGCAGCTATCTCGTCGCCAAAGCCTTCCTCCCGCTCATGCTCAAGGGTGGTGACAAGACCTATATCAGCATCGCTTCCACGGGGGCCATGCATTTCCATACGGGCGGGAGCAGCTACCAGATCAGCAAGCACGCTCTCCTAAGGCTGTGCGAGTATCTCATGGCTGAGTACGGGGAGCAGGTAAAGCAAGCCCGTTTGAATCCCGAAGCCGCAATTGCCCATACTGACCGGTGATCTTTCCTAGGGTCTTCTGTGTTATTCTGTGCATCCAGGCGGGTAAGAGAACGAGCGCATTGCCCTTGGCTCACTTCCCACAGTACCGCATTTCCTGTCTAGCTAACCCAGCATCATCTTATTAGTGTGGCCACGGACCTAGCCAAGAGATTGCCAGAACAGACGCAAGTCTGGCTGAAGTGCACCCCGTCCCTGGCCGGCGACACCCTTGCGTTCCTCACCAGCCGCCGCCAAGACTGGCTGGCTGGCAGATACCTGAGCGTCATGTGGGACATGGAGGAGATGTTCACCGAGAAGAAGGACGAGATCATCGACAAGGACCTGCTGAAGATGAGGATGAACTTTTGATGACACGCCAGTTTTTTTGGAAGAAAGAAAAATTCCCGTTGGATTTCGTAATCCTACGGGTTACCGCACGGTAATCATTCGTGTGACCGACGTTACTCTATTATTTCAGGGGCTGAACTCTATCTTAAGCGCATGCATTCATAGAACAAAGCCTAACAACCTGGAATAGAAATTGTAGAGAAAAAAATCCTCCACCCAACCTAGCCCGCATGTTGGGACGTCTAGTCTACTTATCTTTACCAGTGAGCATTCATTGGATCTAACTTCCCAACTTGTAAGAAGGCAGATGATGTCTTGCCAGTGGACCTCCTCCTCTCTGAAACACCCGCCGCTTTCGAAAATTCGTGACATCACCCATCCTCCACACGCCTCCTCCTTCGTGCTGCACCTTTCTTTTTTCCCTCCCTCGTTAACCCACACTCAAGTAAGATGCCCAGGCTCTAGATGGATGGCGATAGAGGGATGCGTGAAGAGGGTTAAGTACTTAGAACTCGACGAGGAGGGACCTGATTTGGTGGCATTAATTTTAGTTTCTCTCGCCGTTGTTAAGTATGAAAGTCTCAACTCCTCTAACCTAACACCTCGAGGTCCCTTCCCGCCAATTTTCTGCCCTCATATGTACCGGCTTGGCACGTTACACCGTCAGACCTTCGTCGTGACAAAAGATTTTGTCCGGCCACTCCACCACAAATCCACCGTCCCAACTTTCTACTAAGTACCTAGGTACCTAGATAGACAGATCAATCTCTGTACTACATCTCTGCACTTAAACGATATCCGGCGCGCGGGACAATTAAAAAAAAAAGAAAAAAGAAAAAAGAAAAAGCATCGTATCAAGTTTTTGACAGGTTTCGAGTCTATTTTGGATGCTGAATTCATAGCATATCGCAGATTGCCTATTTCCTCTCTTTTCTTCTATCTCTCTCGCTTCCGAGCTGGGGGACCAGGAATACAAGGCAATAAAATATAAACAAAAAATTTCGTACACACAAGGGCCAGATAACCCTCTCTACCTAGGAATTCATCGGCCCTGCGGACGCCCCCTTCTACTTCTACAGTGATGCCTGCCGAAAATGTGACTTCATGCAACCCTTCCCTTCGTCCTTCTCGAACAAAATTACTCCTGGGAAGTTCGGCTTCACCACGATTAATAAAGGTAAGGTCGGGAAGACCGGCGCCTCCTGTTGTTGTTGTTGTTTTTGTTGTTGTTCCCGCGGTTGTTGCTGTTCTTGTTGTTGTTACTGTTGTTGTTGCTGCTGTTGGCGTCATTGGCATCATCAGTAGCGGTGGCTTCCGCGCTAGTCTGGACGCCTGTCACGACATCTACAGTCTGGGTAGGGGCCTCGGAGCTGACGATGGACTGCTGGAGAAGGGAGCTGACGACCGCCTTCGCGGACAACTGCTCATCGGAACCGGCATTGTTGTTGGCCTCGATAGCTGCGGGCAGGTCTTGGATGTCCTGCTGTACCTGGGCCTGCACCTTCTCCAGGGTAGCAGCGGTGGTGATTTTGCTGGCGGTGTTGACGCTGGCCTCCGTGTCGACTTGTTGTACGGGGAAGCAACCGCCGAAGGGCCCAGCAAGTGCGTTGTTGCGGCACCTGACAGTGCACACGTTGCCAGCGGAGGAACCAGTGCAGGTAAAGTCGTCTGGCATGGTGACCTTGATATCAAAGGCTTGTTCCTTGGCTTGAGAGAAACCATTGGCACCGGGGACGTTGTCCTCTACCGTCAGGTTCTGGGTGATGATTCCATTGTTTCCAGCCTCGACTAGATCACAGGTGTACTACACAAATATTAGCCATGCCGACTCTCTTGATACGAAGGATGGGTGAAACTCACGGGACCTGCTCCATCGGCGTTGACTTGGTGAATAGTAACGGTCATTTGAGTGCCACTATGAACTTGCATGTCAGTCACTTGCGCATATGGACAATGTTGCGGATAGAGAGAGGCACATACCTCTGGACTTGGGTCACAGCGCCTGCGGCAAGGGCATTTTCCGTGTTCTCGCCAATATCGATGTTGCCAGATAGTTCCGTACGCCCACATTCATTCACGATGTTGTCGGCAATCTCGGCATCTCGGATGATAGTGGTGTCCTGCTGGCAGGGGCTGATGGATGTGCAATTTCTCGCCAGCTCAGGTTCGACTGTGTCTCGGTCAGATCTCTGGTGGATAGCCACTGTAAGCAACGTATTTGAAACGTACCTTGGAAACCAACGCTCGCCGGCGAGTCGGAGAGACCCTGAGCATTGAGGATGACGCCGTGCGCCTGGGCAAGGCCCAGAAAGGCGAGGAGGGGAAGTACAGAGGACGGAGAAGGCATGATGAATAATAATAAAGAGCTGTGGAAAAGAGACAGGAAAGGTGACCAGCACAGGATCTGCAAAAGAAGGACTAGGGAGAAGAGAAGTGAGAAGAAGAGAAGGAAAATAGATCCACAGGATCGCCAGAAACGAAGAACAGGTCGTTACTTGAAAGAGACACCCAGACTGAAGTGATGAACAGAAAGAGAAGGGATCCCTAGAAAGAAACGCGGACAGACATATATAGTACTGGCGATACGTCTGGGCCTCGCGAGAGGCGGGTGTGCGGCGGCGGCTGGTGCAGGGAATGCCCCACCGAAAGGAGGCTCTGTCCGACATCTCGCATGAAGGCTGTCTCCCGCAAAGGTTGTATCATAGCGGTGGACTCCAAAGGATAAAACAGCTCGCACCAGTGTACTGGAGTAACTGTACACCTGAGCGTAGTAGCGGGTTTCCCCTTCGGGACACACCACGAGAGGAGAGGGCTCGGAGCGGGTCCGACAGTTATTAGACGACACCATGATCCATGGAGCATGTTAGAAAAGCGTGGGCCATGGGGCCCTGACGGTTGACCTGCCCGCCAACCTGTTCCGTATGTGGGAGCGTACAACAACAGGTGTTGTTGAAACCGACCACCGACCCAGATTGCTGTGAGATGGGATACAATTAGCCCAATACCACACAATACCACCACGACCACCACAGGCGGGCAGGGGCTTCGTTCGTGGTTGATGTTTGGCCCACTGAGATTTGACACACCTGCCAAGAAATATCGGCGTAGACTATCGCAGCAAAGTAGGTACAGTACTCCCTCTAGGTATCGACGAGAATGTCGCGATAGGCCCCCCCCGGGCACAGATCAAATGCCGCTTTTTTCTTCTTCGTGAAGTCACTCGTACGCACGTCCTCTTCGGCGCGGCTAGGAAGAAGTCGACAGTGTTCGCGGGACAACGCAGCCAGCCAGGATGATCAAGACCCTGTCTGCCTGTGAACTCGCCTCCTGTACGGTTCGGGGGCAAAATTATATGTACGAAGTACCTAGTCCACCAGGCTTTCCCAGCTTTGAATACGGCGCTGAAGTTGTGTTTTTCCCCCCCAGATAAAGAAATCCAGTGGTGGTAGATGGTGGGCATAGACAGCGATGTATACCTATTAGGGACGTTGCCATGCGAGGACATAACAGCATCATCGACAGCCAGTGATTGAAAAGCCACAGCGGTCACAACCATACGCACGGAATGGATGAGGCTCCTCCCACTTTACGTGCTAATGAGGCTGCAGGCCCCGGGGACTACAGCCCACGGCTAATACAACATATCAGTGATCGTTGTACTTCGTAGATGAACGATGATTCTCGCTGGGAACTGGGGATCTGCCGATGTGTGCTGATCCACCCAAATTTCACCCCTTGTGCCAGATCTCGCGCCAAGGCGTTTCTTGAAAAGTGGACCCGGCCAGATGGAATGGCTAGAAGGTGTGTCTGGGCAGTCAGTCTGGGTGTCCTTGCGCGAGATCATTCTTTTTTTTCTTTTCTTCCTTCTCTCTTTCTTTCTTTTTTTGGTACCATATGATTCATCCATGTTCCTCAGTACTGCCTTTGTACCGTAGAGAGCTCCCAATTGGGAAAAGGTGATCCGATGATCGGCTGATATTGCAAACCCCCTGATGAGGCTACTTTTACAACCTTGGAAGTTATTACAACCCACCTTCGCAACCACCACTGTCCAAAACCGTTTCACGCGTCTGAGCTTTGTTCCGACCCACGATGCTGTGAAAGCATGTCTGTGTCTCTCAGCTCATGGTTGATCCATCCATCCATCCATCCATCCAGACCATGGCTGCGCGCGCGCCTACTCCATCTAATAAATCCCCCCAATTCGTTGGTTATTCTTGCGAAAGTGGAGGGAGTGAGGGAGCGGAGCGGAGCGAGGGAGCGCGCAGCGGGTTCACTGTCTGAGAATTGTCCTCCTTCCTGTACTTCGTACCTAGGTGCTAGATAGGTCCTAAAAGTAAGTGAGCCTTGTCCAGCGTCTTCTCATTCCAGGATTTCTTCACGCCCTCATCCAAACAAACTCCTTGGCTTCTCGGCGGTTCGTGGCGATCATAACCATCCAGACCAATTTCACTCCCGATGTTTCTGCCGCGTACCCGCCTGTACACACCGTACACGGTGACCGACCGTGTGTACCGCAATGTTGGATTCGGAGTGGACGAGCACCCAAGGCAGTCAAGGGGTTGGCTGCCCATGCGCGCGATCCGCTCAAGGGTTTCTGAGGTGCATCATTTCCCGCCCCTTGGTAATAAGCGACGAGAATCGGCCTTATTAGCTTTGCATGTCGAGCCGACCTGCCGTCGTACACCGCGGCCAGGTGATGCTGGTTGCTAAAATAGGGGGAGAAAGATAAGAACCAGTAGATCTGCGAGGATCAATGCATGGCATCCTCATTATGTATGCATGTAGTTAAACCGGGTGGTCGCATCGCCTCTCGACGTTTCGCAGGATACTTCCTTCTTCTTCTACCTTCCAGTCCAATAGCAATCATGATCTACCCTTACGTGCAGACAGATCCGTATTGGCGCCGGATAGAGGATGCGTAACGATGTGTGTGTCCACGGGGCTTGCAGGAAAGAACTGTTTGGTAGCAATCTGGTATCGCAATTCAGGGGGGGAAAGGTATGTATGCAAATTGGACACGTGCCGGCGAAGGGAAATCAAGCCCAACTTCGCGTATGAACGCTTTATTATGATTATCACCAAGTAGCTAATCTACGTAGGTATACAGTAAGTCGTAAGAGGCGCCCTTGGTAGAACGCGCCACCCATTCATTCTCACGCCCTTTTGGCTACCAAGCTCGACTCAGATGCACGGAATGATCAGCCTGAACTCGCGACAAAAATATAATTCGTCAAGATGCAGTCAAGCCTACGATTTCGCGGCTTTATCGCCATGGTCGTGCCCCCGTGTCGACCGGCGACTGCTTAGCATCGCCAGTCTCGCTCCCGTCCCCTTCACCGTTGCTATCTCATGGCTCTACTGTATCCCAATATCTATGTGAAGAAGAAGAGTGATGCCACCACCATCAGACTAAACATGATATCCTTATTAGGCAGACTCTATGACTTGACACCCTCGGTCTCCGCGATCCTGAACACATATTTGACAGCGTTCGCCTTTCCAGCCTTCAGGTTCTCGAGCGCCTGCTGAACACCGCCCAAGCCGCCGGGAACCACCTCCTGCGGCTGCGGCTTGAACCAGCCCTCCTGCAGACCTCGAGCGAAGTAGCGGAAAAAGACGAAGCCGAAGTCTTTGGCGTCCTGGTGGACACACCCAACGTTGGTGATGGTCTGCTTGATGTGATCCGGGATACCCTCGTACGTCCTGCCGGGCAGGACGAACGTGATGGTCGAGCCGGGCGCCAGCACCTTGCCCAAGTTCTGGTAGCTGCCCTTCTCCGACACGGCGTCGTACGCATACAGGAGCTCGCGGCCGCCCGCCGCCTTCTTCAGCCCTTCGACCACGGCCTCGTCGCCCGCCCGGTAGTCGATGATGGTGTCGCCCTTGCTACGGTCGATCAGCTGCTCGACGTGCGATGCGGACTTGCCGGCGACGCAGATCAGCGGGTGGATGTTGCTCTGCTTCGCCAGCTGGATGGTATACACGCCCACGGCGGACGCTGCACCGTATATGATGAGGGGCAGGGGCGCTGTGGCCGGGGTCCACGGGTGTGGGAGGCCAAGGCGAAGGTACAGTCCAACGGCAGCTGTCATGGCAGCTAGGGGAATAGCAGCGGCCTCTGTGCGGGTTGTTAGCAAGCAAACTTTTTGGCCGAGGCCAGGATCAGTCTTGCTAGTGTAACGACTGATGATCACGGACCTTCGAACGTTGTTTTCTCGGGTATATGGAACGTAGTGTGCTGCCAGGCAAGCGCATACTCTGCCCAAGAGCCATGGGGCTTCGTCATCTCATGGAAAGCGGCGACGCGGTCTCCGGGCTTGAACTCGGTCACGTTGGCGCCCACCTCGGAGACGATGCCTGCAATGTCGTCGCCCTGGTTGACGACGGCATCCGACCAGATCTCGGGGACTTTCCAGTCCTTGGGGTTCGAGCCGCTGACGACGACCTTGATGACGACCTGGTCCGGGCCAGGCTTGGGCACCTCGGAGTCAATGATCTTCACTTGAGGCCCTATGTGATCTTCGTCAACAACCTGACTTCCTCGAGCTAACGCTTGGTGGTGAGCGTTCTTACCCTTGGCCACGATGGCTTCCTTCATCTTGAAACTAGTAATATATATAAAGCCTCAGGGGCAGATATTTCCTAAAACTCTTCCGGCAACTTTGAAGCGACAAAAGTAACGACACAGAAGGATGAATGATAAAACCAGTAGATAACAGCCGGCTATTGAAAAGGTACACACTGATCTGCTTCAGAATATTCCGTACAACGTGCAACGAGTCGGGCATCTGTTGGGGGTTCTTATGCAGATGTGTGTTTTTCACGACTCCTTTACGATTACAAATCAGCTTTTCTTTCACCTTCTCTTTCCCCTTTGACACTAAAAAAGATAGAATTGTCGAATGAGAGATTTCCATTGCCGCGTTGTGAGGCCCAGTTCTAATTACATCATGGCGGCTTCACCACTCATCAGGGGGCAGCGGGGTTCACTAGGTAAGTATTTATGCAGTAGTAAACCGATCAGGTCCCCCCCACATCACCGATCGTCCCGGCATATGGTAAATTAGAGTAAAGTGTCGCTGGAAGTAAATTTTTTGGGGGGAAGGGGGGGAATACCGGGTGAATGCATGATTATTTGGTCGGTAGGTTGGAAGTAGATAGAGAAACCCGGAATGGGGTCGAGGAGTTTTCATATAATATCTAAATGAACGGGGTTGCTGATTATTGTGTAACTTACCCAAGGTTACTGAAGGCAGTCAGCAAGTTATGCGGCTCAACTCAGATCGTGTTGAGTGGGGGTTCAAAACCAGTTACACCATCCAGTCCTTGCAGCAAGCCGAGGTATGAATGGAAAGATCCAGAATGCGCCAAACAGGACCAACCGGATCATTTTCACAGTACGGTAAGTGCCCAGTTATGTAGGCATAAATAATCTATCAGGGTTTGTGCTATAATGATCGGAAACGCAGTCGAAAGAACACCACTCGGGAAAAATTACGGATGGTCTGATCATTACATATCTTCTGTTATTGGCCCCGTAGGTTGAAGGGCTGTACCTAATGTACATACATATGTTATTATACAGGACAGTTGCTGTGCTACTGGTCACCTACCTCGATAAGTATATAAGGAGGTAGATGTATAACTTAAACATCCCAAGTCCATACTCTCAGACCAGGCGGGCGCCCAGTGAGTGCGTTATCATCCTCTCCCCCAATTCCCATTTCTGTTCGTTCACAAATCTTCTTGGCCCATCATCGTCGTGCTTGACGTCCAAGAAGAACCCAATCTATCTAGACTTCCACAGGAAAGGGGAGCCTTTGCAGTAGTCCATCCTACGGAATGCAGAAGTCGATCCAACTGCCCAAATAATCAAGCCGGTTACGGCTGCTATCTTGAAATTCATGCTCGCGATAGACCTCCTCGAATTCCTCGTAGCTTAGCCGGCCCCAGCCTCCTCTTTCGCTTGCCTCCCGCTCGGCGAGGTCGAGGCGTTTCCACATAATAAGCGTGGCGCGGGGTATGGAGCTCGGAGATTCGTTCGGCTGCGGCGTATCCTGTCTACCAGTGCCGTTGAAAGAGACGGATCTCGAGGTAACCGGTGCTCCCCGTGAACTGGTCCGTCCAGCTAGCCCGCCTGTTGCTGGAGATGAACTGCTGTTAGTCATAGCTCGCGCAAGACTATCCGGTCTGAACTGTGGCATGGTAGGGTCACGGTTGAAAACACCATCTGAATGCATGGCGTCTGTTCCCGGGTTGCTGGTGTCTTGTACAACTGGTTCACTTGGGTCATGCTCCTGCTGCGACCCTTCAGTATTATGGCTCGGAGTTGGTAGCGACCCCGTTGATCGATCGTCATCGCGAACTGTATAGCCACTAACAGACAATAGTTCCTCGAGATTTTGATCTTGGACAGCACGGTTAGCTCGTGGAATTTGCGGGTGCCTTGGGCTCACTGAACCCTGTTCTGTAGGCTTGTCATCGTCCCCCACTTCCTCTCCGTCTTCTATCTCCAAATCTTCTAAATCGAAGAGGTCAAGGAGTACGCGGTACTTCTCTCGCTGTTCTTTAGTTTCCGCCGCCCGGATTGCTTGGTCCTCCTTTTCCTTGAAAATCTCATCCAAGAGCTCGTTGAACGCCTGCTGCGTGACCTGGTAGAGAATCTCTTTACCAGCATCCCTCTCTGCATCGGGTATTTCCATTCCGCCCCACCTTTCTGGCACACTTCGTGAAGAAGTTGACAAGTTGGATCTAGTTTCGAAATCATCCGTGTCCTCAGCGAATCGCACCTTAGAAGATGATCGCGACCGTGGAGAGAGCAGAGGTTGATGGGCTGCTTTAGATGATTCCGCGACGCCGTTCAGGTTCGCCAGGATATCCTGACTGTCGTCCCAGCCTTGTGGCGGAAGCCCGCCCTCTTCCTCGTCCAAATAGAAAGCACGCCGTTTCCACCTCTCCAGGAGTTGCTTTCGCGCCATAACTCTCCTACGCTTATCGAGACCAAGGCGTTGCGTATTAGAGGCAGTAGCTTGATGCTGCGCTCTGAGTTGG
The DNA here is from genome assembly GCA_022376275.1 of Xylariomycetidae sp. FL2044. NCBI lineage: Eukaryota > Fungi > Ascomycota > Sordariomycetes > Xylariomycetidae sp. FL2044. The sequence goes on along the minus strand of JAJNOH010000028.1, from coordinate 495,737 downwards.
CCCTCGTTGGGTAAAGTATTTGTGAACCTTCTAGCGTCGGGGGCAACCTGACTGGAGCTCATTTCTGAAGTAGCGGTGACTCCTAGTTCAGTGTCCTCCTCATCTTCGGCAGCATTGGCTGCTTGGCCGTCGGAAACGCTCTGACCTTCATCATCAGAAGAAGACGATGAGGAGGAGGCACTGTCTGAATCGACACTGAATGCACCTGGGCGAATTGACTCTAAAATGTCATCGAGCTGGGCATAATCACCCTGGAGCAATGATGCCAGATCGACGGTGTTTTGGGGAGGGTCAATGATGCCTGGCCAGTATATAGTATCTCCAGAGGAATGGGGCCTTCTAGACGAGTTGAACGACTCGGTGAAGAAGCTCTGGTTGTGACTTCGCGCAAACAAACCACTGAGAATCTCTTCGCGGCCAGCAGTATCGGGCTTGTCCTCATTTACGACACCTTTGCCATCATTCACATCTACCTCTCCATTCGAATGGAATATCTTGCCTTCCATGGGCCTGCCTTGATCGGCTGCTGGGACCCTTCCCTCCCGGCCGAAATAGCTGCTCAAGGGCTGCCTACTGTTGATCAATTGTTGCGCCTCAGTCGTAGTCATCATGTGGTCATCCAGGCCATCCAGGATATCTCTATGCATCTGTTTGTAAAGTACGTAATATGCCCGGAACATGCGCAGGAAGTCGCGGCGGTTGACATATCCATCGCCGTCTATGTCGTAACCGTCGAACGTCCTTCTGAGCTTATCCTTTCTCTTTCTATACGAGACACCGTGCAGGAATTCTTCGAATCCGATCAGGTCGTCGTGATTGGTATCGTAGAATGCGAACATGCGGTCATGAATCAGATTGGGCGTTGCATGGCGGTAGCCACCCGACGGAACAAGACAGCGCTCGAAGGTTTTCCGATCCATGGCTAAACCTAGGCCGTCAGGGTCGTCCCTCCACTCGGTATTCGCCATGAAGGTCCACTGCTCCCAGAAGGCATCAAGCTCAACTCGTTCAAAGCCTGTCTCTTGAGACCATTTGGCCAGCAGCTGCCTAGGAAGATTGCGGAGGGCACTGTCGGGATCCCCAGGGTACCAGGGGGGTTGAACATGCCTAGGCCCAAAGGGTGGTGCAGGCACCTTCACCTTGTAGAAGACATGTGTTTTATTGTGTAGGGCCTGGGATTCGCAGACCTCGCAGAGATCGAAGTCGGCGCAGTTGGCACAGCGGTATCGTATGCCCCGAATGGGGACCATACCGCACCCGTTGCACTGGCAACCGCGGTGAACGTAGGCATTCCGTCTCGCATTGTCCTCGGATACTCTGAACAACAAGGTAACAATGTTTTCGCCGGTGCGCTGTCTCGGGGCCTGAGCAGGGTCGTTAAACCACTCGTCGGCTCGGCTCAAATCGGCGTCGGCAAGCGCCTCTCTGAAGGTGACGAGGGCATTGTTGTCAACGTTCTCGTCGGCATGTGATTCCGACTCGGAAGAGTCGTCGTGGCGCTGGGAGGATCGGCGCGGGCGTCTCAGAGCATTGCGGCGGTGGAGGCCAGAGCCAGAAGGGGGGGCCGGCTCTGCTTCAGACTCGGACTGGGCGAGTGTATACTGGCTGTAGAGATAGTAGCCGGCAGAGGCAGCGGTGATGGCAGAAATCAAGGCGATAGCTATTCTGGGCCGAGTCAAGGTTGAGGCTGCTGCAGATGCGGATGGCATGATGTGAGGCTCATGGCGAACAAGGAAGAAGTGAAGCTGTATTGCGCAGGTATGGCCAGCTGTAGTTGTTAACAAAGAGCAGATACTATTATATTCCTGACATACTTTACACCATATCTAATAGACAGTCGCGACCATAAAATATCGAAGGCTCCTAAATAATATCCACCTAAATAAGCTATAAAACTAACTATATTAAAAACAATAAGAATTATATATATCTATTAAATTATTATATAATAACCCTTTATTTATAAAATATTAAGCTTAAATTACTTTAAATAAACTTATATAATATGAATATTTTATGTTTAAAGTGAATTTATATTAAGCTGCTAGGTTAGGTAGACTTAGCCCACTTTCACCGCCTGGCAAAAAAGATGATCTCCACCAAAATTTTGGTTCGGCTCGGTATAAGTCGAGCGACAAGCGATCAAGAGGTATTTGCCTGCATGAAGGGAGACAACCCTTGATGCTGTGAGTTGAGGAGAAACAAGGAGAAAAGTATTTTCGCGCTTCCTCCCTGTCTTTGCGCCTCGAAATTATCCCGTGTTTAGTATCAGCTGGGCAGGTGGTTATATCACGGCGCATTGATCGCCGCCGCCTTTCCTTCACGATGCCTAAGAAAGTGCTGTAAGTCCACCTCTAGGTGCTATATCTTCGGGACTTGCATACCCTAACACATCTGCGACAGGGACTCGAGGATCCAGGCCTTGATACACAATGGCATACAGGAGAAGAAGCGTTCTTTTTTCGTCGTCGTCGGCGATCGATCCAAGGACATCATCGTCCATCTGGTCAGTAGCCGACTCTGCCCGACCCTCCGCTCCCGACAATTCCTGCTGCCCTCCCGCTTTCCTTACCTCCAACTTGCCTGTGCTAATGCGTGCGGAACTCGGCTAGCACCATATCATGGCCATGAGCGACCTCAAGCAGAACAAGTCGGTGTTGTGGGCATACAAGAAAAAGCTATTGGGTTTCTCCAGGTTGGCCGGCCCCTCTCCTTCGCAGCAATACCCCATCGAGCAGGCTGACCATAATCGGCAGTCATCGCAAGAAACGCGAGCAGAAGATCCAGAAAGAGTTGAAACGCGGCATTCGAGAAGCCAACGACGAAGACCCGTTCGAATTGTTTGTTTCCTTACACAACATCCGATACGTGTACTACAAAGAAACCGAAAAGATTCTTGGCAATACCTACGGCATGTGTATATTACAAGATTTTGAGGCCATGACCCCCAATATACTCGCCCGAACCATCGAGACGGTGAGCAGAAGTTTCAAGCTATGACTTAAGGGGGCCCTTCCTTACTGACTGCCGCTTGTAGGTCGAGGGCGGCGGCCTTGTGGTCCTCCTGTTAAAGGGCATGTCCAGCCTGAAACAACTCTACACCCTCTCTATGGACGTACATTCGAGGTATCGAACAGAGGCCCATGACGACGTGGTAGCTCGTTTTAACGAGCGCTTCATACTCTCCCTTGGTAGCTGTGACTCTTGTCTGGTGATCGACGACGAGATGAACGTCCTGCCCATCTCGGGCGGCAAAGGGGTGAAGAAGTTGCCGGCTCGAGATCTAGACGAGCCAAAAACTGAATCCCAGCTAGAATTGGATTCCCTCAAAGAGTCTCTACAGGACACGCAACCAGTCGGGTCGCTTGTCACATTAGCCCGCACCGTGGATCAAGCGAAGGCCCTCCTCACCTTTGTCGATGCCATAGCCGAGAAGACACTGAGAAATACAGTGACACTTACCGCGGCCCGTGGTCGAGGTAAGTCGGCTGCTCTAGGAGTTGCCGTCGGCGCGGCCATCGCTCATGGCTACTCGAACATTTTCATTACGTCGCCGTCGCCTGAGAATCTCAAAACACTGTTTGAGTTCATTTTCAAGGCCTTTGATGCCCTGGGATACTCTGACCACGCGGACTATTCCATTATCCAATCCACCAACCCGGACTTTAACAAAGCAATCGTCCGAGTGAATATACATAGGGCGCACAGACAGACCATCCAGTACATTCGACCCCAAGACGCTCATGTATTGGGACAGGCGGAGCTTCTTGTCATCGATGAAGCAGCCGCGATACCATTGCCTCAGGTACGAAAGCTGATGGGCCCTTACCTTGTTTTCATGGCTTCAACTATCAACGGTTACGAGGGGACTGGCCGGTCCCTCAGTCTCAAGCTGATAAAACAATTACGAGAACAATCGCGAGCCGGTGCGAAACCCAACAGCACGGTTACTTCTCAGGGGTCGAACGGTCAGACGTCTGGAATCCATGAAGAAAGCCACCAGGGAGGGCGCTCGTTGAGAGAAATTACCCTTTCCGAGCCGATCCGATACGCTCAGGGGGACGGCGTAGAGCGGTGGCTGAACTCCCTGCTATGTCTGGATGCGACGCTGCCCAGGTCTCGGAACAGCATTCAAAGCTACCCAGACCCATCGCAGTGCCAACTCCTGAAGGTCAATCGGGACACCCTATTCTCGTATCATCCCGTATCGGAGAAATTTCTTCAGCAAATGGTGGCCCTCTATGTTGCTAGTCATTGTAAGTCTTTACCACTTTCAGACGCTGAAACGTTCAACTGACATTTCGCAGACAAAAACACACCTGACGATCTCCAGCTGATGAGTGATGCTCCGGCGCATGAGTTGTTCGTGTTGACACCACCAATTACCGAGGCGGGGAAACTACCCGAACCACTCTGCGTCATTCAAGTCTCATTGGAGGGTAAGATCAGTCGCCAAAGTGTACTCAACAGCTTGAGCCGGGGCTCGAAGCCTGCCGGTGACCTGATTCCCTGGCTTGTCAGTCAACAATTTCAGGACGACGAGTTTGCCTCGCTATCAGGTGCTCGGGTAGTACGGATCGCCACCAACCCCGACTATGTGTCCAATGGTTACGGGTCGAAAGCACTTGAGCTCCTGGTCAACTTCTACGAGGGTAAATTCGCCGACTTGTCAGAAAATGGCGGTACCGGCATCGAAGAGACCATAGTGCGAGTTACGGATGCTGAACTGGCCAACGCCAATATCTTAGATGACGACATCAAGGTTCGTGACATCAGTAAGATGCCGCCGCTGTTCGCCAAGCTATCAGAGGTTCGCCCGGCCAATCTCGACTACGTCGGTGTCAGCTACGGCCTCACGAAAGAACTCCACAAATTCTGGAAGAGAGCCGCGTTCGCGCCGGTATACCTGAGACAAACAGCCAATGATCTCACTGGAGAACACACATGTGTAATGCTGCGACCACTTGAGACTGGGGAAGACAGCACTTGGATAGGTGCCTTTGCGAATGATTTCCATACCAGGTTCCTTTCATTATTATCGTATCGGTTCAGGACCTTCGATTCCACTGTAGCCTTGAGTATTGATGAATCAGCGAATTCCGGAGCGCAGAGGGATCCTTCAAACACGCCGACACCGCTCACCAGAGAGGATTTGAACGCCTTACTGACACCTTTCGATCTGAAACGGCTGGAGTCGTATTCCAACAATCTCCTGGACTACCACATCATATTGGATCTCGTACCCAAGCTGGCAGATCTATACTTCACCGGTCGACTGAAAGGTGGAGTCAATTTGAGTGGCATACAGCAGGCCATCCTCCTGGCCATCGGCCTCCAGCGCAAGGACATGGATGGCGTGACGGAGGAACTGCCCATCTCCACCTCTCAGCTCCTAGCCATGTTCATGAAGATCATCAAGAAGATCACGACCCACTTCGGCACGCTCGTGGCTCAGGGCATCGAGGCGACGATGCCCAAGGCGAATGCGATCGGTGTGAGCCTAGAGAACGCGTCCGGGGTCCACGACGACGAGAAGGTGGATACGCGATACGCGCCTCTCGAAGTATCTCTGGAAGACGAGCTGGAAGAAGGCGGAGACGAAGCCCTCCAGGAGATCCGACGGAAACAAAGGGAGCTGATCGATTCACTCCCTCTGGACCAGTAAGATCACCCCCATCCCCTATTCAAACCATAATAGTGACCGCAGCCCTCTCCCCTCGACACATGTATGTTTTATTATGCCTATCTAACCACTTCTAACTGCCCCTTACCAATAGGTACGAGATCGAAGGCGACGCACCCGCATGGCACGAGGCCGAGAAGCAGGTCGAGAACGCCACCAAGCGAGGCCAGTCCAACCCTGTCGTCAGCATCAAGTCGAGCAAAGCTTCCAAGAGGAAAGCCGGCGGCGCTACGGCGAGCGAGGTGTACGAAGAGGCTTTCGGTAGCGGTGGCGGTGGCGGCGAGAAGCGGCATAAGAAGGCCAAGAAATCGAAAAAGGAACATTAATTGATCGGTTCTTTTTTTTCTTTCTTCCCTTTATGATTCCTTGTTCTTCTTTTTCCTCTTCATTGTCGCTGGCTGTTACTGAGAGTCTAGAAAAGGAAGCAAAAAAGCTGGTTGTACTTTATTAGATACATACCCGCATGCATGGGTTGGCGTTTTTCCTTTTTGGGCGCACTCTTTCTTCTCCCTGAGTGGAGGGAGTGGTGGTAGACTAGTAAAGTAAATAAAACAAAAATGAATACGTTTAACCGTATAGATTTTTTTTGTGATGGTTGAACGCTTCTTTCTGCCCGTATGTCATCTTGGAGATTACTATTGCCATGCTTCTGCTTCGCTCTAAGTGCGGTAAAATTTTATGAGTACTGGTATTGCTTGATCCCAAGCTGAACAGAAGTGTTTTACCCATCGTCGTGTTGGTTGTGTGCCGAATCTGCGGGATCAAGGAGGGTTTACACCCTTCTCTTGAGTTAGTATCTACATATTGCAAAACTTGGAAAAGTTTGTCCATTGTGTTGTGGAATATAAAGAACCCTCTATTATTTGTGCCATATCTCAGAAAACCGCCGAAAAACAGCTATAGTTACAAACAAGAACATGTCCACAGAGAGAAAGAGCTCATGACTAGGAATGTGCTCATATCAACAGGCGGGCCGGAAGACTTGCGCCACGAGGGAGCCCAGTCCTGGTGTCCATCCACTGATGCCAGCATGGCGATAAGTTTGCTGTCATCGTTGATGATCTATCTACAGCAGATACACAGCAGCCGCGAGGGCTACAACGGCAGAGATAGCCGAGAGACCGTGGGCAGATCGAGCTCCAGCGGTAACGGGACTGGTGGTGGAGGCGGGGCTAGACTCGGTGGAGTCAGATCCGGTACCCTCAGAGTCGGAGACGGATCCGCTGCTAGTGGTGGTAGAGGACGAGGTACCGGTGCTAGAAGAGCCAGCACCGGTTGCGCTGGCAGTGGCAGAGGCAACGCCAGAGGATGAGCCCGAGACGGTGGCGGTGGAGCTTCCCGAGGCAGAAGCAGAGGTGGACGAGGAGGTGGAGTTCTCGGATTTCTCGGGGCAAGACAGATCGAAGTAGGGCGTAGTCGAGAGGTTATCGGTAATAGCGAACTTCATCGAGTTGGCCGAGTTCGAGTCGCGGAGGTTGTACCAGAAGGTGTTGACCTGTCCAAAGAGTTGGTCGCAGCCAACATCGTCCCAGTATACCTTGGCGTTGTCGATGCTGGGTTCGGCCTCGTCCCAGTTCGGCCCAGTGGTAGGCCAGCCGGTCTCAGTCACCCAGACAGGCTTGCCTCCAACAGCGGCAACGACGGCATCGTAGGCCTTCTTGAAGAGGGCACCAGAGTTTTCGATGGAATTGCTTGTAGCATTCTGGTAGTAAGGGTACTCGTCAACGCCGATCCAATCAACAGCATCGATAACGGCCTGGTTCGTGCCGTTGGGCCATACACTAGAAATCCAAAGTTAGACATTTTTTTCACATCGATTGGCTAGGCAGTACGAAGTTACTCACTCCCAGGTGTCGACATGGCCGATGGGAATGTCGGAAATCAGAGAGTCCTTGAAGGAGTCCTTGAATTCGTCAATAAAGTTGACGATGACATCGGGGTCCGCGCCTATTCCAGCCTTGTTGGTGATGCCCGTCACCGAGTTACGGTAGAGATCTTCGCTGCCGATTGAGATTCCAATGATCAGATTGGCGAGGTCGTCACCATATTTCTCGAGACCGGCCTTGAGGGCCGTGATTTCCTTCTCAATGCTATCGGTACCAGAAGTCCAGATGCCGAGAAGAATGAAAGTCTTGGTATCAATAGCGGCTTCGAAAGCCTCAATGGGGTCGCTGTCGGAATAAGCTTGGATGTTGGTGTAGAGTCGGACGGCGTTGAAAGTGCCCGGGGCGCCTTCGAGATTCTGGGCGGTGGTGAATTCGGCGACGAAATCCTCCTTGAACTTGGCGGAGTCATCTGCTTTCAGGGCACCGGAGTTGAAGCCCTGGTAGGTTTCTGCGGCTGCGAGAGCACCAAAGGCGGTGGCGGCCAGAGTAGAGGAAGCGGGAAAACGCATGTTGTCGCGGTGGTTCGGGCGCGTCTGGTGTTTGTGGGAAAAGGCAAGGTAGAATGATGATGGCAGGAAAACCAATTTGCCGGTATCCTGAATGAATGAATGAATGAACGAAGGGATGATTCAAGATTGAATGAGTGTGGTATAGGCAAAGGAAAAAATGAGCGGATGCTATCACAATAACAGACAAAGCTGAGCCGTGGTGAAGCAGGCAGGCAGGCAGGAATGAATGATGAAACAAACAAGAGGAAGGATTTATTAGGAGGCCTGGGGAGGAAGGATTTTAGGAGGCAGAGTTGGAGGCCGCTACCCGTAACTTGGAATGACAAGATCAGCCGTCAGGACTCAGGGGCACAGTACGAAGTACCATGTACATACATAGCACTAACAAGTTAGATGGCCCCACTTTGTTTGACTAGCTGCCTAGTTCAGGGGGGGATGATCTCAATAAGGTTAAACTCTAGGTTAAGAATGTGGCTCAGCAAGCGGCTTGTGTGGCTGGAAAGTGCCAATACTCCATACCCCGGATACGGGCGACGTGTGGACCGATGGGGAAGTGGTCCAGATCAGGAACGCTGGGACGAGATACACGTACCGGTATTGTCACTGATGCTGTAAGATGCAAGTCTGGGAACAATAATGAGCAGTTATTTTCGTCTCATGCTCCGCCTCCACGCAACGGAATTCACTTTGGAAAACGTAGATCTGGGTAGGCGGTGCGCCAAGTAGGTGGCGCGACTGCATTATCTTCGCGATTCCCCTGACCAATCGCAGTGGCAGCGGTACACCTCCTTGGCTTGCTATTGTTGGTTTGCTTTTCGAGTAAATTGAAGGGATATCTCGGCGTCGCATTGGTACTGACCATAAATAGGATATCCGAAACGCTTGTACGACCCTCTTCTGCATTCTAAAGCCCTGTGAATGATGGATGGCATCGATGGCGATGCATGGTCGGGATATCTAACCACTGACTCAAAAGGAGTAACCATATCCACAATAGGGGTTGTCTTCATATATGAGCTTCATATTGTGAAAGTCTGTTAAAATAGATCATCTCTCTAATCTATCATTCCGCCGTACGTTCAGACCATATCGCTGTCTAACTCGCATCTCCCCCCCCCCCAATCAATGGCCATTCCGCCATACACGAACTAACCTTATCAAAGGGTGATCTAATCCCCCGCCATACATGCCCGTATCTATCTATTCCATAGTCAGCGCATCTGAACAGGATAAGCTGCATGGCTATTCCTGAACTCGCTCACAGGTATGTCGGTACATGGATGATAAGATTTTTACTTATACATCGTCGTGGTATGCGCTCTGAACATTTCGCTTGTGGCGCCAGATACCGTAGCCGACGACGAAGACCAGGACGAGGGTCAGGGGGAGCCAGACGGCCACGCTTGGTCCGGACTTGGCCATGGATCGATAGGTCCTAGCTAGCGGCGTCTGTTTTTGTTTTCTTTTTCTTTTTTCTCTCCAAAGAGTTCTTGCACGTCGTCGGAAAACGATGAGTGTGGCTATCGAATCGTATGTTGGTGTGCTCGGGGGATCGCAGATAGCTTCTTGATCCTAGATGATCGACGTGTGACCCTATTGAGTAGGGGCTGGGAATGTGTATATGGGTTTCGAGATGACAATTTCTCTCGTATCTACTGTCAATCTGGTGGAAAAAGGCGTAATACTGAAAGGTATCAATTTGGCTATCACGCAGTGGTCATGAGTTTATAAAGAGCCCATGTCTCACATGTCCATTGTCATTGTGGAATGGGTTGGTTGGATCGTGCTGGACAAAGAAACGTTGGATGAACTCGGCACAATCCCGAACAGGGTATTTTCTTCTCTCAACCCGGACGTGATTTTTCTACATGAATGGTTCAGATGGAGAGCGCAGGGCCTCTGCCTTGACAGTTTCATCTTGCTGCAAAACGCAGCATTGAGCGTGTATGACTTCCAATGGGATAACATGCATCCTATACTTTCTCCCCAATCCCTGAACATGTTATTCATCAGCCGATGAGATCTAAGTAGCTTCGTTTGAAGCTTGCGGCGCCCCAGCATGTTTTGTGTAGCCTGCGGCTTGTTTATGAACGTCCTCGACATCAATCGCAGTCTGAGTCGAGCCGAAAACTAAACAGATTTATTAGTTTGGAGCGAGAAATCCGATTGAGACAAAGACTCACGTGCTTCCATCTCCTCCAGCGACTTGCCCTTTGTCTGCGAAGAGAGTCAGTTTCGGCCATCTCCGGTAACACATGATTTGTAAGGGATACCTCTCTGATAAAGAACCAAGTATAAACCACCAACGCCCAGTTAAATATACAAAACATCAGAAAGGTCTTCCAGCCGATGTTATTAATCGCGTGCGGCGTGATCTGGGAAGAGTCAGTATTGGTTGGACGGAAGGGTATAGTGCTTGGTCAGACCTGAGAGAAGATGAAGTTGAATAGCCATTGAGTAGCAGTCTGTTGTGTATTAAGGATGCGCGGGTTAGTCGTCGGTAGATAGATATCATAGAACAGTCTTTATGGGGTAAAAAACATACTAAGAACGAGTTAGTAAAGCTACATAGTGCCATTGATTTCGGGGTGAAAAGGGGGAAAGGGGCTGAAAGAGGAAGTGAATAGAGGCAGGTTCGGAGTAAAAACACATCGTGATGCTATACGTACCGCCGACTGCCACCCCAGCTTCACGTATTCTCGAGGGAAAGATCTCGCTCATGTAGAGCTATATAGAACTTGGTCAACTCGTGGTAAACTTTTCAAATGATTCACGTTTACACATACCCAGGGCACCGGACCCCATGACATATTATAGCTCACTGCATGAAGTATTAGATATGATTCGAATTTTCCATCAGAAAACAAGAGGCAGTCTTACTGGCTTCCAAGTATACCATGGCGATGGAGGCGGCGCCAGTACTAGTGACAGGTTGACCAGCGACAGGTGGGTGTGTAGCCGTCAGACACGCGATGATGAGCATGTAAGCGCCCATGAGGAAGGCTCCGGCGAGCAGCGAGCCACGGCGACCGATACGCTCCACGAGGAATAAGAGGAAGAATAGACAGGAAACGACCTTGACCACTCCGAAGAAGCCGCTGATGAGGAGGCTCTGGTCGCCGGCTCCCACGGCAGCGAAGATCTGAGGGGCAACTATCCGTGGTCAGTATAATTTCCCCTTAAGATACCCTAGAGGGGATGCAGGGGGAGAAGGGTGCGCTTACAGTAAGCCAAGCTGGTGTTTCCAGTCAATTGTACGCCTGTCACAGGTTAGCATCTCCTGCTCTCGAGACGCTCGCTCGTTCGCTCACTCGCCCAAGCCGGACGAGACCATCCTCACTCACCCATTTGCAGTGTGACGACGAGGATGAAGCGGAGTCTGTTGACGGGCAGGAGGCATTCCTTCCAGGTCAAACCTTCGGTGGCGAGTTCTTCCTCTCTGATACCAGCGACGATCTCGGCAAACCTAGACTCAGAAAATCGTCCGTCAGAACCGAGTAAGCCTGCTATGTTGTTTTTCTCCGGAATGCCAAGGGGGGGAGAGGGGAAGAAGACGTACTCCTCTCGAACCTCATCACTGGAGCCGCCGCGGACCCAGGCGAGTGACTCTATTGCCTCTTCCGTCCTCCCGTTCTTGGCGAGCCAGCGTGTGCTCTCCTTGGTGAGCAGCATACCTAAGCCGAGGATCCCCCCGGGAACCAGCTGGAGACCGATGGGAATCTGCCATTGCTTGGACACGGACGCCACGTGCTCGGAGACGCCGTAGTCGATCCAGTAAGACGTCATGACCCCGAGTGTGAAGAAGAATTGGAACATCTGTGGGAGACGAGGTCAGTGTTCGATGCTCCACAGCTGCATCCTTCTTCCTTCGCTGATTCCTCCGAGATATTGCAGGGCGAAGCCCACGTTCTCCCCCATGATTTATGCAAACTCCCATCGGACGGATCAGCGGTGCTGCTGCCAACCCAGAAAATACCAACGCAAAGGGGTGAGCACTCACGCTTCCCAGTTGTCCGCGTATCTGCTTAGGTGCCATCTCGGCGCTGTACATAGGAATGATGACGGTCGCCATCCCGACCCCTATCCCGCTGATGACCCTTGCGACGTAGAAGGCCGCCAGCGAGCCCGTGTTGATGACCTGTATAATGCCACCAAGGTTGAAGATGGCCGAGGCGAGAGCAATGGACCACCGGCGACCGAAGCGAGCCGTGAACGGCCATACGAAGAAACAGGAGAAGAAAGCTTGTGACCAGCTGGTTAGCCCGATTAGCCACGCACGAGGTTATGGAACCCCCCCCCCCCCCCCCCCCCCCCTTTGAGATCGGACCGGGACTGGACTGGACTCGTACGTACCTCCGGCCTGGAGCAAGCTCGTCGCGTTGGAGCTCACGCTTGCCTTGTTAGATGCGGATATGCCGAGGTCCTTCTGGAAAGACGGGAGGGTCAGGACACCGCCGACGACGCCAGTGTCGTATCTGGAGCGGGTAGAGGGTTTGGTCAGTCAGGGATGAGTTTGAGGGGCTGCTTGTTGTCTGAAACGACTCGAGGCGGCGAACATCTGGGAACAAGCATCACAAGGGATGTAGGGAGGGTCGAAAGCCTTACGCGAACAAGAAGCTGCCGGTGCAGGAGAGGGCGACGAGGTACCAAGCCCTGAAGGTACCTAGTCTTTTCCCCATCGTGATTGAGGTTTTGGATAGATATCCCGAGGTTCGAGCTTTATGTTGGGCTTTGTCGAAAGGGAGATAGTGGTCTAATAAGAAGGATTATTAGGCTATCACGGGATGACTTCAAGCTGGCTTCTTAGACTCGAGTCGAGGAAGTTCTCCAGGGCCAACGGCTGGTTCTTCTCGAATACTAGACAGGAGTTCCCAAAGACAGGCCGTCAAGAGGTAATATATGTAGGTATATTTTTATTTCCACGAGAAGGATCTCTACCCATCATATGACAGCATGTAGCTTACATACATGGCTGCAGGGTATCAAAGCATATCTCTTGTAGATATGTACGCGAATACTCGGTATGACGCGCGGGCTACCAACCCTGCTAGCATCTACCTACTTACTCACCTACCTACATACATGCCTAGGTATGTTACATGCACCTAGATATGTGTGTCGTCGAGGGATTCGATGCCATGTAACATCCAACATCAGCACACTTCGATGCTTATTATTCAGTAATTGTGCCATCGGTGCGTGGAATTGCGAGCTTGAATCCATGTTCGGCCTTGACCAATAGTGGTGATTCGCCGTCGACCTAAGGGACAAGCCTCGATTGGCTTTGTGGGACTGACGTATGATAATTATCCTGCAGTTCCTGGAATGCCCCTTTTTGGGACGAGTCACAACCGGGACTCCGGGTAGAAGATATGGAAATAACCTTGGAGTAGAGATAGTACTTGAGAATTCTGATAATAAGAAGTCAGAAAATCAACAAAAATACTTTGTAGAAACTGATTGAAAGATCTTCTGAGGTGTCTAGGTATGTTTATCTTCAATGCTCCCCTGAATCCCCGCATGTTCCCGGGGTTGAATCGTGCTAGGGGGGCTGGGGGGTCAAGTCTTGGGGGGTATGTCTGGTCCCGCAGTATGAACAGCTGAGAGAAAAACCCCCGAATACTTAAACCGCTAGCTTACCAGTTCCCCGGTAGTCGGTCTGGCCCTCGGTCTCCCATCCTCTTCGTTGGTTACACTTTGCCTTCTTCGCCCGTCTTGTTTGAGACTTGGGATTAATGAACCCCAGGCGATCCCGGGGCCAACACGCGGCAATACTACCCCGTTGCCCGTTGCCCGTTGCCCGTTGCCCGTTGCCCGTTGCTTGATTGACCAATGAGTGACTCTCACCTCCGGCCTCTGCGCCCCCTGGAGGATGTCCACCATCACCGATCAAGTCCAGGGCCGATAAACACCACCACCAACATCAACACCACACCTCGTATTCCAGTCAGCACCGATCTGCTGCCGGGAAAGCGTGCCACCTGCTCTCAATGCAGGATCAGAAAGGTAGGCATCGATTGACAGAAACTGCCCGTCAAAAAAACTCTCTCTGGACTTCTTCGGTATCATCTTTGACTGTCCCGTCTCATCTAAGGTAACTATCATTCATCTACATGTAGGTACGCTGCGACGGCCGGCAGGGGATCTGCCACAATTGCGAGCGCCTCCGCTTCGCGTGTTCGTTCCAGCAGGCCCCCGGACAGACGCCCGGCCGGTATGCGCTGAAGCCGCCGGAGCGGAGGCGGCGGATGCATTCGTGCATCCGGTGTCACGCCAAGAAGGTCAAGTGCCTGGGAGAGCTGCCGCGCTGTTCCACTTGCGCCAAGTGGAACCGCACTTGTACTTATCCCAAGGCGAAGAAGCGCGCGGATGATGGCCCGGAAGAACCGCATCATTTCGAGGTTTCTGCTGCTGCTGCGGCAACTCGAGCCGGGCCGGTAGACGGTGGCGATGGTGGTGGCGACGGGCAGCGCAGTGAGAACGCCTACCCCCGTCCTCGAGAGATCAGCATGGTAGACGACTCCGTCGATGCCGCCCCGCTCGACTTCGATACCTCGCTCGATCTCGTTGAGGACTACTTCCAGCACCTGTACCCTTTACCGTCCTTCGCCTTCCTCCACAAGCCGACCGTGATCCAACGGTGCCGGGACCGAACGATGAATGAGCCGCTCCGGCTTGCCATTTGCGCCATAGTATCCCTGCACCTGCAAAGGGGGCCCGCCGCGCTGTGTCGCCACGACCTGTGGGCGCAGGGGGCGGAGCAGGCGCTGCTCGCCCAGATCGGGCGGCCGTCCATATTCCACCTGCAGGCCCTCCTGTTGGTGATCCGGTACCGGATCGAGAGCGGCGCGTTCCCGACCGCCTTCATGCTCGCCGCGCTGGCGACCCGGACCGCCTTGGCCCTGCGTCTGAACTACGAGAGGTCGGATCTCCCGCCGGTGGCGCAGGAGGCCCGTCGGCGCCTCTTCTGGGCGCTTTACCTGCTCGACGACTTCTTCTGTGTTGGGCTGCGGGAGTTTGAGCTGCCTGAGGAGATCATTCATCGTATGTCATATCTCGCCGTGGGTAGTGAACCTTGCTCTCCTCGCGACGACCTGGAACAAGATGTGCAGAATCAGCCACATTAACTGCTGGGTTGGTTTTGTTGCCGTGCACGGCCTGTATGCGCTTTCAGGGCCGCCGCCGAGATCAGCTTTGTATCAGCCACTCCTGAGATATGATGACATACTGACTCCTAGTGTTGTAGTCCAGCTTCCCTGCAGCGAGGAGGCGTTCGAGGCTGGTCAGTATAGCCCAACGGGACTTCTGCGACTCAGCTCGTCGTACAGCCTATCGTCCAGCACCAGCCTTCGAGGTCTCTATCTTCGCCTGACTTCTGTTCGTAGGTCTGTCATGAGGTACGTTCGTTCTCCTCACTACCCCATACCCCTCTCGCAGTGGCTCACTATTCTCCTGTTAACGTTTGTTTGTGTGTGTGAGATAGAGCCTGGAGAGCTAAAGCAAGGTGTCAGATTCAATCGACGCGTTGGGCTCGGCGAAGAACCTGCTGCGACAACCAGCGACAGCTTCTGCCTATACGAAGCTGAGTTGAGCAGTCTACAAGCGAGTCTCGACCCCTTGGACCAGTACTCGGTAGCGAATCTGGTCTCCTGCAAGCGGCCAGCTCAGTTTATTATGGTACACATGTCATGGCATCAATGCCATTGTGATTTATTTCGAGTAAGTGAGGTTGCCGGTGTCTTTTTCTTAACCAGACAGTCAAAGCCCTCATGAAGTAGTGCCCGATGGGGGAGAATGAGACATGATCAAACGGGCTTTCTCATTGCTTCGCAGCATCGCATGTGTATACACCTCTTGAGGAAACCATTCATACTAATTCCCTACTCGCTTCAAAGATGCTCCTCAGCGGATACAGCGAGGCCGCCCCGTCTCGCGTATTAGCAAGCATCCATCCTAGAGACAGGAGCACGATGCAGCGGCAATGCCTTGAACACGCCGAGAGCATCATCCGCATACTGTCCGACTTTATGAACCACGGGCGAACAGACTGTTATCTCGAAGTAAGCATCGGATACACTCCACATCTCCCTCTCCTTCTACCCCTTTCCACCGTGATATATCTCGCGACTTGTTGGTTTCCTTTTTATCGCCGACAACACGACAAAGAAGTCTCGGGAAACGTCAGAATCTCTTCTACCAAGGCCAACAAAAAAAGAGGAAAATCATCCGAGAACAAGATGACCAAGGTGCTAACCACCCGACGCCAAAACAGAGGGACGCAGCCGTATGCTGGTTCGAGTCCGCCCGGCTCGTCATGTTCGGCGCGCGCCTGCCGGGCGCGGCCTCGACGTTGGACGTGGCCATCGCCAAGGCCAAGCTGTCGCTCGACGCCATCGTCCGGTTCTTCCCGTACTCGGCGTCGACGCAGCCGCTGCGCAAGGACCTCGAGAGCCTGATCCAGAGCTACTCGGCCCGCCTGGTCACCCAGACCCAGGCGCGGCAAACACAGAACCAGACACAAAAGACAGAGCCCGAGCCCGAGCGGCCGGGGTACTCGAGCCGGCCGTCGGGGGTGTCGCAATACGCCACCTCGCGCCAGAGGCTCTCGGTGCAGAGCCTGCTGCTGCAGTCCGACTTCGTCGACGATAGCCATGAGATCGCGGGTCCCGCGGCAACCTCCGTCGCGCCGTCCTCGTTGGCGGAATCTTATGCTCCCGTTTCTGGAAGAACTACTGCTGCGAGCGCCGGCACCGGTAGTAATGAGAAGCCCGGTTATTTGTCACCGTCGCGTACACTTCGTCCTCGTCCTCCCCATCCGCCATCAGCTCTTCCACCACCAGCCAACGAGCACACCATCGCTCCGACGATCCCATCAGCAGCAGCAGCTCCCGGGTCCTCCTATACCGGATTGTCAAGCGTTTTCCCGGGATCCATATCGTCATTATCATCACCGTCCCAGCAGCACCAGCACCAGCACCAGCAGCAGACGCAGATGATGATCCCCAGCGGGGGCGGCGGTGATGATATCCCGATAGCGCCAACAACGACAACGACCATGTCAATGATAGGGATAGGGGGCAGCAGCACCAGTTCGGCCTTGGACGCCGGGCGAGAAGACGCGGGGCTGATCTTCAACCCCTGGATGGGTTTCACGGGGACCGAGGACCTGCTGACTAGTCATCTGGACGGGGATTACTGAAAGGGGAAAAGAAAAATCAGGATGAAAAAAAGAAAAAAAGAAAGAAAAGAAAAGAAGAAAGGGGAAAAAGGTGAAAAGGGGTTTGTAGGTGAAAGATAAAATCACTTGCTCGGTCGGCTGGTTGGCTTGGCTTAAGCAGTTCAGATGTAAGCTATCTAAGTAACCTAGCCTGCCTACCTTAGGTACTGAACCGGAATCTTTTTTTTCTTTCTTCTTTTTTATTTTTTAAAAAACAAGAGGCCTCAGGAAGCAGTTGGAGTGAGCGAGCGGTATTACTCGCCATATGTATGTGTAGTATGTATGTATCGTTGATAGCACAAAGCGCTCCAGCCCGTCCAAACCGTAAAAAAGAAGCCAAACGATGTCGTCTGACAGACAAGCCGGTATTACCCAGGTAGTAAGTAGTATAGCAAGTATTATATGTGTATCTAGGCATAACCTGGAAAACGTATATACCATCTTACGTTGTCGGTTAATCTTCCATAGGCGGGGACAAGGAAGGGGAGAATAGAGGAGGAAGAAAGAAACAAACAAGATATAGATGTTCGATTATCAATAAACTTGGAGGGATAATAACGATAATAATATCCAACGTGATATAGATAGTTTTATCTAGTCAGGTACTCTACTCTCTACTCTTTACATAGTAAATAAGTAGTAATGCAGTGTAACGTCTCCTCCTCTTCTGCTTCCCCCCTGATTCCCAAAAAGGAGACTGTTGAACAAAAAAAAAAAAAAACGGAAGGAAACGCCCCATCCCATACTACTACTACTTATAGGTATACTGTACTCTCCCTCCTCGCGCACGTTATGTCATGTTATGTATGCAATGATGCAGATGCAAATGCCAATGCTCCCTTCCAATGAAAAACAACCTGTTCCTGTCTCTCATGACCAGACAATACCCCTTTGGGGTTTTCCAGAGCTCCCCAACCTGCGCTCATGCTCCATTGTTAAGTACTGAATCTATTCTAGCTAGCCACACACCCGCCCCCCGTCTTCAAGGAAATCGGACAACGAACTTCGCCGCCCACAGCGAAGCTTTCCCATCGTCTTTCCCTTTCATCGACTCTTAATTCCACAGCCCTGCAGCAGGATCCAAAAGGTCGCCGAAGGTGCGTACAGGCCCGGTAGTAGCAGCAGCAACAGCAGCATGTGAGGACGTGTCACCCCGAGCCGCCGCACGTGGTTCGGCTCGGGACTTCGTCTTGGGCGAGTACTGGGCTGTGACCCCGCTTCCGGCCGTATCGACGTCTGTGTGACTCTCGACGTCGGCGTCCGAAGAGTGGTGGTTGCTCGTCTCTAGCTCGGTTTCGTGGCGCGAGACCTCCTGGCGAGGCGAGGTCATCCAAGCCGTCTCGTCGTTTCCGTCCGCGGTGAACATGGCCGACAACGTACTAGCGGCGACGGTGGCCGGGCGCTTGGAGGGAATTTCTTCCGCAGAGCCTGCTGGCGTTATCGGTTGGGAGAAGTCGAAGGCGTCGGGTTCGGTGGTTGTCGAGGACAAAGCTGGGCTTGTTTTAGGCCCGCTGTTCAGAGCATGGCCCTTTGGAAATCTCTTCAGCTTGATCTTCGGCTTCCCACGAGGACGTCGCATAGTCATCTCCAAGCGTTCCTCCTCGTCTGTATCGTCATCTGTCAACTTGAATGGCGGGTCATGCAAAAGACCAGAATATAGCGGACTCAAGAGATTGCTAACACTCGATCTGCGTTGCCGGTGCTTGACTTTATCCTTTGCCAGAGCGTGCTCCCCATGGGGCTGGGATGACACTAAAGGCTCATGGCTTCCCCTATGAGTACTGGCCAAGGCTTGACCCGTTACCATCCTTCGCAAGTTTACCTGGCTTTTACTAAAGACCACACGAGCTCGCAACGCATGCACGGCGCGATCGAGAGACAGTTCAATCGCGCACCGGTCGCGAATTCGCGACAACTTGGGCCACGTAGCACGCTCCCCGAGAAAGCAGGATCTCGTCATGAATTCGGATGTCGGATTTCTCAGGATCTTGGGGAGATCCAGGACCCCCATCGCTGGTACGATATTGATGTCGCCAGAATACTTCTGGCTCAGTATCGATCGAAGCTTGCCGATCAAATTTGGGAAGATACCGATCTCGGCCATGAATTGCATTCTGTGCAGCGCCTCACTCTTAGCGAGTGTAGTGATGGTGTGCAACCAGTCAAGATCTTCCTTATGGACCGCCTGATGCCGGACCTTGAGGTCGGTATGCGGGGTGTCGTCTCTGGCAAGAAATGGGACGACATGCGGATTGACTTGCGAGACTATGAAATGGTTGACATTGAACATCTCGGCGAGCCGAGTCATGGGCAGGTCGTTGTCCACGGAACCATCAATCCACATCTGCGGGGTGGGATTCCACGGACTATGCTCCCCAGTCAGGGGATTCTTGACGAGCAGCGGCGCAGCGCTGAACACGATCGGAACCGAACACGAGGCCGCGACAGCGGACCATATCATCACGTTTGGCGCAGTTACATAATTGAGTAGGCGTGGTAGCTCGTATATGGACGCAGAGGACACGCAGATATTGCATATCCTCCTCGTACGATTGTAGGCCTCTTGAAAGGTTATGTCACCGAGAAGGTCGCGCATAACACGCGTCAGATGCTTGATGTCGGACCAATTCCCTTCCGTCAAGAGCCGGCGTAGGTGGTCGAGTAAGCCGTCCTCGTTACCTTCCTCCTCGAACACAGCTAGGTCACCATGAGGAAACTCCTCCATGAGAGTGGGAATCTCGTCGTCAGTCCTGCAGCACACGACAGAGCACACGATGGAACCGGCAGAGGCGCCTGAAATGATGCGTGGCAGCAACTTTGCCTCGAACATGGCTTTCAAGACGCCGATATGGGTCATGCCAAAGGTGCCGCCACCGCTCAACAGGAGCGCGCTTCGACCAAAACTTTGGCGTGCATAAAGCATGGCGTCTAGGAGATCTTTAGGGTCGAGGTCATCCGTGAGGTGATAGGCGCTTCTATCGACCAGGGCGGTAATAGTCTGGAGGGTAGAGTCGACGTAACGTTCAATCAACTTCTTGGTGCCACAGTGTGAATGACGATAGAGGTCGATATTGCCCATGCCGCCGAGGTCTCTGGATAAGGAAGTCCTGATAATGTGCATCATGGCGCGCATGTCACAACTGTTGCGGGCATGGTCGAGCTCCTGGAGACGCAGTTCCAGCAGATCAGGATTGTAATCGCCCACCGAGACATCGGCCTTCCAGTCCTCGTTGCCTTCGAGAAGGTCGAGCTCGTGTGCTGCCCTTTCCCACTCCTCGTATGACCCAGCATTCTGCATACGGGCCAGCAGGATCTGCCTGCGCTCCTCGCGAGATCGCTTCTCACCCCGCTCGCTCTGTGTCAACCCATCTCGCAGGTAGAGGAGGCTGCTGATGACCTTGGCTATCGAGGGGCTTTCGGGGCAGCTCTTGGCTGGAGGGGGCGGAGATGGCAAGGGTGATAGCTTGCCTTTCTGGAGAGGGCGGGCCTCGAGGGCAGAGGGTCGAAGTGAGGGTATGGAGGGCAAGACATTGATGAGGAAGGTCATGACGGTTGGAAAATCATTCTAGAGAGCAGCAGGACGAGAAAGTCTGTAGACGATAGGAAGATGTCAATAATAATATGTGAATAGGTATTGTAGACAAAGACGGAGAAGGGGAGGCCAGCGTGTCTGGGCTGGGCTGGGCTAATAGGCACTCTCAAAAGAAATCGGACATTTGGACACGAGACAGTGTTTCGATTGGTTGCTGAGGCTGAGGTAGTCTAAGGATAGGTAATGACTAAGGTAAAGGTACATGCTATGTATTCAAGCAGGGAGGGAAGAAGAGGGCAGAAGGGGGTATATAGGACGGGCAAGGTGGACAAGGAAGACGATAATAATGACATTAGTGCAAGACAATGGAGAAGGCTAGTAGCGGTGGTATCGATGACGGTCAAGGACGCGCACTATGAGAGAAAGGCGAGGTAACAGAAATGGGAGGGATGTCAGAGTAGCAACATAGGGCAAATAGCAGTGAGGTGAAAGGGTTCAGGAGAGGTTTCCAAGTCCAAGAAGTCCAAGTCCAAGTCCAAGTCAAGAGTCAGTCAGCTGCATTCTACGTGGGTAGTGCATGTGATGGCGGGATGAGCGGCGTAAAGTACGGAGAAGTACCACTGGAAGGCCTGTTATTGGGTGAGAGGTAGACTTCAATGACATCGAGATTTGAAGATCACCAACGCGGGGGAACTTTTCCGGGGTCTCCAGCTTGTGCCAGCCAGCCAGCCAGCCCCAACCTTGGAAGGTACTTAGACTAGTACGGAATCCGATAGCTGAGGCTGTCCAAAAACGATTTTTCAACTTTTCTTTTTACAGGTGCACCCCTTGGTGGGGTTATAATGCAAGACTAAGATAAGAAAATAAAGCATTCTAATTGGTCCAAATATCTTATCAGCTCTTCTACCCCGCGTTTTTTACAAATATCCAGCAAACGAAAATATGCATTGATTGTGTATATGGGTGCTAGGGGCAAATAGATTCATATAAAGAACGCGATCGCATATAAATTAGGTGGTCTTCAATTCGATGATAGAAATCCCAGCCCAGGAGGACGAAGAAGAAGAAGGGGGGGGGGGGGGGGGGGGGGGGGGGGGGGCATTCATATGAAGGATGCAATCGCATACAAATTGGGTGCGTATATGTTCGAAGATAAAATTTATATTCCAGGCCGGTCAAAGATTTCCATTGACGAATTCAAGACCACCCAAACTGTATGCGATTGCATTCTTCATATGAATGAACAACCCCCCCCCCCCCCCCTCCCTTCTTCTTCTTCGTCCTCCTGGGCTGGGATTTCTATCATCGAATTGAAGACCACCTAATTTGCATGCGATCGCATTCTATATATGAACACATTCACCCATCCATATATAAGAGCCATATGGTCTAAGACTTCTATCACAGAATTCGGGGCCACCTTATTTATGTGTGATCGCATTCTATATAAGAATATGCTGGCCAAAGCCGATAATTTGCTAATGTGATATTTGAATAAATTCTATAGATACATAAGTCTTCTGCTAAAAAAGGCTGGGGGTGGATGTAACGATGAAAAAAAGAGAAAAAATCGGTTTTGGACAGCCTTAGCTATCGGATTCCGTAGACTAGAGGAACAAGGACTGTGAGTGGACCGGGGAATTTATTTATTGATTAAAAGGCCACTTGACCCCATCACCCCACCCTGCCACCTGCAGCTATCTATCACCCTACCCACCCACCCGTGCCACCACTGACCACCTCCTCTGCTCCTGCATTGGATTCTTCAACGTTGATGGTCTAGCCTCTAACAGCAGCTCTAACCAGACAACCTTGGAAAGGGGCAAGACCGCGCTGCTGCTCCGTACTTCGTAGTCCAGATATCCGAGTGTCTACTTAGGTACCTAAAGCCAAAAATGAACAACAAATCGTGTTCCATCCATTACTATACTCACTCCGTAGGCCCGCCGTCAAAATCTGATCCATCGTCTTGTCCTTTGTATAATAAAGGGTATCGTAGTGTCGTAGTGTCGTAAAAGGAGTAATATGTTGCTTAACCCTTTGAACCCCTCTTGTGTATTATAGAAGCTTTTTTGCAAAACGTCCAATCGCATCTCCAAGGTCATATAAAACACCCTCCTCCATCCAGAAATGACCGGCACCTACAACTTCCACAGAGCGACACTGGGATCTTGCATCCGTACCCAGCTGTTTAGTCCATTCGCGAATCCGTCTCAGGCTCAAGAAGGTATCTTCATCCCCGTACACTAATAAAGACGGGTTTCGTATGAGCTTCACGTCGGCATCGCTCTGCTCTCGCTCGGTATTGTCTGCTGCTACCTTCCTCGTCGCGACTCTGCTATTGGCTTTCCTGGACCAGCTGGAGAAGGGATTCGCGAAGGACATGGTGGCGAGGTTGGTCACGAAGCCGAACGGCGGCGACACCAGTATGTAGGCACTGCCGAAGGTGGTCAAGTCAACCACCTCGGCCAGATAGTCATCGTCTTCGTGCGCTCCCTCGTGCGCTCCCTCGTGCTCGTCGGTCGAGCTGGTGACCGCCCGCCGCTTGCGTATTAGCCGTGTTCGCGCCAGCAGCTCCTTCACCCCTTTCCGTATCCTCTCTTCCGGATCAAGATGATGGCGGGCCCTCGACCCATCGGCGCTCTTCCGAGGAGTTTCTTGATCACCGCCCATGCGATAGCCCAGGGACCTTCTAGGTGACATGGGGGCGGCGAACAGCGCGTTTTGTTGCTCGGCTAGGTGCTGCGCACGTAGCCTGATATCAGCGGCGGGTGTATGAATGGCGGGCGATACGAAGTTGGACAGGATATTTTCGAGAGGGGGCAGTTTCGACGTAATCATGGCGCCGTACGAATACCCGGCGAGGATCATGGTCGGTGGGGGAATGGTCTCGGTCTCGGTCTCGTTCATCAGGGGAGAAGGACGAGCATGTGGCAGGTCTAGGTAGTGTAGGTAGAAAGCCAAGAAGCCTGTGATCGACATGTAGTCGGCAAGTTCAGGCTTCGAGGTCCATGAGGTGCGACCGCCGTGGGACGAGGCGCCTCTGTTGAGATGTTTTTACATGTCAGTGAATCCGAGCGATGTCTGGATTGCCCACAAACCAATCTTGTACTGTATCTCGACATGAACGGGGAAAAGAAGCTCAACGGACCTAAAATTGAATGTGGCGACCAAAAACCCCACCTGCAGGAGGGTACCGCCAACAAGATCAACGATAGGGTCATCGTAACTACCCCCCAGGGGCGCGTATGGATGAGCGACGATGGCCGCATGTCGTCTCCAACGCGAGGAAGAGGACAGAGCATCGTGCAAGCAGACTGGGTGGTATATGCGACAATCGAGCTTGGTGTCGTCGTGTATACTTGGGAGCGTAAAGCTCAGGCTGGGCGTAGAAGGAAGCATAGTGATCTGGGTCGCTGTCCCACAAGACACGGCATCGTCTATGACATGAGACACCTAGGCTACCTTGCGACCGACAACTACCTTAGCCAGGGGAGAGAGAATCCGAACTCGAATGGGCAGATCTAAACGAGTCGGCATACCAATGAATGCAGACGCAGATGCAGATGCAGACTTGGCCGATTCCAAAATCTTCCTAGCATCATGAGGGGCACGAGGGAGTGGAATTGGAATGGAGACCTCGGGACCGGTCCTCTGGTAGTTGAAGTTGTATCAACTTAAATGCCGAATTAGGTGGGGTATCTGCGTGTGAGCGGGCACACCCTGGGGTCGATTTAAAACATTATAAGCATTTATATTCCCATGGGGTATACCGTAGCACCTACGATTTTTATAACTCAAACCTACCATTTTTACTGGAATATATTTAGCATATGTCAATTCAAAGGGCTACTTGATGCTTTATGCAGATACGTGACTTTGGCTGATGGTATATACATTAAGAAACTGGTTCGCTATACGCTCGCAGCAGTGTGTATACATTTGTTAATTCCTGATATTTGGATTGACCGGACCCAGGGCGCTCGCCTCTCGACGTAGACGCAGATGCAGACGGAAAAATCTCTCCACAGCTTTCGCTTTTGCTTCTCCAAGATCATGCCGTAGATAATTCCCTTCTATCTATGTGATCCCCGGCCGTGATGAAAACTCCTCTGATGAGGGATACAGCAAAGGACAGATCTTGGTCGTGGCTCGTGCAATTCCGGTACAACCCGTACCGCGTGAATTCCCAAAGCTCGCCTGCGCTGCCGTGGACTTCTACTATCCCGAGAACTCTCCTTACGATCCAATGCCGAGCCCGACTCGGGAGGCCATCCGCTCTCGTCCCCCTCCTCCTTCGCGTTCCACGTTGGCCCTCATACGTCGTCCTTCCATCAGCCCCCTAAGTCCCCGCTTCTGAAGTCCGATGACGCTGCTAAGCTCACCGTTCCAAACCTCTTTGATGACACCCCGGTCGCTATCCCCAAGCTCACTGCTCCACTCGCTTCCCGACACGCTCGTTGTGGCGCTAAGCTCATCACTTTCTGGTCGCCCTCCAGACACACTGGTGTTGATCCGGAGACCTCCCATCGAGCCGCCGACATCATCTACACTCGACTGGGACACCGACATCGAGCGGCCGTTGTAGGAGTGAGAAGAGCCGCTCGGAAACGCCGTGTCGTTCGAGATGAAATAATTGGGGTTTGTGCTGCCATCAATACCCCGACCGCCTCCAGCAGCCATGGCAGTAGCGTTAAAAACAGCGGCCGCGTTGCGCGAGTCGAGAAGTGCGTGTAGGCGCTCAACGACAGCCTCTAATAGTCCATCGACCTTGTAGGGCCGGGCGATCTGCAGAAGAGAGCAGAGTATCTGTGGTGTACACAGCGGCGAAGACGGTGGCGCCAGGGAGGACGTGTAGAGGAAATGGAGGAGGGCCTGTATCGTCAGGTAGGTGTGCGGAAGATAGAGGCATCTAGGCCTGGTACTCGGTGGAAGTGATGCGGGTGTGGGCGCCGAGTTGATAGAATTGGGATCGCCCGTGCCGCTGTTACTAGAAGCCGTCGTGCCGGCCGTCCCCGGAGGTCTCATGGAGCCGGCTGACGACGAGTTCGCCAGGGTTGTGGCCAACGACAAGTTACTTTCACCTGCATTCCTATTCGATTGCGTGATGGTCATGGTCGACATGCGTGTGCCCGCCTGTGAGGACATGCCTGTCCTGAGAGTAGCCGAATCGCTGCCATCCTGTGTCGCGGCGCCCTCCCGCAACAGCTGTACGAAGTATGGGCCCCACCTCCGCCCGACGATGCGGGAATTGATAGGAATCCGTTCCCCGCCGATACAGAGTATGTCCATGTCTGCAAGCTCCCGTAAGGCCAGTGCCTTCTCACCAAGCTCTTCGGCGGCACGGGAGTGGTACCGACCCCCAGCCGTCCAGCCGGCCTTCCTAGCCAAGCTGAGGCCCGGGGCAACGAACGGGCTGCTGGCAGACACGAATCCTGACATGGGAGTCACCTTGCGGGGGTTATCGTAAAACCCGAATGCCTCTAGTTCGACCATACACACGTTGGAGAAGTTAATTCGGCGGTGGTTGTAGTCGTCAACAAGGCTCCGCTTGCGGTTTCCCAGAATCACAAAGGTGTTTCGCCTGTTCCACAAGACACCCCTATTCCAGCTTCCTTGACTGAAGACACTGCCACCGGCATCAATCCGAGCCCACGTAAGATTCCGAAGATCTAACGCCCATAACGCGTACTCCTGCTTCGAGCTGGTCAGATACGTGCCACTAACGACAAAATACGTATCGATGATACCGCCATTGGGAAAACGCAGCCCAGGGGGCGAATACGTCCCAGACATGGGCTTCTCCGCCAGCGAGCCATCCGGCGCGCGAATCTGTAGCTCTAATTTGACATCGAGAAAGTTGTAGTTCGAATAGATCAGCATTGACGAGCCGGGCTCTCTGGCTTCATGACTGATCCCGCTCTCTTGCCGGGCGCCAGCAGCGTTCGCCTTGCCAATCTTGGCAGTGACAGACGGAGGCAAGGGGGCCACCACGCTCCGATAGGCACCACAAGATTTTCCGAGTGATTGCGTCGAAGCCCACTTCAAACTACGAAGGTTGAAGACGCTTATCTGCTCAATGTAGTGGTTCGTCCCATCCTGACCACCGACCACAATCATCTCGGCGCCCCCGGTTCCGTCGATGTTGATACCAATTCTACCCTCGTTCGGATTCCGGCTCGATGGGTTGTGTTGCAGCGCCGACAACGGTGCTTTATGGGACGAGAAGGTGGCCGATGACGGTAAAATGCAGGCGCAGTGGGCGTACCGCCCTTGGGGGGCATCCAGCGAAGGGATGTACGTCCATTTCTTGGTGGGGACGTCGTAAATGTAGATATCGGACATGACCGTGATCTCGGGCTGTTGGTCCTGCGATGATATGGTTTGGCTGGATGTCGGTGACATGCCCCCGTAGCAAACCATCTTAGTATCTCCCAATGCGCACATTGAGTGAAAATAGCGAGGGGGGGGAATATCTCCAGTAGTATCGAGTTTTGTCCAGTGCCTCCTGATAAGATCCAATTCGTACAAGTCCGAGGTCAGGGGAGCAGGGCGACTCCGGGATAGGATCCTCCCACCAAAGACATAGAGCTTATCTCCTAAGATTGTGGTAGTGGCCCCTACCAAAGGATGAGGCTCTCGTCCGGTCGTCCGGTGAACATTACACATGAGCCCTGAGAGATGGGCAGACGAAGCTGAAGTCGACGGTGTTCCAACCGCCGTGCCCATTGCGGGCGTTCTACTTGTTGATGCCAGAGGCGGAGAGGGCCCGGCTGATAGAGGTCCGTTGCTACGCGGAGTCAGGTTGTCTCTCTGCGGCTCCCCACCAGCACCAGCACCAGCACCGTCGGGCCTGGACAAGCTCGCTACACTGCTCTGGCTGCCACTCATGTCGAAGCTACCGTTGTACATCTGTCCCGACATGCCAGAGTCCATTGTGTCGGATCCGGTATCCAAAAATCCTTCGAATTCCAAAGCGCTATCTGGTGTGTTGCCACGTGGGTGTTCTGGTATATTACTAATAGAGGCTGATAGAGGCTGGGGCCCCTGGGGGCTCGTGGGCGAAAGGGAGGTCGCAGGCGGTGCTGGCAGCGGCTTCTCTAGACTGTTCTGCAGACTCAGATTTCGAGCATGTTGCAGAGGAGTCGGCTGCCGCGAGGGAAGAGGTGAGGAAATTGCAGTCGGAGGAGCTGTGTGAGAAGTGAAGGCCTTGATGGCTAACCTTGATGGCGCCCTCGCGAGCTTGAGGGAATCTTCTCGGGTAGGAATGGCTTTCCTGAGGCCTCGATATACGTCGGAAAGTATTTCTGATGTGGATTTGGAGGGAGCTATCCGATGGTCTCGATCATCCGGGGCTAGAACTGATGAGTCGTCTGCTTCGTGCCAACTGTCTCGTCGGCCGGTTGGGCCTGATGTTAGTGGAGAGCTCGACATGTTCAACACCGCCTCCTCTCCCTCTCAGCGTAGGCTGCGACAGCGGCACTTAGGCTGAAGAGGCAAAAGGGGCGACGAGGGGAAAGGAAGAAGCAATGTTGGTAGGGCAGGGTAAGGCCAGACTAGGTAGGTGAAGGGGCGTAAGAGATGATGAGGACATGGCGAGGCAGCAGGTAGACCGTAGACGGCAGACACGGAGCAAGGAGCAAGGACCAAGAACCAAGAACCATCTGTGCGTAGGCAGGACAGGCAGATCGCGAATGATCCTGCGCGATGCGATGGGTGGTTGTTTTGAAACAAAAGTGCCAAAGCGAAGGATGCAGGAGGAGATAGGGTAAGCTGAGACGGGCGGGTAAGGGGGCCACGAGATGAGGCCAGGCACCAGGTCAAGACTCAAGACTCAAGACTGAAGATGAAGATGAACAATATCAGCAGTGCAATGCGGCGACATACCTTGGTTAGTACTAAGCTTCCAAGGCCCTTGATCTGAGGTCGTATTGAGCAATTTTAAATCTCGCGTGGGCTGCTGGGAATGCTGGGAATGCGTCGAGGTTGTCTGTCTTCCTCCCCTGTCGAGTCCTGCGACTTGGAATCTGGGGGATCTATTCGCGTGCGCGCCCGGTCGGCTTGTCGCTAACGGTCGGCTTGTCGCTAACGACTGGCAGTCTGGCAGTCTGGGACGCCGTGAAAATGGGCACGGGTGAAAAGACCCGTATCTTGTCTCCTGGAATCGTATCCGTAGTAGGTCCTTCTTGGTGGGAATCGAGGGGGGTCCGGCCGGGTTTGAAGTTAATAAAGGATGTCCACCAACTCCAGATGAGTGGGGAGCGCAAGTAGCATGTGAGGCAGAGCCGAGTGAGCGACCGACCGACCCTGGAAGGGCGCAAAAAAAAAAAAGCAGAAAGGGGTCACAAAGAGGGGGCAGCCAGGCGTGCATACACATACAGTACACATGGTCTCAGCTTTGATTAACAATTATTCAGTTCAATATATTCTCCTATATAAAACCACCAATTTAATTAACATCTTTTATTTCATGCAAAAAGTTATAATTAAATATGTTTGATTTCTAGTTTACTTTGATATCTGATTTATTTATAGATTATGGTTCTGGTTAGGTGAGGTAAGATTCACTATTATTTTTTCTTTTATCTTATATGACAATAGTTGTGGTTGGCAGCCTCGTCTACTACAGCACTGTCGCCTTCTCCTTTGGCAGAGGAGTGAATCGGAGGTAGGGCTTGACGATACGCAAGTCAGGGAAAAGCTCCTTGGCCTGCTCCGTCTTGACAACGGGAGCCACGATAACATCGTCACCAGGAACCCAGTTGATCGGGGTGGCGATCTTGTGCTTGTCGGCAGCCTGAAGAGAGTCGACAATGCGCAGCACCTCGGCCGAGTTGCGACCCGTCGAGGCAGGGTACGAAAGGATTGTGCGGATCTTCTTGTTGGAATCAATGATGTAGACGGAGCGGATGGTGAAGGCGATGCCCTTCTCGTCTACGTTGGTTGTGTCTTGGTAATCGATCCTGAGATAACGTCAGTCCCGGCGCTCTAGTCTGTTTACGCATCGAACTCTTCGAGTACGCAACCTCTGGGGCGTGCAACAACGGTAACGTACATATCGTAAAGGTAGGCGACCTTGCGCTCCTTGTCCGCGATGATGGGGAAAGCGAGGCGGCTGCCAGCGATCTCGTCGATGTCCTTGATCCAGTCACCGTGGCTGCCGAGGGTGTTGGCAGACAGACCGATCAGCTTCACACCGCGCTTGGCAAAGTCGGGCTCGAGCTTGGCGAAAGCGCCGAGTTCGGTGGTGCAGACAGGAGTGAAGTCCTCAGGGTGGGAGAACAAGATGACCCATCTGCTCATGGATTAGCAAGGAGGGAGCGGCGCGGGAAGCATATCATATGGTAACTGACTTGTCGCCGATGAACTCGTGGAAAGAGATGGGCCCCTGGGTGGTCTCGGCCTTGAAGTCAGGCGCGGTGTAACCCAGACGGAGACTGGTTTGCGGAGGCTATGTCAGTACCGCTACGGAGGATATGACTTCCACGTTGGCGTACTCACGGTGCGGGACGAGGATCTTCAGACATGGTGATCGGGGTTATGGGGAAGAGTAGTTGTGAGACGAGTGAAAGAGGGCTGTTGTTTTTAAGCTGGTGTTGATATGAATGACCGAAGCTTGGAAGAAGGCAAAAGTTGCGCGTAGGAATCTATACGGCGGGGTATCACGATGCAAAAGATGTGGTGGTTGAGGAGGTTGAGGGGTAGTAAAAAGGAGTGAACGTGTGCCCCATGATATTTATGAGCTAACTAGGAAGCTCAAGGCTTGCTGACTTGCGTCTGTGATAATATGGAGGCAAATGGTACCTAGCCTAGTGTATCGAGCTTTAGAACTTTAGTAGATGAACACCACCTCCCAGTACCTGATAGAGGAGGTACGAAGAATATACCGCATTCTGCCCAGGTGTACTGTGTAGATCAGAAACCGTCCTGACAGCCAGCACATACCTAGGTAGACAAAACATATATCTCCAAAGGAATGGTACCTCCCTTGTACCGTACTACCTCGTACATAGCAGAAACACATATCAATACATGCAGAAGTTTCCATGTACATGTCATGGATGTGCATGCACACATTGGCCGGATGTCGCCATTCCATGAGCTGATTTGGTCAGTGTCTGAACAGTTCTCGAGGCTATTGAAGCCATTCCCAAAAAGCTTCAAGGTTGCCCAACTCGACCCCTCACTAATCCCCTTCCGGATGGCAGGAATGGATGGCGTGCTGCGCGCTCGACCTGATTGGCTTTTGTCATTGTGCCCCTCAAATTATGTCATACAAACCTTTCGATGGTATCATCTTTTTGGTCTTCCACTCAACGGGCTCGGGAGGCTATCGGTCTGGCAGCTGGCTCATTGCCGGAAGCCGGGAAGCCGTCTGTGTCCCTCCCGAGGTCGCCGCCACGAGGTCGTTGTCTAAAGGCCCGCCCTCAGGTGTCGAGTACCTTTTCATCAACCACTCCACTGATCACTCAGCACTGTCCGGGTTGAAACTAACCTAACACGGCGGACTAGAGATCTTCAACTGATCTGGTGGCAATCGTAACGTTCTTTGCTCTAGCCAACCACTCCCCTGACCGATTGGATTCAAACCAGCTCTCGTCAAGGTCTGTGAGGTCTGGTTATCGATGCGGCTGACATCCACGCCTCGGCCTTGGCATGTTCAAGACCATGCCATCCATCTGAAAGCCTTATCTCCTTTACTCCTCTCTCCCTTGACAAGCTCCGTCATGAGTGCTTGATAGTATGGACAGCTCACCGCGTAACAGACTCTTTGAGTACTACAACAGAATATACCTAGGTGTAGATTTGGCTCCGCAAATGCATATGAGAATCGCTTCAGAGATCAATTGCCTCGGTCCTGCGATGAGGGCTATGCTAGCCTTACACAACATGGAGTTGATCTCGTCCCGCGTATTGTTGCTCATTGGGCAACATCAGCGTACTCTGCCTCAACTACCTCCACCTCTAGGCGGTAGCCATCTCCCGGTTCTCTCGGCAGTAGAGCCAGGAAGCAAATGGCTGTCCACTGTTTAACCTCACGAAGAACACACAGCATGGTGTCAGCCACCTGGGAAGAGACAAAAAGGGGGGAGGAGGGGATGGTAGCTGAAAGCACATGATCCGACTCGCACTGTTGACGTTGGAGCATATCAATCGTTCTAGAAGCGCCAGATTCTTGAATACACACGGTTTCAACAAACAACTTGAAGATTTTCCCTGCCCATATTCCCCCTTCCCACCAGATGGAAAACATGACTTGAGCAGCCAAAACACCAGACTAGACGCCCCTGCCGAAAAAATGAAAGAATCACTTTGTAAGAGATTCAGGCCACCGCCATATTTTTGGTACGCGCCATGTCAACAAGAGATACAGGAAAGCAAACCGCCACGGTCCGAGTTCATCGCGTTCGTTGCATGCCACCCTGATGCCGTAGTCCACCTTATCATCATCATCACCACCATCGCCACCGCCACCGTCATCACCCAGCAAGCATTTACTCAAGCGTGGTCCTTGGTGCAGTCGTCGCAGAGCCCGCCGGCATCTGATTTCTCCTCTCTTACGACCTCTCTGCGGTCACACGTGCCACAATCCTCGAACTCGTCGCAGTCCAGCACCTTGACCTCATCACTCGTGTACCAAGCACCGCACTCGTCGCAATACCACTTTTCT
The DNA here is from genome assembly GCA_022376275.1 of Xylariomycetidae sp. FL2044. Lineage (NCBI taxonomy): Eukaryota > Fungi > Ascomycota > Sordariomycetes > Xylariomycetidae sp. FL2044. The sequence goes on along the minus strand of JAJNOH010000028.1, from coordinate 463,239 downwards.
CGCAAAAAGAGTTTTGGTCAGTCAACTTGAACTCGGCTTGAACAAGGCATTATTCTCTTGGAATATTTAGCTGCCCGTAGTGCGTCTCTTTCATTGTTCATGGTTGTCGAAGCTGCGAAACCACCATTTCCCCCCAGCATACAGGTCAAAGAGCACACACACGCACGCACACACCTTAAGCAACATATATTGACACATGGCTGGATCTTCATAGCCACAGATGGGGCGGGTGCTCCGGCTGAGAAAACAGGATAAATTAGCGACTATTTTAATTTCTCTCGCCCCTCAATGTGCTCGCCTGCGTACGCCCGGGGGACATACCCGACGTAGCACGAAAGGAGAGAAAAGAGAAGCTGCACAACCAAAAAAAGAAAAAAAAACAAACCCACCGGAAGGCCTCAAGATATTTTCCCCTCCAAGGACAGGTGGTACATCCTCACGAGCAGTCGTCGTTCGATATCGAGTGAAAATCGGAGAGCTCACTCAGTCTGCGCCAGTCGAGGGTTGGCTACCAACCACCTGGGCGACTAGAAGGTAGCTCGAGCTAGAGTAGGTATGTAGCTCGAACCTAACCGGAGACGAAACTCTAGGTACACACATAGAATGAACAAACGAACAAACGACCGACCGACCGAACGAACGAACGAACGAAAAACCCCGGCGCAGTTGGGTTTCGAGTGGTCTTTTCTGGACCACGTGTATGCGTAGCGAGTTTGAAATATAAGCATCTCGAAAGAAAAAAAGACCCGTCACAATCCCTTTTTCTTGTGTGTGTATATGTGTGTTTTCACTTTCCTAGTGAACGCACATAGAAGAAAAAACCTAAAATGAGAATAAAATATCTATCAGGTAAACATGAAAACAAAGCTACAGCCTACAGCCTACCTTACCTACCTTACCTAGCAGGCAGGCAGCGCAGCAAGGCCAGATGGATATTGCACATACATACATAAGTACATACATCATATATGGCGACATCAACATCATCTCAGGGGGTGGCCTTGTCAAACGGATGTTGTTGGAAGAGACATACATGGGAGAGAGGTGCATATTTTGATCGGACATTGGTCGAACTGTGCTGGAAGATTTTTGATTGGCCCTTTACCTTGGTGTGATGCGTGCGGTAATAACTAACTTAACCAACATACTTAACATGTAGGTTGGCTCTCTGCCTCTGCCTTTTATTGTCTGGCTCTCTCGCGCGCGGCAGTGGAACGAGAAAAGAAGGCATCGGATATGTAGTGCGCACATACCCGAGAATAACATGCAGAGTCATTTATATACCTAGGTTAGTCTATATGAGCAACACATCCATGACATCCACACACCTCGTATATATTTATATGCCTACCTAGACATCAGGTATATTGTATATTGAACGGCTTGCTAATTAAGGGTTGCCCTCTCGCATTCCACGCAGATACATAAATAGATAGATGGCCCCGGTGAGTCGGTCAGTCCACCATATATATGCCAGGTCTCGCCATCGCATTCCCGAACCGGCCAGAGACGCATGCCCTAAGCATGCACGGTAAATGGGAAATGGGGAAATTGACACATTCGTATCACCCTAATACCGTCCTTATATGCTCTCTCTCTCTCTCTGTCTCTATTTCTACCTACCTGAAAGACAGGTCGTTTGTGAGCAACCAGCGATGAATGTCTCCTTGCGTCCCCTGACGCCCTCCCGCGTTCTGATGAGGTGGAGTTCAGCAGTGAACGAGTCGTCTCTTATGGGAGGGCCGAGGCTGCAAGATGCGGTTCCAGCAGTGCGTTCTTGTTTAGATTTGCGTTTTCCTAAGAAAGACGAGGTCAATAAATGGACTGGCATCCTATCATTCTGAATAGCTTGGGTAAGATCCTTGCATAGGGTAGGCGAGACATACCCGATTCCGCTCAAATTCTCTTTATCCAGGCGGTTTCTCTTGTCAACACCTCCGGCTATCGGGTTTGCCTTGTAATTGAAGAGGTAGTAATGCAGCTGGCCATCGCCCGGGCCGAACTTCTGCTCTTCCAAGAACAGGCCGTTGTCCATGAGAGAGAGTGCGTTGTAGACGTCGAACTTGTACTGCTTGCAATACACGAGAGAATCCGACACGAGGGCGTTGAGACGAGTTTTGAGAGCATCTCGGTTTACGGGCGTCGTGAGTCCAGTCTCGGTCGCGTAGTAGAATAGGTAGGCGGCTCTCACGTTCTTGTGCTTGGGGTGGTTGATAACAGACGACTCCAGGCAGTAGAATGAGATAAAGTCGGTTATCTTCTTGTGTTCGTCCTGTAAAGCGTATTAGTGAACCCGCAGACCATTAAAAAAGTCCATCGCGGGAATTCTCACCTCGACGACGTAGCTCCAGACGACTTGTTCCTCTAGGGCATTCTTCTTGTTGTGCAATAGCCAATGCTCAACCTCTGCCTTATCGAAACCCGCTGCCATGTCGTATTTGCCAAGGTAGCGGGTGAGGAGATCCTCTACGGCAGCGACGTCCTTCTTCTGCATCTCCCTCAGGCCCCTTATGGAGATCCGCTCCGGGACGGCATACTTCTTGATCTGGAACTGGGGCTTGCTATTGGGAGGCAACGGACTAAAGCCGACATCATACAGTTTCTGCCAATTGATGGCACGATGGTAGTAGCGGCACGTGCTGACGGGCTTCGGGAGAATGATGCCTCCGGTGTAGATGGCCTGGAAAACCCCTTCGAGGTTGCAAAGGCGCGTGATCTCCTGGATGAGCACTGGAGCCAGCCTCTTGGAGCGCAGCTTCTTGTGAATGCAGAGGAAGTTGACTTCAGAAGCGCGGATAATCTTGTCCCGTACGCGCAATTCGACAGGGATGGCAGCAATAAAGGCGACGAGTTTCTTGCTTTCCGAAGTCCGAACACCGCGGTGCCATTGCTTTTTCCACCCTGGTGGCATCATCGCCCTGCCGACGTAGATCAACGTGTCAGTTCTAAGAGCCCGCGTAAAGGAAGCCGCGGAGAGAACAGCTCACCATTTCAGGATGCTTGCCGAGTAGTTGAAACGAAACATGGCCTCGTCGTCCTCTACATAGTGACCGTTCAGGAGCTCCCAAACTTCTTTTAATTCTGCGTCGTTTAGAAGATCAAGAGTAGACCACTCAAACTGGGCAAGTAGGGGTGCCGGCTCCTTGGATATCTCGTCGACCGTCTGCACCTTGATGGGCCCTTCTTCGATAGCCTTCTGTTCCTCTCCATCATCCCCGAACTTGGGAACAGGTTGTGTGGCCCAGAACTTATAAGCCCCCATATCCTTCGCGTTCTTGCCACTGGAAGCGAGGCCGGTCATGATGTCTTGGAGGTTGAGGCGCTTGAGGGCATCGGCGGCGGCGGTAGGGTTGTCATTGCTGCTGCTGGCAAGCTCGCTGGCAAGGGCAGGGTTGAGATCGAGCAGCTGGGATACTTGTTCGCCAGAAAGACCGTCGACAGCCTTGTGTAACTTTTTGGCGGCCTTTTCAGCGTTCTTCGCATCCTTAGCTTTGCCCTTGTTGGGCTTGGACGGATCTTCAGCCATGGTATGAAGTTCTGGACCGAGAGTTGTTCTGGGGGTGTGGCTGGGTTTGGTGTTTACCTAGGGATCTTTTCACGTTACCTCCTAGGACCAGCATAGGAGGATGAGGTGCATGTAGTTTCGACGCGGGGCATCCTCAGCTGTGGTGGGGTGTTATTTATGTGTATTGTCAATACCCCGCATCGTTCATGTGGATGCCTCTAACCTATATAAATATGTAGGTATCTACAGATGTTGCATATAAACATAATGAGGAATGAATCTCGCCCCCTTTTCTCACAATCATCATTCTTCGTACTGTTCTATTAACCCCATACGCTTTCTGACAAGCGCTGAATCCTGATTCTGGTTGTGGTATGCAAGAAGATTCTACTCTAATACGTTTTGCAGCCACGGGCGTGAAGGTTCTGTTTCACTCAAGTACCGGTAGGCCGACTGGCACTCACTAGTCTGCTTCATCTTTAGCTTTAGCTAACCAACGGTTGGTCTGAAAAGACAAATATCCACGACTATGAAGCCAAGCTTTCCGTGTCCGAAGTAAAGGACCTCATGACTGCAAGCAAGACTGGCGAGGATAGCATAACGCCATTGTGCCCTTGATAAGGATAAGTAGGAATCACTACTAATACCTGCAAATTGGAGCACGACTCACCTCCATACGGGACAAGCTCCTCTCGAATAACGATGTCAGGCTCGAGTCGTACGATTGATGTAAATGTGCCATCGTCTCGGCTCACTGTCCTGTGCCTCTTCCACTTCATGAACTCTTCGTCCGTCGTGTTCTCATCCATGGTAGCCGCTGCCGCAGATCTGAAGAGTCTGTCACTCTCATGACAGGGTATCTCGATATCATCTTTGGCATGGATAATTGACAGTCGTAATCTTGTTCGTGTCAGGCGGACGAGATGAGCAAGGCGATCGGCGGAATACCACTTGTCTACCACAAAGCCCTGAAAGAAGCGGAGTACTGGCGGTATCGCTCGGAGGGGTGAAAGCACAGGTATGAAGCCGGCCGCTGCATAACTGCTGAGCAAGGTCGGCAGACTCGAGAAGCCTGCGACGAGTACGACGCCGGCAAACTCAACGCCTTGATTAGCAAAATGTTCTGCTACCGCACTTGTCACCGCGGTTCCGAGACTCTGTCCCATAAGGACGATCTTGTCCGGAGGAATTTGTGCCACATTCATAGCCCACTCAACGGCTGCCGCTCCATCGTGAATCAGTCCAGCCTCCGTGGGCGAGCCTGTCGATCTCCCAAAACCACGATAGTCGAGGGTTAGCACATGATAGTGAGAAGTATCAGTCAATGAGTGGAAATGATCCGGGCGGACAGCCTGGGCGAGGTGGCCGGCATTCTATGTAGCCATGAGCGATGAGCGACGAGCGATCTGGGGAGATGCTAAGCAGCAGTCGGCCAAAGCACTTACGCCGTGAACTGTATGAGGTTAATAGGGGGTAGAATACCAGAAGCTGGTCAGTAAGGGTCTCACAAGAGATAACAAGACGCGCTTCGGGATCATCTCTGAGTATCTTGAAAGCTTCGGTAGTGGTGACGTCTTGGGAGACGAAGGATGGCGCTACCGCGAGAGTGCTTTCGTGCCGCAAATAGGTTGCCAGAGGTAGAATGTGCCAGGCATACAATGTCTCCCCATCGACGGTTTGCAAGGAAAAGGGGGTCACCTGGTTTCCTAGAGGACAGCAGTTCAGTCAGTAAAAGCGGGTGCTGCTATTACAAATAGGGGACCATACTTGCAAACCCCCAATATTCCGGGTTGTCAAGATTATGCCAAAACAAGGTGTTGAAGCGATGGGCATATAGGAAACTATACGGGGTCAGTTCAGCTACACACGCTCACACACACACACACCAAACAGTTCATTGGGCATGGGGGCTTGCTTACTTCCGCTGGAAGAAAGGAAAGGAACCGAGTAGAATGAAAGTAATATAAAGGGCAATAGGGAGACCCAGACTGACACCAATAGGAATGGCCCACTGGGCAGTTCTTGGAGCCATGCGATGAAGGGATTGTCTGTTGGAATTGACAATGAACTGATGTACTCGGAGGGTCTTGATGGCATGGAAGGAATGCTAAAGGAATGCCATTCTCCTGGGCATATAGTCCACTCGGATAACGACATACTTATCCACAAGAGAGATATCCTTGTATCGCTATATCTATATATTAGGTAATGCTTGATAGGCCAAGCCAATCACGGGCGCGACACGCCCCAGCCTACCCTACATGTACCTTCAATATTCCGCAGCAAGCATGAGCAAGCAGCACGCGCCTTACTTACACTTAAGGTAACTTAAACTTACATATATTGAAGCAGAACCCCCCCAAACTTTCCATACTTTTTACCTCAGCGACAGCCTCGGCGACACCCATCTCCTTAATCACCATCGACTTTCCCTTGCTTGAACTTGTCTCACAAGACCAAAACTCGTCCCACAAGACCAAGTTCGTTTCTGTTCCAACACGCTCGAGGTGCTCCAGCAGCTCCTCAGACTACTCCTCCTCTAGTTCAGAGTGCCTCTAGTTCAGAGTGCCTCCGCGCCGCACTCGTTTTCACAGCCGGCTGCTCCCTTTGGTACGCTTCATTCGGCCTTGTCGCCGACTGCTGTTTCTCTAATGTCTCCGTGGAACTGAGCCACTGTCATTTCTACAATCTCGGAACGATGGAGAGGAAGAGAAAGCTGCCAGCGAGGGCCGCCGCCAGAGTCGACCATGTCACAAAGAAGCGAAATGTTTCGCCTCCCGAACGATCTGTAACTCCAGCTCCAGCATCTCTTCCCACACCCACTCCAGCTCCCGCTGAGGCCATCCCTGAGGAGCCTCAGTTGCCCAGATCAGTCCAAGCCGGCAACCCTCTTCCTACGGTTGAGGCTCCTCAGCCTGAGGATCTGCCTGCGAAAGACTATCAGAGTATACAGGAGAGGTGCGCTTTACCACAGTGTTCTCCGGATCACACCGATTCCCAACCAAACTGACACCCTACAGTTCTGTACTTGCCGAGTCACTCTCGAGATCGCGCCAGAAATGGATTCACGATGGCATTTTCGAGAAGTACTGGTCTAAGCCTACGAAGCGAAAGGGTGTTGTAAAGGAAGATCCAGGCAATCCAGCCAAGGACACGATGATGAAGATCGGTCAGGTCACCATAACTGTCGAGCCTCACGTCTTCGAAGCCACCATGTATGCCGTCAAGGATCCCAGACCTGCTGTGCCTACTACAAATTCGACATTCCGACCAGTCCTGCAGTACGGCCCTCCCAATGGTGTCATGCCGCCTCCACCGAAACCTCACACCCCTTCCACTCCGTCTGCAGTACCTCCTCCGACCTCCCAGACGCCAGCCTTGCCCTCGCAACCGCCCTCGCAGCCACCAGCTACGCGACCCGTCAATCAACCCGCTCAACCTCCCTCTCAACCCCCGGTTCAGCCGCAGATACAACCGCCCGTGGTTCAGCCTCCGGCCCCGCAGCCGGACTCTCAACGACTGCCGCCCGCTGCTACCGCGTCTGGCAAACCGCTGGCTTCGCCTCGCGGCTTAGAGTCTGTACTTGCTCGCCCCCAACCTTCTCCTGCTCCGATCGGTCCTCCCCATACGGCGACACCCCAGCCCAACGGTCCTACTCAGCCTGCAATGAGTACCAGCCGACCATTGCACGCCCCTAGCCCGGTCCCAACAGCACCCGGTGTCGTTTCGGCCCTTCCCCCTGGCGCGAAACAGCCTACACCGGCGCCTAAGCCGGCGACGCCGACTCAGCCTGGAGCTGATCCTATTATAGTAACACTGGCCGAGAAGGCCTCTGAGGATCCTCATCTCCGGGACCTTATGAAACGTGTTGCGGTCGGGGACGCTGCGCCGCATGAGCTGCAACATTTCCAGAGGATCATCGATCAAATCACGAATGACTATAAGAAGAAAGGGGGGCAACAAGGACCGTCGGCAGATCGAGTGCTCGTAGATGGGAAGAGTGTGAAATACTTCGCTGATGAAGTCCGGGACATATTGGACATAGTCCTAACATCAAACCCGCAGCAGCGGGGAAGCGATCTCAAAGCCCCGCGAGAATGTGACGCTCTCGTAACCATGTTGGTCAGAAAGGCGTTGGACGAACCCGCCACGCGAGACCTGGTTCGGAGAATCGCCGTGAACAAGACCAAGTTTCACGACGCAACAGATCTTCAGTCCATCCTCGACAAACTGAAGCGGTCGTTGACCACCGGAGAAAACTCTAAAACTCAGCAAGGGGCGTCGAGCGTCAACCAGGCAGCACCGGAAAACAGTCCTGGCGCGACTCCTGCTACGAACGGTACGGCGAATGGCACTCCTTCTAGGAAGTCTTCGCTTGTTGCAAACGCTCCGACGCCACAACAAGCTTTGCGCTCGAAGGGCCCGCCTCCTACCCCAAAGCCAGACATTTCCGCCATCGTGCTTGAGTTTCCGGGCGGTACGGGGGATCGATACTTGTTCCCCAAGTACAGCATTCTCGAATATCCCGAGCAGTCGCAAGTCATTGCCTCTTTCCTAATAGTCCGTAAGGGGAGCCAACTAGAATATGGCGGCGATCCTGCTCTGGATTACTATCAGCCCGTAACCATCCGGCTCTCTTCGCATTCGGGCAAACACCTCGAGAACTTGGCGAGGGTCGTGGCGCCTCCAGAAGAAGTACGGCGATATATGGATGACATAATGGACAACATGACTCGAGCCGAGTATCTCCTGCTCGCTATGCGCCTCCCCCGAGCCGAAACGGACGATCACGTGGATGAACCATCGGCCAACCCGAGAGCGGAGCTGCAAGGTCAGCCTCAGCAGCCAGGCGTCTTGTGGACAACTAAGGCAGCTGCTGTACCGGCAGCGTCCTCTAAGCCTGTTGCCAAGCCTTCAAGCAATGAAGAGCAGTACCAAAACTTCATCAGCACTGTCAGCTAGAGGTTGGAGGGGACGTTTGAACGTCTTGTGTTCATTTGGGCACCACGGTGCTGTTATTTGTCCTTTTGTAACTCACTGAGCAAGGAGCCTTGTGCGGCTTCCAGTATCCCCAACATGCTTTACCAGCAGTTTCAACGATGATTTTACAGCAATGGGAGTTGTTAGGACGGTATTGTGTTCAGGGGGATAATAAAAAATTGACCTAGATACCTTCGGAGGTGTACGGGTCAGGCGTTTTTCCACTCAAGGAGAGTGGTTACCTATATTGCAGCTATTATTACTTATCACCGATCGCAGGACTCAAATAATGAATTAAGGCGAATATTTACAATGTGGCCGGCTTGATCAAAAACGTAGCAGAAAGTAGTGATGTAGTAGAGCCAGAGAGGTTTCATGTTCTCAAGTACATGTATAGTTTCGCTACGTATATCGTGTTTGTTCCCCTACATACTCACAGCAGCAGCAGCAGTGCAATGCTCATCCAGCAGATCGTTGAACCACCGCGTCCGCTCGTTGATCAGAGCGTGACCGCCCCCTTCCACGATGACCCCCTTCCCCTTCCCCTGTTCCAGGCCCAGCTCCCGGATCAGCCTCTCCCCGTGCGGCACCGAGATCATCCGGTCCGCCGTCCCGTGCACGACCATGATGCGCGCCCTGCTGCTGCTGTCCACGCGGTCCGCCATGGCCCGCAGCTGCGCGCCGCTCTTGCGGTGCCACCCGGCCGCGATCAGCTGCAGCAGGAACCCCTTCCTGGTGAAGCCCGGGTCCCGGCGCTTGTGGATCTCCTGGGCCGCGAAGCGCGCGTAGTTGCTCTCGAACCTCCCGTAACCCCCGGGGGGTACGCGACACCGAGGCGTCGAGGCAGGAGAGGGAACCTCGGCGTTGTCGGGCTCGAGAGGCCAGTCCGGAGGGAATATGACCGACGCCGCGTACCGGATGGTCTGGTCCAGGGACTTGGGGACCAGCATGGCGGCGCGCGCCACGAGGTTCTCGACGAAGCCCGCCGACGTGTTCTCGACGAAGGCGGTGGTCGAGATCAGGCTCAGGCTGGCGATGCGCGGGGCCGGGAGCAGGAGCGCGAGTTCCTGGGCGATCATGCCGCCCATGGATAGGCCGCAGATGTGTACCGGTAGTGGGTCCCTACTATTACTTGTACCATTATTATTGCTGCTGCGGTCGTCGTCAGCGACGCCGCTGGCCGTCGTGGTGGTGGTGGTGGTGGTGGTGGTGGTGGTGGTCTTCTCCATCCAGCCGATGTCCTCGAGCACCTCGACCAGGTCCCGCGCCATCTCCGACGTGCTGTACCGCAGCGTCGGCCGGTCCGAGCTCCCCATGCCCCGGTTGTCGAGGATCAGCACCGTGTACCGGTCCCCGTGGTCGTGGCCGAAGTGCTTGGTCTGCCGCTGCCAGGCCGTCTTGAAGAAGCCTAGGCCCGAGATCAACTTTGTTGAGAGTGGGCGGCGGGGGGGCCAAGGGGCGGTTAGGTTAGATTAGTATATATATATATATATATATATGTTGATAGATGGAGACAGATAGATAGATAGATAGATAGGTTTGTAAGATTTGCTCTTGTTGGTTTGGGAATCCCAACCCACCCCCTCTCTCATCCTCTTTTTTCTTTTATCATGGCAGCAGCAATGAGGCTCCGAAGGGGGTGGGGATGATGATGATTGGGGGACCCAACAGAGGGGGAGAAAGAGAGAGAGGAAGAGAGACAGTCGCAATGAATAATAAGACAGAAAATTCGAAACTCACGATCAATCTCATCGTTCCTTCACCGTGGACTTCCCAGGAGATATTAAACGGCCCTCCCCTCCCGGCGGCGACGGGCGTGAGGCCGCTGCGATGCGGCTCCAGCTCCCATATGGCCGTGGGGAAGGCCTCGCTCCGGACGACTTCATCTACGGTGGGATACGGATCGGCGACCGGCCTGTGTGGTTCCGGGGAACGAACGTGGTTGAGTATCGGTCAGTTTTCTCTCTCTTTTTTTTTGTTGCGTAGACGGTGAAAAGGGTGTACGACGATACTTACATGGTGTCTCAGAACTGCGGCCGCGTAGGTGACCGATTAACGCTCCAAGGGGAAGAAGCAGATTTGGTACGACACGTGTTTGATTGGATGCTGAGGCGCCCTGTTTTAAGACATACAGAGACTGGGAACATGAAAGTATGTACGGGTGCTTCACTGAGAGTGTATACCTATGTAGAAATGATATATAATGGGTTTTGGTAAGATGTCTTTCCAGACTGCGATCCTGGTATGGTACCATAACTCAGGCGATGTGCCTCGGCTTCACTGGTAGGTAGCGTGCCTTGCTTGACCTTGATTGAATTGAATTTTGATCGTATAACATCCTATCTAGCTTAGTTGCATATTGCCTAGTAAAAAGGTATCTATTTCTTGGAGACACCATTGAATGGCTGAATGGATTCACAAACGCCGCCTGAATCATAAGGTATTATCCAGTTTTTTCATGACTAGTAAGGGGTATCTGTAATCCAAGCCAACATTTTATCCGTTCCATTAGTGACGCCGCACCACTCACTAGCCTAGCAAGTGACAAAATTCAGATCGATGTAGTGATTGTGCGAAGACGGTTTGCTGAGATACACCGATGTCTCAACGAGTGGGTAGAAAATGCTGTGAATCATCCTCTTGCTAGGAAGGTTAACTCGTTAGATTGTCATATTGAACGCGCTGATGAGTTACAGTACCTATGCGGTCACGGCATGGGTCGGGATTGACGTACCTGAGCAAATGACTGGGGGAATGCCGCGATCCCGGCAATGATTCCGCAGGCCATGAAACACACCGAGATGATGGACCAAATCACTCCCCAGCACTGGGAAGAACCACCGTAGCGTTGAGCAAAGACGCTAGCATCTGAACTGTTGACTTTGCGAAGAATAAGATCGTCGCACTAGATGCACATACCTTTGTCAGAGAAAATGTCTAGCACGGTGTGGGGGGCTGTATGCTTGATGTGGGGACTCACGATATCCCAAACGCTGTAGAGGGAACTCATCACGCCGATGAAGAGGACGACGAAACGCAGGGCTTCGGCGTGAACAATGAACCAGCATGCGACCAGTAGTCCGACAGCCAAAAAGATGGTCAGTATGGTAAGCCAATCCTTCTTTCCCCACCACAAGGTCAACAGGAAGCAGACGGCAAGGACCAAGCTGGCGACCTTGCTCGCGACGATGTTGAAGCCGCAGAAGATGAGCAGGGCGCCGATGAGGGAGGAGCCCAAGTAGCCGGCAGGTAGGGTGATGGCACTCTTGCCGCCGGCCATGTGTGTGACGCCACCTTCGCGCGGGTCGAGCGAGATGGACTTGACCCGACCTCCGGTACATACGGCGGTTATGGCGTGACCGAATTCATGGAAGGCGATGACGAGCATCTGCAGTTTATGTTGGTGATCATGTATACGAGGGGGCAGGTGCTGTTGATCAATCATGTAGGTGTATAATACATACCTTGAAAGGCCATAGCGACCATCGCACGTAAGGGACATTCCACAGGATGGCGATGACGACGACGTAGGCGGCAATGATGCCCAAGGTGACCTTCTGCGAATCACTCCTGACCGAGAGGTCTCGATTGGATACTGCACTCCGGACGGCGAGCCGGGCGAGGTCGGGCCCGGCTGCGACGGCGGCGGCTCTGGCGAGGACTCGGGATTTCTCATAGATGGCGGGGGCCATGCTACTATTTGACTTATGTACTTAGGAACTGGGTTAAATGCGACAAAGAACGTGGGGGGTTGGTGATGAACGAGCGGATGGACTTGACGATGGGACCGGAAATAAGGAAAAAAAAAACACGTGGATTTGCGAGAAGTAATAAACGCTGACTTTTGCTCAAAGGGGGAAAAGATGATGTTGAAGAATTATTAAATGAAGATCCATCGTGTCATCCGATGATTTCACGGCAACGCGGCTGGCTGACGTGGACTGGGCCGGGCTGAGGTGGCTGTGTTGTTGGTTCCGTGCCCTTGAAACAAGCAACAAGGGGAGGGGGAAAACGTGGCTCTCAAAACCTCGACACAACATGCCAGCCAGCCACCAGCCATCATCCATCACCCATCATCCAATGACATCCATCGCCATTCACATCTAGCCTTGGAATCGACCTTAAGGTCTGACCTCCTTGAGAATTGCAATGTTGAAGGCATCGTCAATACTCCGTACACATCCGGGATAATATGGATGTGAATCCGGGATTGTCCTTCTTCTTTCGATTCTCACATCTCTTCGCCCCTACAAGGTACCCATGATAGATACCTAGGTAGTACGGTACTTTCCTTCTCGCTCCTTTTACATCATTTCCTCACCTTGCCTTCTTTCTTGATCCCGTCGTGCTATCCGTGACCTAGGCCCCCTCTTTCCCTAGGTACTTAAACTTCTCCGTATCCAGTATCATGACCTCAACACTCTCCGTCATACGTACCACCTACGGCAAGTGCGTGGCAAATGGATTCAGACTCACCTGCAGACATCACCTCTATGTAGCCGGCTGAACATGCTACCAGGTAGGTACACCTATGAAGCTGTCCGTCTGAATGCGTCTTCACCCTGTCTTGCCTGCCATCCAAGTGCCTTCTACCTGCTTAAATCAGTGCAGGTGAAGCTCACACAAACAACTCCTGGGTAGTCGCGTCCCGCCAAGTGAGCATGTTATGAATGCTGGATGAGTCCAAAACATGTCCCGTCTTCGCTCTCAATGCAAAACATTCTCTCTCCTCTCCCGGTAAACATTCTTCTGAATTTCCAAGTGCCGCTGAGTTTCTCAACTCCCAACACTCTTGGGGCGTTCTCATGATATCTATATCTATCCAGAATCCATACCTGTGAATATCATCACACCCTTCGTTTTCAGAACATCGCCAGCTTGTCTAGACTTCGGTCGCTCTGCTTCTGTCGTCTATCCTCTACTTCTCGTCCAACCATCCCAGCTTTCATTTCAGTATGGCTGCCTTCACTGTCCTCTCGTTTCTCCTCGCCGCCTTGAAAACGGAGGCTCGATCCGTCCCGAACCAGGACGTGCCGCCGGCCGCCGGCTTTACCGGCATACCCCTCCCCGCGGTCATCAACGCACCCCTTGACTGCGGCGTTGACACCCTGCTCGGCAGTCACTTCCACCGAGGCTTGAACGTTGAATACTGCGCTGGCTTCTGCCGCACGACAGACGGCTGCACCTCCTTCAACACCTGGTTGCTCTACAAGAACAACGCTCTCCTGGGCGAACAGTGTGCTCTCTACACTGTCACTTGGGACCCCAAGTATGCTACCAACACGGTATGATGTACTGCCTTTCCCTCATACACTTTCCCATTCCACAAACTGACCGATCATGCTCAAAGGGACAACTCGGTCCGGATGGTGCCTTATACCAAGTGGGCGGCAGCCACTTGTACACCATCAACTCGACCGCTGCTAAGTATCCGTAAGTGATCCATTCAAACTCTCCCTCTGAATTTCCTTCCGGGATGCACCCAGGAGTTCTGCCATTTTTATGGGCACTTGACTTGCGATGGATGGCATTTTAGTCTTGAAATCTGAACAGCCGAGTTTACTGACTGGTATTGTGTCCGGATCTAGTAAATGTCCTGATGGTTCTTCTCCTGAGGAACCTGCACCCGAAGCCCACTGAAATGCACGACTAGGTGACTGTGGATTGGGAAAGTTGGCGCAATGGAAGGCTGCATTCGTCGAGGTAATAGCTTAATTCGTTGGTTGGACCTGAGAGGGAACTCGCTGGAACTGAATTCACCCTCATAACCGTGACAGAGGAGGTAGAGAATAAAGCCCTTGTTCATCGTTCTTTTCCATCCCTTGCATGGTGCTTGGATGCCTCGCGCGGATACACTCACGTGTTCAAATCATCTCGAATCCTCGGGCTCTAGAAGGGCTCAGTATGATATGTATCGGTGACGTATAGTATTTCAGGCTCAGCACATCCGTGTTGTGTGCAAGGGGAACACGGCTCTCCTTCTCTCCCCCTCTATGTGCCTTGATACAAACTCCAATGGCTCTGCAGGAAACCCTTGGTCTTGGCTGGCCCCAGCTCTTCGACATCGAGACCGGCGCGCCAGATGCGATGGCCACGTCGCTCTTGATACTGATAGACTACACGGTATTGCCGCCTACGACGTCCGGGAGTTTCGCCGGCTTGGACAAATGGGCAGCGAAACGGACAGAAGAGAACACAACCAGCCACCCCTCAAGTGAGACACGTCGATGATCTTATACTGGGTACAGATGTGGCGAAGTTCGCAGGGTCACATTGGTCTCTTCCAGAAGATGAAAGTTTTCGTGTTTGTGGTGTGTTTGGTTGGGGTAGGTAGGTAGTATTTTAATGGCTATATCGAATGCGATATGCAGAGGAATACGAAGTACCGGGATTCCCTTGCTTACCTAGGTACTTATAACCCCTAATTGGACAAGCTGACTACCGCGACATGGCGGTATGATTGGATGAATCGCAGATGATTCCGTCATTGCTGCCCATCCAGGTCTACTATACAGATGGGTTGTATATTATTAGCCCAACCATTGATCTTGCAAAGCCCTCCGATGGTATGCCCAAACAAAAAAAAACAGAATTTACTAAATGTCTCGGATCGTCTGCGCCGAATCCGACATTTGTTCGCATGGATGGCGAACGAGAAAAGAACCTCGTATTCCGGTGTGGAGTTGCCCCTTCACCCTTCCCCCTCCCCGGTGCATTTGAGAAAGGCTTGACAGTGGTCGGGCTTTCAAAGGATGTCACGATAGAGGCTGGAGAGGGGCCGGGGGGGACGGGGGACTGGGTCCTCTTACTTATTATTCACCTACCCGGACAAGTATAGGATCGGCGCCGCAGGCAGCCGTACTTCGTACCGGGCACAGGTTTAAGTCATAAGTATAAAAGACCGGGAACGGGAATCAACACCACGAGAATGTGTTTTTCTGAGTGCTCTCTCTCACTCTCACTCTTAATATCAGAACTCCCACCAAATCAAGCGCCGACACAACGACGTCCACTCGCTTTTTATTCTTATTTCTACACACTCGTTATTAATTAGACCTGCCACATATATCTCTATATCTCTATAGCCATATCTTTGACTTACATATCCTTCCCCAAAATGAAGTCCTCTCAAATCTTGGGCGCCATCGCGTCTGCCTGCCTCGCCGCGGGTGCCTATGCCGTGCCCCTGAGTAAGAGTAAGAGTAGGAGTGGTGTATCGGCTCGCCAGGCACCTCTAGTCTTCAGCGTATCCCAGTTCTCGGCGGGAGCGACGCCGCACTCGTCGATCGGATAGTGAGTCGTTTCTTGTTCTTACTTTACCTCTCTACCTACCTACCTACCTACCTACTTACCTACCTCCCTCTACCTTTTATCTTACCTTATGTTACCTTACCTACCTCAATGAGAACTATTCACCTAACCCAACCACACAGCATCTCCCTGACCTGGTCCTACACGGACCCCAACACCAACACCAACTCGACGACGACGACAACTTGCTCGGCGCGCCCCGCCACCTACCAGACCCTCCCCTCGGTGGCCCAGACGCCGTGCTCGGACGCGGCGACGTCGTTCAACCTGACGCAGACGCCGGACGCGGACGGGAGCGGCGCCGGCGCCGAACTGACGCTGTGGTACGAGGTCGCGCCGGACCAGTTCGCGTCGGGGACCCACGCGATCCCCGCGGACCAGATCGTCTGGACGAACCAGCAGTCGCCGACGGGGACCGTGCAGGTGTACGCCGGACCTCAGGTCTTTAGTGTGGAGGCGGTGTATGCCTGAGTCTGAGGTGGTAGGGGAGGCCCGGAAGAGGAGGAGGTTGGGAGGGAGGAGAAGGGAAAAAGGGAAAATGCGCCGTAAATTCTTATGTGGCAGCGTGCAGGTGTTGGATGTTGGTGTGCTTGATTTAACCAGAGTTGGCTGGCTTCGAGATCTGGTTCAGTAATGTGTTAAGGTGGTTAAAAGGATAGATACATACTCTGTGAGGATTATTGGCGGATCGCCAGATACATCTGTAACCAACGAGGTGTTAACGCCCGAATGATAAAAAAAAAGCTAATAGAGAGATCATGTGTTTCGTCTTACTACCAGTTCTCCTCGCAGTTGACTGGAGGGACGGATGGATGAATTGAGTGAAACTAAGGATGAGTTACCGACGAGGTTACTCAGATAAGTAGCTGTTACTCGAAAACGAAGGCTCCTGTGAATACTGCGCTTGACTTCATCCTCCGGCAGAACCCCAAGCCAAGCTCTTGGTTTTCAAAAGGTAGCCTATGCGCTTGCTTACCCCTGAGAGTCGCGGAGCGCGTTCACCGGAAAATATTTCCCAGCTTAGGGGGAACGAGGACTCCGGTTGGGCCTGACGCCGAACTATTTTCTTCCTTCCTTTTTTTTTTTTTTTTTTTCTTTTTTCACATGTGATGTTCGGCGGGAGCTGGATAGGTGGACTATCGGATATCACGGCGCTCTGCCATAGTACTCTTTGCATTTAACCGGGTGGGATCGGCCAAGGAGGACGGACTGCAATGACGGCGGCCACAGCAATCCAACCAAGAAAGGGTAATTGCCCTCAGATATGCTTTCAAAGGGTAATATTTCACAGATGTGATCATCGAAATCATGGACAACCCAAGCCGGGGCGCATATACAAAGCTGCTGGCCGCCCTCCCTAAGGAATATCAACCGTTCTTCCCCGTGAGTTCCGTTGGTTATTTATAAGTATCACGACAAGCTCGGGAAGATCATGATCGGCGTGGCAGATATACGAGTTAGCCCCCCGGATGCGACACAGGATCGACGACCATGCCCGCCGCAGGTTGCATATATAAATAACGGCCGCAGATACTCTTCTCTTGGCTCCTCATCAGCCTGCTTGGCTGTGACGTTGGGTGAATAGACAGGCGTGCTGACGTGACCGGTACCTGAACCATTCAGACTGGCATGGTAGCTCTTGGTCAGGCACGGGGGAGGAGTGAACAGATCTACCGGTTGATCTGGTCGCAGATGGACACATGGGCTTTTCTTATTCCTTCATATATGTGTCATGCCCTAGGGGTGCGGCTCTGCCGCCCCCCAGAGCCTCTTTGCAATATTGTTCTCCCCTGAGCCGCAGCCATCTAAGAACACGAGAAGATGGCATTTCGACGGGGGCTTGATATCATGTTATTCCATGCAGTTGCTTTTCTTCTTGCTGGGCAATATCATGTCGCAGTCTCAGCCCATCCAACCCGCGCATCCTCGAGGCAGTGTAGACCATCTCCCATTGTTGCCGCTCTGTGGGAGGGAGCGCAGTTAGGGTGTCCCGTGCCGATAGACGAAAGCTCGGGTTCGGCGCCGGTCGACTGGTCGCCATGGACGCACCCCCCGGATTGCCTACCGGCCGAGGACTCCTCGGCCACCAAGTACTGCGTCTATACGAACTCGCAGCACGGAAATAAAGGAGTCAGCTTCATCACGACCCCCGAGATCGCCGCGGACAGCATCGATATCCTCGACGACGCGGGCTACACGCACACGCGAAACCTGGCGACGACAGACAACGGCAGTGGGGGCGGCGGCGGCGGCGGCCCGGTCGTCGAGATGATCGACGTCCCCGGGAAGGGCAAAGGGGTGATCGCCAAGCGCGACATATCGCGGGCCGAGGTCATCATGGCCGACTGGGCCTCGATCATCCTGGACCTGTCGTTCCCGACGTCGGTGAAGCGGACCAAGGGGTACCACCTGCTCCACGTCGCCGCCGACCAGCTGGCGGACCCGGACCGCGTGCTCCAGCTGGGGCGCACGAGCACGACGTCGGCGGATATCGTGGAGGATGTCCTGCGGACGAATGCCTTCTCGTTTCCGCTGGCGGGGGAGAAGCATATGGCCTTGTACCCGGACGTTTCGGTTAGTTCGCATGCCTCCTCGTGCTTTGATTTTTGAGTGATTGCGACGAGAGAAAAGAGAAAAAGATAAAGAACTGACGAGAGTGAATCTGACTTTAGAGGATTAATCATGCGTGTAAACCGAAGTAAGTCAAGGCAAGAAATCACATCCGAGAGCTATCCACACCGGTTACTCCCAGCTTGCTAGTTAGGTACTTACTACCATGGACACAGTGCGTTTATACGATTCACGCCGTCGAGTCTGGCGGTCAGCATCGTGGCCACGAGGGATATACCGGCCGGCGAGGAGATCAGTCTCAGCTGTACGTTATAAGTTACAGGCTTTTATCACATACCTAGGCTATACAGTACTCCCACGAAGATCAGGCCATTTTATGCCTGGACCAGCCAATCCCACTGACCTTCGAGAAACCTTCCAGATATCCCCCTCGGCCAGCCGCGCCAGGAGAGGCGCGCGGCGCTCCAGCGCTGGGGCTTCAACTGCACGTGCGCGCTGTGCGGGGCGTCCAAGACCGAGGTGGCGGCGTCGGACTACCGGCGCGAGAAGGTCGAGACGCTGCGCGGCGCGCTCATGGACGCGGTCGAGCGCTGGGACGGCACGCGCGCCGTCCGGCTGTCGCACGAGATCATCGGCCTGCTGCGGGCTGAGGACGGCCTCGACTCCCTGGTCGCCGGCCAGTACGAGGTTCTGGCGAGGCTGCACTGGAAGGCGAACGACTTTGATAGGGCGACCGACTACGCGAGGACGTCGATCCGGATGCTGGAGGAGCTGAGGTACCTGGAGGAGAGCCCGACGAATTTGGAGGGGTTGTTGAAGACGTTTGTGTAACAAAACAAAAGCAAAAAAAAAGGGGGGGGGGGGGGGAGGGGAGGGGGTGATACAAAGGTGAGAGTTGGGAAGATCGGTGGGAGATGGTTGCTCGCGACCATAGGGTGACAAGACCTGTTCTGATATGATAAAATAGGGCAACATGAATATAGGCCTTTCCATAGGAAGCCGGAGGGCTAATGTCTGCTCTCGCGCAGTCTACGTTGACGCAAGTAGATGGAAAGTGGACGGACAGAAGTGAGAATGAGAATGGTATATTTCCATGGGTTACGCAGCAGTCGATCCGGACCAAGGGGCCATACTCAAAAATAGGAGTAATCTGATTGTCAACACCACAGGTGAATTCAATTCATGACCCGTCAAAGGCCTGAGATCTCTATTTCTAACCAGCAAGCAGTCACGTCAAGGTGAGTAGCATTCCGTCGGCCTCTGCTTTCTCGTTCTTAGTGAATACTCCTCGTGATGGATGTAGTTATCCGAGTCGAGGCTCGATGTAATCAAATGTCCATCTCTCCTCCAGAGTCCCTGAAGCCTCTCTCCCTCCCTTTATCCCCCCCCCCCCCCCCCCCCCCCCCCCCTTTTTTTTTTTTTCACCTCCCACCACCGTTCTCAAACCAGCATCCAAACAACACACATCCCCCCTCCCCTCTCCCCCCCGGCCAAATCACAAGTCCTTCACCAGAGCCAGCGCAGCCTTCCTGTACGACCCCGTCGGAAACTCGAACCCCCCCACCTGCACGTACCCCAACCTCTCATAGAGCCCCAGCGCGCGCGTATTCTCCACGAATACGCCCAGGTGCAGCTTCGCGAACCCTTCCTCCCGGGCCCGCCCCTCCACCGCCGCGATCAGCCTCGTTCCCACCCCGCCCCCGTGGCACCCCGAGTCCACAAATAACCTCCGCAGCTGCGCGTGCCGCGCCGAATTATCGCCGTCCCCGGCACCGCCCCCGCCCCCGCCCCGTACGAGCTGCACAATGCCCGCGATCGCACCGGTCTCGGCGGCATCGTCGTCGTCGTCGTCGTCAGCGGCGTCATCTCTACTTGCTCTTGTTCTTGTTCTTGTTCTACGCGCGACCAGCGTGACGATCGCCGGGTCGAGAAACTCCCGCTCGAACGCCTCCGCCGTGTACGTGGACGCCAGGTAGGTCGCCAGATCGTGGGGCGGCACGCCGGCGCCGAAGGCCTCGGCGAAGGTCCTAGCGCCCAGCGCGGCGACCGCGGCCGCGTCGCCGGGTTTGAGCGCCGGCTCGATGGTGACGGGGTATACTGGCGCTGGCGCGGCTGGTGGCTTTGCGGCTACTGCTTCTGGTGGTGGTAGTGGTTCTTGACGGGAGGGGGGCCCGAGAGGTTGAGGTGAGATGATGGTAGCTCCTGTTCCGGGGGATGGCAGGTCTGCTGCTTCTTCTGCTGCTACTGCTGCTACGGGATCGCTGGATGATGGTAATGATGCCATGTTTGGGGTGCCCTGAAGCGATTTTAGGGGGGCTACCGGTAACGTTACCTGATGGAGGGCTTATGAGGTTTGAGAGGGTTGAGAAGTCATGTTCTTCTCAACTGGTCTCAGTGAGGGTTCGAAAGAGCATATTTATTACATGGTACCCGAACTCAGGGGTCAGCTGCCGTAAGTCACAAGAGTGACTCAGCGATGGAAGTCCCATAAAATGTCAATTTCATACGCCCTGCGCTCGACCATGACCATGGATACGTACGGTCTTCGTAAGCTGACTTGACTTCCATGACTTTCCTCCTACTGCTATTTCGGCGTAGTGAAGCGGGAGATGATGCGCCTCCAGCCGATTATGGTAGCTTCCAGAAGGTCAATCTGCTCGTTGTGCATGGGATTGCACTAACGGTGTTAAAGCGTGCTACACCTTAATTTTGGTGGTGATGTTGACATCGCTGTTAACCTTAGCCACCTGGGCAGGGGGTGGTTCAAATGGTGGGTCAGAATTCAAGGGCCTTCGGAGAAACTAGGACGCCGGCAGGTCGGAATCCATCCGGTCCCGGAGGGTCGGGTCGGACGGGGATGGCCCTGGTGGTTCCAAGCAAACTACCTGGGACGTCACGGGAATGAGATTACATCCCTGCTCCCCTGAAATTCCCCTCTCTCTCGAGAGTCTTATCTCATTCCAACCTGCCACAACGCAGGACAGGACTATCAACGATGGCCGATGCCCCAAGTCTTTTCCCGGCCTCGCTTATACCCCGCGAGGTAGTCGACACATGCCCCAGCGGCTTCACCATCCGTCCGCTGGAGAGGCGTGATTACGGCAAGGGGTTCTTCGACTGCCTGCGCGTGCTCACCTGGGTCGGCGAGGTAACCGAGGCCGAGTTCCTGGAGAGGTTCGACGAGATGGCCGCCGCGAAGGACACGTATTACTTCCTGGTGCTCGAGTACGACGGCCGCATCGTCGGGACGGGAGCCCTGGTCGTCGAGAAGAAGTTGTAGGTCTCGCTTTGCTTGCTTTTACCCGTTACCCGTTACCCGGCCGTCCGTCAGTCATATATATCTAGAGATAGATGCCCTTCTTTCTGATTCTCCCCGTGAGCGTAGCATCCACAACCGCGGGAAATGCGGGCACGTCGAGGAGATCTCCATAGCCCGGGAACACCAGGGCAGAGGTCTGGGGCTCAAGATGATCCGGGCCCTGGATGCGCTCGCCGCCAGCCTCGGGTGCTACAAGAACATCCTGAACTGCGGCCCGAAGAACGAGCCTTTCTACGTGAAATGCGGCTATGACAATTCGGGCATCGAGATGTCGCACTACTTTGAGAAAGGGACCGATGCCTATCACCGCGGATAGATGATAATGACCGAAGGTGAAAAGTTGAAGGTGAAGGTGAAGTAAGCAGTATATATTGGAGTCAGACACGCATAAATCGGATGAAACCATGCCCTTCGGTACCTTGCATAGATGTCACGAGAACAAAACCCCCCCTGCAGGACTGATAGGATGGTTCACGTAGCCGACCGACCTTGTGGAGGATTGACGCAGGCATCCTTCCGGAACAAGGAACAAGGCCAATCGGGGACGAGCGATCGCAGCCTCATCAATATACGGAAGCAGCCAGATGCGACGTCACGAGAGCCAGCCGGGGACGGGGTATTCTGCAACTTCATTGGAATCTATTCTGCAATGCCTGAGCTATGAACCTTCTTGATACAAAACAGAAAAACCAAAACCAAATCAGAACACGGAGATGATCCTGCCAAGAGACGACGACGCCGACTTATTACATCATGTCCCTTTGCTTTTGCCCCTCAGGGACCCAGACCGAATTGAGCTACTGGAGAGAATGCCATTGATATGATACCTCCTCCTCTATTATTCCTCGATCGCCTTGCTAACTGACTGACGGACTTGGCGGCGGGGAAGGTAAAGACGCGTGCCGTTGTAGATTAAGTACGGCCAAATCAATAGCGGCTGGATTGCTCTCGATAATGCGAACCGTGTGAATCTCGCGAGCCATGATTGCTGTACGGGGGATGGGGAGCGGCACGATCGCCACCGCCAGTTTTATATTTATGAATGCTGACGTGCCCGCGGCTGGTCGAGCTGCCCGTGAAGTTCTCTGAGCAACGAAGGAATGTTAGTTCTGCTAGCATGGCCGAGGTGCTGCGCGGCCAGATAGATACCAGGGAGGTCATACCACTGTTGGGATTCCGAAAGCTAGTCTGAATGGGTCCACGGGAAGAGGAGGACGAAGATGAATCCCTTGAGCCGCTCGAGTAGTCGTAGTTGGCCTGGGAGGATGATGTGGCGTAGTGGGAGGAGGAGAGGCCGGCGTGCTTGGAGTACGAGCTTTTCTTGTTGGAACCCATGGTCGCGGATGAGATTGGAGTCAATTGAGGTCAATTGAGAGCAATTGAGAGCAATTAGAGTGAGGATGTGCTTGTATGGTATGGTATTGCCAACAGATTGTCTATCTGCGATTGGCAGTGAATTTGTGTGTATATATAGAGATATATATATGTGAGTGAGGTAGAGAGAAGGGTCACTTAATGGACTACGAGAAGGGCCTTTGGCAATTTATATAATTGGAATTTCCAATGGCCATTGTGTAAATACCTGGGGACATTGGGCGACGAGACTATCCATGCGAACCATCAAGGCAGTCATAGGCACACATAGGAAACATGTAGGACATGGCTATGCCCGAGCCACGGAAAGGGAAAAGGGGGGAGAGAGAGACTCGTTCGTCCAGGCAGAAGCTGCCCGCTGCCTGGCCCAAGGATAACACTAGGAATGTTGGTGAAAGCACACCGAAATGTATGGGGGCTGTGTGAGCGGGAGAGTGATAGTGTGTGAGAGAAAGACGTAGAGAATGAGTCATGTTGGACCCCAAGTTATAACATGAGAGAAACACAACATGGCAGAGTGAATGGCTTGCCGGGTAGACTAGTCGAAATGGCTGAAGAATCTGCCTCTCCGGGCATATTATCCTGCCTGGCAGCCTTGCTAATCAATGGGCTGTGTAGGGAGTAAATAGGTTAGTACGTAGAACACATGGTAATTCCCCTGAGCTGAAGGCCCCTATGTTGTAATTGGTGAGACGTTTGCTTTTGGCTGACATCTCGTGACTTTGGTGAGAGGCAGTGTCGACTAGTCAAGATACCTTGGGCTAGCGAGACGTGTTGGGGGCCGGAGGCAACTGAGAATAGACATCGCTACTAGGGATCTCGGCAAGGTAAGGTAGATGAAGCTGAAAATGGATAAAGCGGTAAGCGGGAAAAGTTATTACCAGTTGCGGTCGAGTAGCTGGGGCGATTTGGGGCAGCTGGTGAGACGACTTGCGGACAACAGGACAATAAGACGGTAGGTCGACAGGTCGTAGGAACTTTTAGGCAGGACTTCCAAGGTTATTAGTCATCCGACGTTGTAGCCTGTCGAGGGAGCCTATCGAGGTCCTACCAAGCTTCTTATGACGGGGAATAAGCAGGGCGCGGGATCAATAAGGTCGACCCTACGTACATGCAAACCCTGGGGTACCTCCCTTGACCCGGTTCTGGGTTGATAATAAGTCGGTGAAGGCACACTGTTCGCAACCACGTGTATGTCGTAGTCTAATGGTGTTCCTACCCATATACCCATATACTGCAGGTACCAGCCAATGATGAAGTGCAGCAAGTAAGAAAAGGGCAAGCAGGACGGGGTTATCAAGGTGGTGGTGTAAAGGGCCCAAGGTTGACTGGCTGGCTTGTCAATGCCATGCCGTCGCTCGATTTGTTTCTTGCGTCTGTCTGGCTGTTGCGACGAACTCATTGCAGTGGCTGAGCACATGAATTGCTTGGATCGTGAACACGGCCTTCCCCTTCTGGCTCTCTCGCTTCTTTTTTCGGTGAGAGTGTGGCATTATGGCTTGCATTGCATAGCAGCAGCAGCAGCAGCAGCAGCATGTCATTAGGCAGTCGTCACAGGCTGACGGGATACTCTACCTAGAGCCATCCATACAGCATAGCAGCATGGATGGAGGCAACCTTGGAATGGAGGCAATGGGGGCAGCGTCAGAGTGGGGATCAGAGTATTAAAAAATCAAAAAGAAGATACGATAACAAAAGATTATAATGCCCCTCTTTTTTGCCTCCCACCACTTAATAAGGTTGCAAAAAATGCGCATTTTATTAAATAATGCCGTAAAAATATATAATCTTTATTTTATGCGTATTTATTATATTTTTTAATTAATTTTATTTAATTAAATATAATAATATATTTTTTATATATTTTTTAAACTTTTTTTTAGCTAGCTTTTAAGGCTATATTTTAAAGATTTTTATCGTTTTTATTTTCGTTTTATAATAATAATATATTTTAAAGCTATCGTAACCTTATTTTTTAAGCTTTTTTTATTAAAATAACGATAATTTAAAGTTATAAATTAAATTTTGCTATTAAAAAATAATTTAAAACGTTTTTAAATTTAAATAAATAGCGTTATATTTATTATAACCACGATATTATAAATTAAATAAGGTTTATAAAGCGCTATTTTAATTTTAATTGCCCTTTTTTTTAAAGCTATTTATAATAATAAATTATAATTAATCGTGTTTTTTTTAATAAATAAGCTTCTTAAATTATTTTTTATTTATAATTAACTTATAATTAAAAATATATTATTTATAAATAGTTTATAAAAGCCGCTTTTATTAAAAGTTTATTATATAAAGTTTTTTTAAAATAAATAAATTTAATAAGGCTTTTTAGCTATTTAATATTAATTATAAAAAATTAAATCGAAGTTTAATTAATAAAATATATTTAAATTAAATTTATAAAAAGTTTATTAA
Source organism: Xylariomycetidae sp. FL2044 (assembly GCA_022376275.1). Taxonomy (NCBI): domain Eukaryota; kingdom Fungi; phylum Ascomycota; class Sordariomycetes; species Xylariomycetidae sp. FL2044. Next base: position 437,749 of record JAJNOH010000028.1, on the reverse strand, counting down.
ATAAATAAAAAAATTAATTATTAATATAGTAATTATTACCTTAATTTTTAACGTTTTTAATAATGTAGCTTTTTATCGTATTTTTAATATCTTATTTTAATTTTTAAATTATAGCTTTTTTTATTAAAAAACGATCGATATTAAAAAATATTTATTTATAGCCTTTAAATATTATAAAATTATTATTATTAACACGACCGATTTTATTAATAATAAAAATAAGCTTTATAAAATTAAAGGTTTTTATATAAATATTTATAATATTATAAAAGTTATTTATAAGCTTTTTAAAAAAAATTTACGATTTATATATATTTAATATATTATTTATAATTTTTACGATTTAAATTTATTAATTAAAAATATTTTTAAATTAATAAATTGCGAGCAATTTTATTTATTTTTCTTTTAACTTATTATATAAATAAAAGTTATAAAAAACTATTTTTAAAATTGCTATTTTTATTATCATTTTTTTTAAACCGGTAAGTTTTAATATTCCCGTTTTTAAATAATATAAAAAACCGCGTATAATCGTATATAAGCTTTAATTATCGCTATAATAATATAATAAAATATATACTATAAAAATTATAAATATATACTCGAAATAAAAAGCGCTTTAATTTTTTATATTATTAAAAATAATATTTATAAAAAAAAGATTCGTTAATAAAATTATATTAAAATTAATAAAAAGCTATTTATAGCTTTAATTATAATTATTAATAACGATAATTTTTAAAAAAACTTAAAGATTTTATTAAAAGATTTTTATTTTATATTATAAAATTATCGTTAATTTAAAAGCAAATGCTTTATATATTAAATATATTATTAAAGAATAATTTAATATTAAGCGAGCGTAATAATAATAATAATTTTATATAATAATTAATAAATAATAAGCTTATTAAATCACGCTAATTAATTAAATAGCTTAATTTTTAAATTTTTAAACTATTTTTAAACTTTTAACGTTATTTATTTATTAATAAATCTTTAATTAATTATTAAAACACGCGTTTAATAATTAAAAATAGCATATATAATAAAAATTTAACGCTTTTAAAAATAAATATAATAATTACGTTTTTTATATTATTAATTATAAAAGCTTTAATAAATTAATCGATTTATAATTTACGATAAAAATATATTATAATTATTTTATTAAAATTACGATTAACTTTTTTTTAATAATTAATAATTTTATATTAAAAAAAACGTGCTTTTTTTATTAATAATATTATTTATAACGCTAATTATAACCTTATAAGCGTTAAAAAAGCTAATAAATCCACTTTTATTTATATAAATTATCGAGCTTTAAAAAGATTAAAACTTAAACGGCTTAATAATTTAACGAAAAATAAAATTAAAAAATTAAAAATAATAATAATTTTATAAAATTCGAGCGTCGATAATAATATTATAAAATTAATGGTTTTTAAAATAAAAATAATTTATTTATAATATTAAATTAAATAAAAAAATAATTTAAATCGAAAAATAATAGTTTAATATAATTAAATAGCTTTATAAATTAATTTAAAAATTATTTAAAAGCTTTAAAAAACATAAAAATAAAAAATAAAATAAATAACACTTTTTTTATTAAAATAATAAAATTTTAACCTTTTTCACCGCCTTTTTAATCGGGTAATTTATATAAGGAAAATGCATTTTTTAAAAAAGTGCGGTTAAAATGTAAAAAGATATAATAAATGTAAAAATGTTTTAAAGCATTTTGCAACCCTACCACTTAGTAACCTTAGACTAGCCCGTGCAGCTACCAGACTAAGTAGCTACCTTCTACTTCGTACACATGCAACCTTCCAGCAATAATTCATCATTTCCATCGGCCCCAGAGCTGTATTATGAGCATGGCACCTGAGAGAGATAGTCTCCTGGATCTCGAGAAACATAAGGAGCAGCTGGAAGGACATGTCGAAAAGCTCTCCAATGCTTTGGATCATTGGTGCCAGTTGAGGGACGAGTATGAAGCCTTGAGACTGCCTGTCAAGTCTTTGTCGCCTCAGTCCCTCCCGAAAGACCGGGCAGCTGTTCGCCAAGAGCATCAAGGCCAACTCTTGAACGACAAGGACCTAGCTGAAATATTCGGGAAAAATGACTCCAACCCGCCCACTCAGATAGTGAATCTCATCACCCACCGTCTCGATTACGTCTCGCGCAACATCGAGAACCTCGAGAAGCAACTCGAAGCCTCCCAAGACAAACTCGCTGCTGTCACCGTCGTTAGCAACCCATATGTCGGCGATGATGACGGATTACCCATCACCGAAATCCTCGAAGAACTGGACGATGACGATAATGTATTATCCTACACTCTACGGCGACCGGGAGAAGCCCAGCCTCAACTTGTCGAGGCCTTGGAGAAAGCCGGTGTCGAGGATATTCACCCACCTTTGCAACGAGAGTCGGAGAGCCCACGCAAAGAAGCTAAACCGCTGTCAACACTGGGGAACATCCCCAGCCCTCCCCAATCCGCACTCCCCACACCGTCCCAGGCCGAAGAGACCTCTAGCAAAGAGACCACGGCCGAAGAAAACACGACCAAGAAGAAGAGCGTCTCATTCAGTGTAGATACGAAGCCGGCCGCACCGGACGATACGCCGAGCGACACCTCCAAGCAGCTCGAAGATATTCTTTGCAAAGCTCAAGAACAGCAGGACATAATTACTGATCCAGTGTTCCCCGCCGACGAGTCACCTGAAGACTCGTCACTGCGGGAAGACATGATCCGGTACAATAAACAGACGATGGAGTACGAAATGGCCCCCATCGTCGCCGAGTTGCAACTCGAGGAGGGATCCGAGGACGATGGCTTCGACACCGACGATTACAGCGAGGACGATGACGAAGAAGAGGAGGGAAATGAGGACCAGTGGGGCAGGTCGACCTCTAATGTTGTGGATGACGATTGGAAGCGCCAGATGCTGGAGCTCAAGGAACGCCTGGGCAGGCATACGTTTGGTACAGGCGAACCTCACAGCCAAGACAATGGCCAGACCGATCCAGACAGTATCGATGAAGGCATCGGCCGCATAACCATTCGGAAAGAAGCAGTGGCTGACACCCCTGCTGGCCAAGCTCCCACGACCGATGACATTCGGGAATCGAAGAAGAGTGTTAGGTTCGCCCCGAGTCTCGACATCGCCGACGACCTCAAATCAGACGTACCTCATAACGTTCCGCATACGCCGGCACAGGAAGAAGTAAATCCAGTATCCGATGTCATGGAGCGGACCAGCAAGATTCGCACCCCGACCCTGGCGCCGACGGAGAAGAAGAGCGTATCGCGCTTCCGTCAGGGCCGGGTCAACGACAAGCCAGCTATCGCGCCCGAACGTCCGGTCGACACTACCAGGTATGCGCCCACGGGGCCCGAGGGCAAGATCATAGCGACTTCGGTTCTGGAGCGCGAGTCCTCCTCGGAGGCCAGGGAACCGGACGACTTGGACGCCAACCTCCTGCACCAACAGGTCGCGGAGGAGTACCACAAGATGCGCAATAAGCTCATCCACCGGCAGGGAGGGTTCATGAAAGAGGATGAGCAACCTGTTACGCCCGTCGTCGCCGACGAGGAGGAAGGGGAGCGGAAACGGATGAGTAGGTTTAGGGCGGCACGGCTCGCTAGATCATAGGGTCGAGTGGTCTACAGAAGCAGTAGCTCCAATGCTGACCTTCCATCTTGGTTCACCCGGGGCTCACACAGCCCCGCCCGATTTGGAACTCCTGTGCAAGTGACAGGCCATTTCTCGTCTCTGTATCCACTGCCGTCTGATCACGGACTACCTCCCCATGGGTCATGCCGGGGCCAGGACCTACGCCTCCTCGCAGATAACCCTCGAGGTGAGTGATCTCAAGCTGCGACGAGTAATTCTACCGGTCATGACGAGATTTGAAGTAGGTTTTATTTCTTGTCTCCTACCAAGTTATCCTCGGGTGCACCTTTCACGGAACGCTCAATCTGACAATTGATGCGTAGCGGCTCTTCAATCTGCTATGTCATTACTCGCGATTCCAATATTGATTCGCAGGGCTCTCTGATGCCTCTACCCTTGGTTTTCTCCTCCATGGTTCTGGCTATTCGTTTCACCCTGTACATTTATTTATCAGACCAAAAACTATTCATCTTCGCCTATTATATTTTTGTTTTGCCAGCCTGCTGACACCTAGCCTAGATCAAAGACTGCGTAGGGTAGGTCCAGGTTGGCGGTCTAGGGGCCCGGTTCCCCACCACCTGGTTTCCCTGTAAGGACCATCTCGCAACTAGAGTTTTCCCTCTGGTTTCCTGGGAAGGCTAGTTCATCTTGGCATTGCTGAAGTCCATCTCCGGGTGTTGTTCCTGAAACTTCTTTAGGATATCGGCCTTCTTCTGGTCTTCCGAGGTGGGCAGCCCCATCTCCTTCTGTCTCTGATCGTACATCATCTTCTCGACCATGCCGCGGGTGTCGCCGTCGAGGTCCGAGAGCTTGCTGTTCTCGGGCTGGATCTTGGTGACGTCGATCTTGGGGGCCGAGGTCACGACGTGAGGCCACCACTCCATCTTGTTGATCTTGTCGAGGTGGATCTCGATGGTCTTGGTCCCGTCTGGCGCGGAGGTGAGGGTCCAGGTCGAGTCTTCGGTATGGATGGGACGGAAGAGCTCGCCCTGGCCGTGGCGTTAGAGTGCCGGGTAAGCACAGCTGAAAGGTAAGGGAAAACCTACCTGGATAAGGGGATCCTGACCCTTGATGGCGGCCTTGAGGGTCTGTTTCTTAAGCTCGATAACCAAGTCCCGCGCCTTCAAGTTGCCGGGGATGGTGATATTGACGTCTATCTCGCCGATCGTCTGGTTCCACTTGTATGGCAGGGCGTCTTGTTCGGCGGCCTCCTTCGCTCGGGCGGCGGCTTCTTGCTCGGGAGTGAGATCTGTACAAGGGGGGTGTTGTTGCGTCAGCTACCGTAGCTTCCCGCTCAGAATTTCGAGTGGGAGTCGAAATGCAACGTTGTTGGTAGCAAGCCACACATACCGTTATCAGCCATATTATATATCAAATTTTTGTGTCAGTCAAATACTATGGTGCCTGCCTGCCTGCCTGCCGACGTAGTGAGAGGGAGAAGAAGTTATTGTTTGGAATCGTCGGTCTAGGAGGGGTTGCATGCATGAAGGAGGCGGGCTGGCGGGGAGCTCTTCAAGGTTCTCTTCTTTTTTTTGGTTATCAGCTTATCTGACGTATCTAGTCTAACCACCTTGGGGTAGGTACCCATATAATATTCCGACTAAGGGTTGGACGGAGCATTCAAGGTGAGGCTCATATTGCATAAGCAGCTGAGGAAGTAGCGGCTATAATGATCGTCACTCGAATATGCAATCGAAGCTCTAACCTCCAATATTTCAAGACGCTTTGATCTCGCAAACTACATACCAGGGTCGAGCATCGATCAACTCCCTCCACATTACAAACCTGAGGTAGGTAACTAACAACTACCTACCCAGGTCCGTACTCACCCACCCAAGTTAGCCACTCGACTGACTGACTCACTTCGCCCTCTACAGAGATCTTCGAAAGATCTTCGAAAGATCTGAGTCTTGCCTTTTCCGAGCCACGAGAAGTCCACCTCCCATTAGATGGGACGAGACACTAAACTCGTTATCCTATTCTCGACACGACCATCCCCACCGTCGACGCCACTACCACCAACACCACCATGTCCCGCAAACCGCCCTCCTCCAACGCCCACGCCAAGGCCTCGCCCGCCGGCGGTGGCGGCAGTACCATCAGCTCGCTAGCGCCGTCGTCGTCGATCCCGGACGACTTCTGCCCCGTGTGCAAGCGCGTCAAGTACCTGAACACGGACATGGAGTTCCTGATCAACCCGGAATGCTACCACCCGATGTGCAGCCAGTGCGTGGGCAACATCTTCAAGAACGGGCCGGCCCAGTGCCCGTACGCGAGCTGCGACAGAAAGCTGCGGCAGCGCGGGTTCCGGTCCGCCTTCTTCGGCGACCTGACGGTCGAGCGCGAGGTCGACATCCGCCGCCGCGTCCAGGCCGTCTTCAACCGCGCCGAGGACGACTTCGAGACCCTGCGCGACTACAACGACTACCTGCAGACGGTCGAGGACCTGACGGCCGACCTGATCTCCGGAGGGGACGAGGAGCGCAAACGCGCCGAGGGCCAGCTGCTCGCCTACGAGCAGCAGCACCGCGCCGACATCGAGAAGAACCGCACGCGCGGCCGCGACGCCGAGACCCGCCGCCGCCGCCGCGACGCCGCCGAGGCCGAGGCCGCGCAGGCCCGTCGCGTCGAGGAGCGCCGCGAGGAGGAGCGCGCCCGCGCCGAGGAGGCCACGACCAACGCCGAGGTCATGGAGGCGCTGGCGCGCGGCGAAAGCGGTTCGGCCGCCGAGATCCAGGCGCGCATCCTGGCGCGCAAGCGCGCGCGCGTCGCCGAGATCGCCGGATCCCACTTCCCCAGCCTTCTGGACGGTCCGTCAGTTAATAACATGCTCTCCATCCGCGGTCTTCGGGACAAGACGAAAGACAACCTTCATGATGCGGACCAGGGGCCCTACGACCCGTTCGCGGGCCTGGACCTGGCGCCCTCGCGCTACACGCTGCACCCGGACGACGGCGGCGACGGTTACGGCGTTCGCGGGTACGAGAACCCGTGGCTCGAGAAGGCGCACACGCTCGACGACCACCGGGTCCCCGGGTACAGTCCGCGCGAGTACATCGCGCGCGCCCTGTTCGACTGCTTCGCGGGGCTGGGCGTCTCGGTCGCGGACGAGAAGGCCGCGGACCAGAGGGTCGTCGGCACCGTGGGCGCGAGGGACGCGGCGGCGATGAATCGGACGAGTGGTGGGGTTGGGGTTAAGATGGAGGTGGATGATGTGTTTGTGTGAGTGGAGAGGAATGAAAGATACTTTCGGAAGGGAAAAGGGGGGTAAAGGGGAAAACCAAAAAAAGGGGGAAGTGGAAAAGGAGTGCATTGACGGATGAATGGAGGCATATCACTACTACCTCTACCTCGTCCTCATAAGGGTTCTTTTTTTTTTTTTTTTTTTTTTTTTTTTTTTTTTTTTTTCTCTCAACAAACGGGTTGCTCTTCTGTTGTTTTTCTCTCTGCATAGCGGGCGGCGTTTAGGTTTTACAGGTTTACAGGTTAAAAGGTTCACAGACAAGGTTCAACTTTCATATACAGGCTCAGGCTCAGGTTTAGGTTCCGATACAGATACAAAAAATATGAAACCCACAAGGGGCAACTCAAGGGCCTTCTTCACACGGCGAAAATCTCTTCCCCCTTTCTTTCTCTCTTTTGCTTTTTCGTGGTTGAGTCCTCCTATTTCACTGTCCCATCCCATGCCGCTCGATCAATCGATGGATGGATGGTCATCAAAACTCTTGTGGTGTTATTATGACTAACTTACTACATAGACTATTTCTACTATTTACTATTTACTACTACTATTTTTACTATTTACTACTACTATCTTTACTATGTACTAAGACTAATGCTAGGTTAGATACCTTGTAGATACCGACTAAATATCCCGACCTGGTTATTCATACGCCATCTTCTTTATTCGAAAGTGTCTGTTGTGAAAAAAATAAAGCGCGGTCGTGATCCTATAGCTGGAGACGTATTATTTGGTCCATGATTACTCATTTGCCTCTTTTTTTTGGTCTGGCCGGCTTAAGCCCAATAACTTGTCAGGAGAGAGAGAAAGAGGAAGCGGGAACGGACTGGCCCGAGTGAGTTTTATATAACTTGAGCCATATCTCTCTCCGTCCCCTCTTCTCTACCCTTCAAACGTCGGTCATTTCTGGTTTTCCCTTCCCCCAGCTGATACGTGGACGAACCTACACTACCACCACCGCACCGTCTGGTTTCAAGTGGCAAACCCCCTTTCCCTGGCCTTGCCTTGCCCTGAGATGCTTTCGTTCATGGAACAGGTCCGTCATGAAGAGGGAATAAATAAATAAAAAAGTAGAAAGAGAATCCAATCAACGCCTCGCTAAATGCGTGTTTTCCCCAGTCCTCTACCAACCCACGTCAAAAAGGGGGACTTGCACACCAGTAAAGGTCACGTGGTTTTCGTGCCCCACTCGACACATATAGACCTTATCCCCGTGGTTATTGCTGCCACGGCGTCTGTGTCGTAGGCCGAGGGAACACGGGGACCGTTTGTAATTGATCCAAACCTCCTCCCATGGGCTGTTGCGAATGCTGCCAACCCATGCCCGTTTGGTGGTTGACAAAGGTACCTTGCCTGAAGGGGTTGGTGCTTCCCGTGGGCTGAGGCATGAGACCTGCACTCGTCTGGGGGCGTTGTGCTTGATTTTGCGCTGGGGCGAAGTTTTTGGCGAATGGGTTCGTTCCTGTCGCCATTGGCTGAAGCGATGCGGGCGGTTGTATCGGAGCCTGCGTCTGGAACGTCGAGCTCGACGGTGGGTTCGAGAATGGTGTTTGGGCTTGAGGTGATGTACGGGCGAATGGGTTGGTCGACTGCCGGACTAACCCGCCGGTCTGGTTCTGTGGGCTTGTGGGAGAGGAGAAGGTGGAAGCTGTGTTGTTAGACATCCCCGTAGGATTTGCCATCATCATAGACGCCCTGAAAGGATTGGTTGGCTGTTGACCTTGCAATGGCGAACCATTTTGGAGACCAGTCTGCACAGGGAGCGAAAGGGCCCCGCTTTGGAAAGACGCAACCGAATCTTGCGGGATAGAGGACAGGTTACCCGGCATGAAGGGTGATTGTTGGGAGTATCCGCCGAAACCTGTGCCAGTGAAGCCGGGTTGGGGTTGGTTGGGATATTGCTGTTGCTGCGACGAGGGCGAGAAAGCACCGACATTCTGCTGTTGAAAGGGGCTATTGTTAGGGAACCCAGTCGGCTGAGGAACAAACCCGACAGCTTGCGGAGGAGCGGTCTGTTGTTGCATACCATACGGCGTACTCGACGGCCACGGGTTACCGGTGTTCAGCTGGCCTAGCTGTGCCTGGGGGTTTGGTTGTACAGCCATAGTGGTCTGGTTCTGTTCGATGGAGTCGAAGAAGTCGATCAGGTCCGGATCTGGGCCCTTGGTCGGCTCCGGGGCCTTCGAGGTGCTGCTGGTAGAGGACCCATTCGCGTTCTGGAACATGGCTAGCTTTCCGGCCTGTACTCTCGAGTCCGCTGCACCTTTGTCACTCTTGGACGCTCCAGCGCCCCCTTTCTTCTTGGCATCGAGCTCGGCGAGGTATTGTCTTCGGTGAATTTCGAAGTCGGGATCTTTCAGGTAATCCTCAAGCTGTCGGCGGAGATTGATGGGGGCGTGCTTCAGCTTTGGAACTTCGACCCTGGTGTGAGGTTCCCACTGACGAGCCACGGCCAGATACTGGACCACGTAGTCGGTTTGCCGTGTGAAGTTGCGGTAGATATCCATAGCTCGTTCCGCATCTGGTCTCGACATCTCAAAAAAGTGCCCTGAATCACGATTAGTCTCTGGGGGCATGGACAGTCTTCCCCCCTTCCTAGGTTGACCGGTTACTTACCCAGGATGTTGATCATAGCCTGGTTCAGGACCTGGAAGAGGGCTAGGAGGTCGAGGACCAGCAATCTGAAAACAGTGATAGTGATTTCGTTCTCGGGATCCTCGAGAACCTGGCAGATGGTCAGCCTTAAGCGCGGAACGAGGGGACATGGTGTACCACGAAGACGTACATCACATTTCAGGAGGGCCGTCAGTTGGTGTTGGACCACCTCGGTTTCGCGGAGTAGTCCCTTGTCGACGGACAACTTCTCCAGCCTAGTCTCCTTCGCGCGAACCCAATCGACCTTGGTATCTTTGAACGCCCGTGTTCGTTCTGCTAGATAGGCGGCATAATGACGGATATTCCGGCCCTGGATCTGGGCTGGTAAGGATTAAGCAAGCCAGTCAGTCAAAAAAGGGGGCGTTCGGTTGGTTGGGCTTCGTACCATCTGTGAAGGAGCTGATGGCTAGCATATTCCGGTGCTTAGCCAGGTAGGCTAGGGTGGCGTCAGGGGAGCCCTCCCTGATCATCAGGTGTATTGTGATCAAGCTCTTGAAGACGACGGTCCACGTAGAATCGCGTAAACGGAACTGGAGCGCCCTGAAGATTTCACCGACCCCAGCCTCCCCTGCATGCGTAGCGACGAGGATGTGCTCGATGTATTTCGTCTTCGGGGGCGCGGCCTAGGCGAGAGAAGGACGGTCAGCGATGCAGAGCGTGGGTTAGAGACTGGGTAGCGAGTGGCGCCCAACCATGGACGTCAGGCATACGCACCTTGATCTTGGTCGCGCCCTTCACGGACTTCTCGAAGGAGCTCGACATGATTATATACGAGGGGCAAGTCGAGTACAGACAGAGCTCAGATGGTGCAGCAGGTGGTGCTGGAGAATGGGTTGGACGGTGGTGGTGGTGGTGGTGGCGGCGGTGGTGATTCGAGCAGGTCGCATAGACAGTTCGTCGAGCGTGTTACTTTACAAAGGACGAGCGTCGGTCCGGGCGGAACTGCGACGTCAGAGAGCGGCAGAGAGCGGTAGAGAGCTACTTGATCGACGCAGCAGCAGTGGTAACAAGTGAGTGGATGGCTGATGGAAGAAACATTGGTGAAGAGAGCCCGGTTATGACATTTCGACGGTACGCGTCTTATTACGGCCAGGTTGGTAGAGCGCTACTGGAGTCCACGGGTATGGATGGATATGGCTACAGAGTAAAGTCGGGTATGATAGATAGAGATATCGGGTAGCCGGGCAATGGAGAAGAACTCTTGAGACGTGCTTCTCCTGTGACGATTGCTCGTTTGGATCTGTGAGAATATATGGACGCGCCGGTTTTTCGAGAGGGGGGAAGGGAACTATTGCCTTGCGAGCTGAGAGGTGTAGGTAGTCTAGGTATGATATTAGGGGTGGATGAGCAAGGAGAGAAATAATCACAATCATGTAGGTACGAAGTACTTCGTACAAAGTACGGAGTCCGGAGTAGTAGCTGAGTACATGTAGCACATGCTTGGAGGTGGTGAGTGGTAAAGTACCTCATTTCAGGTGCCATCACCTACCTACCTACCTAGGTAGGTAGGTATACTTATCGGGGCCTCGGGGTCGGTCAGATCGGCCTTTTTGGTGCACGCAGGTACCGTATTGAACCCTCCCCGCTGGTACTGCTAAGTTTTCTTGCAAGTACGAAGTACTATGTGACAAATGGATGTCCATGTACGAGGCTATTACGATTTTTTTTTTAATGGTCTGCGTGTAATCTCCTTTCCCACCAAGGTTGGTAGAGAGATATACTATTTTCTGTAGGAGATGCGATATTGGAAGATTTGCTGCTGGTTGAAGATCGCAGGATAGGTATGGTGGGATGACGACAGTTGGGCATATTCAGGTTAGACCATGAAATGGGCTGGTTGCACCCACGCAGCTACATATCACATCAAAGTACCTAGGTAGGGATCAAGATATTGTGGCATAATTTTATAGACTCCAACTTCTATTTCTAATTTGGATCAGCAGCCGCAAATCCACTGACACTCCCAACAACATGAAGTGACGGATTGCATCTATGGATAAACCACTGAGGGGGTAAGGGAAGGGTTTCGCCATATACATTGAGCACCAAGGCAAGTTCGAAATCCACACTCGTGGATCTGGCAAATGGCGCTGTAACGATGACCATTCCAATATTCAAATATATATCAGAGTTGCCGTTCTCGCGTCCGATGTTAAAACAAGGTCGAGTTGTGTCGAACGCTTAGTTCATGATTCCAAGCTTCACAGTCGCAACAGAACCACTTGAGCCTCCCGAAGGAGGAGAGTTCTGAAGCTTCCGGAGGAGGAAGACATCATATTATGCACGCGGCTTTCATCATCTGCAAGGAAGAAGATGCATGTTAGTAATCGACGACCAGATTGCGGACGGACATCTCCAGGGCTGTTGCGGAAGACTCACTTTGATTTGAATTGGAAGGATGAAGAAAGAAGAAAAGAAGAGAAGGAGGAGAGACGGTCCCCACGACACGATAACTTTTAAAGACCTGCCAGCCTGCCACTGCCACAGCTACAACTTTTCGGTGGGTCCAGCTTATCCACGTAAAATACCTTTTAGTTATATAAAGTAGTTCTAGCTATGTATGTGCATATCTATGTCTGCATACTCTCTATGTGCAAGGTTCTCCTTGCAAATCTCATTCGACTCTGACTGTGGCACCACTACTAATAATAATATAATAATAACAACCTGCAGACTTATTACATGAGAGGCGCCTCATAAGAGCACAAAAACTCCCTTGTTTTCCTTCTGTATAACATGAGGGGCTAATTGACGGCTTCAAGGAGACAAAAATACAGACACTGAGGCCTCAGGACTCATGGTCAGGCTACCTATCACCACCACCTTACCGAGGATCGCCTCGAGATGCCTCCTGGCGGCCAAGGGGCGCCTGTCTTCAACTCAACAAACCCAGATTGTCAGGAGGTCTTTACATAACGAGCGGTTGGATGATAACAATTCCACCGACCCCGGCATAGTCCAAGATCAAGACCCGAGATGGGATACTTTCAAGAGCTATTGTAAATACTATCTCATCCCTTCCGCCCAACCCACAGCTGATCTCATCTTTTCACCATCCAGTTTCTTTACCCCACGCCACAACTCAGTCGGCGTTCGAGCACGGCGTTGATGTGACTGTGCATGGCTTCCTGGCCAAGCGGAGGGACAAAAGTGCCAACCTGAGCTTCTGTGATCTCACGGCCACGACTACAAGCCTTGACCAACCCTTGCAGATAGTCTCGGCCTGGCAGGAGGAGGGATCTCTGCAGCATACCGCCCACCAGCTCCTGAGGTCTGCCCCTGCCCACAGTCCTGTGTGCGTCGTAGGCACCCTACAGAAACGCGACGAAGATGCCTCCTCTGCTGTCCGCCATCAGAAATCTTCGTCCCCCCCTCGGCCTTCCACGACCAAGTGGGATATCAAGCTACGGTCAATCCAATTACTGAACACCTTTCCTAAAGATATCATCGTCTCGAGGGATGCAGTATGGCCGCCAAAGTCTCGTCACCTTCAGCTCAGATTCGACCCTCTTCTCCGCGAGAGGCTGCGCCTCCGCCAACTGCTTACATCTCGAATTAACAAGCTCCTGCGCAGCCATCGCTTCCTCGAGGTCGAAACCCCTCTTCTCTTCAAGTCCACTCCAGAGGGCGCTCGTGAATTCCTCGTTCCTACAAGGCGCGAAGGCTATGCCTACGCGCTGCCCCAGAGCCCTCAGCAGTACAAGCAGATACTCATGGCCGGCGGTATTGCCAGGTATTTCCAGTTTGCCAAGTGCTTCCGAGACGAGGACCATCGCGCCGACAGGCAACCCGAATTCACTCAGGTATGTCCCCTGCGCCCCCAGCTGCATTTCCTTCTTCATCTCCCCGTTCCTAATCTCATAGGTAGCTTGACCTCGAGATGGCTTTCGAGACCAGCCAGGGCGTGAGACTAGAGGTTGAAAAGATAATCAAAAGTATATTCCAGTTCTTAGAGGAGTTTTACGTCCCTTATGATATCAATGGTACCCGGCATCCTATCAGGTCAATGTCTTCAGACAAATCCAAAACGTACCGGAAGGGCCAGGAGGACAAAAGCACCGACGGCCATGAGTCTGCCACCCCTGCTGGTTCACGTGGCTATAAATTTGGCAAGCCTCGCTTTCCTCGTATGTCTTATGATTATGTCATGAGCGCTTTCGGTTCAGATAAGCCTGATCTTCGAATGCGGCAACCGTATGTATCGCATGTAGGTCTTTGCTTGTATTTACCTCCGTCGCTGCGATGCGATCTATCGGGCTAACGATGACTAGATCTGCCGTATAGACGGATTTCTCGCCCCGGACTTCATCAGCATGATCACGGACCTGGAGAATCCCATTGTGGATGCCTGCAAATTCCGGCTCGGTGAACTCTCGCCCTCCGAGAGTGGTCAGTTCATCCGCGACTTCATGGACACGCTTCCCTCGAGCCCACTCAAGCTGAGTCCCGGAAGCTCTCCGGGCGTATTCGTGTTCGACTCGAGCAAGCCCCTCCAGGGCCTGTCCGCTCTGGGCCACGAAGCGGCCGGCCAGCTTGGCGCCCTACAGACCGAGCACTGGCCTGCCTGCGAGGATGGTGATATCATCATCGTGCAAGCACGCAAGAACGCGCCCTTGCAGGGTGGATCTACCGACATGGGGAGGCTTCGAACGGCAATTTATGAGACTGCCATCGCGAAGGGTCATCTGCCCAGAGATCACTCGTTCAAGTTCCTCTGGGTCTACGACTTCCCCCTCTTCACACCGCAGGGAGATGACCCCGGCCAAGGAGGGGCCGCGGGCTTTTCCGCTACTCATCACCCCTTCACGGCGCCGAAGAACCCTAAAGATTTCGACCTGCTGAAGACTGATCCGCTCAAGGCCAGGGCCGACCACTACGATCTCGTCGTCAACGGGGTGGAGCTGGGCGGCGGAAGCCGCCGTATCCACATTGCCGAGGTTCAGGAGTACGTCATGAGAGATATCCTCAAGATGACCGACCAGGGCATAAGCCAGTTCTCGCATCTCATCGAGGCGCTGAGGGCGGGCTGTCCGCCGCACGCCGGTTTCGCGTTCGGGTTTGATCGACTCATGGCCGTGATTTGCGGTGTTCCCTCGGTCAAGGACGTCATTGCCTTTCCCAAGAGCAACAAAGGCGAGGATCTACTCGTCGGCAGTCCGACCAAGACAACCCCAGAGCAGCAGGCGGCATATCATCTGTCCAGAACGGGTCAGTGAGCGGTGCTCAACGTCGTACGCAGAAGCGGCTGGAGTGTAAACTACGATCATGTACCATACGTGTATATTACCCATCCTAAACATGTAAGATATCGGCGGCACATGATGTCTAGAACATTGTACATTTTAAGACTCACGCCGCCCCCCACACAGGGCTCTCTAGAAATGTAAATTCGAAACTTGCCGGTTGCACTTTTTGTCTTCCATCCATGGCAGTGACATGGGAAAAGACCCTTGACCTAACTGATCATTCGAACTTCACGCATAATGCTTCGAAGGAAGCACTCTCTCTAATCATATTTGAAAACCAAGTATATTCCAACAAACATTCGCATACAGTTACATCAACCTGCTAATCAGGCTTCAATCATAACTTGAGTTTAAAACAAATTTGCAATCAAACTTCCAATGTATATCCCACAACCGCTTCCCCATTTACCGCCTCATCCATATATATCCTACACAAAGCCGCAGACACGTCACACAATCCAAAGCATATCTTTTCTTTCCCCTCCTCTTTCCTTTTTTCTTCATTCTTCTTATTGTGTTTCACTCGGGAACCACGCGCCGAGTCGAGCTCCGGCCGTCGTTCTCCGGCAGGCCCTCGTCGTCGCCGGGCTCGCGGTACGTGCCCGAGGGCTTGGCGGCGCCGCGCGTCCTGCCGCCTTCCATGATGTTGGACGAGTCGATGGCGTCGTTGTCGTCACGGGCTGTGATTTATTTATAGTGTAAGTATAACTGGTCTTTTTCGTATTATAATGATAAATAAATAGTAAGTAGTAGGGGGCTGAACCGGTGGGAGAAAGAAAGAAAAAAAGAAAGAGGAGGGGAAGTTGAAAAGGAGACGGGGGAAGAAGAAGGGAAGGGGGGAAAGGTGGGAAAGAAAAGAAAGAAAAGGTGGGAAAAACACATACTCAGCTGCTCATCCGTATCGGCCTTGACCCCGTCGACGGGATCCTCGATGCGCTCCTGGTCCGAGACGACGGGGACCTCTTCGCTCTTGTGGCCCGGGCGCGAGACGTACGAGTTCTCGGTGACGCGGCCCGAGGGGGCTTCGTTGTCGTAGGTATCGTTGCCGTAGGAAGACATGTTTTTTACTTGGGGTTTAAAGGGGGTGGTGGATATGGGTGGCTGTAGATAGGATATAGATAGGTAGATAGATGATGAGTCTGAGTGTTTAGATTTTGCGTTGGGGAGGATAGAGATAGAGGAGAACGTATAATCCAGAGCAGTGGAAACAGGAACTTCATCCGGATCTTTATATGCCATGCCCATGCCCATCTAGCAGTGTGTGACTACGATATCATCATATACGCCCCCTCCCTTCTTCTTTCACCTTCTTTCGTCTCCTCTCCACCACTCCTTTGACAGCTAAAAAGTAAGTAAGTACCTACCTCACAGCGCGTCATACCATACGCGATAGGTATAGTAGTCTACCTACTACACGCGACGTTGTTGTTTCTTCTTCTTCTTCTTCGCATGCGGTTGGTACTTACACCTAGGTAGTACTCGCCCCCCTTTATTGCGTCATTGAATACATCGTGACGTTCATGAATCATCATCATCATCCAAACTTCCCCAGCCACCAATCAACGCCCAAACCAGACAGCATAACTAGGTATCGATCCCGTTGCGGCTGAAACAAAGGGATAAAAAAAAGGAAGCGGAAGCCTTTTAGTCTCGACTTGGTACTACACTAGTCGCGTATCGACATCCATCCCCTTCTTATTAGGGGGTAGGTGCTTAGATCTAATCTATCAACAAAGCATTGTCCCCGTCCTGATCATATTATTCATCTGGGTAACCTAAACCAAACATGGACTTTTCAGATGAGATAGGGAGATCGGAAATCGGGAAGGCTAACAACAACACTCGATCTTTAGTAAGTATCATTGTTTGACAGGTCCTACTTGGGATACCCAAGTATCGAGTAAGTACTAATTCATCACCAAGCAGTTGTTGGCACGACTACCGCAAAGATCGTTGATCGTCCGGCATATTCTGCATGCGTTTCCCCATGCCCTAAGTTGGAACCAAAAAAAAGGTCGAGTTATCCTTGCGATTCACCTATTGATATGCATGATCCTTCTCCGGCATGGATAGGTAATACGTGATGGCTCATCATCGATCGGAATACCAAGCATCTGGGAAAGTGATCTGTCGGAGTTGGCTCACAATCGCATCTCCTAGCGATCTACCCCAAAACCCCCATGTTGCGAGCAAGGCTAATGAACTAGCCTCGGGATCGGGGATTGATGCATGTACCTACTATGGTCTGGTCAGGTCAGGTCAGGTCAGGTCAGGGCTAGTTTCGATTCTCATTCAATTCGTACTCTATGCCATGAATTCAGGGGGGGTATCGTATTCTTTGTCCATCCATCCATCCATCCATCCATCCAGTCCTAACCACTCGAACGAGACGGCCCTGCTGCATCGCTTCTTCCCTGGGTTTCGTTCCAACTCTGCATGCTCTCCTCGAGCGCACGCTTCAGTTCCTCGTCATCATCAGCCGTCCCTGCATCATCGGGAGCGCCCCCTTCCCTCTGCTTGCCCCGCGCTTTCTGGTATGCGGCCTCGGCGAGGCTTTGTTTCTTGACGTACTCTAGCACGACCTCCTCTTCTGATTTCATGGTAGACGCGCGGGCGATTTGCTCCTTGTGCTCCCGCTCCGATTCCTCGATGGCTTGCCTGAGGAGCTCGTCTTCACTACCTGGAGGCTTGCCATGGTCTGCCTCGGAAGCCGCTATTGCTCTTCGGAGCTCCTCGTCCTCGTCTTCATCCCTCCCCGGTGGTCTTTCGTTGCCTTGCTTTTGCATTGTTTGCGACGCTTCGATCGCTCTCTTGTATTCCTCGTCATCTTCGGGACCAGTGGTCAAATCGGTCTGCGACCTCTCCAGCGCACGTTTCATCTCATCATCAAACGTATCAGGCTCATCAGGATGCTGCATATGACTGCCACCATATTGTCCTTCAGCCATGCTAAGCTGCACAGCTTGTTCAATCAGGGCCTGATACTCCTCATCGGTGATCCCTTCAAGATCAGGAGGAGGCTTCCTATCTCGAGGTAGGCGCGCCGTCAGATCGGATTGGTGGGAAGAATCCGATGTATTCGAGAAGTTGGACGAGGTAGATGCCTGTGATCTCATCGTCGTTGACCGAGTCCTTAGTACGTGTACACCAGATCGAACAGCTTGTTCAATGTGGGCGTCCTCGGTGGCGTCCCCCCTAGATGTTTCTCGCACTGCCGCCTGAATCGCCTTCTCAAATTCGTCGTCCAAGTCGCGGGTACTATCCGTGCCAGGCATTGTAGTAATATCCTCCTCCACGTATTGAGACCTTCCATCCGCCCTTCTCTTCTTCCACATTTTCTTTTCTTCGTGCAATTTCTTTCGTTCGTCGAAAGACAAATCCCTCGTATGGCGCCATCCAGTCTTTGGCATCTCGCGGTCGGCTGGAGGTCTGCCACCGACCTTCGCTTGGTAGCGCGCTGGTGATGCTTCTCTGGACTTCCCCTTTTCTTTCTGCTTCCAAGTGTAGAACCCTTGCAATTGACCCTTGTGATCCGCCCATCGGAGCATAATGTCTGCTCGTTCTTGCACGGAAGACGTGCCGAACTCATCTTGCCCCTGCGCAATGCGTGAAGCAGTGATGTACCTCAGCGCGCTTTGTGCAAATAGTGATCGTATCTCAGCGTGAACGCCTGCCATGGCATAGGCTGGGAGAGACCATATACCTTCAATTTTTGTCAGTCATCCCAGTGCGCCCCATATGAAGAATAATTGCATACCAGCAGCAGATTTGAGTACCAGGCCTCCAATACCCTTGCCAAACCCTTTTAGCAGGCCCATGCCCCCTTCTTTCTCGGCACCGCTCAGGGGCTGCGTAACTAAACCCGTGATTCCGTCGAATAGTCCGAAACCAAACTCTTTCCCGGCAACTTTGAGTCCACTGCCAAATCCGGTGACTTTCTCCGTGGGACGTATTGTATCATCATTGTAGAGGCTGGGCGCATTGCGAAAACCTCTGGCGAGACCCATGCAGAAGTTCATGGGAGTTTTCATACCCGTTGAAACAATGTTGTTGATACTCTTACCAGCTCCAAGGGCCCTCTCAAAGTTTTCGATTGTCAATCCGGGCGAGGTAGCTCCGGATCGTTGTGACGGGCTCTGGAGACCGGTCGTACCTGGTGCCGGTTCGGATGCACCCTTCAAATGACCCGCCTCGGGAGAAATCCTAGTCTCACTAGTACTACGAGTGGCCGTGCTGTTGGCATTGGTAGCAATGCTAGCTGTATCTGGGCTTCTCAGGGTTGAAGAGCTATCATTTTGATGCGAAGCCCCTGGAGCGGAACTACCGACTTCACTGTCGGTCGTTTTTGACTTCGGCCCTCTTGCCGCCTTGAAGATATCCCGAGGGAAATCGGCCGCCGACATTGCTATCGTACCAATATCACCCAAAAGGGCCGATGTGCAAGCTGAAATGGGGTCAGTTGGATGATCTTCGGTACTGTATTCCTTTGCGCGAAATCTACACCTGAAATTAGTATAAAAAAAGACATAAGAGTGGGCTGGAATCGCAAGACAGACTCGCGTTACATACAATTTCAGGTCAGAATATTGCAGGTATCCGTTGTTTACCAAAGTAGCTGCTGCCAGAGCGCTGAGATGAGTCTTGGTGCGTCTCACACGCCACACAGCAACTCGACTCGGTGCTATGGAGCAGCGGAGGCTGTCAAGGTCGAGATGGCTGTGAAAGCTTTGACCTCCAACGTCGGTGCCTTTCTCTTCACGAATCTTCTCACCTAGCTCCCGGGCTCGCTCTTGGGTTTCCGGTTTCACGGCTACCCGTATAGCTTCAGCAAGCCCAGCTGCGGTGAGTTTCTTGTAGGGAATGGGGTCGGGACCCGCACCCGCCCTGGCGACCATGGCACCCCAGAATGGCTGGTCGCCAAAGAACGGTACCACAATGGTAGGCTTCCCGGCCTGAATGCCGGCTGCGGTAGTCCCAGCACCTCCGTGATGACAGACAGCAGAGACATGTTTGAACAGCCAATCATGGGGTACGTTGCCGAGCATGAAGACACCATCCGGGATGCCGACCGAGTCTGCCCCAAGACCACCCCAGCCCTTGGAAACTAGAGCACGGACACCGGTTTCCGCAACGGCATCAAATATCATCCGGGTGAGGTTATTAGGATCATCGACGACGATTGAGCCGAAACCAATGTAGACGGGCGGTGGACCGGCTGCGAGGAAGGTAGAAAGCTCGGGGTGAGGGGTGTAAGATGAGGCGAGGTTCAAAAAATAGAAGCCGGCAATGTCGATATGCTGCCCCCAGTCGCCCGGTTTGGGAATCAGAGCGGGAGACCTATGCGCGATGGTCAATTCCGCCTCATCGTAAGTGGCACCGAAGTAGGAGGGGGTTGCGACCTACCAACAGTACGTATGGGGTATTCGAAGTCGAGTCAGGACCGCAGGTGCCCACAGTAGGGACAAAGGTTCGAGATCGAGGATCTTGGTTCGAAACCTGTTGATCACATCTCCCAGACCCTGCCATGTCATCATCTCCACCATGGCGTAGGAGACATAGTTGGTAGTGACAGGGTCCGTATTGGAGGACTGAATATTTGCAAGCGGTTGTGGAAATGCCCTCGTGGGCGACCATGGCATCCTGTGGGTTCCGGGTCAGTCATGCTACGCTGCCATAATGGGGTTGAGAGCGAGGCGCATACGTAAACATCAAGTGTAGTGGCACACCCAGTTTCTCAGCAACGTGAATGTGGGCGAAACTCGGCGGATTGGCAATGATAGCATCTGCGACAAAAGGCTTGTGGCTAGTATCGACCGGGACGGATGGCGGAGGGCTCTCGCGGGCATCGTCGCCCCTATCCCGTCGGTCGAAGCGCGGGGCTGGTCCCAGACCGTCACCCGTTTCTATACAAGATCTCCAACAGCCGACGACGATCTCTTCGATGCCCTTTCGCCTCTTGGTGATCTCGCCGCTCTTCAGGGCATCGATGCCGGGCATCAAGCCGGGATTCTTGACCATGAAAGCCATGAGTTCGGCAGGATCGCCGCCGATGCTGAAGAACTCCAAGCCATTCTCCTCGACGAACTTCTGGAAGGTAGCGTGGGTGGCGATCCTCACGCGATGCCCATAGGTGTCGCGCAGCACCTGTCCGAGGGCGACGAAAGGTTGAACGTCGCCGCGCGAACCGACGATCTGTATAACGACATTCAGGCGGGGCGGAGGTTTCTGGCCCGGTTGGCCACCAAGACTAGGGGGGATGTAGGCCGGAGGCAAGGGGATGTCAGGACGGGCCGTCCCGCTTTGGGTCAGCTGGCGACGCAGGGCGGGGGCGATGAAGTCGGCGAGTTGAGAGCTGGTCTGGTTGATATTGATATCGATCCGGCCATCATCTGTGCAGCGGGAAGCGGTCAGTACCAAACGTCGTCGTAGATAGGGGCTAGACTCAAAGAGCGCGTCTCACCGGTGAGGGTAGCGCCAGCGTCGAAGCCAGCTTGGTGCAGAGATATCTGATCGTGGTGCTCGCTGTAGGCTGGCGGGACATCTTGTTCAGCACCGAGCTCAGGAAGCTCGGGCAAGAGAGCACCTTGATGAGAGTCCCCTGGGGTGAGGAGGATCTCGGGGGCTTCACTAAAGGAAGTGCGACGACCCCTCGGCGGGGTCGCTGGGGCGGCCTCCCTCTTGTCGTCGAGGGCAAACCCGGACATGGCTGCGGCGTTTCTAGGTAGGTGAGTCTCGAGGACAGACAAGATCAGACTTGAGAGGTTCAGTTCCCTGGCTTATCTACCTAGTCACATATGTACTTATGTAGGTAGGGGCATCGAGGTAAGTCAAGAGGTGGGTGCAAGGGCGTGGAGATTGAGTAACAAGACGCAGTAGGTTGAAGGTGACGTCAGGTCACAAACTTGGGTTTCACGTATAGTAGATTAAGGAACGAATGAAAGACAAACAGAAAACAACGTCGCAGCAATTCTATTATGCTAGGTCGAGTGCTGTGGTTGGTGAACTACATGAGTAGTTAGGAGGTAGTAGGGAAGAGATACCTATATGTCAGTCTTGGAGGATGATATCCATCCATGGATTAAACGTACATAGAGTAGGGTGGCTGATAGACGACGTGACGAATGCCCCACGCAGCTGAAATACTTAACTTAGTATCCTATCCACCGCGTAAGGCAGAACGATGGCTGCCTACTTAAGTACTTATCTACATTATGTATACCTAGGTACGTAAGTAAGTATATAGGATCGTGGTAATTTGTTCTGCAATCAATTTAGAAGGCTGTCGAGCGAAAATCGCATTAAGCCGGCCGATTGACTAAATATAGAAACTGCCTATATCAAGTATCACATGCCAATTGACCTATCATCAACAACCTGACCGTCAGTCTGTCTGCCAACGCCTGTTGGACCCCTAGACTCCCATTGATATCTCCATCTGTGAGTCGCGCGATTGCGGCGTTGCCCCCGCCCGGGACACTGCTTCCCATGATGAGTAAGACGCCGACCCGGATGCGGTCCGAGAAGGCCAGAACCAGCGTCGTTGCGAAGAGTGGAGAAGTCGACCGGCGGCATATTCTTCAAGAGGAGAGAGTAGTAAGTACTCCGTAGATGAAGGCTTAATTAGACGTTCTGCGTAATTATCTGTGAGCGATAGGCTATTATTGACATCGCCGTCGTCGTTCAAGGACGTCAGATGCTTCTATCTACAGAACCTCTCCGTGTTGCTTCAGTGATCAGCCAGTATTTATGAGGGTGGGCTCCTAAATGTCAACAAATTCTGTAAAACGAGGAGGCGAAAGGGGGGAAGTTCGCTCATCTAAGATCGATTCCCAGACGCCCTCTGTGTATCTCGCGCCTCAGCGAGTGCTTGGAACACGTCGGGATCATTTCTCGGGCCATGTGTGGTGCTTTCCCAGGGCCTAATTGTATTTCACGAATACAGGGCATAGCAAATTTCGATGTAGCAGATAAAATCGAAGAGATCTTAGATTAAGTCACAAATGAAGCCTCATCGAGGCGCCTTGTGTAGCCGGAAGGACAGGCGAGGAGTATCCTTGGCGTTCAACCCTGCCGGCTTTTCGCTATAGTACAAAGGCCGTTTTTCTATTCCATTCTCTCGCCCGCTCATTGACATAAGGGAACTGGGCCACTGTCAATGCCAGGGCTGGCGTTTTCCACTCGTTGACCCTTCACGGTACCATGTTTTGTCCAGGGTCCAAATAGAGGAGTCGCAGGCTGTGATATGACCGCGCCATCCTTCGGTACTCTGGTGTCGTCCGCCCTTTTCAATTGTAATCGTATTGTGTTCGCTTAGCTGGAAAATCGTCGCGTGATCTTCGCAATGACTGCAGCATCAGATTAGCGACAAACCCGGATGGAGGCCCATTACGAGGAGGACAGGTTGAACATACTGTGTAGAGCGACAACACTGAAGATAAAGACCAGAGAGAGAACAAGGACAACTACGGGGTCAACCTTGAGACCAGGAGATTCGTCGGTGTATAGTCCTGGGATACGGTCAGACAGAGGCGAAAGGTAAGATATTCCAATAACTCTTCAAACGTACTGAGCATAGTACTACTGCTCCCACCAGCACCGGCGGCCCTAGTGCTGCTCGGTCGGGCATTTGCGATCTTCTCCTTCTGGTCGGCAGCAGCCCTTCGTCGGATGGCAGTTCGCGCGCCGCCGGGGGGAGCAGGGGAAGAGGGACGGCCGGTGCTAGAGCCGGTGGCGGCAGGCGAATTGACGGGAGAAGAAGGACGTGGGGAAGACTATATTCAGAGATCATAAGGTCAGCAAAGCCATTCCTCTCTCTGACACAGCATACGATGCCACCCAATGGCGCGATGATCTTAGGGGGGAAATTGAGAATGTTGCGATTGCTGGGGCGTCTGAAGGAATCTCGCGATAGTGGAAAGCGGCTCACGTACCATGTTGGCGAATTACGAAACTGAGAGACACGGATGAAAACGCCGAAATAGAAAGAGGGACGAAGCGAAGAGTGATCTTTGGTGGTAGTTGAACGGACAGACAGACAGACAGACAAGATAAGAAACCTCCCGTCCCTTTAATGAAGCTGAGTGCAGTAGAAAAAGTCCAGGGTCTACTATTCCATGAATCCCAATTGAGGCCACGCATCGAATTGAATAGGGTCTAGTTCCAGGAGGAGGGCTCCACCCTGAGGCCGGGGACACTTCGGGGACGGGACCTGCCCAGCCCCGGAAAGTCGGACTATCACTTCACCCGATGTACTTACTGAGGTCGTGGAGGTGGAACCCGGGCCTCCCCTTGCCCATAGTCTCGCATACTGGCATATCAAAGTATCCAGTATATACTTGTAAACAACCTTGGAAGTTTATTGCAACGCAGACCTATCTTGACACTCCTTCTCAACCCGCCTGGTATGTCAAATACTCTACCTAGCTGGACACTTAAGATCATGTCTTCAACAATTATCTGGATAGAAGAAACAAGATTCTGGCGTTGGGGAGTTCAATCCGTGCCGGGAATGGAACAACCCCCCTTATTGCCAATCATGAGTGCGTCATCATGAACACTGTGGTTCCGCATCAGAAGCGGCATCTCACCGCATCACGCTGCCACCAGCTTCCGTTGCCTGGTTGAACAGCCACTGGCCCGAGCAGGCAGCCTGTCTGCCATTTCGAAGGAACTGAGATGACGGAGGAAGCTTCTAGACTCGAGTGTTGGCGTAGTCTTGGTATTGTTTATGGTAGACCCCCTTGGAATGCCACATGGGGATGTCTCAAACACATAGGAAAATTGACGCTTCTCAATATATAGCTATTTCTCCCCTCCATGCTCTTCATGACCGGTTGACTATCCTCGCTCCTAAATTTCATACATACATCGGAGTTCACTGGTTCCCAATGGTGTGCTACTCCAAAACCTTGGTCTTGGGACTACTTGCCTTATGGCACCCCACGGTCTCGGCCACGTTCAACCTGGCATCCAAGAACAACGTGGTAGTCTACTATGTGAGCCGACCCAACCTTACACCTACCTAACCCAGAGGATGGTGCGTATGAGATAGATATTGGACTTACCAAGACCAAAAAAAAACCAGGGCCAAGGGCCGAACCAGAAGCCCCTGAGCACCTACTGCGCGGACCCGAGCATCGACATCATCGTGCTCTCCTTCGTCACCCTCTTCCCGCAGCAGGGCAACGGGTACCCGGGCGTCGACTTCGGCAACCAGTGCTGGGCCGACGCGTACGCGGGGCCGGGCTACAAGGGCCAGAAGCGGCCCGAGGACGACCACCTCCTCAAGTGCCCGGGCCTCCAGCGCGACCTGTACACCTGCCGCCAGCAGAGCGGCGGCGGCGGCGGCGGCGACAAGAAGTTCCTCCTCTCGCTCGGCGGCGGCACCGACGCCTACCAGCTGACGGGCGCCAGCGACGGCAGCGTCCTGGCCACGCAGCTGTGGTACATGTTCGGCCCGCGCCAGGACAGCTGGGTGGCCAGGGGCCTGCCGCGGCCCTTGGATTATAACGGTATCGGGTTCTCCGTCGATGGGTTCGATCTGGATATGTAAGTGAGAGAGAGATAAAATCAAAACCAAAACCTCGCGAGATTTCTTCTCGTGATTTAATTTACGTGCTCGTCGACCTGTATTTCGAGCCACCCATTCCACCCCCCTCCCTTCCCTCCCCCCCCCCCCTCTTTTATTTGGGATCCATCACTAATCTCACCTCCCTCCCTTTTCTCCCCCTTCTTTTCTCTCCCCAAACAGCGAACACCCCCCCACCGACAGATCCTACGGCTACAAATCCCTCGTGACCAAGCTGCGGTCGCTCTACCGCAGCGTCCCGGGCACCTTCTACCTGACGGCGTCGCCGCAGTGCGTCGTGCCCGACGCCAACATGAAGGACGTGCTGTCCGCCACCGCCTTCGACATGATCTTCGTGCAGTTCTACAACACGCCGGCGTGCTCGGCCCGGACCTGGGCCGACGCCAACCCGGACTACTTCTTCCAGCCCGGCGGCCGCTCCTCCTCCTCCTCCTCCTTCGACACCGCCGGCTTCACCTACGTGGCCTGGACGCGCTTCCTCGCGGGCACCCGGTTCAGCCGCGACGCGCGCCTGTTCCTGGGCCTCCCGGGGTCCCCGGCCGCCGCCAACCCCGGGTCCGACGTCAGCCCGGACCAGGCCGCGCGCCTGGCCGCCGCGTACTACTGCCGTGCCAACTTCGGCGGCGTCGCCGTCTGGGAGGCCACGTACGCCGCGGTCAACGTCCAGGGCTCGGACGGGCGGAACTTCTACCAGGGCGTCAAGGCGACGCTGAGGGGGCTCTCGACGGACTCGCGGTTGGCTTGTAATAATAATAATGTGCGTGCGTTCTCAGTAGCTAGCTGAGTAGTAAGGTAGCTAGCTTGTGGGAGATGTTGGAAACCTACCACGGCATCCATCCAGATGATCTCCCTTCCCCTTACCCATATGTTTCTCTTCTTCCCCCCTTTTCCCTCCCCAACCCCCCTTTTCTTCTGACTTGGGGGGACACTGAAACTAACCACACGGTGGTGTTCTAAACACACATACACAAAACTTTACAGTCCCCAACATCCCCAGCTCCAGCTCCGGCTCCGGCTCCAGCCCCGGCGGGTCCACCAATATCGACGAACGGTCGCTGCGGCAGCGGATTCGACACGGCGTGTGCGGATAGCGGGTGCTGCAGCCAGTGGAGCTGGTGCGGGACGACGGGAGACTACTGTGGTGTGAAGTGTCAGGGGGGTTTTGGGCGATGTGATTGATTGCTAGATGGGATCTCAGATATATATATATTTGTGTATGTGTGTGTGTATGTACAGTACTTGGCTATGACGAGCGTTTGATGAGTGACGCGGGTTAATCAAAAATCAATGATAGCCTAAGAAGGAGGTTGAGGCATTACAAGCGGCTAGGAAGCTGATTGGGGGTCTTTGAGCATCATATTGTGTTTGGAAGGGGGGTTGAGCGTCTGAAGGATGTGAATGAGGTGGTTGACTAAGATCGACGAGACGGGGTGAGGTGATAGGTACGTTCGTTCATCAGGTCGTAAACTTGATAAACCATCCATCCCCCTTATCTTCATACTTACTAGCTACCTTGACTATTTTCTGGATTCGCACCAACGCGCGTCCAGCACGTTATGAATGAATGATCGATGTGTATCTATGATATAGTCAGCACAAGTTGATCAAGAAAGGGTATTTGTGTGAAGACCAATGGGATGGTGATAGAGGATCGGATAGCCAAATCAGTCACAATTCATATACACCACAAACACCAGGGTTAAGCACACCAAGAGTGTCTATTCTGCGTTCAACTCTATCTACTTGCGCCTCCCGAGACACGAATTGCCCGGGAGATGTATGCTGTGCTATGCATAAAAAAAGTGGTCGCTGTCAAAAGATGATTTCAACAGTTACAAGCTCCCATTTCTAGGAATGACTTTGCCTTGCCTTGCTTCCTGGCCAGGTGAGCAAAATCCCACCCTTTTTTTATGTAAGTGCAAACATGGAAAAAACACCTGCCTTGCCCCTACGCCAGCCGGGCATATATAGCAAACCATGATATCTTTCTTCATCGACCCTATCTTCATGCTTTCATGCAATGGAACCTCGAAACGCCAGGGCAAGAAAAAACAAACAGAGAGACGGAACCGTCCCGTCTCCGATTCCGTTTGCGCAAAGACCCCCAAAAACCCATCAGAGATGGGGTAAATGCTATTTCCTCTTCCCTGAGGCCCCCCGTTGCGCCAGTGGAATAAACTTCCTATGATATGATATGACCTTGTAGAAGTAACAAATGGGAGCAAGGTATGCAGTATGGTTATCGAAGATGAGTCGAATAGGTGTTGGTAGGTACGAGGTGCGGGTATCGTGCGTGATTCGATGGGGGTTGATCGACGGAGATATTTATTTATTAGACAAAAGAGAATAATGTAAGGTTGCCAACATCGGTAAGAAGAGATGAGAGGCCGTAGCCCGCTCTGGTATCATCGAAGTAATACACACGTTTTTGCGGCAATATTTGGCCGCGATACTCGCCTCAGGTTGATGGAGGCGTGGTTCAGATATTGTATCGTCATCGTTGTAAATGTCGACCTCGGAATGAAGAGTAGTCCTATAAATTTGTGGTTGTCTTCATCAAATCCCATCTCTGGGACCTTGAAATTGCTGGTTATTATGGTGACGCCCGTCCTCCCCCCGAGCTGCACGCCATTCGGCATTTCCGCTCTGTCGTCCAGGTTGCTCAGCTGGCACCTTCTGGTCGTCACTGAGAGTTCTACTCGGCCCAGAGCTCGACGATCTCGGCACCGAGCTCGATGAGCCCGGAACCATACGTGTGACTGCTTGTGCGATGGACGCCACAACGTAGCCCCGCAGCTCGCGGTCTTCTCTGGAATCCTCCTTCTCGAGTCGGAACCGTGCGTCCTTCCCGAGGTTGCCACGCCGAATATTCTTGATCTCTTGCATAATGTAAAGCATCACCTCTTCCGGACACTGGTTCCTCTTGAGGGCATGTTCGCTTTTGCGTACGTATCGGCGGGTAACGTCAGTCGCGCCATCGATGCTGAAGGCAACGCAGTATGACATCTGCTTGCCCCAGCCGTCCGTGTAGAGTCGCGGATTGTCCCATGCCTCCTCGCAGGCGTCAACATGGACCCATCTCTGCTTGTGTTCCGAGTAGACCTCGGTCCAGACGTGATCTTCAGCATTCCACACCCAGCGCACCCGACCTCCCACAGCACGGCATAACATGCTGAAACAGTTAGCCCATTCACCACAGCGACCTCGTCTCGTTTGCAAGAGCCGCCAGACGTCACTATAGCGTGGGAATCGCTCGTAGGCTTTGCAAGCCTGGTTTGAGCATTCATATAATTCGACTCGCAGCGCGCCGCAAGCAGTTTCATCGGGCGTCGGCTGCGTCCAGCCCTTCACCACCGTAGGCGATAGACAGACTGGACATGGCGGGTTGTTGACCCATGTGAAGAAGGACCGTTTGAACCACCTAGAGAGTTCATTAGACCAATGCTCTGTGCTAATCGCCAAAGAGAACCAAACCAAGCAGGCCTTCAGGGGCTAGCTTACCGTAATAATGCCCGAATCACGCAATCTTGGTATCCCCATTCGGGTTTCCTGCCATCACCCATGCTTTCAGCCTCGGCTTGCATAACTTGGCTTTCCTCTTCGGCCTCGCTGTATATTCGGTCGAGTGGGATCACTTGGAGTGCCTCGTCCAGCAGGCCGGGGTTTTCGTATTTGGTAGGTGTCAATGATAACGATACCATCAAGCTGCGGAATCTCTGCGATTCTCTGTCATTTGGGTGAGGTGGCGTAGGCATAATAGGCAAATTGCGTAGTGAAGAATAAGAAGGGGGCGTGGTGGAAGATGCGGCGGCGGTTTGGCCACGGGATGTGGATGGAGTCCCCGAAGAGGTGGAAGCAGAAGGTTGTGGGCTGGAAGAAGAGGGGGAGTCCAATCGTGACCTTGCCGCGCGTGATTGTTCGAAATCGTATAACCGCTTGGAGCGCAATAATTGTTCAAATTGCAATCGCAGGTCGCGAGCCCATTCCTCTCCATACTCTTCCTGGTTGTCGCCAGGGCGATCGCTGCGGTCGGCCATGGTGTCGATGGTACGCAGCGCAAGAAAAAGCAAGTCTCTCGATTGCCGCCAGCCAGAGGATAATGTCGCTCACGAATTAGCAAAGCACGGGTGGGCAGCGAACAGCAAAAAGGCTAGGGCGACGGTAGTTCGCAGCAACGAGAGAGGTGCCGTCAGCGGGGGACGATGGTGGCGATAGCTCATTTAGGAATTGGATGGCCGCATCGAGAGGGGAGACGAGATTCACTGTAGGTGGCCGATGCCCGGGGTATCTAAGATGGATGTGGTGGATGTTGTGGTTGTGTTCGGATTAAATGAAATCAGAGAATGGTTATGGTCGCTGAGATTCGCTCCTCCGTATTAGGTACCATGCGTCTTCTCCTCCGTCTCTTATTCTGTGCCTGCACCCTCTTTCGTGTGCCTTTCTCTCTACTCAGACAGTCACTGCTACTGCCTCCACCCCGGCGGCCGATAAAGTGTAGTCGATGATAAGAGCGAGCGATGACGACGGGACCAGGTATTACGTGCCGAGACGATGGGTGAAGTTCTTTTTTGGAATTCGGTATCGTCGTCGTCGTCGTCGTTCTCTCGTCGATGTCGTCGTTGTCGCGGGAGACAGACCGGGTAGCAGGTTGGTTGGGATAGGAAAGAAGGGGGGCGGTATCTAGGCCTCGGGAGGGATGAGAATAAGTCAGGGCAAAAAGCAGTCCTACGCTCGCTGGCTGCTACTGGCTGCTGGCTGCTTGCTGCGTAAGTCGGCTTGGTTAGGGGACCACCGGGTTGCGTGTCAGGATATTAGAAATGGGGTGTGGAGTAATGGCATGCGTACGTGGGTACTCGGTCACGTTAGATGGGAGGGGCGGTACCTCCATCTGCGTTCAGGTCCGTACGACAAGGCGAGGAGGTTGCGTACCACAAGTAGTCCAATCCCCCATTAGCGCTCGTTGGTTTGCGCTGGAACCCTGAAGAGAGAGCCAAATAGAGGCACAGAGGAGCGGCATATTCACAGTCTAGCAGGGAGGGGTGGCAGAGTCCAAGGGGTTGTTCGCAGTGAACGCGCGTCTCTCCCGGCCATCCGTCCAATCATCTAATACGCTTTGGCGGATGGTGGGTCGCTGCGAATCTTGCGCTACGGTCCATCTTACCGTGGTGGCTCGGAGAGGTACAGTGACATCCATGGATGTTCACGGTCTCGCATGCAACCTTGAGTATTACATGTCCACCTGGTATCACTCACTGTAAGATATCAATCTATCATCACGTACCTGCTTACCTAGGTAGGGAACGTACGTACGTACGTTCAGTGTTGTGGGTGGCAGCCCTCGCTGGTATCTTGAGCTTATCTGCAAAAAGTATGATATCAAATGGAGGCTTCATTTACAAGAATGGCGCATTTGTCTGCAGCCTTCCTTTGAAAGAACCTCGGAAACAAATCCACTTTGATGGTGCTGAAGTTGTGAGGGTGACGCTCGCTCTTTTCAATGTTGTAAATAAAGAAATGAGAAATGACCATAGCCTGGAAGTACCGGTACTCTGGACCTTGTCAAGGTCGTGGAGGCGATGACGAGGCGTGGCTTTTTTCCTGTGGCTGATAGCTACTATACTCGGCTTAGCGCGTTTCTGTCTCGAGCACAGCAAAAATGCCAAGCCGCTCTCTATTGCTTCCGGGCGTTGAAACGACTGGGGCTTTGGTGCATCTGGAGCATGCTTTCACAACTGGCGTAACGACTTGCGGTGTGTACGAAGTACGGAGTATGTCAAATTCAAAATCATCATCAATGACAGCCTTCTACCAGCTACTGAGGCTACCTACATAGGGACGTATCCTCCGGACCGATTCCTATGTAAGTATGCGTGTATGCATCTACTTAAGTAGGTACTTAAGTAGGTACTTAAGTAGGTACTTAAGTAGGTAGGTTGTGTACGAGTCCTGTCGTGCGCGTCTGGAACTCGATGTGCACGACAGCATCACCACGTGCCCTGCAACACAATAACATTGTCCGTCAGACGTCAGGACGTGGCTACCTAGAGACGCCGCCAGTCCAGGTGTGCTTACCAGTCAGCCCGGGTGCCAGGCTTATCATTCCTTCCTTAGGCTTCCTATCCCTGCGGTTGCGAGTTTTCCAACCTCCAATGGGCACGCAGTTGAGCCTCATTATCATCAACACCACGCTCCACCACCAGTCCACCACCAGTCCATCACCAGTCCCAGATGCTCCCCATTTTTTCTCGGTTCGCTCCAGTGTGACAGCCTGTCGGTTCTTGCAAGGTTGTGTACGTACGTACAAATTGCCTATCTAGGTACCTAGCTGTCCGGAGTACGTATTCGGTCATCTTTCAAGCGTCTGAGGACCGACGATCACGTGTGGAACTATTCTAAAATGCTACCATGTACTTCCTAGGTAGAGAGATGTGCGTGAAAAGAAAAGTACCGTCTTGCCCCCAAACGCTTGCGCGTCCTATCTCTGTCGTTGGAGAAAAGCTTGCGCGTTTCCGGCCAATCATACCTCAGGCTGGATCATTGTCTGACACGCCCGGTTGACGGGTGCCCTTTGCTGACAGCTCAACTCCAATTCTAGTACAAACGTTACGTGCCTTTGCTCATTATCAGCATTCAACAACCTATTATTTGATCGCATACAGAGTACCACCTCGAGTATCTCGGATCGGATCTCCAGGATGGTCCCAGCCAAGGGTCGAGACCTACCCAGGTACTCCTTATTATTACATGTGCCATCTCGCTCATAAAGACAAATCCGTGAGGCTCCTCTCACGGTCTTCAAGACAGCGTTACCAAGTCCGGAATGCAAAATCAGACGAACGTGCTTTTAAATGTATGAGGCCCTGCCCGAACCAGTGGAGAAGAAGTTATATTGCTTCTCTGTAAGGCTCTTAAGTCTTAAGGGGGATCATGCCACCAGCTGCTACCCATTACAAATTCCTGTGTGTGAGAGGGTAGACTCCGGTGGGTTACCGAAAAAGTCGGGACGCGCGTCTCTATTCTCCTCCTGCACGCGACTCCACGAGCCATGGGCCACGCACACACACGATCTACTCTATCTAGTGGAGACCGAAGAAGCGCATACCTACCTACCTATCTTCCCCTGCGTACTTTGGTTTCTCCCTCCCCAAGGGTGGAAGAGACATGATGCCACGATACTACGTTGCGGACAGGCGCTCTACCGAATAGTAGTATTGATCGCTGCCGCTATTATTGCCCTAGGTATTGGAGATGCCCCAATGAGTAAGCAACCCCTGCTGCCATGTGCTCCTGTCACAGACTACAAATGACTAATAATAATGTCCCGGCTTGAAATAATGATCAGATCCTCTACCCCCACAGGTAAGACAGAAAGTACTCGTGAGCTACTATCGTGGACATTGGGCCGGAAAGTCATACTGTACCTAGGCATGTACGTGGGTCTTCACCGGAGATATTCTCATGATAGCCCCCAGGCCCCGTCACGAACAGGTGGTGAGGTCAAACGAGTCTGTACACAACCCTCGCCGCTGCCATTCTCGACAAGTCCCGAGACCGGCAACTTCATCTTGGTACAAGTAGTCGTCAATGAGGTGTGTCTTGCGGACTCGCCGCTGGTCTTTACCCAATACCATGCGATGACCGGTTCTTGGCCCCGTGACTTGCTTAAGCGCAAAATGGTATGGCTGCCTCTACCAGGGTGACTCTTGGTGTTTTGTTGGTTTTGTTCTGTTACACACGAAGACCTACCGGATTATCCTCCAAGTTCGGGTTGCTACTCTGACGTGACCCCGGGCTAGTCTGAACGCCTTCTGTCAGTGTCAACCCACGACTATTCCTGCCCCATTCTAGTGGAGAGGGGGCACGCACGCTCGAGCCGATCAAGAAAGGATCCGACGTCGAGAAGACGGTGCACGTTTGGGGAATGAAAAGACAAATCACCTCACGCCGCTCGTTCTCCCAAAATACATCACCTTCCAAAATCGTCTCTTCTATTCATCAAATTCAAAGAGGCGATATCTATGCACTGCGGACAGAACTTCCGTACGCGCCCTTCTCCTTCGTCACAGATCTCACTGGTCAATCTCACTGGTTAAGGTTATTCAAGCTGTATCCGGCCTGGATGTCGAGTCCTGGACTTTCGGTCTTCGTGGTAATGTCGACACACGTCGTTTACCCACTTTACAATAGACAATGGGTACTCTCTCTAGTAAGTCTCTACCTTGTCATTTTTGGTTCTCGGCTCTCCGGTGCGGAGGGGCTGGTTGACGGCTTTTATCATCAAGCCGTCTGGCGGTGCTCGTTCATCCTATGAACCGGACGAGCAGTTCGTTGATGAGTGCCCAGGTCTAGGCAGGCAACAGTCGGTGTATGTATGTATGCAGGTATTGACCCATTTTGCACCTACGTAAACCTCGATCATGAGATTGTATTCCCTGTAACAATATGTAAGTAACCTGTAGTGGGACTTTCGGCGCATTTCCCGACTGGATGGGCCGCGTCATCGACAAGTAGAAGGAAGAAAAAAATCAATCACCAGATGATATGAGCGAGCAAGTAACTATCAGCTCTTCCTGGGGCTTACCTAGACAACAAGATACATACCTAGGTAGGTAGGTATGTATGTATGAAGCTGTCCACCAGAAGCAGACCATGTCTGTATGTAACTTATAATCAATCCGGGTAGGGCTGCCTGTCTGTCTGTCTATCTACTCACTCCCCTCACACACCTACCTAGATACCTAAGGAATGTGATCCACAATGAGCTCGGTGCAACAACTGCCATGCGAAGGAGGGTAAGGTAAGAAAGACACCGACACGACGCCACAATAGAGACTTGAGAGACCAGACCAAAAGCTGCGTTGGCTGACAAAGAAGGCGGGCTCTAATAACTAACCAACCCTCATACCTATATGATGCTACGGTTTGGTGGTTACCTACCCCTGATCCTCCCTCCATATGATATCAGACACCTCGTCTAGTCTAGATAGATATGAGAAATCGGGGATAAGAATATCTACCTTACCTACCTGCCTACCTGGGTAGGTAGATAGGTAGGTAGATATGTCTTAACGTGGTAAAATCCGCTGTTTTTCTATCTGATCTGAACCCATTCTTTCTATATAAACTACCCCCCTGTATGTACCTACGTACGTACCTACGAGCTCGGAGAGATATTAATGTTCGAATTGGAGCTCTTTGAATGTGATATGTCTGCTTTATGGGGATATGGTGGATCAGGGTATATGTTACCTACCTATGTATTGACTGTGTGGGTGGGTGGGTAGGCACCGCGTAGGAAACTTCTTAGTTAAATAGGGGATTTGGGGGGGGGGGGGGGGGGGGGGTTGTGTGAGCTGGGGCGGCAAACTAGAGGTTGAAATTATTATTGTTGTTGTTGTTGTTGTTATTATTATTACTATTGCGGCGGCTGGCTCCTGCGGATTCATCTGTTTTATCTATCAATCACGCTTGTTGGGTTGATCACCAGTGGGGTTGACGGTATGAAGTAGGTTTAACCTAGTAACTTCATTTTGTCAGATGTAAGTTGAGTAAAGTCTACGGGCCATAAATAAAGTTTGTCATATAATTCAGTGGTACATATGTAAAACCAACCTGACCTAACCGTCTAACAGCGAGTGAGTAAGCCCTGCTTAGTTCAACTTTCTCGCAACAACGACGCCATTCAACACCCATAACATGCCAATTGGTGTTTTTTTTTTCTTTCAAAAAAAGGGAGCGTTTCGCCCCCATATATATAGGTTCTTAAAAGATACCTCTTACCCAGATACTATCTAACACAAAAAACAGCTCATGAAAAAAAAAATCCGACCTTTTTTTTTTTTTCAACAATGCGCTTCTCGTACTTATTCGAGCTTAATACATCTCCTTCATCACATGTCATCCATCCCCTGAGTAGTTCATTCAACATCCAGCTAGCTAGCCCCGGATCCATCCAGTCAGTCTTAGATAGTCTAGTTAAGAAAACTATACCAAACCAATTTCCATCCATAGGTACTTACCTAGATATCAAGCGGCTAGGTAGGTAGGTAGGTAATCGTAATACATATGAAACGCCATTTTCGGCTGTATAATAGTACTGCCTTCCACTGGAGTCGATAGGGGGGAATGGATAGATAGTCTGGATACAAGGACTCAGGAGGAGAAAGAACTCGGTATCCGTTTCGCACCAGTAGGTAACTAACTACTTGATGCGTCTGTCTCGGGGATGCGCGCGCAAGTAGTATTCCGCAGTCACATCCGTGATACTCATCTCAACACCTAGTCAACTGGTGGCCGCATGGAAATCAGCGTGTGAACACACACAGCGGCAGTACCATTCCAAATCATTTTATTTAATTATATATCATAGCGAACCTCACCGTCATAGTTACGCCTCGTGCTCTCCTTCCCCAAAGTATCTGTCCGACATGTCGATCTCCCACAGCGGTCTTTCAACCAAGGCCACCTCCAGCGCTTCCGACTCATCATCTCTGTACGTTTCTCGAGCTGGACCGGTGGTCTTCTCGGCGGCCGAGAGCGGCACCATTCCGAAGATGGGCCTGTACTTGTAGGTGTGCCAGAAAGGCAGGCCCCTGTCTGGCCGTGAATCTGATGTTCCGGTCTTCCCCTGAGCCCCTCGGAGCATCGCCAGCTCGCCCTGGGCTTCGTCATCCGAGTCCTCGCTTTCACTCTCTTCCGCTGCATGACTGGTGTCGTCTTCGTCCATCAAATCTGGCGCAGGGCCGTCGAGAGGCACCTCTTGGACTGCCTTGCTCGGCAGGTGATGCAGTAGTTTGGTTGGGCCGGCTGCCCCCCTTTCCATCTTGCTACCAGCACCGCTGTCGGCGCCCCGCTTACGCTTGGTCCCGTGCTTTACGAGCTCTCGACCAACCGAGGCTGAGTCTCCCAGGTCTTGGGACAAATCCATCATAAATAGAAAAGAATTGCCATACAGCCAAATACGATCTCCAGACCACAAGGCTCCTTTTACAAGGTCTCGTGTATTGCGAAATTCGACGGGAAATCTCGACAACGGATTGCGCCTAGACCAAGGCGTCAGGGTGCCAAAACTAGTATTGATGGTCACAACTTGGGGCTTGGCCGTGATGGCCAGCAGAACATAATCATCCACGGCATCATTGTCGGATGCTGCTGAGCGCGTCTCGACAGGGACGTGATTGCTGAAAAGTAGGACAGTGGGCGCCGATGATAGTTTCGGTATAAGATTTCCGTTCGGATTGCGCCTCCATCTTATCTCGCCATTTTCTCCATCATCCTCATCTTCGCCTTCTTCAGATGAACTGTCGCCGGAAGACTCATGAGCCATGCCGGAAGTGCCATTCGCGTGAGCATGTAATGAGTGTTCTGTGCGGCCTAGCGTCCAAGTATCGATATAACCCGCCAGATCGGCAACTGCGAGCACCTTGCTGTCCGCCGAGAACGCAATCTGAGATATACTTCTGTTGTAACCTCCAAGGCCCCCATGTGCAATATGCTTTGGAACTTTCCTGGAAATGCGCTGTAACCGAACCACCTTGTGATGAACGACCGGCTTGCTTCCTGGATCTGCGTCTCGCAAGACTGCAAGTAGTGTCACTCGGTTACCCTGCTGAATGAGACATAGCTGTTGTTCATCTGGGGATATTTGGACTTTCGAAGCCCCTATCGATGCAATGTCTCGGGGTATGTCAATCTTGGAAATTTTGAGCTCATCTCTCGTGCCAGTATCGCGGGTCTTCAGATGGAAAGCTTTCACGTCCGACGTCGTTGCGACCACCAGCACAGATCCATCATCGCTTATGGCGGCCGAAGTGATGTTGGCTTCGCCCTTAATGAGGATCCGGCCCACCAGTTTCCGGTTGTTGGCGACACTCGACTCGCCCTCTGCCATGTCGACTAGTTCTCTCAGCTGCTTCTTCAACTTCCAGACGTGTACCTCTCGGTCCCACCAGCTGATGATCATCCTGCTTCTACGAGCGCTTCGGAGCGGCGGGTCGTGGGGAAGATACGACAGAGCTCGGTGGTTCTCCACGCCGGCCTCCCGCAACGGCAACACAATAGGGCTTGCATCGGGACCTGACAGAATTAGTCTTCCATGATTGGAAAATGCGAAGGAACACGCAAACCTCCTGTGACCACGACGCTCATCCCAGGGCCTTCGAATGACGCCACTGCCTTCACGTCGTGGCTATGATACCTCCTGTGCCAGATCTTCCCCCATCTCGAGCCGGAGCCTGACGTTTTTCGGTACAGAACAGTCTTCCGATCCATTCCACCGCTCACTATTGTCGACGCGTCTGCGCTCACGGCGAGAGACAAGACGTCCTGGTTGTGAGCCTGTAGCCTTTGCGCCTGGGTGTAGGTCTTCCCGTCCCAAATGCAGACTTGACCGGTAGAATCGCCGGATACGATGTCACCCCCACCAAGGCATTTGACAGACCAGACTATCACTTCCTTTGCGCCGCCAGCGAGGTCAGAGCCGAGAGTCATCTTCGCCAAGGTTGCTCCGTTTCGCATGTCAAATAGGCGAATCGCGCTGTCGGAGCAGCCAACGACGACGATGTTGCGGCTCTGGAAAGCCAGACTAACCATCTTGGTCTTCTTAGAAGGCGATTTTACTAATATTCGGTCGAATCGGAGGTCATCATCGTCGATCGAGTATAGCACGAGGCTTCCGTCCATAGTGCCAGCGACAAGCTTCCTTGTGACATGGGCGGACTGTTTCGCGGGATGCTTGTCGCCATCTCGGCTGGCTGTGGCGAATGGCTGGACGGCGAGACACCAGATGTCTCCATGTATCCCGCTAGCTTGTTTCTTGGGTCGGCAGTTCTCTAAATCCCACTCGGTGACAGTGCTGGTATAGCCAATGCTGAAGAGCCTCGACTTTCCAATAAGGCGGGTCCCATCTTGCAGAAGTTGGTCGGGCTCATTGACCCAGACGAGACCGTCGATGCTCCTATCCTTCCCGCCGTGCAAGACAGACTCTTGATGCCACAGGCCGCCGAGGGGGTTCCAGATCTCGATGTTGCCGTTCGCTCGTCCGACAGCCAATCGCACGGGTGCTGATTTCTGGGCTTTGGAGGTTATGGCGGGATAGGAAAAGGCTAGGGCGTTAATCGCAGAGGGCGGGTATGGCACGAACCGGCAGCGGTGGATGTCCATCTCTGTCGCTGCTTTGGTGTAAGTATAGATACGGCAGATGTCGTGACTGAGGCCGCCGTAGCCTGGGGCGTGCAGGTGTAAGAATAGGAAGTCAGTCAATTGGAACTTTTTCGCTGCAAGCTGTAACTTTTTTTTGCGATAAGGAACCAGACTTGGAAGCGATAGCACGGACCTTTCTTTTTTGGAGGGGCGTTACGGCGTTGCATCGCTAGCTTTGAAGCTTCCAAAGTAGTGGGGTATCAGGGAGAAAAGGGGCAAAAAGGGGCAAAAGGAGCACAACTACCTGCCTACCTGATATGCAGGTAGAAAGCCGGAGCGACGTCAAACAAGAGGAAACAGAGGATAAGTAGAGGATAAAAACGAGGCAATCTACCAAGTATATTGGACTTCTTCACTTAACAACCTGAGATCAATGCCTTCATCTCAACTCACAAAAACCCCGCCTTCTCATCTCTCCCTGGTTTTTTTCATCTTCATAATACCAATCAATCACCCCGCAACACATCCAGAACTATCAAAACTTATGTGGGTAGCGCATACCCATGTTATCGGATCTGGCCAGCACATCGGCTGGCATTTCGGCCGCGTGGTGTCACCCTTCTTATCATGATGTTGTGATACCATCTCTTTCTGTTCAGCCTAGCTAGCTATCTTCCCTACCTACCCGCAAGTAGAATTGACGGCTTTCCCAATCTTGTTCTGGGTTTATATGTTTGAATCTGAGTGGTCTTTGGCCCAGCGCGCTGTGAGTAAACCTTCAAAGTTCATACTAATTCCATTCTCTTCTGCTCCGGTTGCACCGGTCGCCTTGCAGACGGTTGACAATTTGAGTCGGACTGTATTCTAGGGAATAAAATAGCAATATCAATGTCACCTGATATGAAAGGAAACAATATCCCCAAAAGTGGGGTGAAGGAAGTCAACTACCGCTATCGCACCTTTTTTCCCCCTTCTTTTCCCCCCTGATTGCGGCTCTGTGGAGCTAATACATATATAAGCCCCTGATGGTCATTGCCACACGCCCCTTCACCGATACCAGGGGTTGAAGAGCACGGTATAGATGCGCTCCTCGTCGAGCTCGTCGCCATACAGCCCCGATCCCGGAGTGGTGGAGATCTTCCTCCGGATGGCCTCGGCTTCTTGCCTCATGTGCTCGGGGTCGCGGGCGTCGGCAAGTTCCAGGAGGCTTGATCCTGGATCCGGTAGGTGCTTCTCGAGCACTTGCGCCTCTTTCCACAGTATCCTGGACTCGTGGCCTGGTCCCCCGTCAAGCTGACGTAGTCTGGCAATCCTGAGGCCGTCTTTCAATGACATTCTATGAGGGTCGGGGAGAGGTTTTTTAATTTCGTAAGCCGTCTATCTAAGTATCTCCGGGTTCGGCTACCATGGGTAGATAGAATACAGGAGGAACAACTCATAAGGACTCTTTCGTATTACTGCATTAGAACTCGACACACGCGATTTTATATTGTATAGCGGCGATCTTCAGGTCGTCTTTCGCAGATTCAAGTATGATGTCCAGGGCCGTTTGAAAGTGTGAGCGTGCTGCATCGTACCGGAATTGCGCGAGCTCAAGGTTGCCTCGTGCGAAATTCAGCCTGAGACAGTTGATACTTGTGCGTCAGTCATTGTAACAAGGAATCTCGTTCACTTTTCACTTACCCGATCATGAGGAAGCTCCGTCGTCCCACGGCTTGCTACAAAAGGGCTTGTGCTTGCAAGTATTTCTTTAGAGCCTCGTCGTAGGCACCCTTCAAGTATCATAGATGATTGCCTTTTGTAATTTGCATCACACAAGGATAAAAATAACCCAACAGGGCGAGAGAGAACACACCCTTCAAGTATAACGGTCTACCTACCATCATTTGCCCAATCCTGTTTATCACTTCGGCGCCTGGATATTTTGACGAATTTCCATAATACGTTTCCATAGCTCTAGGCTCCTGTCCTGGTTGCCGGCAAGGTTAGCAAGAGTAGCCGCCACCTCCTCGTGAGTAGGCTCGAGCTGGGCCTGCCGTATCGTCAGTGCTTTTTGGAGGGCCTCTCTGCTCAGGGCCAGCTCGTTGAAATTGAAGTGTATAACGCCGGCAAAATTTAGGAGATGGGCATAGACAAGGCTGTTCTTGTCCCTGCAGGCCTCGACGGCAATGTCGATCAGCTGCAGCGCCTCTCGTTGCGTACCGCGCTCGTACATGTACCTGCAGTGACGTCAATAGTAACGTCAATCACCTCTTGTACTCTCGAGGGGTCTGGTGGCGTTCTTTCTGACCACAAGCAGTGATCGAGAAGTTCAGTCAACTCATCCGTCGATGATACACCTAAACGGGCGCGCTTGCGACTCCTATAACTCTCAGCCAGCGCCCAGACGCGTCGCTTGTACTTCTCGCACGTCTGCCAGACCCCGTGCATGGCACGCCCCTTTTCCTGCCTCGGGAATGCTGCGTGGATAAGGAGGGTGGCACTGTCAAATACTTCCTGTCGCTCACCCATCGACATGACTTGCTGAAAGAGAAAAGCAGCTTGCGTAAGGCAGTGCAGACTCAGTGTGTTCTTATGCCTTTCTACGAGGGACAGCGTCTTGAGAACATCGATTATCGCGTCATCAACACTGCGGAGAATTAGCACCTAATTAGTTACTCGTTGAGAGCTGGGAGGGCCTAACTCATTCTCATCTGCACAAAATAGCAAGGTTTCCGGAAGATTGTCCACCTGGGTCGGCAGGAAAATGTCGACAGGTACGTCGTCTCGTTGCGCGAAACACAACACATCCAACATTGCCCAGGCATCCGATTCGACTTAACTTCTTGGAAGCTCATCTTCCAGAGGGTTGCCAGCGTGTGCTTTTCGATGCCAATATCCTTCTGGTGCATCCTGTGAGGCGTCTTCCGGTAGTTCTCAAACCTGAGCAAGTTGTCCGTCAAGTGTCGAAACTTAATGATAGCGGCCATCAGTTGTATGCCTAGAGCAAGCCCGTCCATTTGAGTCAGCAAGAAGGCGAATGCATCTTGTTCCTCGCGGGATCTTTCCTCGAGGATACTCATGTAGTCATTGCCAGGGCCTGTGGTCCAGCTCAGCAAGTTGACGAATAGCAACCCGGGCTTATAATCATCATTATCAACTGTTGTTTCTGGTAAAGAAGGGAAGACCTCTAACTCGTCCCGGCGCGGCTGGTATTTCGCTTTGTATAGCATGCACAGCCAGCCGAAGAGGATGAACAAGGACTGGACGTAGTCAGAGTGCTGGGCGGTCTCGGCATGTTGAGTGTCAAACTTGGAGGCGATCAGCCCGGCGAGATGGTCTATCGACAGGTCATCGGAAGACTGGATAGACTCAACCAGGTGTTCCTTGAGGCTATACAGAGCGGTCAGGTCCTTCTTCGCGTGTGCGTCTACGAACGAGCCGCAGACTCTGTTCAATGGGGGGACCTCTTGTTGGAGCTCCGTCCGCAAGAAGTCTAGGTACCAGGCGAGGCACTTCTCGTGTAGCGCAGTCTGCGACTTGTTGTTGGTTTCTAGGTTGGAGAACATAACAACCAACTATGCCGATACGCTGCCCGGAAGCGCGATTCTGAGGCTCTGTGACATACGAAGATTCCCCTCTCGGTAGCGGCAAGATCACGTTATTCGATGCTCAAGGGCTATGAACCAATGCGGGTGCTCCAGCAAAGGCTTGATAAGGGTTATAGGAAGTTATG
This sequence comes from Xylariomycetidae sp. FL2044, assembly GCA_022376275.1. Lineage (NCBI taxonomy): Eukaryota > Fungi > Ascomycota > Sordariomycetes > Xylariomycetidae sp. FL2044. The sequence goes on along the minus strand of JAJNOH010000028.1, from coordinate 395,475 downwards.
TACCCTTCGCCCAAGTATCCCAAGGGGGAAAAGGGGGGCGTGGCGGTTCTCCTTTCTGGAGGAAAAGATCCAGCCAGCAACATGGACTCGCTGAAACGAGGGCTGATCTTCGTCTGGGCAGCGAGAATGTGATGACACTTTCGAATCCCCAGAGCCTCGTTCCACATACCTAGTATTTCCAATGGCAAGGACCCCTGGGTGTAGTTGACACCAAATCCTGTCAAAGACATTTATTTGGAGTATAGGTGAGTCTCTCTCTAGTCCACCGACGTAGATGTGGACGGTCGTCCTATTGTCCAGGATATCGTGCATCAGGAAGCCACCGTCCCCAGCCCATCCATACTGCCGGTCCTCGCGGAAGTACTCAGCACCGAGGGTCTCAACGGCCTTCTGGTACGGAACCAGGTTCCTCGAGTACATCCCATGCAGCAGCCAATTGGGCGCTCACCGAAAGAAAAAAGACCGTCACTCTGCCCGCCCGCGCCTGTGAGTAGACAAGGAGTGTGTAACAACGGCGCAATTTGCATCTTTGTTGAACGCCACTTGTAAGGCGAGGCGGTCGGTCTGTTGCGTACCGGAGTACCACGTATGTACCGCGTATGTACCGCTTTGGTACCGTGTTGGTACCTCCAGTGCTGATCAATGCTGTTGTTTGTACATTTGAGCCTCATTCCATCCGACCGAGAAGCAGGCTGGCAGGCTCCCATCCATACGTGTCCTACATGCGGAAAATCCGGGAATCAAAGTGCAAAAAAAAGCCCTGCACGTTCTTTCATTTACATAGGGTATGCCTTCGCGTCGTAGCCTGACAAGGTCAAGCAATGAAGGCCAAAACGGGATCTTCCCGTTCATGCTCGATCTCGGCCCTGCTGCCTGCTGCTTGTTAGAGTCGCGGCGGGATATCAACGCTCGATCGTCCATATGGTTGGCGATTTTAACAAAGTAGGTCATGTCCATGTAGTTAGGTAACTGTAGCGTCGATTATCGGGTCGCCCAGTCAGTCTTTGTTTCTTTACCTCATCATGAGACCGAGGGGTGCAAGGTCATGGTCAGCTGAGCAAAGCTGCGTCTCGGGGTTTTCCCACAGCTAGCCACGCAGGTGTGCAATGGCAGAGTGGATAACCAGCAGTCATAAACAGGTGAAGCAGCAAACATTTTGAGGGCTGCTCCCGCCTGCCAGCCCACCTCTAGCAGTTTTCAATGCCTGGTGTTGTTGCTGTGACAGCAGCAGGTCACAAAAGTGATGAACATAAGGTGGTCATTATGCCATAATACGCTGATAAGCCCAGTACAGTAGATAAAATCCATTGATCACCTGTGGCTGTGGCTTGTGGCGCATGTTTGGTACAGTAACTTCAGGTTATTTAGGGATAACTTGGGGCTTGTATTATTATTATCATCCGCCGGGTCACGTACAGCATCGAATCTAATTGTCTAAAATGTCCTCAACCGCCTTCTTCCGTGGCATCAGAACCTTTCAGACCACTCATTCGAGATGTGGGTGGCGACTCGGCTCTGCTCGTGTGATTCCTCGCGCTCCGCCGCGAGTGAATCTGCAGCTCTCAGGCCTGCGGTTTGAATCGACTACCGGTAACGCGAAAGCGAGTACGCGAACTGCCACGAATACCAGGCCACCATCGCAGAAGCCAGGTCAGAGCACACCTCATGTCTTTTCTCATCCATGATGTCTTTTGATCATGTGCTTCGTCCAGTATCTGACGTGTTCGTCTGCAGCTTACCCAGAGAAGCTCTGCGTCTATCATGCCGGCACCGGCCGCATCACTTTCTTGTCCTGCTTGAAGTACTCAACTCTGTGCATTTTCATCTTCTTCGGTTTTATTGTTACTCCGCCGTACTTTAAGAAGGAGGGGCCTTCGTTGACCGTGCTACGCAGTAAGCCTCCATTCATCCCGTTTCCCTACCTTTCTCGGCCTTGGATAGGTATGAGCTTACAAGCCTGCCCAAGCGACACTTGCGGCCATTGTCCCTCTGATATTCGTCGCGTACACAACGTCACCGTTTGTGCCGTTTGTTCATATAAAGCTCCCACCGTTCGCTCGCCAATCAGAGGAGATGCTTCGCCGTTACATCAGGACGCTCCCGCCCCAGACCGAACTAGACATGACAACCATGAGCTTCATCGCCAGACCCCGGATTAGCCGGGTGAAGCTGAATGAGTTACAGCCAACCAATAAGAAGCTTGGTATCGTCAACTATGCTAGAGATACGACTGCAGAAAACGCTGCTCGGAAGTGGTACCAGCTTCCAGCGGTCGGAAACTTCAGCCTCCAGTCGAACAGGATGCCCCGGGTCTCCTGGGTCTGGGACGAGATAGCTAATCGCATTGCCAAGGAGCGGGCATAAATTAAACCAGGATACTGGCCGTTGATCATGGATGTACCCAATGTGGCAGCGTCATCTGGGCGAGCGTATCGTTTGGGCCATTGTCTCTTCGCATAGGATCCTCGGCTGCATACCGAGGTGCACAGCTCGACTCAGAGGTCAGATATGTGCTCTTCTTTATGTCTCAAGATACAATCTGCGGCAGACGGGACGGGCTAGCGACGAATCGCTATGACCCATTTGGTGACTGACGCGTAGTCAATCATTTTAGTTGCTAGGAGAGGATTGTAGACTCGCGTCTTGACGATCGGGAGCGACCTCACTTGCATTTCCCCCCCTCAACAATCCCCGACTGTCTTCAGTAGTCTTCGAGGAGCTAGAGTTACAATGCGGTGCAACAGGTTGGGAAAGCCGAGATGAGTGGGATGATAGTAGGGGCCCTCATGTTTTCAAAAGCATCAGTTCAAAATATAAGAGTTGTACCGACTTGGCTGCCTGGGAACAGTTCCCCAGAACAAGCAGCCATATTGTATATATCGGAGAATGATTCTATTTGTGTCAATCATACCATTACTTAATCTCTGTACGCACCTCAGATGATCATATCGGCGATCTGTTCAGCCATACAAGAGGGGGTAGCCTGCGGATGCCGTCTCTACGATATGGGTATCCTACCCACGTCGGCGACCCTCAAACTCTTGACGCCTCACCCCTTCCGCGTCGGCCACCTTGCCCATCACCGCCGTGCCGCCGGAAAGGTGTTACCTAGACGTAAAAAAAAAAGAAGAAGAAGCCGAAGAAGGAACATCGGTGGAAGGAAGAAAGCGGCTGCTGGAACGGAAAACTCATCGTCGCTGTGCCGTGCTCCTACCTACCTCTCGCTCGACTCACTCACAGGACGAACATCGTGTAACAACAGACGTGTCGGGCTGGACCGAGCTTTCCCTTCAGGTGTGCAATACGACATGCAGTTGTCTTATCTGCCCGGGAACCACGTGCAGAACAGTAAAGTTTATGTTCCTACCCGAACTCGCGAATATCTCGGTAGGCACGCCGAGCCGATCACCGGATCCTGTCACCACGTTGCGTTCGAGCATATCCCGACTGTTCGAGCATATCCCGAAGATCGTCCTTCGGCCTTTGAACATTATCTTGGCAGTGTCGTGTGCTCGTCTTCATACCCTGGAACATAATGTACCGCGTATCTATCACACGCCGCGGAAAAACACAATACGCGGAATCCGTGAACCCTGAGTAAGCCCTACCAGATCAACGCCCTTAGTCTGCGTGTTCCCACGGGGGGCATATGAAATCCGGTCGCTGAGTGATGAATGGGGTTGGTGTACCAAGGTATCGGCAGTGGCCATGCGACAAGCTGTAAGGAATGAGTCACAGAGGACGTAACAAATTCGATAAATCGTAAGGTATATATGTATGGGACACGGGAAGGGAAATGATCAGATCTTATTGGAATACAAAAACCCATGCATCATCCCTCGAAAATTGACTGACTGATATCTCACTACCTAGCTGAGTCTCCTCGCAAACCTTGTCCTAAGCCCCTGAATGCTAACAACCTCCTCGATCGTAGTCGCAACGGCAACTTTGACCTCCTTTTATTGCCTCTTTCAACAATCCCCATTACCCACCCCAAGCTACAGCAAACACCTTGCTTGACAAATTTCGCCTTCTATATATATATACACCTACCTACCTTCCAATCATCATCACCTTCCTTCCTTCCTTCCAGCCATGCCCTCCCCCTCCCCCTCCCTCCCCCCCTCCATAAAACTCTACACCGCCCCGCACTCCTTGCTCCAAAGCCGCCTACGCCCTTCCTCCTCCTCTACCTCGACATCCCCTTCACCCCGATCCCCATGGCCCCCCGACGAGAACGGCCGCTACGCCGCCGCTGCCGCCGACGGCACCCTGTCGCACGCGGAGTATGTCGCCACCGTGGCACCCGATGGGCTACGTGCCGGCGCTCGACGTACGTCGACGGCGCCCGTCGTCATCACCGAGAAAAGCCCGGCGATCCTGAGCATGATTGCGCGTCTGGCGGCATCGGAATCGGGATCGGGATCACACGAGCAAAAGGAAGAGGAGGCATTGGGACTTCTAGGCCGCACCGACCTCGAAAAAGGCCCAGGTCACCATGTGGCTCGCCTACCTCTGCTGCGGCACGTTCCACGGCGTCGCCTTGGCTCAAGGCGTACCTCCGGCCGTACCGGTTCGTGGACAAGGGGCACGAGAATGATGATGACAGCGACGTGTACCGGCTGATCCGGGAGAAGGAGGGGGGGAAGAGGAATCGAGGCGTGTCTAGAGAGGATCGAGGGGCACTTTCGTGATGGCGGGGCTGGTGGTGTGAGAAGGAAGTATGCAGTGGGGGGGGAGGAGGAGAGTAGGACGGTGGTGGATTTCTTCTTGTATTTCGTCTGCTGGGCGGCCATGCGGACGGGGTTCTGGGGCGACGGGACGAAGTTTCCGCATTTTGGGGAGGCGATGCGGGAGCATGAGAAGATGGTGGAGGGCGTGAGAGGGGCTATGGAGGCTCAGGGGGAGGAGCTTTGTTTTTTGTGAGTAGAAAAAGAAAAAAAAAAGGGGGGGGGGGGGGGGGGGGGGGGGGGGGGTTCCATCTTGTTGGGTAGTAATACTAATAGGAGGGACACAGCATCATCGTCATCCATTTCATTCCGCAGCCATTTCAAACGATGCTCTTCTCCAGCCACTCTTCCCACTGCTCCTTGCCCCAGCTCGAGCTGATATCCCCCGCGACGACCCCGTCAAACACGACGGTCGGGCTGACATGGATGCCCACCAGCCGCGCCATCTTGATGAGGACCTTCAAGTCGTTCGTGGTCTTGTTTCCCGAGTTCAGCCCGCCGTCCTCCGCCGGCTTATCGCTGATCGCCAGCGCCTCGTACACCTTCGCCTCGTCCACGCCCACACTGCTCGCCGCGAGCTTCGCCAGCCGTCTGTACGTCTCATTGCGCGTCTCGTTGACGACGCTGACGTCGAAGTACGCCTTCTGGTCCTTAAAGAGCGCGTCGCTGAACGGCCAGAACTTGTCGGGCGCGATCTGCAGCACGGCGACGGCGGCCTCGTGCACCAGCGTCGACGACGGGTGCCACGGCTGCACCTGCGGGCGGAAGATGACCTGCAGGGCCGGGGCCCACTTCGGGTTCGCCTGGATCAGGGGCACGACGACGGTCCAGAAGGTGCGGAACTGCTTGGCCGAGAAGGGGCACACGTAGTCGAGGTACAGCTCGAGTGTGTGTACGGCTGGGGCGACGCCGACGACGCCGGCGGGGGGGTCCGGGGTGCCGAACTGGAGCTTTTGGCCTGCGAACTTGGGAGGCAACGCCATGGTCGACGGGTTACTGATAATTAACTCGATATTCGTCCAAGTTGGGATTATGATTCTGTTTGTTGTGTCTTGAAGCTATGGTTGTTTTTAATATGTCTGAAGCCTTCGGAGTGTAGAACACACACGCTTTGGGGTGGGGTTAAGTAGGTAAGTAGTCTAAGTACGTGAAGTGCTTGATGGATGACACCATTTTAAGCCAAAACGCCTCAACCCGGCTGCCCGGCCTGTGTTAGCGGGGTAATCCCCCCTATGATCTGGTGACTTCCTACTACGCAGTAGGAACCAGACTTGCATAACAGTTGGAAGTCAGAATAGCATTATTAGTTATTACCTAAAAAATAGCCCTGGTTTATTATCCTTATCTGCCTCGTTGTTTAGCTGGTGGATTCGATGTAGTCAGGGAACTCGGTCAGGGAAAACATCCATACCGACCAAAATCGGGCCAAAGTCGAAACTTTTCGACCGGGCTCCATATCCGGGAATTGGCGCCCGCTCTTCGTGCCGTCGACGGACAACAGAGATAACTTCTTCAACGTCCGTTACTACCTACCTTGGTAGTTGTAGGTACATTTCGAGTCATTTTGATAGTTGCAGAACGATTCCCCTCATGACACCATCGTCCAACATCGCCGTTCATTTTTGCTGCAATGCGACACTGTTTTTTTTTTCTTTCCAGATCTGCTGGCATAGGTCGCACGCCATACTTTACGGTATTGTTTGAAGCATTGTTGCTGGAATGTGCCCTGTTTCCAGTAGTTCCAGGCCCAGAGGGCTTGGTCGTAGAAAGCACGTGTAATAGTCGGATGGGAAAACGTAGGAGTAAAGAAACACGGAGGAACTAGAGATTGTTATATAGGTACCTAGGTAATCATTATCTTATTGATTTTCTCCCATTTGTTAAGCCAAGGCTGCATCTCCTTCATATTAGCTGGGCATCCCGAGGCCATGGTATTGAGGTGAATTATGGCAACCTGAATTTAATCGACGGGATATGCTTCCTGTGTGATCATCTTAGTCTTGGTCAATCTTCCGCGCCGGCGAAAAAAATGGCTTACCAGAATTGGTACACGGCCAACACAGTAACTGTCACGGGGATGGCAAAGGCCCAGTACACCCAGAACTGATCCGATAACGTCCATCCAGAATCCGTGTCATAGTTGAAGAATGACATGCTGAATATTGCGCAGATGAACGTGGGTGGGAGAAACGTCAAGGTCACAATAGAGATCGTCTTCATGGCTGCACTGTCTGCCTGCGCAGCCTCTCCGATCCGCATAGACCCTTTGGACGTCTCTTGGGCGACGAGGTTGAACGCCAGCTGGATTTCGTTCAGCAGTCTCTCTTGGTTGGAGTTGGATCGACAACGGAGGCTCTCGAGAAGCTGCTTGCAAGACAGTAGCCTAACGTGATGATTCCTCCATAGTCGACTATTTGGCACTCGGGGCTGCGTCTCCTGATGCTGTGCAAGTACGGCCGCCAGTGTCTTTACGCTCACGTCCAGCGTTTCTGTGACGTGGATCGCGTGCCGGCCCAAGTCGTGAAGACGGCGGAAGTCGGGCTCCGAGTTGGGAAGAAACCACTTCCCCGTTTCGATCGCCCTGACCTGGTCGCGGACAGCCCATATAGCGCCATCCTGAAGACGTGTTAATTCGTCAGCGACCTTGACATAAGCCCAGAATGGGTCAACCACCTGGCTTATTTCTATATCCTTCAGTGACTTGATGAGCCGGTGGGCGACGGGCGTTGTGATATCGAACAAAACGACAACCGACTGCTTTCTGGAGGCTACCCATTGCGTGAATATGTTAATTTTAAGCCATTCATATCGAGTGCTATCGTATAGGTGTTTCGTTTCGAAGAAGGCCCATGTGTCTGCGTATTCGTTAGTATGTAAGGAAGTGATCACCCATGGCTGGCTACACGGCCAGGTATTTTCTTACTTAAAGCTGCATCGTAGTCCTCGTCGCCAGCTTCTTCACAGCCAAAAAATCCGTTCGAGTTACGGTGATGGTCTGACCACCACCTCTCAGGCATGTGAAACGCCTCTGTGAAGATGAGCCGACATCGCGGGCAGCCGCGAATTTTGTTTGCACTGGCGAGGCTTGGGGGTATCAGTACCGTCGTTCGGGACTCCGTAAAGTAGATATCGATGAAACTAACAGGATGTGAATCTCCGACTCTTTTTCGAATGCTAGTTCTCGGATATTCGTGTGTAAATCAATCGAGCTAATATCTCTTGATTGCCATTCAATACTTTCTGGTGATGCTGTACGAATTTAGCTTCAATATCTACAGTGGATACCCCTGATCCCCGGGGGCCGGACCAGCATAGGCTGAAAAATGATATGCTGTAAAGCAGTATATGCTCTATTGGCAAACCACCCCCTGGGCTTGAGGCAATATGCTCTAACCGGAATATTTTCTATGCAATATGCTGTATGGGGGATATGCTGGATCAGGGGTACCTAGCGTACTTTAAAGAAAGTGAACACTTACATTTGGTGCACCATAGAATGGATATCTGCGATACACTCTGACACCGATTGCCAGACATCGCCGCTTGAACACGATAACGTCAATGGCAGGCGCGGGGTCCTTTCACTAAGGGATGTGGGCGAAATGATAGGATTGGGGCTTGAATATAAAGAAGCATCAGATATCTATTTAGGGGCGCTCGACATATACTCGCCATTGGAAGACACCACCGTGAATCGTCGGCAGGCCTCCATCTCGTTTTCAACCCCAGGCCTGCTAAGTAGTGCAGAATCTACCCTCCTGCAACGCTGATTGGGTATTTGGTTCGGTAATAGGATTCCTGCTGCAGATGTGGCCGGCGCAGCGGCGTAGCATCCACCCTCCTGCAACGCTGACTAGGTACTTGGTTCGGTTACCAAGCACTGCCTTCATCGGCTGGTGCAGAATCTACCCTCCTGCAACGCTCGTTGGGTATTTAGTTCGGTGATAGAATATCTGCTGCAGATGTGGCTGGCGCAGCATCTGCCCTCCTGCAATGCTGACTAGGTATTTGGTTCGGTGATGGGATTCCTGCTGCAGATGTGGCCGGCGCCAGTCATGCGTGTGATGGGTGGTAAGCTGAACAGGCTGACAAGAGCACCAGGCTAAACAAGGATACCATTGCTCCTCTTCCCATCTACTTGTTTCCCGCTTCCTCACGTTCTGTTCATCTGTTTCTTTTTTGTTCTGAAAGGACCATGGGTATTCTCAGCTGTTAGATCCAGGCGAGACACCAAGCAAAAACCAGCTCGAATCCGCGAAGCCTTCTGTTATCTCATACCGTCTTCTCCAATATCTCTACCCCACGACGACCCCAAGATGACCACAAAGTCCCGAACCCATAATAATTACGCTGTAGGATGGGTGTGTGCGCTACCAAAGGAACGGACTGCAGCAGTAGCCATGCTAGACGAGAGACATCCCGACTTACCCAATCCGGCCAACTACGATAACGCGTATACCTTGGGATCTATCGGCAAGCATAACATCGTCATAGTCTGCCTTCCTCATGGCAGAATTGGCAACGGCCCTGCTGCAGCAGCTGCGGTGGATATGGTTCATACTTTTCCGGCCATCAAGTGGGTTTTGATGGTTGGTATTGGTGGCGGCATTCCATCCAACAAGGTCAGGCTTGGTGATGTTGTGGTCAGCACACCGTCTGGGCAGTACCCCGGGGTGGTACAGTGGGACTCTGGCAAAGCAGAAAGTGATGGCAAGTTCACACGGACTGGTGCGCTGAACAACCCACCGACCTCATTGCTTCGCGCTTTGGCGACGCTGGAATCGGAACAAGAATTTGATGGGTCAAGAATACCCCAGTACCTGGAGGAACTCGGGAAGAAATGGCCGCAACTCGCCCCAAAGTACTTGAAATCTGATTCACTTACGGACGTGTTATTCCGTCCCGGTTACGCTCATACTAATAAGAGTCACGGCGACGAGAAGCCTGCCCAGGGTCACGGATACAAACAAGAAGACTGTCAATTCTGCGATAAGTCCCAAACTATTGAGAGGGAACCCCGAGAGATGATGGTGCATTACGGATTAATCGCATCCGGCAATCAGGTCATCAAGGACGCCATCTTCCGAGATCGTCTCAATGAAAATCTCGGAGGCAGCGTTTTGTGTGTCGAGATGGAAGCAGCTGGATTAATGGACAACTTTCCTTGTATTGTCATCCGAGGGATTTGTGACTATGCGGATTCGCACAAGAACAAAGCATGGCAGGAGCACGCTGCTGCCGTCGCCGCGGCATTTGCAAAAGAACTCCTCGGAAACGTCGCGCCACGCCTCGTTGAAGGGGAAAAATCAGTCAAGGATACACTTGATAGCAGTCAGTTAGCCCCAGCCCCTGCCCTAGTCCACCTAGAAGGAATTTCTAATATTTATGGTAGTCTCTCACACCGTCCGTTCTGTTGAAGAACATGTGGCATACGCCAGATCCCGTTTAAACAAGAAGGAGGACGAGGCGATCCTCGACTGGCTCACATGGATCGACTACGGGCCGCAGCAAACAGATTATTTCAGACGACGGCAACTGGGGACAGGTGAATGGCTCCTCGGTTCTCAAGAGTACCGCAGCTGGCTCAACGAGCGTGGGAAGACATTATTCTGCCCAGGCATGCCCGGGGCAGGGAAAACCATTCTCACGTCTATCATAGTAGACGATCTCGAGAGCAAATTTCCTCATCATACTAATGCTGCCATAGCCTACGTTTATTGCAATTTCAATCGCAAAAACGAGCAGACCATTGAACATTTGCTATCTAGTCTGCTGAAACAATTAGCCCAGTGCCAGCCTTCCCTACCCGACAGTGTGCAAAAGCTCTACGATCAACACAAACAAAGACGAACTAGGCCACCCTTGGAGGAGATCTCTAGAGTTCTCCAGTCGGTTGCTTCGGGGATTCCAAGAGTGTTCATCGTTATTGACGCACTGGACGAATGCGAAACTGCCGACCGCTGCCGTGCAAATCTTCTTTCCGAGATCTTCCGCCTTCAAAGCGAGGCTCATGTCAACATTCTAGTGACTTCGAGACACATACCTGATATCGAAAAAGAATTTCAGCATAGTCTATTTGCAGAGATTCGTGCCACAGATAGCGATATCTGCCGGTATCTGGATGGCCGCATGTGCGAACTATCTAGCTTCGTCACTGAGCAAGTCGACCTTCAGGACCACATCCGGTCAAGTATCACAAAGACTGTCAACGGAATGTATGTGAACTCAAGCATCTACTTAACTGAGATAGGCTAACATGAATAGGTTCCTGCTTGCACAACTTCATTTTGCTTCCTTGAGAGGTATTGACACACCTAATGATATCCGAGAAGCCTTACAACGCCTGACAACCGGGGAAGGTGCCTATGATGAGGCTTATAAGAATGCCATGAAACGTATTGAAGGACAGATTCAATTCCAGGCAAGGCGCGCCAAACAGGTATTATCATGGATAACCTGCGCGAGACGGCCGTTGACAAAGTGGGAACTCCAACACGCGCTCGGAGTCAAGGTCGGCAAGCCAAATCTCGACCAAGGCGATCTTCCCAAGATCGAAGACCTTGTCTCTGTCTGTGCTGGTCTCGTGACGGTTGATGAAGAAAGCAATGTGATACGATTGGTCCACTATACCACACAGAGTTACTTTGAGCGCACACAAGAGCGTTGGTTCCCTAATGCACAACTAGACATCACAACAGTCTGCACGACCTACCTGTCCTTCCAAGCCTTCGCGAATGGACACGCCAAAACCGACGAGGAATACGAGCAGCGATTAGAAACACACCACCTTTTCGAGTACGCTGCTCTAAATTGGGGACATCATGCCCGCCTTGCTCCGTCCTGTCAAAATATATCGCACTTCCTTCAAAAACAAGCTCAAGTTGAGGCGGCAAACCAGGCGTTACAGGTTTTTAGAGAAGTGTGGCGGCCAGACTACAGCCAACGGATCGCAGGGAACGTGACGGGTCTGCACCTAGCAGCATACTTTGGCTTGGATTACATTTTGGCAGATATGATGTCTCAATACGATGTGAATATCAAAGACACTCATAACCATACACCGCTATGGTCGGCAGCTTGGAACGGATATGAGGCCGCGGTTAAGCTGCTACTCGATACAGATGGCGTGGAAGCCACTTCAAAGGATTCTGCTGGCTCAACTCCGCTACACTGGGCAGCCGAGAACGGACACAAGGCTGTGGTTAAGCTGTTATTAGGTGTCGAAGGAGCAGATATTAACGTGAAAAATAAATTTGGGGAAACACCGCTATCAGTGGCAGCCGAGAACGGACACGAGGCTGTGGTTAAGCTGTTACTAGGTGTCGAAGGAGCAGATATTAACGTGAAAGGTAGAGATGGAAACACACCGCTATCAGAGGCTGTCTTCGGTGGAAACGAGGCCGTGATCAAGCTATTATTAGCTGTCGAAGGAGTGGATGTCAACGCGGAAGATATTTTCGGGAATACACCGCTATCATGGGCTGTCCGCAAGGGAGACGAGGCCATAGTTAAGCTGTTCTTAGGTTTTGAGGGAGTGGATGTCGACGCGAAAGATCGTTGGGGGCGCACACCGCTATCAATGGCTGTCCGATGGGGACACGAGACCATAGCTGAGCTGCTTCGAGATGCTGGAGCACTGGATGCAGAGGGGCTCCTAAGGAAAAGGGGCCGAGGTGCTGGAGCGGGGGATGCAGAGCGCCGAGTGAAAAGGGACCGACGTTGCTGAACGGCTGAGTACCTATGTAGGTATTTATGGGGACTTCGGGAGTGTACTTAGACTACACCTCCGGGCCGGTCCGCTCAAATCAATCATTCCCGTCATCTATCTCACGGCGCAATTTTGCTTCGATCTTTTTTATGTATCATGTCCCGTTCAAGCGATTTCTTAATTCCCAAAGATGTATATTTCAACTTTCGCTTCTTTTTCTTTTTTTCTTTCTTTCTTTTTTAGCTACACTCGATATGTACCATGCCGGCGTGGTGGTGGCCAAGTCCCAATTCATCCGACACCGTACCCGACACCAGACCCGGGCTGCTGCTGCTGCCGCCGTCTCCGCCGCCTCCTCCCCCGGCCACCACGATAACGTTATGGTGGTTCCCGCCGTCCTTGAGCTCGTCGAGGACCCAGGCCATGAGATGGAGGTACTGCGACCCGGTGGCCCGCCACACGGCGTCGATGGTCCACTGGGCCCAGCCGCCGACCCACCAGATGTGCTTGACGTCCCGGAGGCAGATGGCCCAGTGCGCCAGGAGCACGAGGCTCAGCGGGTCGCGGCCCCGGACGTACTCGCTGAACCCGCGCCGCACCATGGCCAGCCACATGCACGCGACGCTGTACACGCCCCTCTGGCCCGCGACCCGCCGCAGCGCCGTCTTGAGCTTGAACGCCGCGTCCATCAGCGTGCTCTTGTGCGTCCGCGCCGACTCGCTGGTCTCCTCGAGCTCCAGTATGCTGAGGATGACATGGTCCACTGCCGCTTCCGCTGGCGCCCACGGCTTCTCGCGCACCGCCGCCGCCGTCACGCACTTCCGGACTTTGGGGATCGTGCTTGTGAACGCTAGCTCTCGCTCCCGCCTCGCCAGCCGCATGATGCCTGCAGCTCCCTGATACAGGGAAGCTATCTGTGCGAGGCAGTCTATCGTATCTGTCGTGGCCCCGCCGTGAGGCAGGGCGAAGGTGCAGGCGGTGAGGAGGCCCGTCGCTGCCAACGCCGGCTCACATGTTGCAGGGGTCACGCATTCGAGCACCGGGCGCAGCGCGTCCAGTGCTGTCGCCTTGTACCCCAGCGCCGCGACCACGTGTGGGGAGTTGGATGGCGGAGTGTAGTCTAGGACATGACTGGCGGATGCGATGTGCAAGTTAGAGAAGGACAAGACCGCATGATATAGGTAAGGGGATGAGAGACAGTGTCTGACCACCGCGTCATGAAAATGGGGTAGAAGTTCCGCTTCGGTGTCGCCTAGTAGGAAAGCGGGAGAGAGCTGGGTCGTGTAATGATGCAGGAGCTCCTCGGTCGTGGGGTCGAAGGCCGGAAGCCCGGTGAACGGCATGCTGTATATGTTGGGCGTCATCATGGGCGGTGAAAAGGGTGACGTAAATGCGTGAGGAGAGTATGTTGCTGGTGGCGGACTGGAGGACAGGGCTGTGATGGTTGAGGGTGCAGGCGAAGGCATCTGAGTCTCGAACGCGGCCGGTTCGACTTGAGTCTGGTTGATGTGCCTCTCAGGGGGCGCCGAGTTCGACTTCGGCTTCGGCTTCGGCTTGGAGGAGGAAGCTGGGGTGACAACCTTGTACTCTCGGAAAGGGTCATAAGATGACATTAGGTGTCGGTATGTACAAGTCTGCCCCTTCTTGTTACACCTCGAGCACTTTGGCTGGCTCTGGTCGCACTATGAACTTCCGTTAGCCCCGTCACGTTTCTGCACAGGACTCCTGTGGCACTCACCTTGACGCGCTTCTCTTTACACTGGATACATCCATGATGTGAGTTTGTGTGAGATCTTCTGGATGGCATTTCTGATAGTGGATGGATTGTTCGTCCTGTCTATCTGTGTTGAATCGTATATCTGCGATGAATGTGTATAACCGGCCAGGCGATGTTCGCAACACACCGCGAGGACCTTGGAAACCTTGCTATAGGTCAAATACAGCGAGGAGATCGTTCCAGACAGACGAAGAAGGTTCGTGATGAAAATAGGCACAGGCCAACGATGAATCTGAGCCCAGCGTTCAGGGTTCGTGTATGGTGGTCGAGTTCGATCTTCAGATATGCAAGAAAACGTGTAAGGCTGTGAGGGATAACTACCCGCTCCGGCTCACTTGTGAGGAAACAGAAAAGGGGGCTTGCTTAGTTGTGATGTGGTGATCTAGTACTCGAGTAGATTTTGGGATAAAGTTTCATAGATCGCTGACATACACACGGCGGTATCGTTTGACTTTGTATCAAGACGATCCGTAAGCCATCACGGTCGATATGTGCTATCAAGAAGGTCGGATATCAAGACCGCCGGCCGCCGATATGAGGATGGGGCCCCCGGGGATCCTCCTGCTGTGGGCCAAGCCATTGCCGTTTGAGATCGGTTCTCTTGTACATGGTAATAGAAGGTGAGGTGAACATGGCAGTTCAAAGCCCGTCATATTAAGATCCTTACATCTCATATCCCTGACAGGTGGTACAGGGGGGGATGAGCAGCAGCACACGTGGGGTGGCGGTGGTGTGGTGGTGTTGTTGGGTACCACGTACTCGGTCCCGTACGTTATCATACTGGGGGTGCATGATCATGATTATCTATAATTATAGAGTGACTAATATACGGCAGTCTTACATAAACAGGACAAGAAGGAGGTCGGTATGCAGACTTGTGGCACCAACAAACAGATGGTGCTGGTAAAAAGAAAAAAAGGAGAAGCACATCTGAGTATAAGTGGGTACCGGGGATAAGAGAAGATTAGCCAGCCGGGCTTCGGGGAGTGGAGCTGGGGCTTCTGAGGTCGGCGACCACTGCCACCTGGGGCACTGGAGACCTCTATGGAGTCTTGGCGCGTGGTATCTATCTTCTGTACATACCTAGGTAGGTATGCACACCTACACAATACAGCCGCAGTAATAATAAATTCTCTCCACTCTCGGAGCCGAGGGGCAGGCCTGGCAGCAAGATAGGGATACATCTGCCACGTTCAAGCTTCCGTCATTTGCCGCTGCAGCAGCAGCTAATAAGCCCTGGTAGCCTTACGGAATACATGTACTCTGCATACGTTTATGGTATGTTTCTTAAGTACCTACCTAGGTAAAAGGCTGATGATGAGGTACATATGAAGGTAGTAAAGTGGAGGGTGGAGGCTAAAACCAATCCTTCTACAGGGCTCCCGCTGCTGTTTCAGATGAGGCCAATCACGACCTGGACTGCGCCGTCCCGTAGGGCTCATCTAGCCCCGAGCTTGTCCCAAAACAGCGGCTCGGTAAGCACACCACCACCACCGCGACCACCACAGTCCACAGTTCCATCCACACCCTGCCAGATTGCCGCCCCCATCTCGGCTCGGTATCCCTCATTATTCTTCTCTATCGCTGAGTGGCCGGTGGGCAGGTGGTGATGTCAAAGACTGCCGTTTGCATTTCATGCGCTTCCAAGCTTCTATTTCGAGCTCCCATCCGAGTTTTAGCTGCGCACCCCATTGGTCTAGCTCACCTGTTCCGTCCGACACCTCGGTGAACCGACTGGTGCCCCTCGACCGAGAGAACTCTCGACCTACATATACTTGTAGTAGTAATTAATAAATCGAGAGCACGTGGTAGGTGCCGGCCCTTCTGCTCCATGGACCATGTCAATAACGGGGTAAACAGTGGAGGATCCCGTCTTTTGGGGGCCAGCCAGCCCAACGGCTTCCCTGGCTTCCAACATCCCGAGATCCCATCACCCCTGCGACGGCTCTGTTGTCGCCGATTTGCCGCTCCCTCTCAACATAGGTAACATTATCATAACATTATCTACCAAGTAAACTGACACATCTCGATCGCCCAAGATGCCAGGGTTTTTGGTAGAGGAGAATGAACCAACCAGGTTTTCTCTTTCTCTTTCTCCTTCTCTCTTACATACACCCCGAAGGATGAACACTGATCCTTGGCATAACCCTTCTTCCATGATCTGGAAAAAAAAAATCTCACGAAGTACTCTAGGGCTGACTTCAACAACACATGTCGTAACGTCCAGATGATATCTTCTCCAAAATGCAGCTAGGGGGCACTGCAGTACGTGCCGCCGTTTGTGCCGCCGTTTGCAGTGAGAGATATGATATTAGTTAAGCTGGTGTGCCACACGGTAGCAGGGGGGAAATGCGATAGCCGGGAGAATCAATCTCACAAATAAGAAGCTTATCCCACCTGCCCTAAATATACACGCCAGATTTCCAGGGGTTTCACAGGTATGTACCTGGGTAGGTATGTTTATTTCGTATTTCGTACGAGTGATACGATCGACCTTGCCCTCCCCCCTTCTCTCCTCTCCCTTCTCTCCTCTCCCTTCTTCCTTCTCCCTTCTCCCTTCTGCCCCCTGTTCATCCCCATCCACTCACCTACTCACGTTCTCCATTCGAAACAACCTTGCACTTATGAGAACGAACATCCTGTATCCTCTCTCTCTCTCTCTCTCTCTCTCTCTCTCTCTCTCTCTCTCTCTCTCTCTCTCTCTCTCTCTCTCTCTCTCTCTCTCTCTCTCTTTGGGTTTCATTGTGCGGATCACCAATTCGAATGGAAGATATGCGGCAGCTAGACCCTGGTAGTCGCGGGTGACCAAGACCCTAGCATGGTATACACAGATATACATACCTACATAAGTACACACTTCTAAGTATCTCATTCGCCAATCTAGGTATGTGGGTGCTGCATGGTCCCACCAATGCCTAGTAATAACATTATCCCTGGACACACTACCTTGGAATCTGGATGGGAGGTTGCTCTCGGGCCCGGCACGTTCTGACCAGATTGAAGATAATGATCGGGCAAATTAAAGGGAAAACAGGATCACATGCGGTCATCGGTTGGAAGGCTTGTGAATCGTCGGGTCTAGATACCGACACCGAGGAGCCCTCGGCTTTTTTTTTTTTTTTTTTTTTTTTTTTTCAGCAACTTATCGGCATGGCTATAGCCCAAGTCAACTCTGAAGAAAATCCCATCTGGCGATCCAGATATCCCCCGACATAAAACGAAACCAACATATGATCTCCAGGTCAACTCGAAGGCCATCAAGGAAACGAACGAATGTTGGGTGTGGCACGATGACGGGAGAAAAAAAAATAAAACGGTGTCAACCAATTGGATGTCTCCCCGGACTCCCTTCTTGTAGCAGACATATAGGGTACTCCTTGCTCGCCACGTTTTGGACACATGCAGGTAGGACGGGGTATACGACTGCTGTTTTGCATCATGTGCCTTACACACACACACACAACCATTCCGCCAGGGGCTTTCATGCAGCACCAGCAACGGTGCAGTCCAGTCCAGTCCAGTCCAGTAGCACCGTGATACCGAGGTTACCCCGTGCATGTGTGAACGACGTAGGTAGTGTGTGAGAGAAGGCAGGTGACGATGGGGGAAATTTCAGGAGGTCGCAGACTCCTTCCGGATTCTCTCGATAAGTGTCCGTTGGGATTTTTCCGAACATCTTGTTTCCTATGTTCATGCTCGCGGAGGACCAACTCACTTACTTTACTCACTTGAGCTTCCTGCCCTGGAGTGCCGGTTAACCTTGGGGGTGAGGTCTAGGCGAGGTATGTTAGTTGGGGTCTCGACCTGGAGTTCTGCTTTCCTTGTACTGCCTGTGCCTGTGGTTATTATCGAGGATTCAGAATGTTTTCTCTCACATTTGAAGGATAAATGATCTATCTACCACGACCACACAGTCCTCTCCGTGATAATCAGACTGGGCACCAGTTTACTCAGAAACCTGATCGAAGCTGTGATGTCCAAACAAGTGGTCAACACTTTTCTTTCCTTGCTTTTTTTCCTTTTCAGGGAGTCATATTATAATATATATGAAAAACCCCATTTGGCTATCCCCTTGCCTGTTCTACATTATCGTCCCTCTTAGGTTGGCAAATCATCTTCATGGCAATTTTAGAACCGCCGAGGAAAATCAGGGGTAGGTAGATACTATCTATCTCCTCGGTGGAAGCGGTGATCGTGGTGGTGGCTACTATATATATATTCCATCTGAGTTGAAACAGTAGTCTTGGATACATCCAATGATGTCAGGAGATACAGATATGCTTACCAGGTGCCAGGGGTGGGGAGAGAACACCACCGTATCGATGCCCAAATAAGGAAAGAGTTAAGCCGGCATGGCATGCAGAGATCTCCTTCACCCGTACGGCGGCGGCACGTGGATATATATCTGCAGAACGGTAGATAACCTAGAGGTACATGAGAGGCTTATTCCCCCTGTCCCTGGGGTTTATTAGACTATGAAATCAAACCTATTTTTAAGCATGTTTTCTAGCTGGTATTCTCCATGTTCATAGCCCCTGAGCAAGCAGTTTCAGCAATAAGCTTTCGTCATTATGTCAGATGGTACTTCAAAAACCGCCCTCAGACCCTCTGGAGGAGAATACATCGTTTAGAGAACAGGAGTGAATGATATTACTCACAGTTCAGCAACCTTGGTGGAGTAAGTTATGCATATGATCATGCTCAAAGGCGCAACTCTCACTTACATGGCTTTATATATGAACTCCCCGAAGGATCAGGTTTCGAAACTATGAGAGATTTCGCCTTGGGAACCCCTGACACCATGCATAACCCGAAGGCTCACAAGTAACTAGTTAGGATAGGGTCGCCGGCCTTGAGATTGATATCGTCGCTATTGAGTCACAGTTCCATTCGACTTGCTAGAACAGGAAGATAGGTATTCGTTGTTACCGCAATGCATGTTTAGAGTCCCCCTTTTCCAGATTCTACGATATTTCGAGAGATAAGGGGAAGGGGAACTGAACCGTTCACTAGCTTCTCGATTGAGTGGCCCTATGCTAATGGGGTGAAATGTGGAGGGCTTCCTTGCCAGTACACTTTGTGTCCATTGCGTACCACTCGATTGAATCCTGATGCTACGGTTTATCCATAGTGATATGCATTGTGATTCATTGATAATTATTGGTATTTTTAGAGCTCTATAAATCGAAGGCAACTGTAATACTTTTCTGACCACAAGGACCTTGAAAGCCTTGATAGACTTTGACTGGAGATATTTATACTTGTTAAATTTCGTCCTTTCTGGAATTAATGTATATAACCAAGGAAGGAAGTCCGCAGGGAGGTAAAATAGAAAACAATACAACTTATCAGTAGACAGCAATAAGTAAGACTTCGGTATATCCAAGAATAATAATATAAATATAGTAGCAAATCATACCTTAAAGTTATCTCGCCCTGTTGGGTTATTGTTGTCCTTGTGCAATAAAATTACGTAACACCACCATGATGATACGATATAGGAGCTTGTAACACCGCTACGTACGGTTGTTGCTGACGTCTGCAACAGGGCAGCCTTCACCCAACACGCTCTCAACTATGATTTAAAGATTTCTTCCAAGCACAGGAACTTCGCGTATGGTAGTTGCCTAAAAGACAAATGCAGAAGGAGGCTTTTGTCATGTGAAGAGTCCTGCTGTTTGCATCTCTGTTATATGCCGTACCCCAAGTTTGCCAGATACTCGGGACTAACATTAGAGCCCACTGAGTAATCAAAAATATCTGCGTATCGTAGTCTTTGGTTTCTGTTGTAATGTCTAATGTCCTATGCCACGGGAAAAAAGGACCTTAAGATAGTACATAGCCTTGCGGGAAACGAGCAGGACCAGTATTTAGTCACCAAATGGAGTAGAAGGAGGAAAGGGGGTCCATCGTAGTATAAATGTGATTCCATTCAATAAAATATCAAACAAAGGACCGCAGTGCGGATACAGGTACTCCAACTATCGGAATAATACGAAAGAGGATAGCAAGGAAGAAGGCACCCAGCTGAAGGAAGGAATGGGAATGATCCTGTGAGTTTCAGGGAACATGCAGCCCCCTGTGCCATACACTCTCGCAGCTTCGTCACCCCCACAAGGAAGACGCCAGAGTCTTCTAGAGAGACCATTCAATATAGGCCACTCGGCGAGCCGGTGATATCAAGGCACTCTAGAGTCTGGCCAGCAGTGGAAATGTGGAAGACATCGAGACTGACAAATCTGATACCAACCGAGCACCGAAGTAGCTTGGGAGCTCGAGTTCAACTTGAGCATATTCGCGTCTCATTTGCATCTCACCATGACAAAGCAGGCGAAGTGAATATGTGGCGAAGGCTGAGCAGGTAACGTTGCAGTAGTCACAGTCCCATCATGAGACAGATGCA
Organism: Xylariomycetidae sp. FL2044; assembly: GCA_022376275.1. Lineage (NCBI taxonomy): Eukaryota > Fungi > Ascomycota > Sordariomycetes > Xylariomycetidae sp. FL2044. The sequence continues at coordinate 374,857 of JAJNOH010000028.1, read as the reverse complement.
GAAGGATTCGTCGGGAAACATACATAAGAGTTTGTCAAACTATCAATCATCAACAGAAGACGACAAGGGATGTGAGAAGAAGAAGAAGAAAAATAAGAATTCACCATGTTCTCAACATTTTCCCCATGATCCAAACGCTGTTGTCCACAACACCGAAACGCACATCAGATCGGACAGAAAAGACGAGACGAGATGCGTATAAAATGAAACGTTAGGTCTGGATGATGCAATGCAATCTCGTCCGGCATCACCAGAAATCGACAAGGTCGCCACGTGCAAGGAATACACACATAGGTATGAGCAATCCAGGGATCCCCAAAGAAAGAAAAAGGGGCCGGCCGCCTGAGGCATCTAAAGTTCGGCCGGTGTTCCCGGCAGAACGGATGGGAATGTTTGCTTTACAATTGATGAAGTTGGTACTATGCTAGCATGCATCACTAGTCTAGCGGCCGGGACGGTGTACCACGGTAGACTAATAATGATCCATAGTTAAAGTCTAGAACCTCTTGCGGAGGTGATGATGGGAAGAGTCCCGAGTCCTTCTAGGTGGGTAGACCTGAGATGCCGAATCGACTCACGCGCAGCTCTGACGCACGCTTTACGGCCTCTGAAGCCTAACTAACTTGTTAGCATGGCTCGGACATGTTGAGTTGCGCCCGGTGCCCTGGGTGTACGGAAGACACAAGCACTACGGATGATGGGTTCGTGGCGGCGGTGGCGGCGTCGTCCAGTTCGCGTATGTGCGTTGGGCCGAACGGTTGAATCGTGTCGCAGCATCTGAGGAGTTACAGCGCGAAGTGAGCTTATTTACCAGCTCACAAACCCGCCACATGATCAAATAACTATGTACTTAGTAGTCTCTAGAAGAGCACTCAAGCTTTCGAGTGATATTATCACTAACGATGACCGCTTCCTTAAGTAAGTAGCTGGCGTGATCCACGTTTTGACAGAGCTCGGACCAGATCGTCTACCAACACGTTCGAGCAGACCTCTACGGATAGGTGATTTATTTCCAAATCCCGATACAAAGTATTCACTGCCTCAAGTGAGCACTCACGCACGCACTCGTCTACACAGTACGCGGTCATACGGCATTCGGCCTTGACGCTTGCCAGGAAGGACGTGAAATGAGACAAAATGGAGCTTAAAAAAGGCAAAGGGGCAGAAAGGACGAACATGATAGGTAACCAAACAACCGGGCCGAGCCACGCGGTTCTCGGCAGTGCCTTTTCTTTTTATTGAGGTCCCCTTCTTGCTTTTTTCCTTCTCTGGATAGCGAACGGTAGGCCGGGTTATGGCGCATACAGGCAGACAGGTCAAGTGACCGCTCTGACGACGTCCACTACCAAGCGAAAATCTTATGATTTACCAAGAGTCTTTGGATGCCCCAAGGACGACAAGACGTGACAAGACGTGGAGGATTCCTTGGGGTAAAGCTGGGCAGTAAGCTTTTTGGAAATATGCTTGGAGATCCCGAGCGGGGGGAAATGGGGGGGTGGGTGGAATCGATGAATCACGATGTGGAGACGGGGAAAGAAGAGAAGATCAAATTGGAAGGGACTCACGGCCCACGGGAATGACAAAAAAGCAGGTAACACCTTTTTTCCCCCGCAAGACCGCAAGAGCGCAGGAGCACAAGGGCGGGGAACCTGTGGATCGATGGTTGAGGTCTGGAAACCACGATGTTTCCTGCTTGGTAATAGAAAAGTACAACTTCTTGCGTAATAGATACGCCGGCAAGTCTGTAGTTACCAAACAACAAGTGCGGCCCCAGTGCGGAAGACGACAGGACAACGGATGCGAAGAGACTCGACTGATCAATCACTGGCTCCCGCGTCCCCAGTCTCCATGGACTCGGTTCACTCGCTATTTGCGCCATCTGCTGCATGATTAACGACTACGACACGACTCCCTCCTCCAACTCCAACTCCAGAACCCCGGGACGGTAAGACCAAGCAGCAGCCCACAAGAAGACAAACAAGCGAAGGAAGGAAAAAAAAAAAACCACCCTAAGGATTCTGGCAAAAAAAAAAAAAGTAAGCAGTGCTATCCAATGTGCCCAGGATATTCATATCGTACTCTGTATTGAACGCGCCAAGGAAGATAGAATGTCGCGTAACATGGAAGAGTCGGAGGGACCTCGCACCTCCCTATCTGGTTGCGGTGTACATGAGATGAGATGTGGTAGCGAGTTCTGACAATGGGCCACCAGAAAAAAAGCTGGTGTGTGGCACAAGGTCCAAGGAACACGATGGCTGCATCTACGAGAAGTAAACAAGCCAGCCATAGCCATGTATGTACAACCCGGAGGCGTATCGTATCGTGTTGCATGCCACTGCTAATTACTGCGCGGCGCGGCATGGATCTGTGGAATTATATCACCAACCAACTGCATTCGGATTGCGGCATGATACTGTACCATACATGCACGTGTGTGTACATACCAATTGGAAGTATTCTGGTATCATCTTGCCAATTACTATGACCTGCGGTTATAATGTAGACTGTAATGAGCTCCCCACCCCTAGAGCAGCGGCACAGGACATTATGATCATTAGATATTATCTGGGCAATATGGCTCATCAGATTCAGGCAACAAAGAAGAAGACATTTCGCTCGTGTTTCCTTTCCAAGGTTGGATGTAATCTTATATCCGCGAAAACTGCCACTGTTACCCCCCCTCCTCACTTCCAGGAATCCTTTGATTCATTCCCCTCCGACCTCCTCCCCAACAATTCACAATGGGGGGAAAAAAAAGGAGGGCCGTCCGTACAGCGACCTGGTGCCTCATACCTATTGTGAAATACGAGAGAATCATCATGTGGAGAGACAATGACGAGACAATGGGCTTGTTCACATCTTACGTACCAATATTATGGCATCACCTCATCAGGACTTTTTATTTCTCAAATTCAAACCGTTCGTCCGGGTATCATTGTGGACTGATCATTCTAAAGTGAGCGTCATCTCCAGATATTCTAATTTCTAGCTATCTAAGGTACTTACCCCAGCTAGCTTTCTAGGGTATGAGGGACCTAGGTACGCAGTACATGCTCATTTCTACTTACCCCAGCTTTAATTCAATGTCCACTCAAGCCGTCAACGACTCTCACAAAAACATCCAACGTCTACTGTCTACAACAACCTGCCTGCGCAGGTACAATGGCTGGCATCCATATCACATCTGTACTATGGTGTTACAATCAATACCACAGCGATCCAACCTTATTCCGGTGTACGTACTCATCTGGTTCCCCAAGGTGGTAATTACTCCCTATCTGTTCAATGGCAGCTTGATCCATGGAAGGGTAAGGTGGTAGGTATCAATCAATCACACCTGACTCAGGTATCATCGTCAATCAATCAATCAATCAATCAATCTCTGTGTTTCCCTTGCGTGCGCGTGGGCGTGCGCCCACCGGGACACAGAGGAAGAAAAAGAAGAAGGCCGTGCGAACAAAAGATTTAAACGTGCATTAGACCAAAAGATCCATACATCTCTATTGGCTTGTAACCCTAGCCTGCGCCTTTCTACCTAGTAATTGATCTCCCCCTTCTGCCCCCCTATTTTCTCTCTCTTTCTTTCTGTCTCTCTGTCTCTCTTTTCGCACAATACTAGGTAGCGCCATGCTATTATGTTATCCGTGGGCCGGTCACGCAGCTGACCGAAGGACGCTTCGGCGCAACGGAACGAGATGCCATCGCGTAATAAAAAAAACCCTCCCCCAGGCCCGGTCCCCTAGGAGGTAGGTAGCCTGCCCAGGTAGGAAGAGTACCTAGGTAGGTAGCGGCCCTGCTTACGCCTCCACATGTCTCCAGCTGGTGATTGGTGACTCCAGACCAGGGGGCCCCGTTGCCGTGCGTTGCGGTGGTTGCTGACAGCCGAACCCCATCATTTGCATCGTCATCTCCGCTGCTGGTTACTGCTTATGATCATCAAACCCCGGACAGACAAATTTTTAGTTAGAACCATACGCGATCCCAACATCCATGTAACCCCAGCTCATGGGTCTCCGCGAACCCATTGGCCCGTCTCTTCGAATGGCGCTTCGATGTGCCTACCTTTGCAGAGGCAACTCCCTGACCGGGCCGAACATGCTTGGGAGGGGAACGGTCTGCTGTTCATCACACGTACCAAGCACATACCGTCTGACAATCTCGTCCTCTCTCTCTCTCTCTCTCTTTCGACGTGCGTTGACGGGGTACCTACTAACCGAAAGCAACCCCCCTCCCTCGTCTGTCTCCCCTTTACCCCATACGCGTAAATCTATATTACTCCGTCTACCCCGGCTCTATTCCACCCGCTTCCCCGTCCCCTCCCCCAACTTTCCTTATTATTATAAACAGCCGGCGACTCTCCTCTCTCTCTGTTCGCGCTTTTCGACCCTCCCAATCAATACCTTTCTTGTCTCGACCCTCACCGGAAACACACATCAGTTGTTTCGTGTCGTCAGTCCGGCAGTAATAAGTAGAGTGTTAGGGCCGAGCTATCGACATCTAGCGAGCTCACCGTTTCCCCAGCTACTTTCGTGTCGAGGTCCACCCGACCCGGACTAATACAGAGGCTTAAAAAGCCAGCTTCTGTCGCTCTCTGCGCCGAGAGAACAGAGTGAAAAAAAAGGAGGAGAAAGAAGCAAGAGAGGAAGAGAGAGAGAGAGAGGAAATCGCCTCGAGATCAATCTCAACTAGGTTTCATTTCACGAACCCGGCATTTATCGTTTTATTCTCCCATCATGGCCACCGCCGTCGATCAGCCCACTTACACGTCCGAGAAGGACGCTGTGGCCGGCACTGGCTCCGACAGTGTCAATGGCACCGGCACCACCACCACCCAGCGTCGGGACTGGGGCAGCGGCCACCCGCTCGCCCACGTCCACTCGGGTCCCGAGGCGGGCGCTCGGCTCGCCGCCTTCGGCGGTGAGTTCCAACCCGGTCTGTACAAGCCAACCGAGCACCGCAAGTTCGCCAACCCGGCGCCCCTGGGCCTGTCCGCCTTCGCCCTGACCACCTTCGTCCTGTCCCTGATCAACATGAACGCCCGCGACCTGACCGCGCCCAACGTCGTGCTCGCCCTGGCTTACGGCTACGGTGGGCTCGTCCAGCTCCTGGCTGGCATGTGGTAAGTAGATCTGCTCGACCAGGACCCTTTATTTTTTTTCTCCCTTCCCCCTTTGAAAACCGCTGGTGTTTTTTTCTTCTCCCCCAACGGTATCGGGCTGTCGGCTGACCGATGGGAAAAAAACCAAAATAGGGAGATGGCCGTCGGCAACACGTTCGGCGCGACGGCGCTGTCGTCGTACGGCGGGTTCTGGATCGCGTACGCGATCCTGCTGACGCCCGGGTTCGCGGCGCTCGAGGCCTACTCGGCGGCGGAGGAGGCGTCGGCGCTGGGCTTCTTCCTGACGGGCTGGTTCATCTTCACCTTCATCCTGCTGCTGTGCACCCTGCGCTCGACTGTTATGTTCTTCCTGCTCTTCTTCACCCTCGACATGGCCTTCCTCATGCTGGCCTGCGGCGAGTTCGCCAAGGCCAACGGCGCCGCCGGCTCCGCCACCCGCCTGGCCCAGGCCGGCGGCGGTTTCGGTATCCTCGCCGCCTTCCTCGCCTGGTACAACGCCTTTGCCGGTATGGCGGACTCGAGGTATGTGGTTTTTTTCTTCCCTCTCCTAGGTTCCTCTACTGCGCGACCCGGGCTGTATGGCTGACCTTTATATCTGAACAGCAACTCGTTCTTCCTCATTCCCGTCTTCCACTTCCCATGGTCTGAGAAGGGTCGTGAGTCTCGCACCAAGACCGCGCGCGAGACGGTCTAGAGATATACATCTCTGGAGAATCTGAACGAAGGGATTTAGTTTTCCCCTGCCGCTAGGCTGTCGTTGGTGATATATATGTATATATACATATATATATCAATCACTCTTTGGATTTTTGTTGTTTGATTTTTTTATGATATGAAGTATGGTTATAGCATGATACCAAAATAAATAGCCCCGGCGCGGTGCGCGCACGCGTGTAAAAGCTGGCCGCGGCGGCGACTGGACTTTTTTTCGAGTTGAATTGGAAAGGAGAAATTTTGAATTGGGACAATTGTTTTTTCTGGACCTCAATTGGATGTTGTATGTAGGACCAGACCAGAACCCGAGCTGGACTGGTGGTGCTGTGAATGAGCTCTCGAAATGATAGGTTTTTAACAAGGCTTATTATTTGTTTATCTTGGAATGGCCCGACGGATAAGGTGTGAGGTTTAATTAAAGTGTCTCGCAGGAAGTATCTACCTAGGTATCTAAGTGCCATGGATTGAAGAACGGCTGCAGTTCCCGGCAGGATACTGTATATGTTTTTTTTTAAGAGGGTTCTTGAAAGATTTCATGTGTTCTACGCTTATCTGCAAATACTGATGCTAGCAGCATGTCACCTAAGGTAGGTATGCCCATTCAAAACGCGCGAACTAGTCTACCTACCTATGACGATGACGGTCTCGGTCGTTGGCGTTGGGTGGCCCTACTACTCTGAGCAGCAGCCAGCTAGTTAAGCATATCCCGTCAAGATGATAGAAAGAAAGAAAGGAAGGGGCAATACCGGATGATCCGCATTATAGCAGCTCGCCCCATTCACTCACTTATTTACGCAGCATATCAATATTGATGTCTGGCGGCCTTGGAGGTCAAGCATGGTGATGAGCGTATTATTGTGGTATTACATGGAGATGGCGGGGCATCTTTGGCGGACCACGGCGATATCGCTGATCGCTGCTGCCGGCCGGCATTCGGTGCTTATGATTTGTACTTTTTTCTCACTTAATTTGGCACCATGTCAGACCTCCTACTCCTACTTAGGTACCTCTTACCGTAATGACTTGACAGACAAACCAAACCTCGGGCGGCTTGGGAATGCATCATGTTTTTCGGAGGAATATCAGGATTCACCAGCCATTTCCGTCACCCAAAAGGACACTGAGTCCTTGTTCTTCCTGGCGCACAATGGCATCGCAAAGCGCCAGAACCTACAATGTGAGTGATGAGTCCAGCTCCAGCTCCAGCTCCAGCTCCAGCTCCAGCTCCAGCACCGGCACCGGTACCGGCATCCACCACCATATTCCCCTTTTTCCCCCTGGCGAAAGCAAAGGAAAACTTGTGTGGCTGACGAGCGACCCTTGGGTGGGTTGATCATAGGACGCGATCGACGCCCTGAACTCCCTCCAGACTCCCTACGCCATCTTCGAGGCGCGCCGCAAGGCCGGCATCCGCCCCGATGCCTCCTTCATGGCTGAGATGAACGTCTACCTGCGCCGCATCGGCTACGCCCCGTCCGACCTCGACCGCCTGAACATATTACACGTGGCGGGAACCAAGGGCAAGGGCAGCACGTGCGCCTTCGCCGCCTCCATCCTCGCCCACCACCGGAAGTCGCACGGCGCGCCGCCCCGCCGCATCGGCCTGTTCACGAGCCCGCACCTGATCGCCGTGCGGGAGCGCATCCGCATCGACGGCGACCCCATCGCCGAGGACGTCTTCGCGCGCTACTTCTTCGACATCTGGGACCGGCTGGGGCGGGCCGAGGCGGCCGAGGGCAGCCCCGTCGTCGACCCGCGCCTCGGCCTGCCCATGCCGCCGCGGCCCATCTACGCCCGCTACCTCACCCTCATGAGCTACCACGTCTTCCTGCGCGAGGGCGTCGACGTGGCCATCTACGAGACGGGCATCGGCGGCGAGTACGACGCGACCAACATCGTGCCGCGGCCCGTCGCCAGCGCCATCAGCACCCTCGGCGTCGACCACGTCTTCGCCCTCGGCGACACCGTCGAGAAGATCGCCTGGCACAAGGCCGGCATCATGAAGCCGGGCTGCGTCGCCTTCACCGTCGAGCAGGTGCCCGCCGCGGCCCGGGTGCTCGAGGACCGGGCGCGCGAGAAGGCCGTGGACCTCCAGGTCCTGCCCGTCGACCCGCGGCTGCGCGGCGTCAACGTCCGGCCGGATGCCCTGTTCCAGAAGAAGAACGCCACTCTGGGGATCGCGCTGGCCGAGGCGGCGCTGCGGAGACTCGATCCGAATTTCAAGCCTGATTCATCATCCTCTCTACCTAGGGATTTCGTCGACGGCATCGAGCAAGTCGTCTGGCGCGGGCGGTGCGAGGTGAAGACGCAAGGGAACATCAGGTGGCACGTCGACGGCGCGCACACGGCCGACAGCCTGAAGATGGCGGCGCGGTGGTACGCGGGCGAGTGCGCGGGCCGGAAGGGGCCGCGGGCCCTGGTCTTCAACCAGCAGGGCCGGGACGAGGCGGTCCACTTCCTCGCGGGCCTGCAGGCGGCGGCCCTCGGATCCGGGGACCACCACTACGGTGGACGGACCAGCGCCTTCGACCACGTGGTCTTCTGCACCAACGTCACGTACGCCGCGACGGGCTACAAGCGCGACTTCGTCAACCACCAGTACGACCCGGACGCCGTGAAGGCGCTCACGGCGCAACGCGCGTTCGCCAAGCGGTGGGCCGAGCTCGACCCGGGCGCGACCGTGGTCGTGCTGCCGACGATCGAGGACGCGCTGAACTATGTGAGGGAGCTGGAGAGGAAGATGCCGGACGACGGTGCGGTGACGGGGGATGGGAATGGGGACGGCAACGGCGAAGGGGATAGGGATATGGTCCTGGCGCTCGTCACGGGGAGTCTGCATCTGGTCGGTGGGGCGCTGGGGATACTGGAGGATACGGATGCGCTTTAGAGAGGGGAAAAAAACTGAAAAAGGTCGGTTCACATATATAAACTACCTACGCTGCTACTTCGCGGTTAGAGCGTGAGTCACTGGACGGATGGTGGTAATGCCGGCGTACTCGTTCGGGTACGGGAAGGGGGGTTATAGATTATACCCGTGTTATGCAACACACAAGGGATTTCGGTTCAACCCGTTTGTATGTTTGTATGTTATTATGCATTAGGAGGTCTTCACAGGGCTTGATATAAAGGAACATTATCCTGTAACTTTTGGGGTTAGGTCTCTTGATATGATATGGCTTGGCTACCTAGGTGTCTTTGGTGGTACCGTGGTAGTATCTCTAGGTAATTGAAACTGATATAAACCTAGTGACATAAAACTCTTGAGGAGCTACGAGCACGACTTGTCAGACTGCCATGGCCATGTCATCCACACCCTGGAAGGGTCAGGTGGACAGACTATGGATCGCGCACTTCTGACGTTACCCCTGAGCGGTATACACACACACACACACACACACACACACATATGTTATATCTCTCATGTAGCTATATTCTTGTTATCCTCGTCATTGCTAAGCCAGAGCCACACCCAGACTTTTTCTGAGGAATCTTGTGTGCTTATTATCCGTAGATAGACGAAATACCTAGCCCATGAGCCATGAAAAAAAAAAGACAGCCATGTGGAATGGCGATAAAGATGTCTGCGATATGCCTACCTTCCCTCCCTCCCTCCCCCTTTCCCCCTTTCCCCCTTTTCCGCAAACTGCCAGGTTAAGTAAGTTGAATACACCATCTCAAGCTTTTCTTTCCCTCCTCCATGCCAACTAGAGGGGGCCCCCAAAGAAAAGAATTCATCCTCACCTATCTCCCTGACCCTCCCTGATCTACCTACCCTCCCTACAGGCCAGCTCACGTCCCCCAATAGGCTACCGGTAGATTTCTTTATACTTCCGCCCCCGGCTCTAAGACCCGAAGCACCGCTCCCACGAGATGCAGACTCCCCGTGACCAGGACCTGAACCTCTCCCTCACCTCCCGCTTCTCCCTTACCGTCGTCATCGCCACGCGCTATACCCCGAACCCGCTCCACGGCCTCCGTGACATTATTCACCACCACGACACTTGTCGTCGCCGTCGTCGTCGTCCCCGGACTCTCAGAAGCGACCAGTTGCATCATCGCATCGGCGGCGGCTCGCTGGACGCTTAGGTCTCTGGGCGGTTCCTCTCCTTCTCCTTTCCCCCCTCCCCCCTTCTCTTCTTCACGAAACCCCCTCGGCGCGTCAATCTCATTCCTCGTAAACACCGCCAGATCAAAAATCTTCTCCTTCTCTTTCTTCTGACTAGGACTACTACTACTGCCGCCGCTGCCATGGGGCTGATAAGGAATAAGAGCCAGGCTCTCATACAAACTACCCAAAAGCTTAGCCGCGTCGCGCTCCTGCTGGTTGAATAGGAGTACCCTTCTCGTCGTCGTCTTTTTCTCGACAGCGGCAGTGGCGCCAGCAAACCATCGACCTGCCTCGCCCAGGCTCTCCGCCGTGTGCGCTCCGTCGATGAACCACGTGATAGCGCCGTCGCGCCTGGTCTCGCAGCGGCCGCGGAGCCGCGCCTGGCGGATGCCTTGGAGCATGGTGCGGAATGACGAATCAGAAGAGGAGGAAGATGATGAGAAGAAAGGGTCCGCAATCTGCTCCTTCTCCTCCATTCCAGGCTTAGTGGTGCCGCCGCAATCTTCCGCAGCCAGGACCCGCAGATGCTCGGCTGCGGCGGCGATGGCGAGGGCTTGATTGTAGACCTGAAAATCACCGCCTAGACTGCTTTCCTCTTCTTCTCCTACCTTCTCTTGCCCCTTTCCCTCCTCCTCCTCCTCCAACTCCAACTCCCTCAACCCCTCCCTAACCCTTTCGAAATCTCCCTCGTCCAACTCCACCAGCACCGCACCTTTCTCTTCCGCCCTTTTCCTTAGTACCTCCATCGTCTTTACCGTCTCCCTCTTCCCTCCATCCCCAACACCATCCCTATCCCCGTCCACCCCTACCCCTCCCCCTCCCCCCACCAATCTTCGCGTGAAGCACTTCCGCCCCCTCTTCGCCACCCCGACCTTATGCCACGCGATCTCCGGCAGCGTGCCCCCCAGCATACCCACGTGATCGACCCCGAGCTGCGCGACCACGCTCGCGGTGACGGACCCCGGCCCGAGGACGTTCGTCGCGTCGTACTCGCCGCCGATCCCGCACTCGATGATGGCGGTGCGCACGCCCTCGCGCAGGAACGCGTGCAAGGCGAGGATGGTCAGGAAGCGGAAGTAGAAGGGCTTGGTGGCGGGGCCCTCTAAGTCGATGTCCGCCTCGGAGGAGGACAATCCGTCCGTATTCGTATCTATATCATCATCCCCGGCCGCTGCTGCTGTCTCTAGTTTCACCGTCTTCTTCTTCTTCTTCTCAGCGACCTCCCGCCGCGCTGCCTCGGTAAACGCGTCCCACACCTCGAAGAAGTAGCGCGCGAACCGGTCCCGGCTCAGGGGCCGGCCGTCGATGGCGATGCGCTCGCGCACCGTGAGCAGGTGCGGCGAGGTGTAGGTGCCCACCCGGCCGGCAAGCGGGACCACGGAGGAGGAAGAGGAGGAGGGTTTAGGTTGCGTGAGGATGGAGGTCAGGTACGCGCAGACGGAGCCCTTGCCCTTGGTGCCGGCGACGTGGATGCAGCGGAGCCGACGCGAGAGGTCCTCCGACGGGGAGATGCCGGCGCGCCGGAGCCAGTGGAGCATCTCGGGGATGGCGAGGGCGTTCAGGTCTTGGGGTTTGGCTGCTGAGGAGGAGGAGGATGGTGTTGTGGTGGTGGTGGTGGTATTGGTTGAAATAGGGGGAGGGGGAGGAGGGGAGCTGAAGAGGGATGTGACGGCGCGGTTGGATTGGAGCTGTGATAGAGCGGAGAGCGCATCTTCGTAGGTGCGGTGCGCCATGGCTGCTGCTGGTGTTGAATAGAATCGTCTCAAGGTGCGAGGAGATATGATGTTATATGATGGCATCTGAGGGAGAGAGAGTGTAATAGGACTCCAGTGACTGAGTACGTCGTCGACTTGAGAGGCACGGATTCTTGCAACTCATATAACTACTACCTAAGTAGTTACTGTACTGAGTACTTACCTCACCACACCTCGTTGATGAGTCTCATATAAGTCAGTACCCTTGCTCAGGCTCATATTCTCAAATGAAATCTCCAATGGGCAGTTAACTAGCAAGACAAATGCGAGAAAAGTGCTTTTTTTTCTCTCTTTTCCCCCCCCGGTTCGAGCCATCACAGTCAGATCATCTATCTCACTTTTTTATGGTGTTGAGTTGTTCGGCTGCTTATACATAAGCATTGTGGATGGTACTTACAATCTTCTCCAGCTGACCGCAGCTGGTAACAACTTCAACCTCCGCAACCACCACCATCACCACCCTCACCACCACATTCCCATTCCTAAAGAGCCCCTGATCTAACAACCTACCTAGGTACTCTCCTACCTTGCTTCTTAAAACGAGTCACTTTCTAAGAACTCTTAGAGCTTAGATTCCTACCTACCTAATAAGGAGTCAAGCAAGCCATTTCCCTCCCCACCGTGATTTGCATCACGTCATTCTGGCATCAAAATCAGTAACTAACTACTTACATGTAACTTACACATACCTAGGTAAACATAAGATTTCCCGCGGCCCATCTGATCATTATCTAGTTTTCGAGCAAGGCAAAGCAGTCACAAGAGCGTAGCTGAATACTTAGCTTACGATTCATAAAGACATTTCCTACCCCTATGCCAGGCTCGTGGCCTTGGCAGGAGTGAGCGCTCTCTCCACGTTTATTGTGCCGTGACTACGAGAACTAACAATGTCTGTCACAGCCTCACCCAGTGGACGATGATGCCGCATGTAGACTGAAGGAAGACAAAAGACATAGATACGTCCGTTTTGAGATATGTAGACTAACCAGGTAAACGGGCAACGGGAAGTATGTCTATTGCTATCTCATACACAGGCCCACCAGGCCCTCCTGGATGTCGCTTTTCTCTAGAGACAACGATGAAGCAAGCCATGACCCCCCTGTCTGAGGAGGAGGACGAGGAAGACGAATGTACAAGGAACAAAGGAGATATGCACTGCCTAACCCCCCTCTTATATCCACATTACTGCTCTACTTTCAAGCTCTGGAGTCTAGCTTCGGTGGAAATGACCTGCATCAACATCAGTAAACCAGATTTCGCTCAACATTCCATGATAGTACACCAGAAAAGAACATTATAAAGTAGTTCTAAGCGAGGCGCAAGACTGGCAATAAAGAAATACTCTCGAAAGGGAAGAAGACTTACATCCAACGCCTGTTGAACCTCTAGTACTTTCCTGACTTCACCCAGCCAATCTCGGCTGAGAGTCTTGGCCCACCCCTGAAGGCCGTTCATCTCTCGAGCGGCCGCATCCAGATCGCCCTCCTCAAGGTACGTCTGTGTGCGGGTCAGGATACTCTCGACGTCATCTCCAGCAGCCAGGCCGTGTTTCTTGAACATCACTTTGCTGAGCACCCAGCTGGACGCGTGACTGGCGACACCGGCGTCTTCGGGGAGCAGGGACGCCTTACGTACTTCGGATGCCACGCGGCGGAAGCGGTCAATCAGTTGCGAGGGCGTCGCGATTCCTCGTTGATACGCTGACGGGTTGATGGATTTGATGGCCGCGTCAACGACCGCATCGTCAGAAGCGATCTCCTTCAGAGCCACAAGCTCGCGGACGAAAGGCCTGGGGTGCTCCGTGTCATCGAGACTCGCGCGTACGGCCTCAACAGCAACGTGGAGCTGCTGAGTCTTGAGGTTCATATCGACCACGTCGTTCCAACCCGTCGTGAGTTTCTCGAGCTCGCTGACGGCAGAGCTGAGCTGATCAAGTCTGCCCAGCCTCCCTTTTCGCTCGGTTTCCACGCGGTCCTTGACATCTTGTAAGAACTGGCGCTTCAGTTCGACAGCCTGTTCGAGAAGCTTGTTATTCAACTTCACTTCGTTGACCTTCTGCTCCCCTTCCAACTCGGCCTTGATTCTAGCGTCGTAGGTTGACTGGATACGCTTGATCTCTTCCTCGAACTCGCTTCTCCAGGCCTGTTCCTGCGCCGCAAAGACCTGCTCAACCCGTCCAATCAACTCGTTTGACGCGTTCTCGAAGTCCTTGACCTTGGAGGTCACCTGTGAAGCCGCGTCCTTTTCTGCCTTGGCCTGAAGTTCGCGAATCTTGGAGCCCACCTTGTTCAGCTCGCTCTTGGCCTTGCCGATGGTCGAGGAAAAGCGGTCATCAGCGTTGTCGGCGTTCACGACGGTGATGATGTCATTAAGCATCTTCACCAAGTCCTGCACTACTGGGTTCTCGGCGTCGTTGACCGTCAATGGATCAATCGGAGAGGCAGGAGGGAACTTGGAAGGCTCGTCAACTTCTGGTGCTTTGAATTCGGCCGCCGGGGTCTTGGGCTTAGTGGTGGCGTCGGAGACCGTAGAAGCAGCAGGCTGTGAAACCGCGGCCTTGGGTGGTTCGGCAGATTTGGCGATGGGCCTCTTCTCCACCGTAACATCTTCAGGCTTGGATTTCGCATCGGCGACATCAGCGGCTTTTGCGTCTGGGCCAGGAGCGGCAGCAGAGTTTTTGCTTCCGGCAATTTTATGCGTCGCACTTGATTGCCGCCCAGCCGGTTCGCCATTGTCCGCTACTCGCCATGATGCGCCGCTTTGTGGAGAGATCTTCACCTGAGAATTGGAGTCTCTGTTCTGGCTTCCTCCAAGCAATGTGCTAGTCCCAGGGTATCGTTTCCGGAAATCAAGCTCCTCGAAGTAGAGAACAGCCTGCTCACCGAAAGGTATATACTCGGTGAAGAAGTCGTGGAAGTTGTCACTGACGCGTGAGTACCAAACACCTCCACCGAAAGTGACGGCGCCCAACAGCACGAGAGTCAGAACATAGTTGCGCAGCCGGCGGAAGAAGCCCTTCTTCTTGACAGGAGAAGGGGGTGGAGGCAGTGGCTTGGGCTGCTGGGCGGACGGAGTAGGTTTGGGCGCAGCAGGAGGAGGAGGGGGAGGAGGAGGAGGGACCGATTTGGGATCAATAGTCGCAGAGGCAATTTCAGACTCTGTCTTCAAGACGGGAGTCTTGCTAGCAGCGGCTGTGGTGGTTTCTGTAGAGGGCAGCTTCGACGGCGTAGGATCGTTGATGGAAGGCTTCTTGACATCGGCATAGGTTCTCTGGTGAAGAATTAGCATTGGGTGGTCGTGTATGCTGTAGAGATAGCTGGATGTCATGGTCAACAACTTCATCATACCCTGGTTGTCAAACTACCGGACCTAACAGCTACGGGCTGCCATTGACGAGCGGCGGCGGCACCAAGGGGCCTGTTGGCCGTGCCGCTGACAGTTCGCAGCGTATTGCGCAACATATGGGCATCGAAGGGGCCTCCAAGATGCGATGGCCGTTGCGTGGTGCTGTGAAATGGAGGCTGGTGTACGTGGTAATGATGCGTTGTAAAATGTTCGGAAGCTTTTCTGAGCTTTGCCTTGGCCGATAAGTTACCTCGTTACCATTTACCAGTTAGTTACGGAGTAGATTAACATGTGAGGTACTCCGTACTTCGTACCGTACACTGCTAATCCCAGCCTTAGAGTACACCATGACACCGTACTTAACGGATGCGTGCTATGACCTAATAACCAATACCGTATGGAGAACCTGACTGCGAAAACACCCGAGCCCGGTGGACCTTCATAATTCACGTCTTCATACTTATCATGCAGGTACTGCATAATAAATAGATATATTATTGCCTGATATCTGGTGCCGACTAGGTAGGTACCTGGGTGGGCATAGGAATGTGAGAACATGTAGTCTACCTATCAGTCCCGAAACAAAATTGAACCCAAATTCAAACAAATATTCTGATTATCGTACTGGTTATATAAACCTTCTCTAACAACAGGATGCGCAGCAGTATTGCGCGAGGAACGCCAAATTATCCCGTTAAAACACATTCATGTAAGGTATCGCGAGGTCCGTCCCCTAAACTTAGCAGCTGCAAGGGCCGCCGGCCTGCGTGTTCGCACCCTCCGAAGGCCCCAGGCTCACGCCTCCGGGCCGTTGTCCTGGTCTGGTATGCCGAGGGCCAACTTGGTCGTGCGGCAGCTTCTTGGCGATGGCCGTGAACAGTTCCCGTACGTTCTCTGCAGTCTTGGCCGATGTCTCGAAAAACAGCAGGCCGGCCTCGTTGGCGTACGCCTCGGCGTCAGCTGTCGATACAGCCCGCTTGTCAGGCTGCTCGCTGACCAGGTCCAACTTGTTCCCTGCCAGCGCGATGATGATGTTCTCGTTGGCTTGTCGCTGTAGTTCCTTCACCCAGGCCTTCGCCTTATCCAATGATGACTGCATTCCGACCTTTGTCAGCAACGGACCCCACCAATCTCACTCTCATCTACGTATATCTGGGGGATGGCAAGGGCGGAACGTACGGATTGGGTGATATCGTAGACAACCACGGCACAGTTCGCGTTTCGGTAGTACATAGGGGCTAGCGACTTGTATCGTTCCTGACCGGCAGTATCCCAGATCTCGAATTTGACTGTGGTATCATCGAGCGATATGGTTTGTGTTAAGAAAGCAGCACCGATGGTAGATTCCCGATACGAGTCAAATTGATCCTGAACCATGTGAGCGGACTGAGAAGGCGGCGACATGAAAGAGGGAGTAGTTGAGTTGGGCCTGCATCTGCTTACCTTGACGAATCTTAGGACTATGGAACTCTGGACACGAAAGGTTAGTAGATGTCAAGCAACGACGGTATGACCCGAAATGACTTGTCTGTTACCTTTCCGACGGCAGATTCTCCTGGGCGAGGGTTAGCATGAGCATGCGGGCGCAAGGCAACGGGTGGCCACGGCCGGAGGGCATGAGCTTACCGAGAAGCACCAGCTTGAACTGGGCGAAGCGAGTGTTCATGCCACAGCCGGCACCAGGCCCTGCACGAGAAGCCATGTTGATAGGATGGGTATATGGTAGGTCCCTAGACGCAGAGGATCAGGAAATGGTCGCGGACGGTGGCGGGTTCGGAACAAAGAGCGAGCGTGAACGGGAAGCGCGGCCGGGGCGTATCTTATCGGGAAAGGAATGCTGTGAAGGCCGAGTGGGAGGACGACGACGTACGAAGGTAGAGCAACAAAAGCCTTGCTCTCGGTGCTTACTGCTGCTGGGAAGGTCAACTCGTTCACGAACCGACGGGACGGGCGTCGCACTAGAGTTGTATTGCCCGATGATGGTGTGGATAGGGAGGATAGGAAAATCGGAAGGGTGTGGTCAAGATCTTGGTATGGTCACTGCCTGGTGATACGGTCGGTAGTAAGGTTGAGTGGGTGATGAAGCTCTTGGTCAAATGGCTGCTGCTGGAAGTGGCTCAGTGGTCCTTATGATTGTGTGGGGAGATATGCGTGCATGTCAGGTCCGCATTTTAGTTAGACATGCTTGCATTAAATTCTCATGAAAGACCCGACTCTATTATTCTAGTTATGCAGAGTGGAGGAAGCATTGCGTATGGCATATAATGCATCCATGTTTTGCATCCGCCACCGCCACATTGCGCCACCTTTCATTAGCATGCATTCATACAGTGCGCGATTTGCATTATCAGCCATCACATGCCATCTGCTCTGGTCCGTGCTTTTTGATCAAAATCTTGGCACTCCCAAGGGGCTGGATTGCAAGTCGACGTCGGTCGTTAGCAAGTCCCTTGCAACACCTAATAATCGTCCAGTCTACCCAGCTCTCCAGGTCGGAATGCACCTGTCAATTGTCTAGGAACAGGTTCACCATCTTGCGCTTAGAAGCTCGTACACCGAGTAGAAACCACATAGTTTTCCACTCATCAATTCCTTCTTCAATCCCGAATCTCTTCACACATCGCCTCAACCGCGAATTATGCGTGCGGCTTCCACCGTGTCCATATTCGCTCGCTGACCAGCTCATCATGGCTAATCCGTTCAGGGACATCAATGTCCATGTCGCTGCCGACTCGTACACTTTCGCCTCGCCATCCTCTCCCAATGCCCCCAGTCTCATAGTCGACCGCCCTACTGGCGATGTGCGGCTTAGCGAGGGGCCCCCTCCCCAGAACAAGCGCGTGTCCCGCGTCTCCAGTATCGCGGGCATTCTGGGCATGATTAGATTGAGACTGGGTGCGTTGGTCTCATATCCCCCAGTCGCTCTGCAGCTCTAACTTTATAATGTCGTTCAGACAAGTATGTCATAGTCATCACGAAAGCTCAGCCTATGGGCCGCCTGAAGGGCCACATGGTCTATAAGGTCATTTCGACCGACTTCCTCCCCACGCGCGAACGCCAGATCCGCGATCCCGATGAGGACCAGTTCCTCTACCTGCTCAAAACCTTCATCATGAAAGGACCTATGTACTTTTCCTACTCCACCGACCTCACCAATTCCTTCCAGAGACAGGCATCAATGGACAGCTCGAGCCCACTGTGGATGCGAGCTGACGACCGCTTCTTCTGGAACAAGTTTGTACAATCCGATCTTATAGACTTTCGCAAGACGGGCAGCCGATCACAACATGGTCAGCAACCTGCTGCCGACCCCTACATACTCCCCGTCATTTGGGGTACTCTTGAAATTCGACCGACCAAGCTCAGGAACACACCTTTGACGGTCGTTCTCATCACCCGCAAATCCAGGTACCGTGCCGGTACTCGATATTTCACGAGGGGTATCGACGAAGAGGGGCATGCTTCCAACTACAACGAGACGGAACAAGTTGTAATCTTGAACGATACTGGTAGCGGTCTAGGAGGTTACGCCGGTAGCGGAGACATGCAGAGTGGCCAATACGCTCGGTCAGAAGGCAAAGAGATGCAAATCCTCTCATATGTTCAGACACGAGGCAGCGTGCCCGTATATTGGGCCGAAATCAATGCTTTGAAGTACACACCAAAACTTCAGGTACGTGGTATCGAGACTGCTTTCCCAGCCGCAAAGAAGCATTTCGACGAGCAGATACGCATTTATGGCGATAACTATCTCGTGAACTTGGTAAACCAGAAGGGCCGCGAGAAGAGGATAAAGGACGCTTACGAGCAGATGGTTGAGATGCTTGTGACGTCTCCCTCCGAAAAGAGCAAGTCGGATATGGTTAGCGACGAGAAGTTCCGCGTCATTGAGCCTAGCTCCTCGAAACAGGAATTCGACCGCCTGCACTACGTCTACTTCGACTTCCATCATGAAACCAAAGGCCTTCAGATGCACCGTGCCATGATGCTCGTGGATCAACTCAAGGAAGCGTTGATAGCCCAGCAATATTTCCGTGGCGTCGATATGCCGGCGAATGGCGGCCTCGAAACTAGGAATTTTCAGACCAGCGTCGTGCGCACAAATTGCATGGATTCTCTAGACCGTACCAACGTTGTCCAGAGTATGTTGGCTCGGTGGACGCTAGACCGCATGTTTGTCGACCTGGGTCTGCTCCAAAGAGGCGAGACTTTCGCTACAGTTGATGCAGACTTCGAATTTCTGTTCCGCAATTTGTGGGCGGATAATGCCGACACAGTATCGAGGGCATATGCGGGAACTGGAGCGATGAAAACGGACCTCACACGTCTGGGGAAGCGGACTCGAGGCGGTACCCTCCAAGATGGCAACATTGCCGTGACTCGGTATTATCTGAACAATTTCAGAGATGGTCCGAGACAAGACGCCTACGATCTCTTCCTAGGTGCTTACGAGCCTGCGGCCGACAGCATTGGCTCGGCACTGATATTTGCCGACCGCCGACCTATTCTCATCCAGAGCATCCCCTATCTGCTCGCTTTCAGCTTATTCCTCGTCCTCGTGGCGCTGTTTACGAAACGCGTTCCCGATGCGGCGGTATGGCCGATGCGGTTGTTTATCCTGGTTTGGACAGTCATAGGTGGCTGGTGTTTGAATTTCATCTTGAACAACGGGATGTTATATGTAAGACAACCGCCCATCTATCCTCTATTCTCTCTCCCCTCTGTTCCATAAAAACAAGCAAGTTTGGGTTACCTGTCAAAGCTAACATCATATGCGCAATAGGTCAATTGGCCGAAACTGAACCCCAGACCGTGGGCCACCGAAGGCTACCAGGACGCCATTGCTCAAGTCAGGAAGGATAAGGTGCTGGGTCCGCTAGTCGCGAGACACGAACGCGGCTTGAGCACGGCGAGGTATCTCAATGCCGAGGAGGGGAAGAAGAGAATTGAGTAGATAGATTTGTTGTTGAGGACCTGAGAGATGATTTTTGGTGTTGTTCGTTCATTGTAATAACTAAGTACCTACGTATCGTACACTAACTACTACACGTATGGAGGGCACAAATTAAGTTTGATAATCCAAGTTTAAGTTCGACCCCTTTTGACGGGTACACGGCTATCTGCATTCTTCTTCTTCTCCTTCTTCTACTACTATTGCTAACTGCTACTACTACTACGAACATACTTCTCTTGACCAGTCCATAGTATGTATGTATGTATCATCATGACTGTTTTAAGGCAGAATTATATCTAGGTTATCTACTATATATAGGTAAGATAGGGAGATAGCAGACAGGCTAGATGGGGAACTAAGAGGTAGGTAGGGGAGGAAGAAGTAGAAGGGCAAAATGGTTAAAGTGACTCCCTTCCTCCCTCCCTTCCTCCCTCCCTTCCTCCCTCCCTTCCTTTTCCTTTCTCCTTACTCTTGTCTTCGACTCGGCTTGACTCGATTTGACTTGATTCGACACAGTTCGACTAGGCTTTGTGGAAAAGAGAATTGAAAAAAAGGGAAGAGAAAACATATAGATTAAACGGTGCCTAGGTAGTCGTAATAACTCCCAATTCCAGTTTTGCAATTCCAGCCTCAACCTCAACCCCAACTCCCTATCTACGTCCATGCCCATGACCATATTCAAAGTCAACCGCTTCAATCCCATTGACATTAATATTGACATTGACATCAACAGTCAATGCCGTCGTCGTCGTCTTCGTCGTCATCGTATTCCACGTTCGAAACGCGAAAGCGGAAGCAGCAAAAGCCGATCTGGAAAAAAAAAGAGGGGGTGCTTACAAGACCGAATGATTTGAAATGATTTCGTTCGAGCTGCATAATCATCATGGTATGATGTAGTTCTCTGAACGTGGGACAGGACATGAATCAAGGTAATAATAATAAAATCTATTATCTTAAAAGAAAATTCCATGATGATGATGATGATGATGACAATGACGATGATCATGAGAGATGCTTGCTTGATTGACAGGTGTAGTTGTACACACGAGGAAGGAATGATTATAAGTGAATTCAAGGAGGAATAAAAATGAAGAGGAGGAAGGCATTTTCGACTGCATCGTAAAGGGGGGGAAAGGGGGGGTATCATGAGACTCCCAATAAAAGAGATGTACATTACAAAAAGGCCCCTACTCAACAACTCCTTATTGCTGCCCGTTGAAAAGAAGGAGAAGAAAAAAGAGATGAGATGTAACGTCTTCTTGGTGAGACCATGTGACGGTTTTTGGAAAAGATAGTTGTGTTGTGAAACGTCATCTTCGAGCATTGTTCGTTCGTTTGTGTGTGCGCGTGTTTTGTTTGTTGGAGTGTGAATTTCGAGCCACCACTCCCATTCCTATCCCCTCTTTCTGCCATATTATTCTCCCGTGTCTGGCGAATTGAATGGAGCCTCAGTTCTCCTACAACCAGAGCAGCCACCTGACAACACCCACGACACCACGGCCAATCCCTAAAAAGATCCTCGCGATCATGACGACGAACCAGACGTACCACATGAAGCCGACAAGGACCCACTCCACGGCGAGCCAGCCGGCCCTCCGCGCCCATCGGAAGCGCCGCCGCCTGCGCCGTAGCATCTTGTCCATGGTATCGACGACGCTCTGCACCTTGAGCCGCTGCGAGTCCACCAGGTCATGGCTTACCTCGTCTGCCTCGTCGGCGGCGCGGCGCGTCCTGTCGATTAGGTCGGTAGCGACCCGTCCCTCGAGGTTCCCGGTGCGGCGCTGCAGATCAGGTGATGTCTCGGATGAGAATTTGGCAGCGGTGTTCTCAAACGTCTGAAGGGAACCCTCGATACTGTCAGAGAGCATACGTGTCGTGACCGGGTACATCTCGGTCTGAGGCGCGACGAGGCTGATCTTCTCGTCTGGCGCAAAACTGCTCACGTCTGTCCAGGGAAGACCACGCGTCTTGTTATCGAGGGCGAACAGAGGATGGGGCTCGTGGGCTCTCCGAGAGATCTCCATCGCTTTGATCCCGGAGCAGAGGATCAAGGTACGGAGGCGCGCGATATCTCGTTTGGAGATCTGGGCGCGATGGGGGGATACATCACGATCCGAGATGGACCAATGACGACCACTCGGCGGTTGACTCAATGAACTTTGACTCGGACGCTGTCTAGCGACTCTTGCCGGTGGGATGGATAGGACGTTGTTGAGTTCCCGCGAAGACTGACGTGGCCTTTCGATATAGGCGTTCGCGTTATACGGATGGGACTCGGAATAAGAAGTGGTCAGATCATGAAGACGCTCAAGCTCAGACGAAGATGGCGACGCCCGGCGAATGTCGATACGTGGCGGTTTCAGCTGATCGAAACGTTGAGATCGAGTCGAAGGATTCGAGACGACATGAGTAAGAAGAGTATCCGCCTCTTGCGTTGTTGACTTGTCTGGCGAGTCCCACGCTGGTTTGAACGGTGGCATGACATCCAGGTAATTCTTCGCGTGACGACCTTCACGACCCTCCCGACCTTCCCGGCCTCGTGAGTTCCCTCGAGACAAGGTGATAGACCTTCGAAACCTTCCTCGTGTCTGTTCTCCATCTGAGTCATCACTAGACGAGGTCGCTGAGGTATCTTCCGAGTCGCCTTCCTTCTTCCAAATGAGATCCGTGACCTTGGAAACTCCGCCGCGGATAATACCATCTATTTTAGCGCCACCTTTGAAAATTGCCTTGAGACCTAATTGTTCTTCACTCTTGAGCTTCATGCTACCCATGCTCCGATGTGACTTGGACGTCTCGCCAGTGTCTCGAGAGATGATATGACGAGTTGGGCTCTTAGATCGCTGGCGCTCTGGGGTTGGTATGCCTCCAGTCGATATCGCAGATAAATCAAAGCGCTCAGTAGGCTCCAAGGGACTATCCAACCTATCGCCTGTTTCACTGTCTGCATGCTCGCCACGCTCTCGGCTACGGTCGCGGAATATGCTTTTAACTTTCGAAAAGGGATTCCGTTCTGGAGAACGGGGGCGGCTGCTGGGCGGCGAGAGGTCCATGCCAATGATGGGCAGATAATTGCTACGCCGTCGAAGTGACCGTGTATCAGGTGATACTGGGCGAGAAGAATCAAGATCGAGTGAGGCTCCATGTCTACTATAGCCTGGCACTTCCAAGCTAGTACGCCCCGACCCAATTGGTGATGCCTGTAAGACTCTGCCGCGCTCGACTTGCCCCTGATTGTCGGCGACTTCTATTCGAGAGTCGCTGCCGCCGGGCTCCTGTTGCAAAGTAGTTTGCGATGGTCCTCCAGGTGTTGCTTCGTTCGCTGAAAAAGGAACAACGCCTCCCGTCTCGGCGTTTTTAGGGTTCTCATTCTTCTCCATGGACTCGTTGGCCAACATATCCATCATCTGCCTCTCGAATAGATCATTCCTGTTCGCACTAATGGTGCCCTGGCGATCTCTCCTCTTTCGATCAATCTCGCTGTCCGATGTGTCTGAGAAGGAGCTTTTTCTGAATTTGAAGAATTCATGATGCCCCTGGGCTGACCCGTCTTGCTTATGATGTATATTTCGTAACTCGTGAAGCTTTTGGCGCGCACGATCACGAGTGCTTGAGAACGGATTATCTACATCTACTTTAGTCGCCTTCGGTATATCAAGATCAAGACTCGGCCTAGTCCGGCCAGCACCAGGTTGTGGGTCCTGGGCAGCTGGGGTTGGGAGGGCAGGCCTTTCGAAACTCTGCACCGGTGGAAATGGTGGTCTGTGAGCGTCCGCTGCCTTTTGAGGAAATATTTTGGAATAGTGGCGGTCTTCAATGAGATGTTTGTTGTCTTGCTGCTCCAGCCAGTAGACATCGGCTAGCATATCCGCCGGGTCAATACTCCAGTCGTTTCTCGGTCTTTTGGGTTTCCCTGCTGACGACGAAGGTCGCGGGAGCTGTTGCTCCAGTTCTTCTTGGGCTCCTTGGAAGTGCGGCAAGGTAGACGAGGTAGGTAGGGAAGCTGGGTTGACGGCGGAGGCGGCAACTTCGTCTACCCAACCTGTAACTTTGGAGATGTCCGAAAAGCCTTGTGTCTCCCCATCGATAGCCCTGCGTTCGCGAGCCCGGATCTTTCGGTTGCGGATATACTGGAGAGGGTTGTAGGAACGACCGAAAGTGCGTTGATGGGGGCCCGAGATAGCGTTGGGGGTTGACGTCGCAGAAACAGGAGAAGCTGAAAGACTAGAGGTGGATGGTCTGGAAGGGACATCCTCATCTAACGGGGGCAAGAATTGTAGGAGCCTCCTGTGTTGAGCCATGAGCTCGAGATATTCCCTCGCTTTTTGGGCCCTGTTGAGCGTCGAGGGCGAGAAGTGATACAAATAGCTGCCGTCCTGATCGAACACGGCTTGGAGAGGGCTGCTGATCGGGGCCCCAGATATATTCCGGCGGGCCAGGGCCTTTTCTGGTCTAGGGGATATGTTTCGCGAGTCCCGCCTCTGCTGTTGCAGGTGTTGCTTAAGGCTACCGCCCGCCGGGCTATCCGGCAGGGGAGCTAGACGAGGCGGTATCGAGTTGGAGATATTCCTCCTAGATGCCAGCCGCCTCGACTCATTCAAGTTTAATGCCATGTTCACTATTTGGGTCGCATCCTGATCAAGGGGCGCAGCTTGAGACGGTAGGTAGGGAACCTTGGAGGGCAACCCCATGGCTTGCCCATCTCGTCTTTCTTCTCCCGAGCTCGCTGAGTAGCGGGTTGCATCTGGCGAGGACATGTCTCGGGTTTCAACGCCCAAGCCGGCGTTAGAGGGCGCGGCCGAGGTGGAGTTGTCTGATGCAACAGAGGTACGCTTCCACTTGCGATTGTCGATGGGAGCTCGAGATCGTCGGCGGGCATCGGAGGTCATCTGGGGGGACTCATCGAGCAGAGGATTGGAAAGCAAGAAGCCAGCGCTCGGTCGAGGCTTATGCGACCGGCGTCTAGGCTGGGCATCATGGCCGAGTTGTCTGTTTCCATGTTCATTTCCAGGTTCATATTGACGGGCAGCAGGGTTAGGTGCACTTGAGTCGGCGGTGTCGCGGCTCGAGTGCCTCTTGGAAGGTCTGGAAGTGGACGATGTCGGATGATGTCGTTGAGTGAGAGGAGCAAGGGGGACATCGTGGTCGGACACGGGACGCATGGCGGTATGAGAGATCTAGGAGGCGTTGCACATAACACAGATACTGTTGAATAAGTGTGTTGAAGACGTTTGCTAATCCAACGGCCTCAGTAGCTACCTAGGTAAGTCTATTGAAAGCCGGTATTCCTGGCTTTCGACATCATGGTGCAATGCAGTACGGTGGCAGTAGCGGCAGAAGCGGCGGCAGCAAAACGTTTGGTTCCAGTCTCTAGTGAATGCGATATTCACTAGTTAGACCGTATCCATGTTGTAAAGAGTCAGAAACAAAAGATGGAGATTTATTATGTCGCGCAAGTGTTGTGAGCCCCAAGAAGCTGCAACGTCCTTCGTATTGCAGGTGTACCCGTTGTCGTTCAAAAATGTTGAAGAGCTTAGGTATTCCCGAACCCAACGGTCGCGACGTGGAGGCATGGAACCAAAGCTTGAAATGGAAGGGTTCAATGTCGGCGCCGTGCCAAGAAAGCGGGCTGGATCCCTAGCCCAGGGCACTTAAGTATTTAAGTACCTAGCATATGTATACCTAGGTATATATTTAACATTGTAACGGCTACACTCTCAGAGCAGTCGCTAAAATAATCTAAGTGGACTTGATAGGGGTACATGATCTTCTGCTCTTTCTTAGCAGCACTTACACTATATAGTGATGTACCCATGATGCATCCCACGTTCTTTCTTTCAGAACGCAACCTGTACGACCCATCGAAACTAAGGACCACAGCTGGGTTGCGCTATGCAACATGTCGTGTCTGTTAAACTTACGGTAGATCCATCAGTATTCAGAGAACTGTGTAGTATCTCTTCCAGATTCATGACAGATTCTCAGTCAAGGCGGTGTGCACTTGAACAAGGACGAATTCACCATCAATCTTATGCTCGTGTTATGAAGGTACATCCCTACCCTGCCAGGAATGACGACAGGGAACGAAAGATTGGCTGGGTTGGCTATCACATGTCATCGATCAATCATCCTACGATCTGGAGTCTGGATACTTACATACCCATATGCTCAGCAGCTTTCAAAGAACTGGGCGACGGCGCCCGACATGTCGGAAACACTCGTCGTCTGAGTATCGGATAACCGAGTACGATCCTCGGGCATTAAGAGTTAATTCCTGCATTCAATTATCAATGTGCTTATTAGACCCCGTTTGCTTTCAGCGCCACCGCCATCCCGTTGAGCATCTCATACAATGCCCAAGCTCCAGGGTCCGGCAACTCTTGTCCAGCCGTCTCCGCCACGTACGTTGCTCGTCCAAATCGCGGCTTGAGGTACTTGGTCGCCTCGGCCTTCTGGTGCGCCCTCTCGACTGCTGAGTGGAAGTTGTTCGTCTCGGCGAAGCGATCGGCAAACGGGAGTAACACGTCCATCACTGTCCGGTCTCCTTCTCTCGCACTCGTGTACGTCTTGAGCGATGCGACTGCCTCAGCGAGTGCTTGAGAGTACGTCGATGCCTCTGGCGGTCCTGACCCTTCAGGCAATGCGCGCGCCTTCGACTTCAGCGACGAAGAAAATGCCGAGAGGAGGATGCCGAAGATGGCCCCCAAAGTCCCACCCATGTCGTCTACCGCATCAGTCGTCGAGTATAGGAACTCGAGCACCGACCCTCGACTTGCGATGCCGCTGTCTAGTTTCCGTATAATTGCTGAGCCGCCATGAGTTAGCAGTCTTCCACATGACATCTCGAGTAGGATTTTGTCTGCTTACCTTCAGAGACACCCTGGACCGCCTCACCACAATCGCCGTCGCCCATCACCATATCCCATTTCGTCAAATTTGGCTCTGCCGCAATAGCTGCCTTGCAGCCGGTGCGAATCACCTCATCGAGGAGTTTCGGGTCGACTGCGACTTTTGTAAGAATGCGACTGGACCATGCGTTTGTGTGAAAACTCACCTCGGATGTCCTCGTCGTCCGATATCTTCTCCTTGGACATGTGGCCATTGACAATAGATGGTGAGAGCGTCTTAGAAAAACCGTTCGTCTCTGGTGTCCTACATGGGTTGGGCCACGATACCGCCGTGGTCTTCGAATCCAGTAGTTCCAGAAGCTCTGATACCTTTGTCGAAGATTCCTCTGCCGCTTTTGACACATTGCACAGAGAAATAGAGAAGCCGGGTGCGTTCAGCGACGTTTCAAAGGTGCCCGAAAATATCCTTGACGGTCTGATCTTCCATCTCTTTTCTATCCAAGTATTAGTGTCATTCGGACGAAACAGTTCCAAGGATCCAATCAGACATACCTAGTTGTCCGATCACTTCGTCCGTCAGTGCACCTAATTCAAGATTGGACAGTCCACCAAAATTATTAACCAGTAAAGCCACCGAATCCTCAGAGTTCTCAAAGTTGACGAAGGCTCGTTCGGGATCTGTCGGATCGCACAGCATGGCTAGACATTGACTGATGAGGTTTTCGACTGATGGGAAGGGTGATATCCGTTGCGCTCCCTATTTTCCATATCAGCATTCATTACTCGGTACGAAAACATACTGGACGAGGACCTACAGGTTCGTTATGTATCCCCGAGCCAACCACACAGACATCTTGGGGAATGGACTCATGGCCCTGACGACCCGGTACGTGGCAGTGATCAAGAGAGGAACCAATCGATACTGTCTGCGCGTTTACGGCCACTCCAATGTCCACGCATTTCTGAAAACTGCACCTCTTAGCCGCAGCACCGGACACAATCTTCATGCCTGGAACGTGTCAGTCGTCATTTCGGCAGATTACCTGATATCACTCACCAATTACATGCCCCGGTAGGCCTCTTCGGCCGACCGCTTTGGACTTGGTTCTCCCTAGAGATACGTCGTCGGTTTGGGGCAGTACAACTATGTTCTTGCAGAGCCCCTCCGCTTTGGCCCTCTCTGCCGCCAGCCCAAAGTGTAATTTGTCTCCGGTGTAATTCGTGATCATGAGGATCGTGCCTTCGGAGGACGGACTAGACTTGACGGCGGCCAAGACTTGCTTGGTACTGGGGGAGGCAAAGATATCTCCGCAAGCTACAGCGGACAGGAGTCCCTCGCCTACGAAGCCCGACCACTAGGCAGAATGCAAGTCAGCTCATTGTATTCAGCAGCACCAAGACGAGTAGGTTGAGAGTATTGCCCGTGGCTAGGTAGCCGAGGGAATAGGGCCTTAAACATTGTCTTTGCACATCAAGCCAGGCCATGAGATATACAGGGGGCAGAGAAATCCGGATAATGGGTAGAGACGTACACCTGGCTCATGTCCTGAACCTCCTCCGCTGATGACCGAGACAGTGTCCAGGTGATTATGAGAACAATACACGACTCTCTCCGACTCAATCAAGGACAGATGAGGGTTAGCAGCAGCCAAGGCCTTTAAGGCCCGAGGCACGAGCGTATTGGCCGCAGTATCTAGAAAATAATGTTTGGTGGACATGATGACTTCAGGAGTTACTGAGAATGAGCCGATAGAGAAAGAGAGATCGTGGACACCATCTCATCTCACTGCAGCTTTCTACGACGCAGAGACTTATAACTCAGCGCTCCCCTTTACTCGAGAATCCCAAGACCCAAGACCCAAGACCCGTCATGATGAGCGGACGTGATGGTCCACGATGCTTATCACGGTCTTGGCCCTCGAGTCGCACTCGCTGGTTTTCATCTCGGATCCTGCACCGTCATGTTCGAGATCTCAGATCTCGTCAGGCTAAACCCTCTGTACGCGTCTCACGATGCTTCGTCGACGGGAGCTGTGCTCCGGAGATCACCAAACTCAATCAATCAAGGCTATGGGGCCAGAAGAAAGATAGCTATGTCTGGCGAAAGGACTGTGGCTGCCTGGGTATGTTGTTGTCAGTAGAGATATCACGATTCGACTAACGACGACGGACCACGGTGGACGCGTCTCGCGGCTACGATAAAAACGATAATATCGATGATAATATAAGTACGAACCCAACAAAACCCCCATCTAGAGTCTAGACTAAGCCCCGTGCGGGGGCATCTGTGGGGGCAAAGGGGGGAAACAGGTGACAGGTAAAGAAGTCGACCTAAGACGGTTAGGGTTTCCGACTAGATACCACTACTACGGGTCTCTGAAAAGCTGCAGCTGTTACCTCGAGTCGCGAGGCCTTTCTCTCGCTTTGACTTCATTCTACTCCTCCTCCTCCTCCCCTCCCCTATTAAGCTCCCACGACATGCGTCTCGGCGCGTGCGCAGTCCCGAGCAGGAATGGATCGGGCAGGGTTGACGACCCAGACATCCACCGAGACAAGCCATGACCCGCCAACGAAGAAACGTATCCGAAAGTCTCGGAGCCGTGGCTTGAGAACCAAGACAGGCTGGTAAGTAACAAGTTCTGAGACGAGCAGTCCGCTGCCAACCTTTCCTTCACCCCCGGATTGCTTCCCCAGATTACGTAGAACATACAGGCTGACCCCGTGTCCGGGCCACGATAGCTTGACCTGCCGCAAGAGGCACAAGAAGTGCGACGAGAGATGTATGCACAATCTTGTCCACAATCCCGACACTTACACTCCAGACATTGCTTGCCTATACTAAACCTATCCAGCGCCTGTATGTGGACCTTGTTCGCTCTCTAACCGCGACTGCGTCTATGCAGACGGCTCAACACCTAGCGCTTTACCTCAGAGTAAGCCACCACCAGCGCGACAACAGCAGCAGCAACCCCTTCCACCACAACTAGGCCACGGCTATGTGGCCAGCAACGATGCGGATGCAACATCAAGGGCATCTCACGAGACCCCTACTCAGATCACGCCTAGTCCGCATTCTCTCATACCTCCGCTAGAGGAAGGCTCACATCCCAGCCCGCGATTCCCAATCGGCGATCAGTATCAGTATGCGTGCTCACCAGAGACGGTGGCGTCTGAACTTCTCACGGCTGACCTTGCCTCGACGCGGTGGCTCGATCTCCTGGCTACCGACGCAGCCCAGGCCGATGGTACATTCTCTCTCGCACCGAGCCCGGCTCGGGAGTCCAGCGCGCCACCGCCTCCGGAGAGCTATGGGGAGCACGTCGCCGCTGGAAGACTGCACGATGCCCGTAACGCGGCGCCCGACTCCGCGCTTCTTACGGAGAGACATGCCTGGCAATCCGATCAAGACCTTCCGTTACAGAATCATGAGGCAGTGCTTTTCCGGACCTTCGCAGAGAGGGCCGCGCTTTGGGTCAGTACCGAACACCCAACTTCCACGGTACACGTCCTCACTAACAAATAACAGCTGGACTTGTTTGACCCATTCGCTCACTTCTCTACTTATGCAATCCGTCTAGCGGTAGGGCTTATCGCGAATCATCCCATATTGCAATCCGTTAACTTGACCTTTCAGTTACGAAATTTGGGGTTGATGAAAGCTATCCTGGCACTGGCTGCTCGCCATAATGCCATGATCCAAGCAAACCTAGGCCAGGCCGGGGCCGACCCGAGCATGGCGATACAGTACTACTACGAAACCCTCCACTACGTGCAGACGGCTCTGAAGTTCCACAGCTACGCCCACTCGGAGGAGCTGCTGGCCACGGCCCTGGTGATCTCGACCTACGAGATGCTCGACGCGTCCGATAGCAACTGGCAGCGCCACCTCAAGGGCGTCTTCTGGATCCAGCGGTCCCAGGACGTCAACGGCGCGTCGGGTGGCCTGCGGCAGTCGGTCTGGTGGGCGTGGCTGCGTCAGGATATCTGGGCCGCGTTCCGCGAGCGCCGCCGTTGCTTCAGCTTCTGGCGGCCCGTCAGGGACTACCCGGACCTCAACCAGGACGAGCTCGCCGACCGCGCCATCTACCTGCTGTCCCAGGCGGTCAACTACTGCGCCAACACGGACACGTCCTCGCCATCGACGACAGCGGACCCCGAGGTCGTCGCCCGCCGCGTCGGGGCCGGTGAGATGTTGATGGGTATGCTGGAGCGCTGGAGGTCGTTTCTGGGACCCAAGTTCCGGGCCTTGCCCGCGGCTGCGAGAGGGGGAACGACGGCTGGCCCAAGCGTTTTCGAACCCATCTGGATCCATCCGCCCCGGTTCGCCGTCGCGATTCAGGTTTACAACTTCGCCCGTATCCTGATCACGCTGCATCGGCCCGCTATGGCTGGGTTTGATGGGTATTTGAAGACACAGGTAAGGCTTACATACGTTTTCCCCCCTATTGTCTCGCCCCTCACCCGCGCACATTTTTCTTGTGATGGTCTTGTTTTCCCTCGAAGAAGGAAGCTGACAACAAGATTTTATCGTGCCAATTAAGAGGGTATTGTCGGAGGCGGTTGCCACTATCTGCGGCATCGCCATGGAATTGAAAGATGAGGGATCACAGATCCTTTCTGCGCAATGTTTATTCGGTGGTAAGCTTGGACGTCCCTCTGCCTCCCCCATCAACCAAACAATACCAATCCCAAGCGAGTTTCGTTGCTTGTCTGCATGCTAACCTGACCTTTTTGTTTCTGAAGCCGGCTTATGTGCCCAAGACGACGTGAAGAGAGAAAACATAATATCTCTCATAGACGCCTGCGAGGCGAGGACGGGCTGGCCTATGGCTACGCTGCGGTGTGACCTTAGGGCCGAGTGGGCGAAAATTGGGGGATAATGGGGGAATGATGACAATGTATGTTGGTGGTTGTTAGGCATGTTGATGCGTATTCGGGCGGACGCTTAAGGCTAAGATCCTACTTGCTTGGGATATTTGAGTATTCATCGATTTGAATGAATACCTTTTAGATACTGTGTATAGCAGCCTTCTGCTGTCCTTGTGGAACTGGAATACGTTGAGCTGAGGACTATCCACCTCTCTCACCTGGTTGAAACAGCAGCGTCTAGATACAGACTTCGTCACAACGGCCGTCGTGTCCTCGGAACTCTGTCGCATTATAGGATGAAAAAAGAATGACCCCTATGAATACCTAGCTGGCAGCCCCGGTCCCGAAGAAGCATCGGAGTAAGCTCGTCGTCGCTCACGGTAATGAGGGGAAGCGGGGGAGAGTCCTCGAGCCGCGATGACCCCAATTTTGTGTACCGCGAGACGCGGGCCACAAAATTTGGAGATTCTCGTGCGGGGATCGCGGGGTTGCTCGTTCGTTCGTCTCGTCATCTCCAGTTGGAGAAACTTGGAAACTATTGAATCCCTCCCCGCGATGGGGAAACCTCGATATGGTGCGTTTTTGGAGTGTCGCGACGTCGTGTACCCGCGTGTCTACTACTAGCCCTGCCGATGAAAATGAAAGGAAGCTACTGTAAGCTTGGAACATGAGTAAGGACGTAATGATCTCCTGACTCTTCTTCTTCTTCTTCGTCGTGAATGTCTGGTAGATTTGGGCGCGATCGTTTTCACATCAATCAAAGCACCTCGATATTGCTCTCATCGTAAAGTTACTTACCCAACAAGCTGAGGGTTATCGTCAAGCAAGCCGAAAGATTGGATAGATACTTACCTGCGCGAAGAATACGTACTCCTCGTTTGATCAATACCACGTCGCATTCGCCCAAATTGTAGTCGCGCTGCTCTCCGAACAAGTGTGTTGACCAGCCAGACAAACCTCCCTCATCCGCGACACCTTTCCTTCGGCAGTACTTACGCCCCCAGCTTCCCGCGGAACAGGATCGAAACGTGTGCCTTGATCAGACAAGATGGAGTGGAAGAAGGACAACAAGACCTACCAGATCCTCTCGGCGGCAGAGAAAGGCGGCTACGGTGTTGTGGCTCCCATAGCGTACGTGAAAAGAGCCCAGGAAAACCCTCCACACACAAGACGCCCGGAAGCGGCACATGTTATTTTTTTAAAGAAAAGAAAAAAAATCTTTGGCTAACGTCGAGGGCTGTTCCACTCCCTAACTAGATACAACATCGAGTGCATCCTGGCCTTCATCCGCGCGGCCGAGGCCAAGCGCTCGCCCCTGATCCTGCAGGTCTTCCCCTGGGCCATCACCTTCAGCGACGGCCTGCTGGTCCACGCGGCGGCGCACGCGGCCCGGGGGGCCAGCGTGCCCGTGGCGATCCACCTGGACCACGCGCAGGACGAGGCGCTGATCCGGCGGGCGGCGGCGGAGCTGCCCTTCGACTCCATCATGGTCGACATGTCGCACCACGAGATGGCGGAGAACCTGGCCAAGACCAAGGAGCTGGTGGCGTTCTGTAACGCGCGCGGGATCACGACCGAGGCCGAGCCGGGCCGCATCGAGGGCGGCGAGGACGGCATCGCCGACACGGCGGACCTGGCGGGGGCCCTGACCACGGCGGACCAGGTCGACGACTTCGTCGCCACGGGCATCGACTTCTTAGCCCCGGCCTTCGGCAACGTGCACGGCGAGTACGGGGCCCGGGGCCCGTTGCTCGAGTACGAGCGCCTGGAGATGATCCGGCAGCGGGTGGGCGGGCGCGACGTGCGCGTCGTGCTGCACGGGACCAACGACTTCCCCGAGGACGTCATGCGCAGGTGCATCGCCGGCGGCGTGTCCAAGGTCAACGTGAACAAGCTGGTGCTGGACGACTACCTGGCCCACGTGAAGACGAGGGCCCCGACGGCGTCGCTGACGGTGCTGATGGAGGACGGGGTCAAGGCGATACAGAGGCTGGTCGAGTGGCAGATGGACGTTTGCGGGTCGACGGGGAAGGCGTAGTTAGGGGGGCACCTAGGTAGTAGGGTTGGTGAAAGATTAAAAAAAAAGGGGGGTGGGGGGGGGGGGGGGGGGGGGGGGGGGGGGGGGGGGGCGGTAATGATAGGTTCTTTTTTATTGCGAAATCAACTGTCATCTTATTTCCATTCCCAATCTCTTTGGTACTTTTCCCTATCTCGTGCTCGTGCTCGTGCCCGGGATGCTCTGGGTACCAGAACTGCTCGTTCCACACGCGCGCGGGAGAGAGAGGCATGTATCATCAAAATCCGTCTCCCGCTTCAGCGTCAGCCTACAGGATACTCAACTCCGCATGCGCAAGCATCGCTAACCGATATCCGATATCATAAACCAAGAAAGACAAAAAAAGGAACCGCACCAATTTGGAAAACACCGAGCCGTCGATGTCGAGCCCCATCGCTGAGGAGCGCGTACATGTACTTACATCGACTGCGCATATCCAAACAAGAGCACGCAACAACAGCACCGACAGCAGCAGCAGCGCGGGCATCATCATCATCATCCTCCTCCTGATCCTCCTCCCACGGGCTTCCCGCAGACGTCCTAAGTAAGTAAGTAAGTAAGTAAGTAAGTATCAGTTCCGGTACGTCATTCACGCCCCTTCCGCCGACGGCCGGCTTCCGGATCCTCGCGCGCCCGACTAGTCTAGTCTAGTCTACCGCGGCGCAGGGCGGTTCCTCCTCCAAACCGGCGGCGCGGCCGACTTCAACCCAAGTCGCGCATGGATGCGGGACCTCTGGTGCGGCTGCTACTTAGACGTGCTCGATATCCGGGAGGGGAGCCGGTGCACGTGGTCGGCCGCGATGTCGGGGGTAAGAAGTATGGTCACGGCGTTTTGCCCTGGCGGCGGGGGGCACCGGGACCGAGTTGCCAGCCTAGATACCAACCAATTCCCCCCAAGGAGAAAGAACGGGATTGATTGATTGATTGATTCACTGATTGATGGATGATCGATTGATATCGTCCTAAGCCGCACGACGCTTACGCCGTCCCATAATTCCACTTCCATCTTCCACAGCGTGGCGGACCTGCCGCCTGCCTTTTGCCCCTGGCCCTGATGGCGGGGCGCGAGCGCCTCTCTCTCTCTCTCTCTCTCTCTCTCTCTTTCGCACTTCTTCGAGAAGAATCACGTATAACACGATGGCGGCGGCCATCACCAGCGAAGACCCGGACCACTACTTACGTGCTAGCCGAGCGCGATGCGGTGCGCCTTTGCGACCTATCGCGCGTTCGAAGAGGAGGAGGACGCCGGGGAAAAATTCGCGAGCGGTTCAGGACGAAGGGCAAAGGCAAACTGAAGGTTCCCGCGCGGCCGGTGCGTAGAGTAGATAGACATCGTCAGGATGCCGGGCGCATGTTCGCCGAGGTTTATGAAGAGTATACCTTTGAGGGGACCCGCGTCGTGCTGGAGGCGGCTCATTACATTGCGGAGGAGAACCCGGAGGGGTTTGTGCGGGAGTGTTTGCGGTTTATTGATAACGTGTTGAGTAATAAGTAAGGGTGGAAAATAGGGGAAAGCTGGAATGCGCGTGTATGGTAATGACGAAATACTTACCTACCTATGTAGCGAGCGAGCCCCTTTTTTTCGTACTTATACCACCCATCTCTGCGACGCAACAAGCTTGTGTCTTTGAGGACGCAGTATTGAACAACCTACTGAATATGCGATCACGCATTTTCGACCCCAAGAAGAGGATCGGCTTGCCTGTGACATCTATATCTATCGGACCTAAAAATGAGAAAGTCGAAGCATGATCATAAGGACTGAGTCGCATCTTACACCACAAGGGGGGGGGGGGGGAGGGGGGTACTGTAGGTGGGCGCTACTTACTTACTACACGACCCCGCATCTCCAGTCTCTCCCCTTATGTAGGTTGGTCTGTTTGGCCGAACATCTGCTCCAGGCACCCGAGCTACCAACCTTACAACCTGCTTCAATTTCCTAGCCACTTTACCCAACTGTAATCTGCATCATCAGGCCCTAGCACGGTGGAGTGTCTAAGGAATGATGACTCAAGCATACACGCTGTCGCCGCCCTCGTTAGAGGAACTGGCCCCCATCATCGAGGCAGGACTCCAATCCAATTTCCACTCCGCCTCAGCCACCGTCACACAATGTCCCGATTTAACGAAGTCGCCCTTCCACCTCGCCGGCGCGGGACTCTCAGGCGACGAGTGCATAGGCGACATCGGCGGCGAGGCAAACATCTTTCCCATGCCCCAGTACGATACCCGCTTCTCCCTGCTCTCGATTGCGCGCCAGATGGCCATGAGCCCGGAGAAGGGCTTCGTCCTGGGCGCCGGCGCCGGGCCCTTCTTCGACCTGGGCCAGAACGCCGAGCTGGCTCCGAACCTCAGCTGGACTGCCGGCGGCGGCGGCGGCGGCGGCGGTACCGCCTCCTTTGAGAATCCCGGGAGCGGCGGCATGAGCATCAACAGCCAGACGCACTACGCCAAGATCGACAAGTCAGACGGCCGCCGCGTCTGCGCCCGCACCGACAGCACCAACGCCGCGCTGCTGGTGAACCTGTTTGGCTCGTCGGGGGACCGCGGGCCGGTCCTGAAAATCTCGGCGCGCGGCCGCACAGGCCCGGACAACCTAATCTCGTGCGTCCGGCGCGCCGTACACGAGCACTACGGTGACGATAGACAGGTGAGTCTCGGGGGCGCGTTCGTGATCCGGCGCGGCACCGCGCGGTTCCACATCATGCCCGATTTCCCCCCGCCCGAGAAGCTGCCGTGGAAGGACGTCAAGGAGATCGACGACTGGCTGCACTACCACGACTTCGCGGCGCCCATGGTCTGCCTGACCGTCTTCCACTCGGCCGACGCGCGGGGGCTGGGCCTGCGCATGGAGCACACGCACTGCTTCGCGGCCGAGGGGGAGGACTTGAATCGTGGGGGCCACTACCACTATGATCTGCGGCCGACGGGGGATGGGGAGGGTGAGGAGGACGAGGAGATCGAGTATGAATGTTATCTAAATACGGCCAAGATTTTATACAGGATTCAGCCACCTGCTCCTTAATGAACTGTTTTCTTTACGATTTTTTCTTGATTATCTGCTTCGGGATGCAATTAGAAGCTCCTGTGTAACCCGGAGCATTAACAGTGCATCCTTGTCGAAATACACACTTTACACTGTGCTGAGTAAGCCTTCCTCAGCTCAAATCCATCGTCAAAATTATCATCATCGTCCCGTTTCATCGCCAACCGATCTTACATCAAGACAATCAATAAGCGGACCGGGCCCACGTTCATTATTTCAATTTTCCCTTTGGAAGCGCTCGCTCTACCATGGCTCAACACCCTTCATTCACCCTCGCTGGTCTCTGTACGTCGTCGAGTTTTTTTTCCCCCAGGTTGCTTACTAGGTATCTAGTCGGAGCTGACGATGAGGTTCCCGAACAGTGTCCGTCGGCGGAACCATGGGCTACGTGCGGACGGGCTCGAGACCGTCGCTGATAGCCGGCCTCGGCCTCGGAGCATCTTATGCCCTTTCCGGTGAGATCGATTTCCCGTTTTTCCCTCTTCCCATTCCTATAAGTGCAGTACACGTCTTCCGGCAAAGCAAACATCCCAGCACTCACTCACCCCCTCCCGTCTTTCCCGGAGGACGTAATGCTTGAGCGAGCGAGCGAGCAAGGGAGAGTTTACTGATACAACTTGACAGGCTACCTCATCAAGGAGAACAAGGACTACGGCACCGAGCTCGCGCTGGGGAACAGTGTCATGCTCCTCGGCTCGGCGATCCCCAGGGTCATCAAGACCGGCGCCAAGGCCCCGGTCCCCCTGGGCCTCGCGGCTGTCGGCGGTCTGGCGACGTATTACTACCAGAAGAAGGTCAGGGAGTTCCGATATGGCGTCTGATCAGCATTGGACGACACACCGGACGGGGAGAATCCGAGTACCTTCCCAGACTGGTCGAAGCTGGCCAGATGAATGAGTGTGTGTGTGTGTGTGTATGTGCCGAGGGATGAGGAATGAGGAATGGAGAAAGATGCGTTCGAAGCGTGTTAACCTTCTCAGTGTACAAAAAAATTTCAACATGTACACTAGACAGCCCTCGCGTCAGATATTAGTTGAACCACGTGAATTATTCCTCTCACTCAAAAAGCCTCCCAGATCCACGGCAGAGGTATGAATCACTGGAATTTCCAAGGCTAGTGTGCCTGCATGAGACCAGACGGCGAAAATACAGTAACGTACAGACCTGAGAAGCATGTAAGTCAGGAGGGCAAAAAAAAAAATCAAACGCTTTATTTAGATCGTCTACGTTATCCTGATATCATAACAAGCCCATTCACCGAACGAATGAAGCCCCCATCCCATGGCGCACGCAACCTACAACCTCCCATCTCCCATCTCCTCCCATCTCCCCCTCCTCCTCCTCCTTTTCTTCGACTACACTACCACGCACCAACGATACCCGCAATGGGGATATCTATACCCGTGGTGTACGTCGCGGTGTCGCTCAGCAGGTAGACGTAGGCGCCGCCGAGCTCCTGGGGCAGGGCGAGGCGGGGCATGCCGCCGTAGTACTTCATCTTGGTGTCCCAGTCGGGGCTGGTCTCGACGTAGTAGGTGAGCGCGGTCTTGACGAAGCCGGGGGAGATGGAGTTGACGCGGATGCCGTGCTGCGCCCACTCCATGGCCAGGGTGTGCGTCATGTTGCGGACGGCGGCCTTGGTGCCGCCGTAGGGGGCCGAGGGCGCCGCGCGGTTGGGGCGGTACGACGTCATGCTGGCGGTGAAGACGATGGACCCCCGCGTGCGCAGCTCGATGAACTTGCGCGCCGCCGCCGTCGCGCAGATCCACGAACCCCGCACGTTCAGCGAATACAGCCGCTCGAACTGCTCCATCGTGAAGTCCAGCGCCGGCTGGTGCTTGGTAGCCCCCGCGTTGGCGATCATGCCGTCGTACCGGCCCTTCGCCGACGCCACCGCGTCGATCGCCGCCCGAACGCTCTCCTCGCTCGTCACGTCCGTCTGGATGTACTCCAGCCGCCACGGGTACCGCTTCGACAGCGCCGCGAAGTCGTCCCCCGGGCTCGAGATGTCCAGCGAGTACACGCAGCCCGCCGCGTTGGCGAGGCAGACCTCGGCCAGGCCGAGACCGATGCCTTGGTTGGCGCCGGTGACTTTTGGTGATGGTGATGGTGGTTAGCGGTTAGATACTATTATAAGTTAAGGAAAGATTCGAGTGGTTCTCTCTCCCTTAAAAAGTGAAAAAAAAAAAAGGTATTTTAGTTGACTTACTTGTGATAACCTTGTCTTTCAACGTTATTTGCCAGTTGTGGCCGGCCTGTGGGAGGGTGCTGGGGTAGTTGTCAGCGGCCGGGGCGGAGCCGCTGCCATTGGCTGGTGCTTCTGCGCTAGGAGACATTTTGTTTGTGGTTGCGTGGGTAAGAGAGGTGTGATCTCCGGGAATTTAAAAGATGAGGAATCCGTGGTATATTCGCTGGAAAGGTCGGAGATAGAGAGGTCTTAGACCAAGGTTGTTCACAGGGAGAGAGGGAGAGCGAGTGAGAGAGAGTGAGTGAGAGAGAGGGAGAGGGAGAGTTACAGATTTCAAGCTGGTGTGAGTTGAAGAAAAGGAGAACGAAATTCTGGGCTTGACTTCTTTTAAAGGAGATATCTTGAGAATGGACAGGTCGAGCCGACGCGCTAAAGATCTCTCGAACTCTCCGCAGTCACCCCGACTCTCTTCATGGGTCTCCGAGGCACTGTCGCGCCTCATCGTGTCCCTCGGGACGCCTGGTGCGGCGAACGCGGCCCAGAGTTGGGGAAAATCTGGAGAAGACATCGTGAGAATTCGGGGGCGTTACGTGATGCCGACGCGTCTCGCGGCACTCTCATGCGGGGGAAGAGGAGTATGACCGCGAGACGAAGCATGTATATGGATCCCCTCACCGACAGCGTTCCCTGATCAATGGTATGAGCTATTTTTCCTAGGTCGGCGCTTGCTGGGAGACGGCGGGCTTCGGTGTCGCGTCTCGGGGACGGTGTGGAGCCCCTGACGGGGCCCCGGTCCTTGATCTCGGCCAATCCTACCAGCATCTCGCTGGCGCTGGAGCCCATCAGCTGAGGTGAATACGGGGGGTTCCCCAGGCCCAGAGGGGTGGGCTATGCTACCCCAAGTATCGCTAGCGAACAGTCTCTCCATACCCCACGAGTCGGGTGGGAAAGATGACGTTGGTCTCATCAGATTAAGAATCCTCGAACGACCAATTCTAAATAAGGGGCTGGTTACGGAGGACTACGGAGACCGAGACGGCGAAGCCTCGTAGGGTGAGAGAGAGAGAGATAGAGAGAGGAAAAAGGTATATAATTATAACGGTGTGACTTCCCCAGATTCTGGACTGAGTTGTAGATCACCATCTCCATCTTCGACAGTCATCCCCACGATCCGAACGACTGCCGCCCCAGTCAATCTATCCAGACTTCAAACACCTTCTCTCTCAGCGGACTCTCTCCAGCATGGATAAGGCAGGCCGGGAGGTCCAGCACGCCGAAGAGATGGACATCGAGGCCCTCGAGTCAAAGGCTCAGCAGGAGCTGGTCGAATCCTATGTGCCCGACACCGAGGAGGAGCGCAAGTTGGTCCGCAAGATTGACCTGTATATTCTGCCTTGCATGTGGATCATGTACCTGCTATCGTACATGGACAGGACCAAGTGAGTTGAAACATGTGTGCCGTGTATTGCCTCAAACTTTTTTCAACAAAAAAAAAAAAAAAAAAAAAAAAAAAAAACACAGAATGCTAACATCCTCTCAACAGTATCGGCAACGCCAAGATCGCCGGCATGGACGTCGATCTCGAACTCGATTCCAACAGGTACTCGATCGCCCTGGTCGTGTTCTTCATCGGCTACGTCCTCTGCGAGGTGCCATCGAACATGATCCTCGCTCGCGCCCGTCCCAGCGTCTTCCTCCCGACCATCATGACCCTCTGGGGGCTCGTCACCATCGGCATGGGCTGGGTCCCGAACTACAAAGCTCTCATCGGTCTCCGGGCCGTGGTCGGTGTGCTCGAGGCCGGGTTTGCGCCCGGTGTTCTTCTACTGCTGAGTTCATGGTAAGTTCCAGCCGGACCCCATCACCTTGAAAGATAGGGGGGGAGAAGCAGAGAGAGAGAGAAAGAGAAAAGAGTCATGACTAACAACAGATGGCGATCAGGTACAAGAAGTCGGAGCAAAGCAAACGCTTCGCCGTGTACATCTCGGCGGCCATCCTGTCGGGCGCCTTCGGCGGCCTGCTCGGCGGCGCCATCACCGAGGGCCTCGACGGCGTGCACGGGATCGCGGGGTGGCGCTGGCTCTTCATCGTCGAGGGCGCCGCGACCGCGGGGTTCTCGATCCTGTCGAGCTTCATCCTGCTCGACTTCCCGGCCAACACCAAGAAGTTCAGCGAGCGGGAGCGGCAGCTGGCGATCCAGCGGCTGCTGTCGGAGCACGTGCAGACCGGCGCCGAGGACGCGCCCGAGGTGGGCCACCTGCAGGCGCTGCGGATCGCCCTGACCAACTGGCGCGTCTGGCTCTTCGTCGTCGGCTACATGGCCGTCGTCGGCTCCTCGACGCTCTCGTACTTCTACCCGACGCTCGTCAAGGGGCTGGGCTACGAGTCGCACATGGCCCAGTACATGACCATCCCCATCTACGTCGTCGCCTTCGCCTGCACGTCCGTCACCGGCTACTTCATGGACCGGCACGCGCGGTGGCGCGGCGTCGTCCTGGGCTTCTGGATGAGCGTCGCCATGGTGTGCGCCGTCGTCATCTGCGGCGTCTACGACTTCAAGGCCCGCTACGCCCTGCTCGTCGTCATGGCCAGCGGCCTCTGGGCCTCCAACGGCCTGTCGCTGGCCTACGCCTCGTCCACCTTCGGCTCCATGCCCAACGAGATCCGCGCCATCGCCCTGGCCTTCGTCAACGCCATGGGCAACCTGGCCCAGATCTACGGCGCCTACCTGTTCCCCTCCGACGACGCGCCCAAGTATCTGATGGGCTTCGGCGTCATCTCGGGTCTTTGCTTCACCGGTGTCGTGTCTTACCTCGCCCTGCATGTCCTGTTGAAGAGATCACCGCAGCGTGGCTGAGCACAGAACGCTTGAGTGTGATGGGGGCACTGGAGTTATGGCCGGCGGTGCTGTCAATGATGTATATAGGACGACCATGTTTTATGAAATATTATGATACCTGACTAACTTTTATCTTTGGCCTTGAATGAATTTTCGTGATGAACTCGGTATAAATGCTCGGTCACTTATATTTAGAAGCAAGGCCAACACGTCTAGTTCTATGCCAATAACCGGCAGACGATGTGCAATAGTAGGATTGCCCAAGTACAACGGATTCCTTGAGGTATTCGCTCCCCTAGATATCATTGGAAGGAAGCATCAAGTCCTCTGTATGGGACATTGTTATATTCAAGCAGACAAGAGCTGTCGGTTACAGCCCGACGAGTTCGTTCCTATCACTACATCACCGTCAGTGCCCCTTACTAACTCAGCTGAAGAGTCGCTCTTACGAATTCATGTGTCACGTAAAGAAGAATAGGCGCTATCAAACTCATCAGCTAACATCATTCATCAACACGTGTTTTGTAAGCTCAAGTACTAGATCACTGCGTGACGAGTTCATTACAGAAACTTATGGACCTAGTTGACATACGGTCTCTAAGCCCCTTTCCTGACGGCGCCCCTGATCTAATATAGACTGATCCATCCCAGCAATTGAGCAAACGACAGTGTGATCAAGCAGTTCCATTTGCAAGGCCCACTCTAGCCTAAAAGGTTTTTCCCTTACTTAGCAAAGCCATAGCACCATCCCCATCCCCATCCCCCATCCCATTCTCAAAGTCACGCGCCTCAGACGATCTCCTGAACGAAATAAGGCCCCATGTTCGCCTCCGCCGCCAACTGCGGCGCCACCAGCTCCGCATTCGGGACGGCCGCGACGGGCGCCGGATCGATCTTGCCGGTCGCGGGGTCGCGGCGCAGCGCCAGCAGGCCGGCGGCGCCGCCCTGGTTGGCGACGAACACGAGCTCCTCGTCCTCGTCGGCGCTGAGGCTGAACATGCGCGGCAGGATCCCGCCGGACGAGGCGGCGTCGGCGAAGGTCAGCGTCGCGTTCTTGTCCTTCGCGCCCGCGCCCGCGTCCGCGCCCGCCTGCGACGACGACGGTGGGTCGAAGACGAAGTGCGCCAGGCTGTCGGTCGCGTTGCCGCTCAGCCGGTTCGATACGTACACGTCGCGCCCGTTGCGGGCGACGACGACCTCGCCCGCGGCCGCTGACGTCGCGTTGGCCGGCCCCAGGCCGGGCCCGTACGTGCTCTGCGTCGTCACGTGGTCCAGCTTCAGTGAC
This sequence comes from Xylariomycetidae sp. FL2044, assembly GCA_022376275.1. Lineage (NCBI taxonomy): Eukaryota > Fungi > Ascomycota > Sordariomycetes > Xylariomycetidae sp. FL2044. Next base: position 331,732 of record JAJNOH010000028.1, on the reverse strand, counting down.
GATCCACCGTATCGCACCCGGAACATCTTGATCTCGTTCGAGAGCTCGCAGACCACGACGTAGTAGTACGTCGCCGCGGGGTGGTCCTTGTTGCTCTTGGCCGAGGCGTCGTACACGCTGCCGGGCGGGTCCGAGATGAAGGCGCCGTGGCGGGGGCCGGAGCCCGGGAGCAAGGGGCGGCGCGTCACGTTGAAGTCGCGACCGCCCTGGGTGTCGACGATCTCGATGGCGTCCCCGCCCAGGTTGGGCACCAGGAAGAACCGGCCGCTCGGGTCGATCAGGGCCTGGTGCGGGTGGTGCCCGGCCTGGTTGGGCTTCACCGGGCCGAGGCCGCCGGTCACGTTGATCTGCTTGACGAGGGTCAGGGCGCCGGAATCCGGCTTGACGTTCCATGCGTCGATGAGGCCGCTGCCGTAGCCCGCGCCGAGCATGACGGTCTGGTCGGCGTTGAACCCCAGGTGTACGACACCCGTGGCCCCCTTTGTTGTGGTCTCTTTAAGCGTGATGTTGCGGTGGTTCGCACCCAGCACGTAGGTGCTCGTATCGTTGGCATTTTCGTCGACGGCGTCTGTTATATGTAAGTTCGGGGATTTATCTATCGCAACCATCCAGGTATTCATTCTGCAAGGAATAAAAGAGAGGAAATTCACATACTAGAGTCATAATTAGTAACGCTACCTATGGAACACGAGAAGTTCGACGAGAAGGCGGCTGACATCGAAACTACGGGATGTATGTTTCTTTTTTGAACTTACCAGACAAATCTCGGCTGCTTATATAACAGCCAGCTGGGTGCGGCACCAGCAGTTGTACTATTCCCAGTTATGGTGAACTTCTTGCCGTCGAAATCGGCCGTCAAGATCTGGAAAGGCGCGCCGATGATCAGCTTGCGAGGGTCGGCTTCCCGGTCTTCGAGCGAAGGCGAGGCCACCGCAAGGCCTACAGCCAATAGAGTTGCGAAAGTTCGTAACATTCTCAGTTCTCGGTGGTTGACTACTACTCAGTCAAGGCAAAAGAGACAGGTATCAATCCCCCCGGCTCGCAATGAAGGGTACGGGCCACATCAAATACCACAACCGGACAACGGGGTAGCTTTCGAGTCTGGGAATGTCGCTTCATGAGCTTAATCACCTCACAAAGAGCTTTTCATGACAGCACACCAATACTCAAGAAAGACTTTCTGTGGTAATCATGGTTGCGACCTGAGACATGTGTTGGTCTTTGATCTTTCGACAAAGAGGCCATCCTTTCAGACTCACCCGATTACTTACTTTGATTTACTCACACTCGACCTTGGCTGCTTGGTAGCACAGCACTTTCATAGCACTATGGGGTTTCGCCTGATTCTTTTTCTGACTAATTTGATATGCTTTTATCGTTGCTTATGGGAAATCTGTCTACAACCATTTCTTGGTTGAGAAGGCGATGATTTGACATCGCGCCTTGGAAAACTGCAACAACTACACGCACTACGAAAACGTCACAATGTTCTTCGACAATTCGCACTCACATATAACCCCAGATACCTGCGAGACTGGGATAATTGATCTTGATGAAGGTAATAAGGAGTCCTCAACTGCCTAATTAGCAAGCATCACGCTTCAGAATTCACAGCCTATCTACTTACCCCTTTCGATTGCCCCTGAACTTAAGTGACCTAGCCCCTGCACACAGTTTTCCCCCGTGTCCGACATGATAGTCATCCAAAACCAATCTTATGAAGTAGTATGTAACAAATGAAGGGAAATACATATTCCAAACGCTGGTAGAATGCCATTGAGGTACTTCATACACTACTACACATGTCGGTGTTAATAAGTAACAAGACGTTCCATTACTCGGGGGCAAGCTAGAGGTGGATCTCCCGATGACCGGAAGCCCCACCCCCCGTCCAGCAACGCGGAGATACAAAGTTGTGAGCGCGAGTGATACCGACCAGCCGGCGTTTTCCTGTTCTCCAATATTACGTACTAGAATCTATCAACCTATTCAACGCCTCGGCATACAGGAACCATATCCTCTTCCTTGGCATGAAATATCTACCAGTTCCTTGGCCTAGGTAGCCAGGTAGCCCGTCCTAGTCTCCCCGCCCGCCGCCCTATTGTGGACACCCCACTCCGCCCTGTCGTCAACGCAACGAAACGCACGCCCTTTCGATGTCAATCCGGCGCGCCGCGTCTCCGCACGAGGGCTCCCGTGGATTTTTCAACTAGACAGCTACCAATAGGAGCCTTTCAGAGAGTCCCGATTCGGCATCGGTAGGTTTGGAGATGATTGATTATTGGGGAAAAAAATTGAGGGGAACGCTGATGTCAGGATCTCATACCTACTTTCTTTCTATATATATATGTATAAGTACTATGATCTCCCAAATTCACGGGACTGATGGGAAATCGTAAATCAAGAAGAGACAGAGTTCGGATCAATAATATAATTCCGCCAGATAATAATTAGAGTTTATAGAGAGACTTGGATTTCTTTTTCCCACATCCTAAACTCTGCATTTCGATAATGGCGTCCAAATACCCAGACCTCACCAACTTCAAAGCTCTCAGGTAAGAAAGAACCAGTCACCACCCACCCCCTTTTCTTCTTCTTCCCATCCTATGCCCCACCCCAAGCTAACCCTCTCCCAAAAAAACAGCTTCGACGTCTACGGCACGCTCATAGACTGGGAGGGCGGGATCCTCTCGACGCTGCGGACCCTGACGTCCCGGCTGCCGCCAGACCACCCGCTGAACGCGGACCCGCCCACCGAGGCGCTGCGGCGTCTCGACGCCTTCGAGGACGCCATCGAGCGCGCGCACCCAAAGCTGAAGAAGAACGAGAACCTCGCCCGGTCCCTCGCCCGGCTCGCCGAGGAGGACCTGGGCCTCGCGCTAGACGACGGCGTCGCGGAGGGCTTCGGCAGGGGGCCCGGTACCTGGCCTGCGTTCCCGGATACGGTGGAGGCGCTGCAGAGGTTGGGGAGGCGGTATAAGGTACGTGGATGTGTGTGGGCGTATGTGTGTGTGTGTGTGTCTCGAAAGATCGGCGCAGGTTTTCGAAAACGAGATCATCTCCCCTTTTCTTCTTCTTCTTCTTCTTCTCCTCCATATCATTTCCTAGCCCTTTCAAACACCAGGAATAGGATATCTGGTTAGCTACAGCGAAGAGGATGAAGATACTCGTATTAACATCCGCGCGACCTACCTAGTTGATCATCCTCTCCAACATCGACAACGCGAACATCGCGTCGACGGTGGACAACATGCTCGCGCCGGCCAAGTTCGACGCCGTATACACGGCCGAGAAGATCGGGTCGTACAAGGTACGTGTTTTACCACAAACCATGTTGCGTGTTTCGTGGTATTCTGTTGCTTCGCGTTGTTTCCTCCCCCTGCCCCCCCCTTTCCCCCGGGAAACCCCTCTCGAACATACATACATACATCCTTCCTGGGCCCCCCTTCTCGAGTTTATCTGTCTGGGGAAAGAGGGAAAGAAAAAACCCGCTCACATTAAAAAAATTAATTTTTTTTTTTTAGCCCGCGCACGCCAACTTCGAGTACCTGTTCGAGCACGCGCGTCAGGACCTGGGCGTGGACCGGGAGAAGGGCGAACTGCTGCACGTGGCGCGGAGCCTCAAGGTCGACCACGTGCCGGCGAAGGAGCTGGGGTACCGCAGCGTCTGGATCTCGCGGGGCGGCGACCAGGAAGGGCAGTACGGGGTCGGCGGGGACTACGGCAAGCTGAGGGACCGCGTCGCGTTCGAGTGGCGGTTCGACACGCTGGGCGATTTCGCCGACGAGGTCGAGAGGCAGTTTGCCGAGAAAAAGGAGAAGGAGAAGTCGACGGGGTAGGTAAGGTAGGGCTTGAGGGGGAAGTGGAGAGAGAGAGAGAGAGAGAGGCTGGGAGGGAGGGGAGTGAGAATTTTTGATAAACCCTTTGAACTCGGCGTTCATGTATAGATATATCGTACGAAGACGATCTGATAAGCACAAAAAGGAGAAACCGCCATATTTAATGATGAAAGACAACTAGGTTAAACTGTATCTCAATAATCAGAATCCGCACTCGTACCTCCTCCTCCTCCTCCCCTTGAGACCGCATCACTCACCCCGGACGAACCTCTCCTCCGGCTCCTCCTCCCACCGCCGCGACCACGATCACGTCCACGACCGCGACGACGCTTCCGCGGTTCCTCCGAGACGTCGCCGGCCCTCCACCCGGGACGGATCTTAATCGGCTTCAGGAAGCCGTCCACATGTACGGCGCCGAACATCTCGTCCTCGCTATCGACGTCCATGTCCATCGGCAGCCCCTCGGCGCCGTGGACGAGCTTTAGGTGTCGCAGGAGGTTCGGCCGCCTCCCGAACCCCTGGTGCGCCCGCGGACACTGCGCGTAGGTGCAGAAAAAGGTCCCGTCGACCGAGGCGGATTTCGATCGGCTTCGCGGTCTAGAGCGACTCCTGGCGCGGCCTCTCCCGCGCGAAGACGCGCGGTCCTCGTCTGTTACGGCGACGTCGGGCGTGGCGACGCTGGATAGCCGTGACCCGGGCCCGTGCTGCTGCTGCTGCGAGCCGCCTAATTCTTCGTACTCCCCTTCCTCTGCCTCTTCGTCGAATATCGAGGGTATCGGTATGCCCGGGACATATCTCGTGGTCTGAGTCAAGGAATGATGCTGATCGGACGGGCCTCCTTCTGCGAGGGTGTGAAGCACCATGCTCTGGCCGAACAGATTAGTGCACCGACGTGCGGCACGATCTATTGCCTGTGGTGCGAAGCCGGCCAAACTAGCGGCAGCGAGGACGTCGGTCCAGTTTCGCGGCGCGAGTCGAGGTTTAAAACGCGGTACTGGCCGGGGAGTAGGCGCGCTATTCTGCGACGCTGCCGATGAACGTCTCCTCGCTCTCTTGTGCTTCACTTTCGGCCGTCGCGGGGTCTCCTCATCTTCACCTGAGGTGTCTCGCTCGGACTCAGCGCCCGAGTCGTGCTCTAACCTCAACCCTACCGGCTCTGGCACCGGCTCTGGAGCCAGCGCTGAGCCGGGAACTGGGAACGGCTCTGAATCCGAGAACTTCGGAATCGGCTCTTTACGCTGCCTGGCGATTCGGATCGCGTATTCCTTGTCGTTCTCCCCCTCTAGGCGCGGGTACACAATTCTCGGCCGTCCAGGCTTCTTAATGCCAGTAACAGGCTCGTCTGATGGTACCGAAGCCCTACGTCGCGATGATTGCCGAAACTTGGGTGGTCTACCACGGTTCCTTCCGGTAGGCGTTCGCGATTGTCTCCTCGACGATGCCCGACTGCGAAATGAGGACTCGGACACGTCTGAGGCTGACGAGTCCGATTGATTGTAAGTGGCGGCTTCTTGCATATTGTGAAGAATCAACAGTGTCGTGTCCAGCCTCGAGAGTAGATGCCGCACTGTCGGTCGCAAGAGCGAATAGGACAGCTCATCGTCTGTCGCAACGACTGGCTTGAGGTGTGGCAGCAAAGGTGGCTCGGCAACTTTCTTCTTGCCCTCAGATCCTTCCGTGTCCATTTTCTCGTTTTCGCTGGCGCTCTCGTTCTTCACTGATCGGGACATCTCCCTTGTCACGGATCTGGCCGACTCAGACTCAGGTTCGGACTCCAGCTCATCAGTACCTCCCGAAAGAGTTGCTGTTCCGCCGAACTCTGGGTCAGGCGACGGCCGCGCCCTAAACCGCTCTTTGGCAAACCTCAAGATAAGGGCCGACAAAATCTCTTCCAGAGTGTCACTGGGCATGTCCAGGCTTAGTTTCCTAATTGTAAACCGTTCATCGGGATCATCCGCACCGGTCATGAACTGAGGCCGTGGGGCCTTATCCTCACGCATAGGCCAAGCAGTCCATGATCGCTGCGGACGCCACTCGTCCTGTTGTATCTTCTCGCCAGTGAAAAGATCGACATCCTACGTGTGTGTGGTATCGATCATGTGAGCTTTTGCATAAAAAGAGAGCCGACCTGCAATGAATTGATCACATACCTGGTCTGGTACTGGGGCTTTCTCGTCCCGTGGCTCATCATGTCTGTGTTTGAGAGCGAATGCGTTGTACAGGTGCAAGGAGAGGTTCTGGTTGCGGATCTCGTCCAGTGCATATAGTGTGTCGATTTCCTCAGTATTCAAATACCGCCAAGTGGACGGGGGACCCTGCCACCGGTTCGGGCGCTCCTGATACTCGGAGTCATCGGAATCAGGTATATACTCGTCCGAGGACGTCGCCATTTCGGTGTAATTCTAGAATGACTGGGTGCATGTTTTTCTACTCGGCGATGAAAAAGGCAAGAGAAACCTCTGAAGACGTTTGACGGGGCCCAATCAATCAACGGTCGATGTGAAAAAATTGTGGCACTCGCCGACTCGAGGCTGGCTGGCTGGCTGGCTAAGGTTAGGTCTTTCCGTCATTTCACAACCCCTGGCAGTCCAATAACCCTCAATAGGACTCCTGTACTTAAGAGGTATCCAATGTAGTCAGGTACTCGCGCCCATAGGTACCTACATGTAGGTAGTATCTCACTATCCCAGGGACATATGGATGCAAAACAAGGCAGAAACTCAGATTTCGAAATATCCATGGTATTATCAATCAAATCTAGCAAAGCAACACTATCGCATTCGCATTACGCCTTTCCCTTCGTCTTCTGTTTTTCCAGTTTCCTTCTCTTTTCCCTGAGCTTCAGGTCTTCGGCGCTCTTCTTGTTGTTGCTATATTGCATTTGCTCGAAAAGCTTTCGCTTCTTCTTACTAAGCATCCCCTTCGCTCTCTCAAGCTCTTCAGCTTCCTCCTTGGCTTTTCTCGCCAGATTCTTCTTCGCCTCGGCCTTCTCCTTCGCACGAGAGTTCGCCTGGCTCGGCTTCACAGGCTTACCAGTTAATTCCGCCACCAGCTCCCGCTGATATTGCAATTCGGCATCCTCTTCTTCTTCGACGTCTGCACCATCTTCTTTCTCTCCATCCGAGAAACCACCAAACGAACCCGCGTCGTCTTCTTCCTCTTCATCCGAGCCGGCAACATCCATCCCTTCTGCTGTTTCATCGATCTTCTTGACAGCTAAGCTGTCGTCGATCATACCTTCGCCGACTTCCTCGGTTTCTTCGTCTTCTTCCAGCTCCTCTTCACTGTCATCGAGTGCCTCACCCTCCAGTTCCTGCTCCTCCAGAGGTATCGTAGGATCATAAGCGCCTTGCGTGTTCTGAACAAACGGACTCAGATGGGGCGGTAGCTGGGCCCCGGGCGCGTACAGATCTGGTCGTTTCATTTCCTCGTCGTTGATACTATCCCAGACCCACTGAGGTTGCACATACACCCGGCCAGGCATTCGCTGGTTGGGGGCAAGCTTCTGGGAAGTCTGATTGTCCTCGCCGTCGCCATTCTGTTCCATGGCGGCTTGGATAACTGGACGATCAACGATGTGATGCGTTATTGAGGGGTCACGCTCGTTGGTCGTATACGCGCCCTCCCCTAAGACTGCATCCCACCCGATGCGTTTACACCCAAATGCACGCAGGATGAACTCGAGTGGCTGGCGTGGGGTTTCTCGAGAGAGGAAAAATGTGCAATCCGCAAATAGCGAGTCGGGCTCGGTGCCAGAGTGAGTTGGCTGAGGTAGTACGTCACCACCTGGCGCAGCCGGCTCGAACTTGTCAATTACATCTACCGTGTCTTCCTGCTCCAGCTCACTCTCTTGTCGCTCGGTATCGGCATCACCTTCTTTCATCTGTCGAATAAGTTTGTTCACTTCAGCCTGCGTCTCGGGATCTGGCCCGGCGTGGGCATCACCATTTGTTATCTGGGCCGGTTCGTTGGGGGCGGCGGCGGCGGTTGCTAGGTTGCCTTCGAGTTTGAAGGCTCCCAGTTCGCCAGCCTCGTCATCTTTAGCCTGGTCAAACTTGGGAGGGTATTTCAACCCGATGGAGGTATATAGCCTAAAGTTGACAAAGCCCAGCAGGGTCATGTAGAACTCGACGAATGTGCCCATGATGCGGAAATCGACATCACCGACGACGCGCTGGTTAAACTTGTAGGGGACAAGCCATAGGATGTCCTCACCCTGGATGTTGGCCTGGTAGTAGATGCCCTTGATGGATAAGAAGGACTTGCGCAGACTTTGAGAGACGATCAGGTAGTGCTGGAACTCGAGAACGAGCTTCTCGCAGCGGGCGATCATCTTGGCGGGCACGGTCGAGGTAGAGGGCAAGTTGGCGAATAGGAAAAGCATAGAGAGGCAGTCGTCCAGGTCGCGCAGGGCGTCGACGAAAGTCGGGTAGCGTTCGCGTATGACGTTGTCGAGGGTATACCGCGGCTTCCCCGTCTTCTCTGGCCTGGCGGCATTGCGCTCGAGCCGACTCGCATCACTGACATCGCCTCGACCGAGGGCTCTCGATATCTTCCGCTCGAGGACCTTTTGCTCTCTGAACTTCTGTAGCAAGGGCTCATGCAGGAGGTACTGGATGTCTTTCGCATAGTAGAAGGTAGTCGATGCAGTGGCGCTCTTGTTTGCCTTCTTCCTATTCCTGGGCTCGCGAGGATATATACCCTTCCAGATGCATAGCTTTCGAAAGTCGGGAAGACTGATTTGGAGTTTCTTGACTGCTTGGGTGCGGGTGATGTAGTTTTTGGCGTTTCCGGCCTCGCCCTTCTTCTTTATGCGTCCCATACTTTCGATGAGGGAGCAGATATACCTGACGATAGAGGTGTGGAAAGATTGAGTTGGACGCGCGAAGATGGGTTGGTTGCACCTGATATGGCGGCGGCACAGGCTCAGTGGGATGAATAGAGCGAGCGAGCGGTCGGTCTCATCTGTCAGTCTGTTAACACTTCGAGAGCTTTGGCGGGGCCCTCCAACTTTTTTTTTTCTGCCACCCGCCACCACAGATTGCCGTGCCCGACCGCCTTTCGGGGTCCTGCAGCTAAACCTAATTCGCACTAGCGTCGCTGATAATCGACAGGGGCATCTTCAGCAGGCCTGTCTGCCTGTGCCTGTAGTGGAGGACAGCGTGTTGCTGCTTGTAGACTCCCGATCCATCCTCGACGATACATACAACATTTGAGAATACGAACGAAGACGAGGACAGTCGGCCATACAAGACTCATACTACACACCCTCGACAGCACTCATTTACATCTTGGTTACTCGGATCATCTGCTCGACAATGCAACAATGGAATTAGACGATGAGCAGCGGTAAAATGAATCCCAAGGCCCCAGCTGGTCTCTTCGCTGCTGCCGCCTCCCTGCGACTCTTCCTCTTCGTCTTCTTTCCCGGATTGCCCAGTCTCCTGGCTGGCCGCGTCGAGATCTCGACCCCTGTGACGAGCTTCAAAAGATGTAAGAAGCCAAGCCTCCCTTTCGCCATGACTTGCTTCAATCAATTGGTAACTAATTGGCCTGGCAGTACAAGAAGGGCTCTTCCTCTATAATCACAATGTCTCCCCCTACGACGGCGGCATCTACCACCAAGCCCCCCTACTCCTCCCTTTACTATCTCTCCTGCCCGATCCCTCGACATACCCCATCTTCACATACCTTCTATACATAATAGTCGACCTACTGAGTGCCAACGCTCTCTACGATATCGCCGAGTCTCGCGAAGCTGCCCAGTCGACGCTCTTTACTTCGACCCGCAAAGAAAGGAGATGGAGCGGATACGTCATTGCGTCCCTGTGAGAGATTACCACATACCTCCTCTCGCAGTCCTGATCTGATCTAACATGGCCATCCAGCTTCCTCTTCAACCCCTTCACCATCGCCACGTGTCTGGCTAGACCGACCAGCGTCTTCACCACATGTGCCATACTCTATGCCGTGGCCAAGGCTATCAGGGGCCATCCCTTCACCTCGATGCTTTGTCTCTCATTCGCTGCCTACTTATCCATGTATCCTGTCCTCCTACTCCCGCCTCTGATCTTACTTGCCTACGACCGGCAACATCCTTCCAACCGAATATCATCGTTGCCCCGTTTCGCGAGCATAAACGTTGCCGCTGTATTCATGAGCCTCTCAGCCCTGTTCTCGGTTTCCTACCTTTTGACTGGGTCTTGGGAGTTCCTCCCGGCGACGTACGGTATCCAGCTCACGCTGACAGATCTAACACCCAACGTTGGTCTTTGGTGGTACTTTTTCATTGAGATGTTTGACAGTTTCCGCTCCTTCTTCTTGGGCGTTTTCTGGCTACACCTCTCATCCTACGTTGGGGGCCTCTCTATTCGGATCCGCTCGCAGCCTCTTGCCGTGATTACCATCCTACTCGGCATCTTTAGTATTTTCAAGCCGTACCCCAGCATCTCCGATGCGAGCCTTTTCTTCGGCGTGTTACCCCTATTCCGACATGTCTTCCCTCTGATGCGATACTCTTTTGTGACAGCGTCTGTCATCTTATACTCAACTTTTCTGGGCCCGGCATTCTACTACCTATGGATATACGCGGGCAGCGGAAATGCCAACTTCTTCTATGCCATCACACTGGTATGGAGCTTGGGGCAGAGCTTACTGGTGAGCGACTTGACATTTGCTGTGCTTAGGGATGAATGGGAAGTGGAAAGACCCGAGATGACTGGGAAGGAGATACGACAAATATGAGTGGCTAGTCAAGTCATTCAACGAAAAACGCGACCCCCAAGATGAATAGTCATATGAAATAGCATAGATAATCATGAGAGGCGGTAGAGCGTCAAACCACATGAAGAATAAAATATCATATCAAAGTTTAATTTTATCAATCAGGGCTCGCCTCTCTCGTGCTCCAATGCTAATGAATACTTTCGCAGCGAATGAGTGCCCCTTGGGCCTCCTAATTTGAAAAGCTGTGAGTTAATAGCTGACACACACTGATTGAGCCCTGGCCTGTTCAAGGAATCAATCGTATTGCTGTTCTCAACTTGACCCAAACAAGCTACCTACCCATCGACGACGCATACGCGAAGGGTCCTGTGAGGCAAGACAAAAACGGGGGGGGGGGGGGGGGGGGGGGGGGGGGGGGGGGGGGTATTGGTTCGGAAAGGGGAGAAAGCTTTCACTATGGTGATCGATAGTATCTATCCATCTATCTATCCCCTATTCTACAACTTCAAAAAATAAAAAATAATAACCCTTTGGGCTAGCTAGCAAACCTATCCTATACGGTAGCCCAACCCGACTTTTTCTTTTGAATATCCATATTCGTACACATACATATATTACACGCACGTCCTTGATAAGAGAACACACCCACAGGCTCGACAGTACGATCAGTCGTCCGAAACGAAAAAAAAAATTCCAAAAGGTACAAAAGATATGACGGTGCGTCGTCTCGCGTTGGCTTGCCAGAAAAAGCGATGGCGACACTTCCATCGACTTTTTTACGTTGAGACATCATCACGCCGAGAGAACACAACCTAGAATACGGTCTCCAAGACTCCGCTCTATCTAGCCTTGCGATGGTCCCCACACCGGCAGACCGTCGAGGATAGCCCCTATCTCGCCAAATTGGTTCAGCCGCGACCCCTCCTCCTTCCTGGTCGGTTCGAAGCGGTGAGTCGGCGCACCCAAGGGAGCCAGGCCCCGGAAAAGTAAGGCGGCGCCTACGGCCGCCAGCCCGAGTACCGCGCCCCCGGCGGCGAGGATCATATGCGTTGCATTCTTCGCCTCCTCCTCTTCCTCGCCCGCGTTGCGGATGCCGCCTATGCGCCACCGCCGCCAGCTGTTCCCGGCCACGGGGGTGTGCCCCAGGGCGCCGTCGGCGAAGCGGCCAAGCGTGTTCGCTAAGCTCTTGGGGGAAGGCTCTCGCCAGGGCAAGGCTTGTTTCTGCCTGAGAGTGTCTACTCGGGCAAGTAGGTCTTCCACCCGGTCTTCCAGCTCAGGTTTCAGGGATGGATGATGCGGCTGCGCGCGCATTAGCTGGAGATATCCAAATACGAGAAAGTCCAGAGCCGAGGGCCTATCGTCCCGTAGGCAGTATCGCTTGTCATCACGCAGCTGGTCCAGATTGGAGTAGAAGTCCTCCGTCAGATGATGCAGCCGGATAGCGCCGGCCTGCTCCGGTTTCATGGCGCGGCTTGGTCCCAGAGCCTCGCGGAGCCGAAGGAAGCCGGTGGAGGTGGTAGTGGCGGGGCCCTCGCCCGCCGCGTCTTGGGCCTCGACTTCGGCGGCTAGATAGCCCAGGCCGAGATGATCGGCCTTCTCGATGGCGGCAGCGCGTATCGCCGGCGGCACAGTCCATGTCATGGGGAAGCGAAGTAAGGATGAGTATGCAGGCCGAGTGATCTCGGTCCAGGTGCTGGGGATGACGTAGAGCAGCAAGGCGAGTAAGCCGGACCCACGGGTCATGAGGTAGGAGGCGCAGGCCAGAGAGTCTGCTCTCTGCAGCGGTGTGAGGTCATGATCGATGTAGTAGTCGGTGTGCTGAGCAAGGTACGCGACAATGTTGATGTACCCAGATGTCCATGTACCTCGGTGGTTCAGGGCAGGCAGCACACCTGGGGATGGTGTCTTTGATCAGCGGAAAGATCCTTGCAAGCTCGTGGCTTTGAGATAAGGCTTGGGATGAAGAGATTTTGATTTGTGAGGATCGGGGGAAGACTTACAGTCCGGGCTGACAGCCACGTCATTACTGGCGATCAACGCCCAATGTTGGTGGGGGACTGCATATTGGAAATATGCGATGGCAGCTAGGCATTCAGGGTCGATAGAGTCGAGGCCGAGAGCCGGGCCCCAGACATGCAGTTCGAGTGCCATAGTAGGGTGTATGTACACTACCTAGGTAGGTATCTAGACAAGTCTGACAAGGCTGGGCGGTTGCATCAGATACCAATATTCATGGCCATGTAGGGGGGGGCGCGAAGAATAGGCTGGATTTGTGTTAATTCGCTAGACGTGCGGTACTTTCGTAATGGCTTCCAAGAAGATTGATGATGGTCTTTTCTCCTCCTATCTCCCCAACAGCCTTGGTGTCAGTACTGTAGCTACTGTAAAGCAACGCGATAGGCTGAAGAGTAGACGAATGTGTGACACAGGGGTGGGCGGTAAACCGGGGAGGTTCACCTCGTGACCGCGGTCTCGTGTTTCGAAACGATGGAAACACTCTCACACGGGCCCGAGGAGGCGGAGCTCGGCTGCTTGTGCTTGGTGCTTGGTGCTTGGAAGCGCTCCTCACCGCTCACCCGCGGGCTGGCAGAGCAGAGGAATGTGATTTGTAGATCTCACTTAACGAGGCAGGACGATCACGTACCACGATTCTTCTGCGTTGGTCCCCTGATTGGCTCGTCGTTGGAAATCTTAGCCGGGTTTGGCGATTTGGGCGTTTCAGGGTCGAGTCCACGTGGTGATAAGCGGTAAGGGATCTCCAGAGGGCTGGTTTTTGGGCTTGACGTCAACAGCCTTATTGAGGCTGTTAATCCGAAAGTTCCAGGCAGAGGCCCACTGATCACCCTCTCACTGTAGTCGCCAAAAGACCCCCCTGAAGCTGTGGCTGGTGCTGCTGATAGAATTCGTTTATTCAGTGCCCGGGTGCAGGTACCTGTGTAGCATTAAGCCACACACCACATTCCCAAGTATGCAAATGTTTTCTTCCATTCAGACTTGGAAATTTCAAAGTGAGACAGTCCTGATAATATCGGGCAATGATTACGAGTGACTCTTAACTTCGTAATACCAAGCCCCTTTTCCCTGAATTTCCATTGCGGCTTGATTCACGACCCCCGGTACGAGAGCTATGCGCATCAATGTCCAATTTACAGCTCCATTAAAGTACAACCGCTTGCCATATGTATGCATGACTATGATTATTGCTATTTCCAACGTCAACGATGGCATTCATGATCCGCCTCCCCCTGACGATCCCGGGCCAGACTCATAAGTGTCCATCCCCTTCTTCCGAGAACCGAGCCCCTAAAAAAGGTCCCGTGCTGTAGTATGATGTATGCAGCACTACCGAAAAGAGCCTACAGTCAAGAAAAGCAAACGGTTTCGGGCTGGATAATCGTCTAAAAGTGAAAGGGGCAGAGAGGGGTTCGTCAGGTAACGGACGATCCACGGATCTCATCTTATAGCCCAACAATGCACAGGAGCTCGTACGTAACTGAGAGTAACGAATGGATACGCACGAGCTGATGGAAGAGGTGTTGGTGTGTTTTAGGTGCTACTGTCTCAGCTCCTAGGGCTGGGTTCCGCCTTGCCTCACGGTTCACCAGTTCCGCCCGTGGCTTGCTTGCTTGCTTGCGCGGTACTCCATGATAGTTACATACATCAGATGGATATTTTTTTTTGAGTCCGTTCTTGCGACGGCGTACCATAGTATCGGGATCGCCGTAAGACGAACACACATGGATCTCTATGAACCCCAGGACCACTACAGGTCACAGATTCTGAAACGCACCGCTTCCTTCCAGTCCAAAGATTTGGTCGGCATGGACCAAGAAAGGAGTGTGTCCTTTCTAGGTAATAGGTAAACTTAGCATCATTCCCAGTCATCATATCCATCTTCATCGCCATCCAACATCATGATCAATCATCCCGAGACTGAAATAGGCCCCGCATCCAGGTCCAGATCATGATTCTTCTGCCAACTTGGAATTCTCGAAGCCTTCGGGAATCTCGGCACCCCTTCGCTTGCTAGCTTGCCCATCCTACCTACCTAGGCTGCTAGGTACCTACATAGTAGGATCGCGAGAGGCACGATGAGATGGTATGGTTCCAACACAAGCCGGGTTGCTTGCGCGTTTCCGCCCCGGGGGGACCGGGGGGGGAAGCATTAGGAGCAAGGTTCGCGATCAAGGCGTGGTTGAATGAATAACACATACCAAGTACCTACTTGGTAGTCTATTCCTCCTGAGTCCCGCACTCCCTCGCAACCAAACAAAACCTACAGACGGAGAGAGAGCACATCATCCCGTGCCCGCTCAAGTCCATATCTCGATTCTCTCTGATATCTGCCAACGTGAGAGAAAACCAGGTTTTTTTTTTCTTGTCTCGTATGCTACATAGTATGTAGCTTGCCGCGCTGCCCGTAGCACACCGGTTATGGATGGATCCGCCATTTGCCCAGCTTCCCGCTGCGGCGGGCTTGGGGGGCCTTTTGGGCGGACGCTACTTTTAGTCAATCGCGCGCGCGCTCTCTCCTCATGGCTGGGTAGTGAGCTTTCTTTTTTTTCTTCCACTCTCTCTCTCGCGCGCGAATGATATTCGTTACCGCGAACCGTGACCGTAGCGTATTAGTAGTCTACCAATCAAGCAAAAGGTAATAAGGTTTGGAGATACCTGGGGGATATAAGGTTTCGATAATAGCAACATTGCTCCTCAGTCCGCTAACCTTAGGTACCTGAGGTATGGACTCCGATAGCTTCAATCCAATGTTCCCGACCTCAGACCTGCGGCGCGCGCGGGACATATGCTCCGCTCCGAACCATCCATGATATCTATCTTAGTACCGTAGGGCGCATACCGGCTGACCGGCCGCTCTACTCTGCCTTATGGGAAACCAGCGAGTCGTGAACATGCGAATTGGCATCTTTCTTTAAAAACAAAAAAAAAAGACCAACCAAAAAGAATCCAGATCTCACCACGAGTTCCTCGATCAGGCTAAGAAAAACGCTTTCCATTACTTCCCCCCCTTCGACTTCTCTCCGCCACAAAGTAGGATGCGTCCTATCTCTTTCTTTCTATTGTATATCCGCCTCCTTTCTTATTAGTAGGTTTCCGATCCTATCTATTCCTGATGGCGCAGTCGGTCCCCCCCACATGAAAGAAGGAATGGACGGTTGTAGGTAGGTAGGTTAGGTCTTGTCGTCCATCTCATCCCATACCATCCCATCTCATCCCATCACTCCTCTCTCGCGACACAGCTTTACTCCTGTTCCCGTGCCCCACGCGCTTGCAGGTAGGTAAGCTAAGTAAGAGGTAGGTAAACAAGTAAGTTTTGCCGGATAACGTGGAAAGTTACTAATAAGAAGAAGGAGGACCTAAGGAGATGGATGGATGAACTCATTCGGTCGGTTATTGGCTGGCTACCGGTAGGTACGTTGTCCCCCCCCCCCCCCCCCCCCCCCCCTCCCCTCCCCTCCTTTTACCGAAGGAATGGGTGAGTTAATCAAGTCCAAGGTCTTACCGCTTCGCTTGCTCGCTGTCAAACTCCACATCCACCCACAGCACGTATCATCGGTAGGTAGGTAGGTAGTATACCTATTTCCCCTCCCCCCTCCTCGCCTTGGAGGGGAATGAGGGGGAAATGAAAGGCAGAGAGATCTTTGACCAATGAGTCTTCACCTCTTCACCGACTTCTCCCTGGCGTCGTCCGTCTCACGCCATCCATGAGACAACGATGACTTGCATGACGCGACAACGTGACAACGTGGGGCTGGCATGTAAAGTAAAGTAAAGTAGTAGTAGCGATATGTACGCCAATGCTGCAATCTCCATGCGAGAGAAGAAACATGTGGTTTCGAGCCAAGCTTTACTTTTACTTACTTACATCAAGGGAATTGGTAGGTAGGCAATTAGTTGGCATCCCTTTTTTTTAATATAGTATCATGTGAGCGAGCGAAGCTGGTGGTCATAGAAGGCCGGGTAAGTGATGATGATGATGATTATGAGCGGGATCGCATTAGGATTTATTTGTCTTGTGATTAATTCATATGTATGTATGTGTTAATAGTTGAAAAATAACGTTCGCATCATTGCTATAAGGCAGGCTGGTCTCATCCATCGCCTTTCTTCTTGCAGACTCTTCCTGGTCCGTCCAGTGGTCGTAATAATAAGAACCCAAGTTTCCATTTGCCTTTGCCTTTCCTTTCCTCTCTCATCCATTGGGGGGTATCCTGCGCACGCTGGCCATTTTCTTTGCAGAAAGACGCCGAGAAATGCTTTAAAAATCTCTATGAGTACATGATTGTGTGTGTGTGATGACATAACCTATTTCCCGGAACACCCCAAAAAAGACAAAAAAAAAACCCCCGACTGTGGGGAGGAAGGGTGATGGAAAAACCCCCCTCATCGCGTCCCAATGCCGAAGATGTCCCCCTATGCATGCCGCTGACCGGCAAGCTTGTATATTAAAATTGTGTGTATTCCCGTTTCTCAAATGATGGTACATGGGCGATCGCAGAATGCGCGGCGCCCAGGAAGGAAGAGATGATTGTTTTCCCCCTCCCCTCCCCTTTTTGAGCCAGCTCTCAGGTGGGGGTTGATGGATGATAGGATAAGAGTTCGAAGCGGTTGATGATGAGATGATCCTAGGGGTGGTAATGGTGTGTGATATGCAGGTCAAGGTGCCACCCTTAGGGTTACACCGGATGGGGGCTGCTGCAATCTGCCGAGGTGGTATTGAAGGTTCACGCGGGCATCCGCTAGCCCCCAATCGATTTTGGCTGCGAAATCCATTTCGAATGGTTGCGGTATGGTATGGTATGGGGTGGTGTGGTGTGGCGTGGTGCGTGTAAGTGTGTTTGTGTGTGTGCGTAAGTTGTTTGAAGGATTCGTCGGTTTCGGGGAAAAGAGATGTGTTTGCTCCCAAGACAATGCGGTCATGCATATGCAAGTTTTAGACTTCTTGCGCGATGATGACTTGCAGGTCTTATCCTGTTCGACTGCGTGGGGTGGGAATACCCATCCCGTAGGTTGAGGAATGGACTAGAGGGGATCTAGATTGGTAGATAGATGCACCCCCGTCCATGATGTTTGTTGGTCATCGTCTGATCTATCAGACGCCGGGCTCGTTGCCTCGATTCTTCTGTTGCGTAACAATGACATCCATCTCCTTTCCATGCGCGGTTTCAACTCCCGAATGGCAGTTGCAAAGACCTAAGGCCGCCGGGGAGGTTCAAGTAAGGTTGACAACGCCGGACGACGCTTTAACCAGACTTGGGTAGAGGAGGAAGAGGTCGGCTCGGGGGAGGACCAGGGCACGGTGGCAGCTGAGAAGGTCGCTGGGCGGGCATTTCGTATACTGAGACGGCAGCCATTATGGTTGTGTGTGGTGGGTGAAGCTTGGAAAGCTTAGTATGATCGTCGAAGACTTCGTGGTCGTTGGCGTGGTTGCTGTGAGCAGAGCTTAGAAGGCCAGGACAGTAAGCTTGTGTGTGTAAGTGATGTCGGTTGAGCTTTGGTGTAGAGAAGAAAGCTGATGAGTATGTAGATATATAATCTTCTGTTAGTATATGGAGGAGCTCGAGAGTCTGTGCGGTTGATCTGAGGAAGTGAACTAGGCGGAGGTGGTGATGGGGTGAAAGGGAGGAGGCTGCCTTATGTATGTAGGCAGCCGGGCAAGAATAGCCATGGCCTGCTTGATCGTATTATAATTCAGAAGTTCGACCAAGATACGTCTGGGCTTGTACCAGGTATCTCGCACGGCGGCCAGGTACACCGCTAGACCGGGGATAGTAGACCACGCACGGCAGGGTGGTGGCTAGGAGGTATCGATTCGTGAAATTACACGCATAGCAGAGAGGTTATTAGGGGGTGGAGGTACTTTCGTCGTCAGCTTGGCTTGAGTTGAGTTACAAAAATAATTCCCCCAAAACAGACCAGGGCCACAGGTGACGCAGCCAAGTTGGCGACAGGGATCTTGTCCCACGATTATGTTGTGAGCCCTTGGAAGAAAATGAAACAAGCATAAGCCCCTGGATGCCCTGTCATTCAGCGTGTGCCACCATTCTGACACCCCGGTCCAGAGACACTCTTACATTTTTCGGCACCCATGTCGGTGCACATGTACTGTACATCCTGTTCATAGAGCGTGAACAATTTGGAAACATACCTACCTACAGCTAATAAGTACCTACATAACCTACCCATCCGTTACTCTGTCCCTACTACGCAGTAGAGGCGTTCGAAGTGGTGATATTCCATATCGCGATTCCAGTTCCAGAGCCCCCCCTTATATGTAATAAAAACCCCCAAAACGTAGTCAAAAGGACGATAATACCTGCGTAATATTATTAGTCACATGCAGCAACGCAAATTGCTGCAGTAGGTGTGTCTTCAGTGTCGGACTTATCGTCATAGAACGGGATCGTTCTTGTTAAGGGGCTCCACAGACGGCTTGTAGTCTGAAATCAAGAACACAGGAATTTTCACGTGTTGATATTACGGAGCTCGGATTTGGGCTGAGCTTCAAAGTTCAGGCAGGGGGAAGTGGAACCGTTTTTATTATCCTACCCGACGGTACGCAGTGTACATGTAAAAAAAAAAAAAAAAAAAAAGTATGATACCGCTACAAAGGGGGTTACGCTTTCAACGTCTGCTGGTAACACGTGTTGTCAAATATCGAGAAGTTGAAACAGTGAGAAAATTGGAATACCAAACAATTTGTCCCGATGGGAAATTATCCAGGCTGAAGACATACCTAGGTACATACATACGAGTTCCAGAACCGGGAGAAACGAGATGGGGTTTGATTCAGATATATGGCAGCTGCATAGACACACAGGAGTATTCATCAATGATCATCCTCTCGCATTCTCCTATCTCACAATTTGGGGTTATTGCCGACGGCACGCACTAAAAAAAAAAGTATGCAAATCAATTACCATAATTATTTATCATTGACTGAGTGCGACTTTTCGGTTTTCAATCGCGAACATGCAATGCAAGGGAGTTGGTCAGCTGCCTATGACCCCTGGACGGCTATTTGACAAAAAGCTGGCTGGAACCCCTGTCTGCCAGCCTTATTCATTGCGGTGTCAGGGTGTCTGGCTTCGTTCTACAGGAACACAGTGTCATACTACCTTTGCAACTCCAAAAGAGAAAGAAGAAAAAAAGCAACTTACCTAGGTATATATGAACACTTCAAATGCGCCGCAGATCTTCGCTGGGGTATCACGAGGTCTCGGGATCGAAAAAAGAAAGAAAACCGGCAGGAAAGAATGCCATTTGCTTTTATCTGCGGCTGATCAGGAGAGGGAGAGTTGTGTATCTTTGTGGAAAGCTGAACACTTCGCAGCTCCTTTTGGGTGCGCCTCTCGGCCTGTAACGGGTTAGTCCCAGGAACACACACACAGCTTAAACCGGCAGCTTGGAGGCTGTCGATACCGAACGCCCCAAAAACTATGCCACGCAAGACATCCGGCCTCCAGCTGCAATATGTGGGCTGTAACTACTCAAGTAAGTATAGTAGTATGCAGGCAAAACGGCGATATGGCGTTCCGAGTCCTACTTTAGGTATTGTAGGTAGGTATAGAATAAGCATATGACATCGACGATTAGACATTGCGTCAGTAGAAACGAGTCTGTAGGTAGCAGAACGGCACGGACTGAGCCATGTTCCAACATTTTACGAAGTACACATACTTGTGCCTCGCCAAGCGACATGAGGGGTTGAGAGACCGGAATGCTGGCCAACGGCGCGATGGGGGCAGCGTGAACAACAACAACAAGAAAAAAAAGACTTCATTCAGCCCCCAGGTCGCAGACAGTTGGCCGCCGACAGGCCGCAGAATGGGGTCCGACTTGTGGACTAGAAGCCGACAGATATCACAACGGCTTTTTTTGCTTTTCTTTTCTTTTCTGGGGGCATCTGTAGGGGTCTACGCGCCTTGCGCACGCAGCCTGATCTGCAGGCTTTGGGATCTTATGACTCACAATGCGTTGGCCAAATAAGAGTTTATTATTAACGAACTGGATGCCGGAGATGGGATGGACTCATGGGGTCTGAACTTTCCAGCGGTGTGCTCCGTATTAAACATCACTTGGTAGGACTCTTTTCCCGGGGTGAGCGTGATGTGATATTGGACGGGGGCCGCTAGAAACTTGAATGGAAGCATCTACGACCCACGAAAGCCTCTTTTTCTTTCTTTCTTTTATCTCCCCTGGGAATTCTCCGGAGGCTAATACGGTAATACCTACCTGGGTACCTAATAACGTCCAGGCAGGGCTGCCGGGGATATCCCTCGAAGCAGCGTAACTCAACATCTGTCGCATCATCCGTAGCTCCCTACCGTAGTCGCGTCAGGTTTTTGAGAAAATGGTCAGAGACATACAGGATACTGGCGATGTAGATGTAGCATGGAATAGGTTGTGTAGTCTACTTGGAATGCGACGCATAGCCACTGCATGATACTACAATCAACTTTAAACTCATGCGCGGTCATTAAATAGAGGTTGCGTTGCCGTGCCTAAAATAGACGAGAGCCCTGGAATCGGGCGGGTTATCCTGTACTTCGTATGTACGACGGGAACAGCGGCGGGACGAGGGCAGCGCTTGTATTTTTGGGCACGGCTTGGGACGAACCCGATTTTGACTCCAACCTGAAAAGCCCAAAGCCTTCAAGGTTCTTTCTCAACAACAACAATACCGACCACCGACCACCGACCACCGACCAGCCGACTACCGGCTGTTCCTGAGTACCTAAGATACCTCCACTACCACCAATCCAATACATCGGGGGCTTCCTGGCCTTATTAACCGGGCAAATATAGTATTGTCCGAGACAAATACGAGCCTGGAATCTTTCCGACTGTCGTCAGCAAAATGCAATAAAGGATGCAATGCTTGCTTGCTGCCAGTCAGTCAGTCAGCCAGCCAGGGGATCACAGCAGGAAAAGTTGGCGTGATCTAGCCTCTAGGGACAAGACCATAACTACAACGGACGACAGAACAGACAGACAAGAAAAAAAACTCCCCCAAATTTTTCCAATTGGGAACAACTGATGATCGCCTGCTAGGCCTACCCGAACCAAAAGAACCAATTACCACTACCCGTATGTAGATAATTCATGACTTCATGGACCCTGAAGATCCGAGAAGACGGAACTGACATATTCATTTAATTCTTTTGAGGGTGGGGAGTCCTCATTTCTCCCAGCCCCATACCCGTCGCCAATGACAATGTCCCGCCGCCTCAACAACATTCGAAAATTCCCCATTCCGTCCAGAACGGAATTCAACACCAGCAGCCGGGCCCTGGCAGTAGTAGCCTGACAGAGAGCCTGGCAGCCTGGGAACAGTCATCGAGCAACCTGTTGGGTAGGGGGGAGACCTGGTCTTGTACAAAGTTGTACTCTTGTACAGAGGCTACGAGGTACATTCCCTCTGCGCATCGTCTCCATTTGGAAGAAGCACGGTCGTTTAGGGGAAATTTGAGACCTTCTAGAAAATTTCTACTCTCGCTTGGCTCTGCCCCAATATGACCTCAAGCGTCCACTTGGTGCTTGATGCTTGATAGGGAATGAAATGGGCCCCCTCTCTCTCCACAGAACATCCAACGTGTTCGTCGGCTGCCTCGGCACCCTTTTCGTCGAACTAGGGTTTCAGGATCACCACACGAATCGCAGGTCATTCTCATTCTCATGCTCATTCATGGTCATGGTCATGGTTATGGTCATCCGATGGAGGTAAAATGAATCAGCGCGAGAAGCTTCCTGTAACAGGGTTTCAGGACAAACCGTATGTATCTGCACATACGAATGACAGCTGACCAGGCTGCCAGGGCCGTTTGCCAGGTTTTCTTTTTTCTTTTTTTAATTGTTGCCGAACCGGTCACGAGGCAGCGCCCTGCCTGGGCAGCTGGGTATGCGCAACCGATCCAAGGAATGCCTCCCCCAGGATCGTATCGTAGGATCAGCGCAAGAAGCAAGTCACAGATTTGTGACTTGCTTGCTGTCATCTGATCTGTGACACACAGCCTTCCGACCCCCCCCTGTTTCGATCCGGTAGTTCGTGTCCGGGCCTTGTCACTGGATCATCAGATACATACAGTACGAAGTACCCAGGTCTGTCGCGTTCGCCATCCCGTCGCATCACTAGGTATTACCAATGCGCCGGAAACTTATCAGGCATTATTAATCATTTATTACTAGAGAGAATCCCTCTTTCGAGCCGAAAACGGCAATGTGCTCATTGATCATAAACTTGTCTCAACCCCTGCCTGCCGAGGTTCACGAATTACGCCAAGTTGGCGGGCAGGCAGGCAGGCGCTCAACAAGGCAGCAAGGACAGAGACGGACCCTTGTATCCTTGATTCTTCACGGGCTTTTTCCTGCTGTAGAAAAGTCGTTAATTGATACGAGGTTACCTTCGCGTTACGATACCCCGCGAAATGCCGTTTTTCAGCCTCTCGACGTTGCACGCCTGACCTTGGTACATGGCCGTCGAGACCGCGGATTTTGGCCCTATCATTACGAAGTACATATTGTACGTTGTGACCGTTCGCATTATGGATTCAGCGACTGATTACAATTCATATCAAACCTTAAGGTCATCCTATCATCAAGCGACGAGCCTACCTATCATATCTTGCTCACTGTTTGCATCAATAAGGCTGAGATAGCTTTTAGCTGGCTGGGCATCGAGAGAAGCATGCACTTAAGGTGGGTTGCAGACACCATCTGTATGCGCCGATGAATCACCATGCAGGCCCCGGGCGGTGTCCATTCAGTTGGCGCAAGTCCAACATATGATGGTGTAACATCCATCGGACATGATGGAAATGATGCGCAGCATTATCAGATTTGCTTCACTCGGCTGTCTTTTTCTCTCCAACTTTCCCTTTATTAATCCCAGGTGCATTATAGAGGGGAAAAAAAACATACTCACCGCCCTGTCTTATCTGTATCGTGCAGGCATTGGATCGTCGGCGCAACCACTGACCGAAATTATTGACGCAAACGCGGATTACTCGGAAGAGTTATCTATCATCAGCATGACGACCGACAACACCTGAAAGCTGAATTTATCAATTTCACGGATACACCGGGAGAAGAAGAAGAAGAGATCGAAGAGGTAAGACTACAATGCAGCTCAAAGCTGAAGAATGAGAGAATTGCGCTGTACTCGTTGTGCGGCCAATCAACAAGTCAGATGGTTTGAGACGGAACCCCCTGAAACATTGACCGCCACGGAGACAATTCAACTTCACCTGGGCACCAGCTGAAGCCTTGAATAAAATAAAATAAAGGCAAATTGAGTAATTAAAACAAAGGATCACCAGACTCCATGCTCAACCGAGGCTCATCAACCGGGAGAAAAGAGGATAGACACCACCATGCCCTTGCCCTTGCTTTACCTTATACCTTGCCTAGCCTTGCTGCTGCAGACGACCACCACCCCCGCGATAACACAAGACTTTCATCGCCCACGTGGAAGACAGGGGGTCTCTACTTAAAACCCCTGAATGTACTTCGTACGTCGATCGAAGGCGTCGTATGAGCAAACACACACAGACACACACACACATACGATAATGGTCTGATCCGCATTTCCGAATGAATCACCACCGCCATCACCATGGCGCGCATCAGCATCGCATGGAATCATCATCTTCATTATCATCATCATTATCACAAAAGTCTTATCAGCAACATACCTACGTTGGGTTTGCTTTATTGCCGCAAAAAGGCGATCTATCATCAGATCGGTTACATAGCGAGCGTCTTGGGTTAGTTGCTATTATGATAAAAGAGTAACCACGTCGTGTGCGTGTTGTCTCGACCAGGAGAACAAAAGAGACCCCTCCTCGGTCGGCTACGATAGATATCCTATCACGCAGGCAGTCAAGTAATTAAAAGTATCCTCTCGAACCCGAGAATCCGGTCATCCGCAGCAACTGCAAGGCTGGGCAGGGCAGGGGCTCTTCTTATCAATACCATCCATCCCGAGTGTTCCAGCTCCTCAGCTCCCTCTCTCCTCGGCCGACAGACCCCGTAGTCGGCAATCCGAGCACACCCTCTTATTCTTCTTCTTCTTTTTCTTTTCCCTGATTAATAACACCTAATCGATTGAATCGTGGAGAAGGGGGCGTACCTAAGTATGCTGTGTAGCCTCTGATCGTCGTACATACGGAGTAAAAGAGCGAGCAAGCATTCGCATCCCTCAAAACATGGGGGGGGGGGGGGTGGGGGGGGGGGGGGGGGGATTGGGCAGATGTTAAAAGTACATCGTCGCCCCGGGGTGTTATCGCCTAAATAGGTCGGTAAGTAGGTACTCTTCCAAGGTTTTCGGAGCCCTGAGGAGTATGTCTACTTAATAACCTATTACCAACGTTCTGGTAATGAGTACTAGTAGACAGGGTCCCAGTTCTGGTCATGCGGGCTCTTCAACTACCTACGACGTAACAATGGCCGGTCTGACAGGACATGACATGCCATATGCCACCAGCCAAGTGATTAATAAAGAAAGAAAAGAAAGAAACAAGACTCAGAGGAATAGATGCGGATGGATAGATTAGGATACGTCTCAGCCGAGACCCATCAAATCGACCAGCTGCGTTGGGACGCAGAAAGAAAAAAAGAAGGCCGAGTGAGTAAGCAATCAGCTACTGTACCTAAATACCCCGTGGGCGACGGCGATGCAAGATAAGAAAAAGTTGCTGACCAAAGATGAAATACATAGATATGCTTTGCTGACAGGTACAGTACGGTACGAGGCGCATCCAAACTTTTTAAGTAGATGGCTAATAACCTCGAAGCCCGGCCGGCCGGCTGGCTGGATGACTTGCTTCTTCTTCAAGCTGGATAATGGTACCTACCTAGAAAAGGTATGGAGAGATGGTAACCCCCCAAAAACAAACCAACCCCTTGCGTTAACAACTTCTCAAGAAGGAGGGGAAGGGGAAGGGGAAGGGGGGAACCAGCCTCGAGATGGTGGGCAGCACTTTATTATTGCTGTCAGTAGAGTAGGTTAGAGTAGAAATAGTAGAGTAGGGTGGTATTGCATGCTTATTATCACCAGTCAGGTAGAAAGAAGAAGAAGAAAAAAAAGCAGGAAGTTTGCTGGACTTTCAGGGGCTGGGAGCTGCTTTGTTTCTTGCGCCGCCAATGGGATGGGCTCGCAGGCAGGGTAACATGGTTCACGATGCCTGCAGCTAGCGAGGCTTTTTTTTTTTTTTTTTTTTTTTTTTTTTTTTTTTTTTTTTTCGATCCTGGAAGAAGTCTGCTAGATATAAACAATGGATGTAATAGGCAAACTACCGTACTACACCCACCGGGAGGTATCAATCATATACCTAGGTAGGATACCTAGTTAGGTAGTCAAAGCTTGCAGTTCGGCATCTCTTCGGTTCCCATCCCATCCCACAGGAAATCTCCCTCCCTCCCCGTGAATGGGGGAGGGGGGAAACGGCCTGTGCGCAAACCACTTTAAACGCCGCCGTCTGCCTGCCGAGAGGAAGACAAAATCCGACACTCTGGGATGCCAAGCCATCGCGATCTGCAACTGCGAGACAGATACACACGTGTTCCCAGGGGTAATAAGTACTTCGTAGTTCGAAGTAGTAGTAGCAGGCAGCAGGTGGCAGGGTCGCTCGCTCTCATCAATCGGATAGTCTGATCATCTCATCACCATACCACCCCCAGCCCTCTTTGCTTGCTTGCTTGCTTTTATTACAAACAGGAGAGAAAGGATAGGTAGGAAAACTCGGCCAAAAAAACCTGGTGTGTTTCTTTATCACTTTTCCCCCGAACCAAGGGTCCTTGAGGGGATGGCCCGGTACCTTACCTCACCTTGTTTTACTGCTTATTTTCTGTGTAAGCAATCGGGAGAACGGGATCGGTCATGGGATGTCACACCAGTCAGGGCAGAGGACCGATCCAGGTCAGCTGATGACCACCATCGGAAACAGTCAGGCAGTCAATTAGTCAGTCTGTCAGTCAGTCAGTTCGTGTACATACGATACGAATACGTACCTAGATATGTATGTATGTATGTATGTAGACCCCCTGGCTAGACGTTGTCGACATGATGCATACATAGATATACACCTGCATACTCCCTTACCTTTAACTCCCCAGATAGCCCGCAATCCAGTGCAGTGCCGCCGTGCCCTACAGATAATTAATAACTTGAGTACGGTGGGGAAGAAAACGTGAGTGTTTCATTCATCACGTCTTCGCTGGAAAAAATCGCGCCATTCGAATCCCGGCAAGGAAGTTTTGTGCTGCTAGCAGCCTTATGAATTGACGACGTGGGCATCACATTCCCGTGCACACTCACTAGATAGATATATGCATGCACATATGTATGTAAGTAGAGGCCTAGAAGGGGTTAAGAGAGAACATCTACCTACGGTGAGTGATATGCTGGCTCTCCCGCCATGTACTTCCCCCCAAAAAAGGACTTACCAGATTCAGGGCTGTGTAAGTACCTAGGTACATATGTATGGTACCTGGTGTATTACGTACGACGAAGATGAGATGCGTGTCGCAGCCGCCTTCAAAAGGGGAAAAGCGAACCTTCATTAATGGTGGTCAGAACTATAGTATAAACCGGGGTTCATGTTTCTCCCTCCCTCCCTCCCTCTTCGTCGTGTGTTTTTCCATTGGGGGGTGATGGATGGATTGATGGATGGATGGATGGATGGATGGGATGTACTGTACATCCGGTATCTAACATCTACCTATCCTCATCGTTGTAATAACAAGCACGCACGACAACTCTTGGTTGTGCCGCATGCATTGCTTACGTTTGTGTGAGATCCCGTTGTCTGACAACCGGCAAAACTTCGTGCTTACCCTACCTACCTAACCTACCTGACTGCATGGTCTACGGCTAGCCAGGCTGCTGTGATACACACAACTTAAGTAGCTACATACCTAGTCTAGGTAGGTATATGGAAAAAAAAAACAAAGTCTAGGTATGCATATCTACGCTACACGGGACATGTACCCAGGCCAATATCGCCGGGACGACATGGATGAATCAGCGGCCAGCCAGTCAGGTACATACATATGCATTACCTACCTAGAGAGATACCCTACCTACTTACCTACCAGCCTCTCACGATCTAGGTATACACATGCGTTATATATCGAGTCTCACAGTCCAATCCAATCCAATCCCTTCCCCTCCTTTCCCCTCCCCTTCTTCTTCTTCTTCTCGCCGCTCGCGTTTTCGATCGCAGGGACGATGACGAACGGAACTGGTGATGATGATGATGATGATAATGACGGGGGTTCGATGCCGTTGGCAGCGCCCGCAGCAGGCGAATCAAGAGTGCAGATGATGTTTTTTTTTTGTTTTTTGCCACACACATTGGATAGATTATCATGTATGCAGATAGGAAAAAAAACATACATACATACATCAATTATCCTACCTCACGTCGCACGCACATGGCATGACACCCACACCCACACACACACACACACACAATCCATCCACACACACGCGCGCGCGCGATTTATTACCTAGGTAACAAACGACTGAACAAACATCCCGGCCCCCATGTGGTATCTATACATATGTATGCGCATAACGCATTCCACGTGTCTCTCTCTCTCCCCCACCCTCTCCTCTCTGCATCTCTGTCCGGGGTGAGAACCGGGCCAACCAATCACTCAATCAATCAACTGCAAGCAACCAACGGTCTGGTCTAATCTGGTCTGGTCTGATCGTCGTTAGGAATAAGTAGTAGTCTGGTAGTTCGTTGTAGTGTAACCTAGCCAGTATCTAGAACCCCCCGCGTGCGAGCTCCAAGGCTTTTGTCTTAACCTAGTAGAAAGGTGGAGGAGGGTTGGGCAAGCATCATCCAGAACCCCCCCTGATGATCGACAAATGCAGGAAAAGGAGTTTCCAGCCTCTCTCTTTCTTTCTCTCTCCCTCCCTCCCCTCCGGCAGACAGTTCGGTGAGGGGCCCAAAACGATGATGAGAGTACCTGTATGGTGTAGATACCCCCCTTCATCCATCTCCCTGCATTTTGTGGCCCCATGGTTCGTTACTTGATATGAAAGTGAACGAATCTAGCATGAGAGGACAATCAGAAGAATTCCAATGCGTAATGTGGACTTTGCCAAAGGCAACGGGCTGTGAAGATCATGTAGTCTAGCTCCCCCTTTTCGGACTGGCATGATTTGGTTCCGCGATGACTAGGAAATGTGCTCGGAAGACAGAGGTATTTCCGTGAGCCGCATCATCGTAATCACATAGATAGTGCCTGCCGGTCCTGATATTCAACGTCCTGGCAGTAGATCCAAGGGTTGAGCTGGCTGGTGGTCAGCCCTGGATCGTTGATGATGCACGTGAGAAAAGGGGTTAGTAGAGGCGCATCGCTTTAGTCAAAAAGGGGCTCCTCTGGGACCCAGATGTGCTGCGTCCCAAACACAACCTGATCTTGAATGACGATAACAACATTGACTATTAACTCTTCAATGGCGACGCTATCAATGCCGAAGCCCACCCACATGCAGCAGGAGTACGTACAGCTTGTTCTAGATCCGCAGCCCGACTATGAGCGTCTAGAACTCGAGGCCAACTCCCAAGCCGTTGACATCCCCCACTTCTTATGTTCAGGTTGATCAAGTGGCTTGCAATTTCGAAGCTGTGGGTGTATCGCTTCTGCATTCAGCTTACGCAGTAGGTCCAGCGCATGTCAAAGACATCCCATTCGAAGAAAGCTGTATCAAGGATAGGAAGAATGCTACCAGGGCGCAGTCGCATAATGAGCCGTACAAAGCCGAGACAGAGAACACTCCCGATTAAAGAAGCAGCCCATCGTATAGAGAGTTCCATCCAGTCGTGATACCTCGAGTCCAACATGTGAGTGGTGGCTTCGTCCAGGTATGTTAGATAGTATTGCTGCCACCTGTCTCGCCACAATGGCCCTCTTCGGGATTCAGATCTGCATCATGCTGTACGTTTTCCAGCTTGAAAATAGAGGCGGTGAAGGGAGTATACCACGATGGTGCATATGCTCATCGTTTTTTGAGTGGCGGGTGAAGCAGGTCTCCTAAGCTGCGGCCACCGAAGGATGATCCTATTGCAGATGATTTGAAAATTGTTCATCGGTTGGGGGCCAGTTTACCGTCAAGGCCTGGCCCAGAAGGAATTTCGATTATTACGAACATGGCGGTCAAGACAGGCGCGCAGCTGGAAGTATCAGGGGCTGGATACTATCTCCGTCGCCTGAGATCGTGCACAGGTTTCTCAGACAATGCAGGATTCGGGTGACCATATTGGGTATGCGGTCGCAGTTGAAGACGATTTCGTTGATGCTTCTGGTTCGGCGATAGAACTCAGGCCAAGATATCATGCGAGAAAGAGAAGGCTTCACCGTAACAAGGATTGATCATCTAGGTAGTCAGGTGGATGATACTGCATCGACACTATGCAAGGTGTTTCAAAGGATCATAAGCGAAATAAGCTGCCGCAAAAACTGGCATCACGACGTCAAACCGGACGCCTGGACAGTGCCCAGACCTCCGTTGCTTTCGTCCGTGAGGCTCACTGAGAGAGAGTACAGGCTAATCGCAAAGGGAGTGCTTGTCAAGAATCATGAGCGGACTGAAGATGCAGGCTCGCATTTGCTGACCATATTGTGTGTCCTCGTGGCCTTGAAAAACTGCCGATGGATGCAGCGCTGTATGCAATTAACCTTGTAATGCATCGGAGTGTTGTAATATCGTCTGAGACCCTCATTGGGAAAACATTACGAGGCGCAGAATCGAGCGTTCGACCGACTGCAGGAGCTGAAAAATCGCGTCTAGCGACTGATACATCAGTATCGCAGTTCACCGAAAAAGAACGATCCTCGTGTGTATGGATAGCGCGTGCTTAATGTCGCATGAACATCGTCTGCAAGACAGAGACAGTCGATGGAACTTCGGCGTATCGCATGGCCTGTGAGGGTTGCGTGAATCCTGCAGGCGGATTGCCATGTGGCAGAGGATTGCTTGTGCATTGCAGGACAAGACTGCAACGACGCCCAAATGTTTGAGAAACCTTTCATGGCCCCGAAGCGTCTGCACCCGCAGGGACTTGGGTCGAAATGATGAAATTCTCCATCATGGTCTGGCCGCCCCCAGCCTTGGCCGCGCCGATTGCGGTGCCCCCGGCGTTAGCCGCTGAACTACGTGCCAGGTTGGTATTATGGCCGTCTCGGCGCTTGACAACCAGACACAAGACGCGACCGTAAATGGAGAACCCCTCGTACGAGATGTCCATGGCGAGCTTCTTCTTATCGTCATCCCCCTCGTCCGCTGCATCTACCTCCTTGCGGCGTTTCGCCGGTGGCGGCGCCATGTTGCTGTCCTGGGGACTGTCGACAAACAGCCCGTCGTCGTCGGCCTCGGCGTCTTCTTGATCGTCAGATATTACTTCAATATCACTATTTGGGTCGGCTGCATTAGGGTCTGCACTTGTGTCCGTATTCCTACGAGGGCGCTTGGCACGCCTGCTGCCGCTAGCCGCAGTTTCATCTATGGCCGGAATAGCGTACAACGCCACCGTGGGATCTTCATCGTCGCTGCCTTCACGCCTTATCGCTGGGGGCGGTGATGCGGCGGCGGCATCGACATCCACAGGGGTCTCATTGGTTGCCCCGATAAGGCGACCTGAATTGGAGGTCAACTTGGTTTGTGTGGTGTCGTGGAAGTGCTTGTGTTTCGTCACCAGTGAGTGGCGGGTGCTTGTCTCGGTGAGAAAGATGGACACTTCAAAGTCGTCTGCAGTATGTTACATGAGGCGTTAATATCAAGTGAGTCTGGGTCAAGGACATGGACCCCAAAGATGATGCAGAAAGCCGCGTAGATGTACTGTACGTGGTCGTCTGCGAGTAGGGCATAGAGAGTGACTTGACTCACCCTGGACGACTACATCCTTGATTCCTTTCTTTCTGGTGCTGCGCTTTTTGCTACGCTCTCGCTCCTCTCGAAGTTTGGGAAGAACGAGCGGACGGACGCTCTCAATGACTCTGGGTAGAACGGGGTTCCTCGGGTTCAGCAGCCAGCTGTGGGCGAGGGCAGGATTGTCAAGATAGATGCGACACTCAAGGACGGAATACTTGGTGATACGGAGGTAACGACGTATTGGTGCCATTATGAGGTGAGTAGTCACCGCGATATATCATATCGTAAAGTGAAATCCATCCGATCCGACCCTTTCGCTCGAGAGCATCTGCAAATCCAGAGTCACCAATGTTGGCCAATGAAGGTTGTGTAACAGAAGATGGAATAGGAATGACGCATCTCAACTAGGATAACTCCCGTATGAGGTAGCCTCGCCAAGCACCAAGGGCTTGGAAGCGTGTGGCTGAGCTTAATAATTGGTCGGAAATCTATGCTAAGTACCGTACGTGATTGGCGAGCAGTACCAAGCTACTTAGCCTTACGCCACGATGTGGCTCAAGCTTCGGGTTCGATCCCTGCCAGCTTTTGAAAGCTTCGCCAGCTGTCAGAGCTCTCTTGTCGCGACACCAAAATTGTCGCGATATTCTCAGTTTGCTGCTTGACTACTGCTGAGAATTGGTCGATACCGACAACCCAACATGGTGTGGCATATACCATGTCGAAATCATGGAGTTCGACCTTGAAGCTGCCCAAGTCTTCCTTTCCGTAAGCGAGCTAATTTACCTTCACGCCCGAGCTATCTCCAACTGACGACCTCAAAGACCGAGACCCCTTGCCCAATTTCGTGACCAGTACATACAACGAAGCGCCGACAGATTTTACGAGTGGCAACGAGAGAACCGACCTGCCACCGACGCCTTTATACTCCACGATGGCCCGCCGTATGCCAATGGCAGCCTTCACGTCGGCCATGCCCTGAACAAGGTCTTGAAGGATATGATTCTGAGGGTGAAGGTACAACAAGGTTAGTAGGTGGTCACTCGACACTGCTCGCCCCATGACAGTAGTCGCCCCATGAAAGTAGCTTCTGGAGCTGACTCGTTAAACCTCGCAGGCCGTCAAGTCAATTATATTCCAGGATGGGATTGTCATGGCTTGCCGATCGAGCTCAAAGCCCTCGAATCTTCCAAGGAAGCAAAACTTGGCCCGATAGAGATACGAAAGTCGGCCCGGAATCTTGCCTCAAATACCGTTCTGAAACAGATGAAGAGCTTCAAAGCCTATGGCGTTATGAGTGATTGGGACAAGAGGTGGACTACGATGGACGCGGCATACGAGATCAGACAGCTCCGCTTATTTCAGCAGATGGTAAAAAAGGGGCTGATCTATCGCAAATTCAAGCCAGTGTACTGGTCCCCTTCTTCCAGGACCGCACTTGCCGAAGCCGAGTTGGAATACAAAGATGATCACGTCTCCAAATCAGCCTGGGTGCGCTTTCCGGTTGACGATAGCTGGAGATCGCTGCCCCAATTTCAGGATCTGAAGATTAAGGGGCAGCTGTACGCCCTTGTATGGACTACAACACCATGGACGCTGCCTGCGAATCAAGCAGTGGCAGTACACAATAACCTGACGTATCTTGTTGTCGAGCATGGAGACGATGCTCTGCTGGTGGAAGCTAGTCGGCTTGATACACTGGTCTCAAAACTGCCTCCGCAGGCCCTTTCGCCCAATATCTCGCCCAGTAGAATGTATCTGGGTAAAGATCTAACACACCTTAAATATACCAACAGACTCAAAGGCAGAGATGCGAAACCTCAGCCATTCATCCATGCGGATTTCGTATCCGCAGACTCGGGTTCGGGATTAGTACACCTCGCTCCGGGTCATGGCTTCGACGACTACGAGGTTTGTAGTTCACTGGGCATACCCATATCAGCCCCGATTGACGACTATGGGAACTTTACCAAGGATGCCTTTCCTGACTCGCCCGAGATACTGCAATCAGCACCCCCTGTTACCGAAGGCGGTAGCCAGGCTGTTATCGATCTGCTGCAAACGCATGGTGACGTCCTGTTGGTAGAATCATACACGCACAAGTACCCTTACGATTGGCGAACGAAACAGCCTATCGTGATCAGAGCTACCGAACAGTGGTTTGCTGATGTTGCCTCCATCAAAGAGGAGGCCTTGACCGCTCTCGACAATGTCCGCTTCTTTCCCGAATCCGGCAAGAAACGTCTGCAGAGCTTCGTGAGAGGTCGAAGCGAATGGTGTATCTCACGGCAACGCGCTTGGGGTGTACCCATTCCAGCACTGTACGACGAGAAGGGAGTAGCTGTGGTCAATGACCAAGTCGTTGAACATATCATATCCGTCGTCAAGGAGCGTGGTACTCATGCATGGTGGTCTGATGCCGCGGACGATCCGTCGTGGATCCCCACTTCTATGTCGGGCAGTTACAGGCGTGGAACAGATACCATGGATGTCTGGTTCGACAGTGGCAGTAGCTGGAGCATGATGCCTACCCGCGCTGATGTGTACCTCGAGGGCTCCGACCAGCACCGAGGCTGGTTTCAATCGAGCCTGCTAACACGGATCGCGGCAGGAGCTGATGCTGGCCCAAACTTCGAGAAAGGAGCTCCATTCAAGCAACTCATCACACACGGCTTCACATTGGACCAGGACGGCAAGAAGATGTCAAAATCTCTAGGGAACGTCATCGAACCTCAGCAAATCATGGACGGGACTCTCTTACCCCCTGTCAAGCGCAAGGGCAAAGCTGCCAAAGGCCCGCCGACGTATGATGCTCTAGGTCCTGACGCCTTGCGGTTGTGGGTGGCGAGTAGCGATTACACTGGAGATGTTGTCGTCGGGGCTCCTGTCCTCCAGGCAGTCCACACCGCACTCATCAAATACCGTACCACCCTCAAAATGCTTCTGGGATCCGTGCACGAATCTGCCCGCACAGCGCCCCTGACTTCGACCGACCATATCGCGCTGATACAACTTGGCGACACGATGGATGAAGTGGGCAAGGCGTTCGATGGCCATGAGTTTCACAAGGGGTTCGCCGCGCTCAACCGATGGGTCAACAATGACCTCTCGGCGTTCTATCTCGAGACGCTGAAGGACAGACTCTATTGCGGAGACGGCGGCGGCGTGCTGGAACCTATACTGATGGGATTTCTCCGGATGCTGGCGCCCATGACACCGCTCCTCGTCGAGGAGGCATGGGACCACCGTCCGGAGTGGATGAAACAAGACACGTAAGGCCCTACCCTTCAGCCACTACACCCAACCCTGCTGCCCTTTCTCCGCATGTCTGTTATGTAATTAAGGCGACTGACCGGGAACAGATCTCTCACCCACCCCCTCCAGCAGCTTTACTCCGACCCCCTCGTGGACTCCAGCCGCCTAACCCTAGACGAGAAGGTCATTCGAGCTGACCTCCCCATCCTGATGAGCGCCCACGCCGCCATCAAGTCGAGCCTCGAGGCGGCCCGCCGGGACCAGGTCGTTGGGTCCTCGCTCCAGAGCTCCGTCACCCTGCACGTCGCTGACGCGCACGCCGCGGCCGTCCTGCGGAGGTACGGCGGTGACCTAGACGGCATGTTCGTAACCTCGTCTATGGACATCGTCGAAGGAGAAGCGAGAGATCCAGACCCGCAGGGAAGGGAAGCGTGGTCCTACCGCAGCGACTTCGAGGGGGGCACGGCCGTCGTGGGTCCGCCGAAGCTGGATAAGTGTCCCCGGTGCTGGCGATATGTGGCTCCGGCGGAGGACCAGCTTTGTGGGCGGTGCGAGGAGGTTGTTGGGGAGTCTGCGGCGGGACACTAGGATGACGCCGGTGTATAGCTTGTAATGTCTGGAGGTTGGTGTGCTTGTGTGTATGATGTGATGATAGAAATATCTAGAGAGGCGCGGTGGTCGTATGAAATGTACAAAATCTGTAAGAAAATTAGAAATGGAGAATCCAACTCACCAATTTAATAGAATCTGAGAGATTCAGACCACCGAGTACTATTATAATGGGTATGTGTAGTCTACTTGCGCTATTGAGTGTAATAACACAAAGATACTCTGGTTGGAGAGCCGGATCTTTACATTGATATATAGTCTACCACCCAGGTATGTGACACCATTCACAAGGCCGTCAACTCAATGGAGAGCCACCCAGATCTACTTACTTATCTACGAGCCCTGGAAGCGAATCACCATTCTAGTCTTCCGAGGTGGATGAATTTTTTGTAATGGCAGTATGGATTCCCCCCGTCCTCCCCCCCGGGCTATCTTTTGAGTCTTGAACAATCCCGAGCAATTCTCGCCTTGCTTGAACTACATACTCATCCGTACGTAAATACGTACGTACTGGTTATAGTCTACGTGTGAATGGTAGTGAGAGTATTGAATTGAAGAAGAGTGGAAGCAAGGTCATGAGGCAGTGCAGAAGGTGTGGGTGGTGACAGGGGCTCGGTTATAAGGTCGACGACACATATATAATCGTGGGCAGTAGCAACAAACCAATAAGATAATATACCCTCTTCACCCACCTCTTCACTCACTATTTCACAACTAGCAAAGCCAGCAGTATATATGACTATGACTCCAACTTCTCTCAACGAGTTTTGCTTCACATATAAAAACACCTCCTAGGATTATTCAAGATCTTTCTTTCCCTCCTTTTGAGAAACCCCCTAACTACCTAAAGTAGCTTTGCGCGATATTCTCCCCTACTTACCTATTGTTACTTGCTCAAGCTTCCAGTCAGTTTATAATCCCAACAGATCCGTGTCTACCCATACATGATCTGATTCCCCTATCCCAATCTACAAAGGTCTCCCAAATTAAAAGAAAGCCTTCCGACTTCAAGACCTTCGTAGAACGTTAAATATGCTGGTGCTGACTTACTTACATGCCCATGTCTTTCTTCAAGGTTCGAAAATTCGGGGAACAGTCAAGGAATTCGGCCGCGAGGTGGAAGAAGAAGAAGTATTGCGAACCAGGGCAGCATGCGGGCAGGCTACTTATCAACCTAGAGACATTGTCAGGTTTGCAACAGCAGCAGCCAGCTTTAGTACTTATCTTAAATAATCGACATTTATTAGGATAGTGACTGGAAGATAGATAGATCCATCAAGATCCAAAAGTTTTGGCCGCGGCCCCAACTTCACTTCACTTCACTTCAGCACTGCCCACCATCACCATCACCCTCACCATTACTGTGCCCCTTTTTTTCTTTTTCCCCCCCATAAAACCCACCCGGAACTCCCTCCTCAAACCCGCAACCTCCTCACACTGGTACCAGAACAAGAACAAGAACAAAAACAGAACAAGATCAAAATCTCCCACTCATGGCAGTGGGAGTCTTAAGAGTACGAGGCAATTCCAGTTCATCATCATCATCAGCATCATCAGCATCAGCATCAGCATCAGCAATTAATCACTGGGGAGTTTCGTTTGTTGGCCCCACATCAAAGTACTTAGAAGTGAGTAAGGAACAACCAACTTAGTCTTATCTAAGAAATACGCCCCAGCGTGGAACACTCGTCTTTGTCTGTCTATGTGATATATCTACCTATCTAGTTAAGTTGGCTTGCCCTGGCCACACTGGAGGTGACTAGGAAAATACTTAGATAAATAAGGAGGGGGGAAAGCTTGCGAATTACGTAGCCTTAACAAAGGGTTATAATTAATAAACTCACCTTTTTACCACTATATATTTTTTTCCTTTTCTTTTTTTTTCCCTTTTTCCCCCCTTTTTTTCCCCTTTTCTTTTTTTTCCTTTCTTTTTTTTCTTTTTTTTCCTTTCTTTTTTTCCCTTTTCTTTTTTTTCCCTTTTTTTTTTCCCCGTTTTTTTTTCCCCCGTTTTTTTTTCCCCCGTTTTTTTTCCCCCGTTTTTTTTTCCTACTTATAAACCAAGTTTTCCTGAATATTTTATATAAGCGTTAAAAGTCTATATGATTTGGAAATTAGATTAAAGGGTGTAAGTTTCAAGTTAAATTGTCGATTCCGCCACATCATTCTCGGCTATCATTATGGGCAGGGAGCAATGACATGGAGGAACGAACGTTCCCCTCTTCGCCATTCCCGCGATGATAGGCTGCTACTGTAACATCTTAGCCTAGTAGCTGCGCTACAAGTAGCCATCTTCCCCCCTTGGGGCATGCGCATGCGCATGCAGGTTCACCTCCCATCCACCACTTGCATGCACCTTGCCTGTCGACATGTCGAGAGAGAGAGCCGACAGTTGGATTGTTTAGAACACCGGATGCTGACAGTACCCCCCCAAACAGAGACCCCAAGTAAGAACGGCTTGTGTATGAAGGCATAACTCTGCAGGGAAATGTCCCTTACAACAGATGGATTCGTCAAGTCGAGTTCAAACCGGTGTGTGTATGTGTGTATGTGTGTGCATCGTGAATCGGTGTTTGCGCGAGAACTGGATCTGGTCGAAGTTCATCCGCAAGTCGAAAAAGGGGGGAAAGGGGTAAAGTTCCAAAGGGAGAAGTTATCAGAAGCATCCTGGCCAACCATAGTAGACAACGACGGAGAGAAAGGAGGAAAAAAAGCCAAATCTTGACTCATATGCAACCATCCACCAATGTCTCCCTCCCCCCTTCTCTCTCCCTCCCCCAAGTGCACTCCGGTTTTCTTTTTTTTACTTGCCTTTCATTTTCCTTTCCGTTCCTCAATGGTTGACCGAACCCCAACCAACGACATGGCCCAGCCTAGCCGCGCTCAAGAGTCGCCAGATGCGATGTCGGTTCGCGAGCTGGGCCCAGTCGAAGCCGGTAACGTCGTGGCGGCTCAGCAGACCCGTTTCCTCCAACACGTCCGGCTGGGCCAGCTGGCGGCACAACAGCTCCCAATCCCAGGCGTCTTCGTCCTCGTCCTCATCATCATCATCATCAATGTTGCTGTTATTGTTGTTGTTGTTGTTGTTGTTGTTGTTGTTGTTGTTGTTGTTGTTGTTGTTGTTGTTGTTGTTGCGGCTATTATGACGGCGGAACTGCCTGATCTGGATGTAGTTCAGGTCGAAGAGCCAGGGGATCAGCTGGCAGTATAGCAGGCGCTGGCACCACCACCAGGGGGAGATGACGCGCGTCGGCTGCAGCGCCCACCGGCCCATCTTCTCGTCGGCGCCGCCGAAGGGCTCCAGCGCGTCCAGGATGTGTTGCTGCAGCTCGGGCGGCAGTTTCGCGATGCGCTGCTGCAGCTCGGCAAGCTCCGGGGTCGGAAGCCGCTGCTCGGGCTGGCTGGGCATGCGGCGCAGGTTTAGGTTCACGACGGTGTGGGTGATGGTGCAGATGTGCAAGGGGTTGGCCTCCTCTATCACGGATGCCGTCTGCGACGCTTTCGCCGCCTCTTCGTTGTACTCAGGGAGGGTGGGAGGAATGGGCGATTTGAGAAAGTAGTTATTGGGCTCGGATATGGGGCAGCCCATGGTTCCCCCCTGGGGCCAGGTGAAGATGGCGCGCATGATCCAGATCTCGTACAGCTGGGGCAGGCTGGAGGCCTGCTCGCCGGCCGGGCTGCGGAAGTCGATGTCGAACTGCGACTGGTAGGCACAGAATTTCTTGGCGATGGTCAGGCAGGCCGGGTGCACGGGGATGTGCATGTCGTCCCGGACGGTGTCCAAGGCTAGGGGCTGCTTGGGCTTGGCCCAGGTGAGGAAGCCGGAGGCGCCGCCTACGTACAACTCGACGGTGATCTCTAGTAGGATGTCCTCATGGTGGCGACGGTTCAGGCCGTAGGCGCGCGCCGACTCGGGCGCCTTGCGCCAATCGAAGAATTCAGGCTTGGCCCTGAGCAGCATGGGCTGCATCCACATCACCCCCGAACTGTAATGGCTGCGGGGAAAATTAACTCCAGTCGGCTTGCAGACGCCGCCGCATACGACACAGACGATGGTCTGTTCGACAGAGGTAGCAGGGACATTTGTAGGGGGGGGGAGCATAGCAGGTGCCCAATTGGCAATAGTAATGGTTGGAAGCCAGGAGCCCAGGAGGTTCGCCATAACTCCCGGAGCGCCAACAACCCACCAGAGCTGGTTCGGAGCAGGCGCAGTAAGGGTAGCAGCCTGAGGCCAAGCGAGTAGTTGCTGCGGCGGATTGTTATTATTCTGAGGGTGGTTCAGAAAGGCCATCTTGAAGATGAGATGGGGAAGGACCAGATGGGAGAAGTCGGTGTTTGAAGAAATGGATTGACAGCGCGAGGGGGGAGTAAGTGCTTGTCACCACATTCTGGAGGCTTACGATGAGGCTTTGAGGAGCTAGACGTATAAGTAAGCAAGGGACTGCACTGAATACTGGAAGAACGCAGAGGATGTTGTATGTTGGGGATGGAAGTACCTACTAGGTAGGTACCTGTCAGGACTGGGTCGCGACCGGTCGTGTGTAGGTACGGTACGGGATTGTCCCAAGGTGAGGTCAGGTCGTACGTGACGCGGGGGGGTCGTTGATAGAAGTCAATTGGGCGGGGGACAGACGCAGCTTTTCGATGGAAGAAAAGGTCAGAAAAGAAGAGGGATCTGGGAAGGAGTAGAGGTAGAAGTAGAAGATGAAGTAAAGGTAGAAGGAGACGGGGGGAGAAGAAAAGAATGGAAGGTGGAAAGGGAAATGAAGGACGGAGATGGAGATAACAGACGAGGGCGTACCTAGGTATTTAAGTATGCACCTACCTAGGTACCTAGATATATATCCGAGGAGTTGAAGGTGTTGCTGTTGCTGTTGCTATTATCTTTCTACCTGTAAATAATATTTATTATCAAGAATCACTCACAAGCTTCCATCAAGCGTTTGTTCTGGTGCACCAGACATCGGTAGTAGTTTAAGGGTAAGGGTACATAAGTGTGTGTGGGTGTGGGTGTGAGAATGAATGAAATATCTATCTAAGCCCTCAAAAACGAACAGAAAAACCCACAAAGTCCGGCGCAGGCAGACAGAGGACAACGGACAGAGGAGGAAAAGAGAAAAGAGAGCGGGCGTTTTCCGGAATCAAAGTTCAGTAGACGGGATTGAACGACGCCACCACTGTCGTCCAGACAGAGTTGAGTTCTACGGGAGCCCATGTTTTATTTAACCTTTGGGATGGGGTATTTCCACTGTGAGGCGCATATATACATCTCTTGTCCTACTCATCCCCCTCTTCCTCATGCTCATCCTCTTCCACTTCCACTTCCACTTCCACACACACACACTTCGCACTTATTTCTCAGCATAAAGGAGGTCTAGACTAGGCGGGGGCGGTAGGTAGGTAAAGTACGCCCACCCACTCACCCACCTTACCGTCACGATTAAAACGAGAAGAAGGTCTTTCGGAATTTGGTCCGTATGAGACCGCTGTTTTACTTCTTCTTTGCAGAGAAATAATGAGCGGGATACACAAAGGGCTCGCAAAAGTCAGAGCAGCAAAACCATCGTTGTCGAAAAGAAAGAAAGAAAAAAGTCCGGCTTTATTATTTGCCCATTGTGCAGCAAAAGGAGAAGAAGGAGGAGGAGGCGAAGAAGAAGAAAGGAGGTACTGAAGAGAAGGTGCGTGGAATTTCTATACAGACAGACAGACAGACATACAGCTAAGACAACACACGATAATGAGGTCGCCAACTATTCAACAATTAGTGAGCCGGCAGAATGATATATCTGAGGACGACTGAGGAGGATGAGATGAGATGAGTTACCTACTAGTCTAAGGCAGCCGGACGGACTTACGACAGAAGAGACTTGAACGTCCGGGAATGTTTCGAAACATACCCCAAGTGCAGAAGAAACAAACAAAGGGAAAAAAAAGGGGGGGGGGGGGGGAGGGGGCTAATCGGAAGTTGGCGATGGGAAGAACGTCCAAAGCATGAATCATATCTGTCCGTCTGTCTGTCTGGGGGTTAACGACGCGATATGCTTTGATACGCACTCATCATCAATCAGGAATTAATCAATTAACACATGTAGTATTCCGACAACAACAGAAAAAAAATACCGAACATCGCGGTTGGGGGGTGGGGGGTATTCGACGGAGCAGAATAGAATAGAACAGAACGTAGACAAGACCGACCGACTTCTCTGTATACACACACCCTCCCAGTCTGGTCCAACGTACAAAAAACAATATACCTGCCCAACCAACCCTCGACTCCGTCGCAAGTTTAACCCCCATCCATATCAACCAGCCAACTAACTCCTCGAAACAAGACAGACCATTCCTTCACTCCTTTGCCGTATATACGCCAAGCGACAGTCGACTTTCGCGTTGAGGCTTCGTTCTCCCCTTCCGCCATAGAATCAATGTTTCTAGTGTAAGCGCGGACTCTTCCTCCTGGTGATACTCTGCGAGAAGACCTCTCTCCCTCCCCCTGGCAGTACTTCCGAGAGCGGCGGCATGTTCTCTCTGCCCTCGGCGCTTGACGGCTGCTTCTTCCCGCCCATCCCCATCTTGGCTCGTGTGGTCCTGCTCCTCTTAAACAGCGGCATGGTCAGATCGCCGTCCCCGGCGGTGGCCGTGCCCCCTGCTGCCATCAGCGAACCTGCACCGATACTAGCGCTGAATCCATGGATGGTTGCGTGGGCTCGTGGGTCAAAGTGGCTCAGGGTGCTCGTGTGATTGAGGTTCGGATGCACTTCGCGCAGACTTACTGAGAACGGGTTCTGGTGGTCACGGTCTGAGAGCGGGAAGACGGTCTCCGAGGCGTAGGGTCGAGCAGGTGAGCGGTTCACCGGGAGGCTAGTATCGGCGTCCGAGAATACCCCACGCTTGCTGGGGGACCCAGCGCCATTGAGCTTAGCAATAAGCTTTTCGTGGGGCTGCGTACGAGGCAGTTCCGATGGGTACTCGTAGGATACTTTCTGCGGCGTGTCGCCTGTAGGGCTGTACTCTTGTAGAACCGTCGTCGAAATATCCTCCCTGAGATCCGTCAGCGGCTGACGGATGCCTTCGGACATGGGCTCCAGAGCCGAGATTGCGGTATCAAAGTCAGCATCCATCGCGGTACCGAGCTCTTCAACTCGAGAACAAGTCGTCTTGAAATGATCACCAATGCTGCCATACGAGCCCTCAACAGTAGTTGACAGGTTTTGCAAGGAGCTGGAGTGCTGATCATGATGCTGCGCATTCTGGGAGCGGGCACGAGTAACGTAATCATCCAGCGATTTCATCTTCGTGTCAAGGTCCTTCATCTGCTCGTCGACCACACGCACAGTCTCGGCATGGACGGATCGAGTCGTGTCCTGGATCGATGTGCTGTGTGTGTTTGCAACCTGGATCTAACTTAGTATAAGGGGGCCAGCAAGGTAC
Source organism: Xylariomycetidae sp. FL2044 (assembly GCA_022376275.1). Classification (NCBI taxonomy): domain Eukaryota; kingdom Fungi; phylum Ascomycota; class Sordariomycetes; species Xylariomycetidae sp. FL2044. The sequence goes on along the minus strand of JAJNOH010000028.1, from coordinate 288,976 downwards.
GATTCATGTCCACTTACGTTCCAGTCATCCTTCAACCTGGTCTTCAAAGTCTCTCTTGACTCTGCCACCCCATCAAGAAGCTTTCCTTCCTTGCCATTCCATATATCCATGTCCCGGTTGTACTGGGCCATGCTCTTCTCAAGAGTAGAGTTATTTGCCAAGACACTTTGTTGGATGATAGCCGCCTTGTTTGCCAGGCGTGACTCCTGAATCTCGGCCTGGGAGTTAATCAGAGTGGAAATCTGCGCCAGGAGTTTCTGTCGCTCCTCTGCAGCCTGTTGCCTCTCCTGGCTGATCACCTCTTGTATCTGCGTGGAAATAGCAGCATTTGACTGGATGATGCTGTCGTTGGCGTCCTTCAGTTGTCCCCGGAGGGTATCGGATTCTTGTCTCTGACATGTGATGTGCTTGAGGAGGTCTTCAAAGATAGCCTTGAAGTCACGGCCCAGGGAGGAGTAGGAGGTGTGGAGCTGAGTATGGAAGGTACTGAGCTCGCTAAGAACATCCTCTGCGATCCTCTCAGCAGCGGTAGCAATCGTCTGGAGACTTTCGCCCACCCTCTCCTTGATGTTGTCTCGAAGATCCTTGATCTCCTCGAGGACAGCGTCCATCTCATCTTTCGACTTCTGCTTCTGTTCCATCAATTCCTTCTTAGAGTGGGCGAAAAGTTCCAGGTTCCGGTCAAGGAACGTTTGCGTGGCGGACAGCTTCTCCAACTCTTCTTGCACAAATGACTGCATGCGCCCGGCGACACCTGCAATATGCTGCTGCTGCTCATTTTGAAACTCCTCGACACGACTCTCGACCAGGGTAGTGACATCAGACACTTGTCCCTGAGCCGTGCTCCAATTCCCTCGGTTCAGAGCCTGGAGATCGGACTTTCTCTTACTCTTCGCTTGCCAACCTCCCACGTGCTTGACTGTCTTATCCAACGTCTCGATCAACTGTCCGCCTACGGCTCGCATCTGCTCTTCCGTCCTCTGGTGGGCTTGCCGGATATGAGTCTCCTCGGCTAGCAGCTTGCGAGTAGCTTGGAGAACGATTTCGGTCTGATCAAGGACACCTTGCGTTTCATCGAGCTGCGCTCTTGTAGCGTCGTGATCCTTCTTGAGCCCCATGAAGCTCGCAGTGATGTCGTGCAGTTCGTGTACCTTGTTCCGCAGATTGGTTTCGAGAGTCTCGATCTTGGCAGCCTGCTCCTCGTTTTGGATTCTCCGGGATTCGCTCACGACCGCCATTTCTTCGTAACTCTCATTCGATAAGTACACGCCATTTCGTTGCCGTGTGGCTATCAATTCCCTCCTCAGTTGCTCGATTTCGTGGGTGAATTCTCGAAGGAGTGTTTTCTTGTTGATCATCTGGTTGAGTTGAGGCTTGTTGCGGATATTCTTGGCTCTGAAGGCGTAGTCAAGGGTAGAAATGGTTTCTTCGAGATTGCTCTTGGCCGGAGATATCGTGGCGATGATACACGTCTTGGTTCGCCCTCCCAGGGAATCCTGAAGCAATCGAGTGAGTTTCGACTCCCGGTAAGGAATGTGCGAGTTTCGATCTACGAGGGCGTTGATGACACGCCCGAGAGTGAGCAGACTCTTGTTGATGAGACCAGCCTCGGCTGCGCGCTTGTTCTCAGCACCGGAGCGCTGGATGTTCTCGCTCCCCGCCAGGTCAACCAAGTTCAACTTTCCAGCGCTGACATAATCTTCACCGTCCTCACCGGTTCTTTTGATGCTCGCTGTGATGGTGAAAACGGTATGACTTCGGCTGCTCAGGTCATTGCACTTGGTTGCCGCAACCTGCCTCTTGAGACTGCCATCCTGCAGCAGCTTGATGCCTTCGGCGGCACTCTTGATGTAGGATTCTTCCATGCCTTGGACCACGGTGGTAGCATGGCCTCTCCGGGAATTGTCGTCGAATATTTTCAGCTTGGCACTCTCCTCGACGGAAATCAGGTCTCGGAGCTCCTCATTGTACAGCTCGATGAAGGAACATTTGACGAAGCTCTCGGTATTCTCCATGTCTAGCTTATTGAAAAGCGAATGTAGCACACGGGGGATGATACCGGCAGCATCGGATAATATACCGAAAGTGTCGGTCATGTCTCCCGACATGGTGTAGGTCTTACCGGTTCCTGTCTGTCCATAGGCGAATATGGTACAGTTGTATCCTCCGAGCATCTAGACACGGTTAGTATTTCGCGTAGGATATGCGCGGCATGTCGGGCGGTGTTGATTCACGTACTTCTTCTAGAATTGGTTTTACGACGTCGTCGTAAAGCATACTCTGATCTGCGGCCTGGGAGAAGACACGGTCAAAGTTGTAGGCCTTGTTGCTGAGGGCGCTGGGACCCATGGACAGTTCGACAAGCTTGCCCTTGACGCCTTCAGTCTGGACAACGACGACGCTGTTCTCTCGGACCTCGCGTTCGTTACGGCCGCGACAGCGTACAACAACATTAATATTGGTCTCCTCGCCATGTTCCATCTCGAAATCGCGGTCTTTGCGCTTAGTTCCTGTGGTAGTAGAAGATGATAGCGACTCGGCAGGCGAGGGGGCGGCGGTGCGGTCGATCCTTGAAGCAACTGCGGCATGATGAAGGGGGTGTTGACGCAGAGAAGAAGCCCTATTTAGAGGTTGTCGCAGGCCAGAGCGGGCGGCAGGACCAGAACGGGTGCTGGTAGCCATTGAGGGCCTCTCGGTTTTACGCGAGCGGCCCTGCATGGTGATGGTTCAATGTTGTGAGTGTGAAGGGATGTAGCACTGCTTGGTTAGGTGATGTTTTGCTTATTTCAAGTACCTAAGTAGCTGGAGGTATAGGAGGATAACAGCGAAAGGAAAATTCGATTATTCCAAGAAGACACGAATGTTGAAGGGCAATGCAATGATGATGATGATGATGATTGGTTTCAGCAGCCTTGTCGATTCTGCACGATGATGGATATGAATCTAATATTGCATGTGAGGGGGGTAGTGTGGAGGGGACGGAAATGGATCGTATCAATGAAGAAGCACAAGCCACGGAGGAAAACGCGTTCGCTTGTTGGAAGGTGTGAATTGGGCGAGTCGACCCGCTAAAAACGTCAACAGAAGGCGCTTATGGTCGTCCGGGCAACCAAAGTCCGGCTGTACCGTGTACTGCGTACGTGCTGAGGGGAAGCTTTGCTAACGTAATCCGATGGGGGCCCCGGGGGCGTTTTAGCGCGAAGTACCTGCCGCTGTACACACCTGGGCCGCTACTGCTGCCGCCTGTGCGCATGCATTTATTAGATTGGCATGTGCCTGGCAGCCCCGGCCAAATGACGTCCGTCCCATCCCAATGCATCAGCTGCACCCCGCGGTCCAGCCAGGTGACTCTCCAAGCCAACCACCTCACACCTCATACCTCACACCTCACACCTCACAAGAACAGCTCCCAGTCTACCTCGCCTCACCACTGCATGGCTTTTTGTTCTCGTTGAATAATACATCTATCTATCTGCCAACCTGTTCTGATTAATTCGACTTATCTACTATCAGCACATGCCTTACGTGTTGTTCACTGTCACCATCAAGCCTAAGCCTGAGCCGTCGTAGTCTCAGGCCTTCATGGATTCGGCCGGCCCAGGTTGATTCATTCCGACGGGAGCTCACTTGCTGCTCACTTGCTGCTCTCTCGATCTGAACGCCCTGTCCACGATTCGAAGCCGAACTGGTTCCAAAACCCAAAATCCCCAACCCAAGATCCAATATTCACGTAATCTCAATATGTCGCTCTTTTCCGCTACCCTGCACCCAAATGTTGGGCTTGGTTTTCTGGGTTGGTCCATCCCTGGGGCGATATGATATACAAATGACTAACGATGCGGTGACCTGAAGTTCTAGGCGCATCACTTCACGATATCTTGACGAGGCTGAAGGCCGAACCACAGCGCTTCCCCAAACTCGACCTCGCATATTCTTCCGACGACCCAGTCAATGAACCCGTGATCCTAACCTTACCTGCAAATGGCATACGGCTGCGCTTTGATGGCCCCGAGCAACGTCTCCGCCTCGTCGAGATCCTCGACTTCACCAAGAACCGCATTACGTATCAGGATAAGGACATTGCGAAACCGCAGGCTTCTCAGGGTCTTCTGGGGTCTTCGAAGCCTGGTGCTGAGGCTCCTACCGGGCCGGCGTTTAAGAACATCTACCACCGGTTGTTTGGACCGACCTATGCTGGCGAGTACATACCTCCCGCGGATAAGAAGAAAGGGAAAGGGGTCGGCACGTACATCTTATCCTATCCCGGCGTAGCCTTCAGTTTTCCTCTACCCGCCGCCTCTTACTCTCCCGACAAAGACGTCGTGTCTCTATTGTCATCATCTGCGAGCCAGACTGCCACCTCGGTCGCTATATTCAGTGGAAAGTCATGGGCGAGTGCGCGCGACACTCTCTGGACCGAGGTTCTTCCCAGCATAAAATCCTCCTTCCTGTTTAATAAGAGCAAGGAGGTCGTTCCAGACGAAATCTCTCTTGTCAGGGTCCACGGGGCCGGCAAGCTCCAGTTGTTCAGGAAATGGACTAACTCGTTCGTTTGGGTCGTTCTGGGGCAAACCAGTCCTCAGGAGCTGGTTGCTGAGTTGGGCCCTCCTGATGCTATCTATCGCAAGAGCGACCAGAGGATGTACATCCACAAGCCCAGAACAGCGAGCCATAGCAGATCGAGGTCACATGGTGGGGACTACAAACGGCCCGATGACCTTACCGATACGGACCAGTCCTCGGCGCCTACGGGATCCGACGATTCAGATGATGAGGCTGTCGAAGAAGACTTTGTCGGAAACGTCTCGGGTGAATGTTTCTACAATTACTTCTATCTCGGGTTTGACATACTTGTCTCTCCTCCCCAGCAGCCTTCTCGGACGCCACCTTCAAAGATGTCGGCGAATGGGGAGCTGCCGGTTGGAGGCAGCGGGCTGAGCAATGGCATCCCAGACCGGCTTGTCGCGACTAAAGTCGTCCTCCATGCGAACGTACCGGGCTCCTACCCTTTCAATCGCCATAGACGGTGTCGCTGGGATATTTCCTATCTCTGCCCTCCAGGCTCGGAACCAGTCGCTACGTCGGAGACGCCCTTCGAGGAGATCGAAGAGCTGCTTCGGCAAGAGTGGAAGAGCACATACGCATCTCCGGAGGATGCTAAGAGGCGACAACGTGGCATGGTTCTGAACAGGGGTTGGGGTGATAGCCCAGGAAGCAGCTGTGAATTCCTAGGCGGCTGGGAAGAAAGTAGTGGCGGCGTCGCAACGAAGAAGTTCGATGGCAACGAAGATTCCACTACTACCTTATACGGGTTTCCAGGTCTGGTGTTTGAGGTTCTGAAGAACGGATTTGTCAGTGCGGTCACGGTATTTTAGATAGGCTGACAACTGGAGTTCTGGCTGCTTTTTATTTGCATCGGGGGCCACTTTGGGATAAGGACTGGGGAGGTCAGGATTATGGGTTGTGGATTATGGATGGAGTTGCAGGATTACGAGCCTTCGCTATGCCACTCAGGCAAACTATGGCTAGACTCAATAGAGATCCGACTCAGATCTTTCTACTTGTTTACAGCGTCGACAGCATCTTTGGTGTATATGACTTGTGTATTCCACCTGGCACGGCCCCCCAAGCCGGAACCACTCCGACGGGGATGAGGGACAGTCACAGGGAACCTGATGAAACTGACTTACTGCGTCTACAGGAAGCCCTCGAACACTTTCGCCGCATCAAGCACCATCTTATCATACGGAATCCAGTCCCGACCCGAGTGCTTCACAGCCTTATCGGACACGAACTTGATCCCGTCATCAAAGAAGCCGTACCCGGGTCTGTACCCCTGCCCCCTCGTCCCCTCCCTGATCACGTCCCGGCGCCCCGGGTACGCCTCGCGCAGGATATCCGCCGTGGCCTGCGGGCACCCGAAGTTGCCGTTCCCGCCCACGATGTACCGCTGCCCGCCCGCGACCTCGGGGTGCGACGCCGCGAACAGCGTCATGCGCGCCACGTCGCGAACGTCCACGTGGGCGCCGTAGCCCGCGGGCCCCGCCGGATACGCGTGCCCCGCTAGGATCTCGTACACGAACTGCGTGGACAGGGCGATCTGGGCGGGCGATTCGGGTAAGTAGAGTGGGGGGCCGGAGACCCAGCTACGTGGTGTATTGTGTTAGAAGTCGGTGAGTGTGGAAATTGGGGGAGGGGGGGGGGGGGGGGGGGACTGCATCTATGCGCGAGCCAGCGCCATGTCCCAGACCAAGGGATCTTAAACAACAAGGAGAAGAACAGAAACAACAAGGGGGAAACAGACCAAAAAAGCATGGGGGGAAAAGGGGCAAAAAGGGACAAAAGGTGAATGAATAAGTTAAGAAGGATCTTCATCTCTCCCAACTCTCTCAAACTCAACTCACACAGGACACAGACTCGTCGCCGCGAACCCGGGCTTCTCCCTCTCGACCCACTCCCAGAACGCCCTCTCCCCCCTGATCTTGCCCGCGGTATACACCGCGACGCCCCCGGCGCCGGCGCCCTGCTCCCGCACCAGCTTCTCGGTGTCGACGTTCCAGTCGTCATCCGTATACGTGCCGTCGTCGCGTTCGAACGACCTCACCGCCACGATGCTCGACATGAGCACGAAACTTTTTATCATTCGTCCTACTCTTCCTCCTCCTCCTCCTCCTCCTCCTCCTCCTCTACGGGCGGCGGCGGCGGCTGCTGCTGCCTCGAGGAGCGCGACCGTGGCGTCCGCCACCGCCGTCGTCATGGCCTCCACGTCGGCGCTGTCGTCGACAGACACGGGCGATGCGAGGTGCGCGACGGCGGTCACGTCGCTGCTGGTGCTGTTGCCGCTGTTGCTGCAGAACGCGGCGTCGAAGGCTCCCGGGCGCGTCATGTCCGGGACCTCGACGAGCGAGAGCTGGCCCGTGGACAAGGGGCCGGATAGCGCGGTCTGGAGACGCAGCGTGGAGGGGGAGGAAAGGGAGCGCACGGTGCCGCGGACGTGCCAGCCCGAGGCTAGGAAGGCGGCGATGGTCTGCGCGGCTATGTAGCCGTTGGCGCCGGTTACGAGGATTAGGCCTGGGGATGGGGAGGAGGGGAAGGGGCAGGACATCTTTTGGTTGTTGTTGTTGGAGGGGAGAGGGGTGAATGGAGGGAGGGATGTGATATAGCGGCGCTTCAAGTGAAGGGGAAGAGATGGGATGGTATGTATGTATGGATGAGGGAGTTTCATGGGAGGTTGAGAACCTACCTATGTAGTCTTATTATATATTATAGAAAAACCCTACCATCCTTGCCGCCCACGTGTCTACATCATCATCATCAACCAGTACGCACCACCACGCAGCACTCAGAAGTGAACGGACAAGAGTTGATCGATCGTGTTGCTCCCTATCTTTAAGTATCTAGATCGATTGCCTAATCAGGTAAGTATCTAAGATATATCCACAGCGAGACGATCCCATTCTCAGCCAGTTGAAGTCTTCTGTTTTTTTTTTTTTTTTTTTTTTTTTTTTTGTTTTTTTTTTGGCTGGAGGAGGCGATAGCTGTTCTCTGTACAGTAGACTCTCTTTGCACACACGCCTCTATTATTAATACAAGGAAATGTGTTTTGATGCCCATGTATATGGTTAATCCACACCGCAGAAGCAGACGCATTCATTTCGGGCCCCTAAGTAGTCTAAACCCCTTCCAACGCTGTTTGTCTTCGCGGACTTAAATCGTCAACCAACAAACTCCGCTTATGCAAGGTCCCAAGCGGCCGCTTTACTGTTTCTGTTTCTGGACATAAGTAAGCTGACCGAACCTCCTTGTCTGGTGTTAGACCGACAAGTCCGCCTCTTAAGTCCGTCCGTCCGACATACCTGTGACGAATCTGACGATAAGGGGCTGTACAAAAGAGATACTATAACCTAGATATAAATCATTTTCGGAGAATGTTGATGGCCATGATTTAACTACCTAAGTAGGTAACCTAGGTACTCACTCCCCAAGGCACTTACTTTTCCCGATTTGAAGATGAAAAAGAATAAAACCGCTATAACAAGTTATGTATAAGAATCAACTCCATCTAACCACAATAAATCCAACCCCCCCCCCCCCCCCCCCTTTCCCCCTTCCCCTTTCCCCAACCCCCTGATCTCTTCTACCGTTTTTAAATCGTAATCGTGGCGCTGCCCTTCAGGTCCCTGCTGCTCGCCGCGACGTACATCGTGTACACGCCCGCCTCCAGCTTCCACTCCTGCGCCCCCGTGTCCCAGACGCTCAGGTCGCGCCGCGTGAGCTCGAACTTCACCGTCGCCGACGCGCCGGGCTCGAGCGCCACCTTCTCGAAGCCCCGCAGCTGCCGCACGGGCTCGCCCGCCGCCGCGGGGAAGCCGACGTACAGCTGCGCGACCTCGGCGCCGGCCACGCCGCCCGTGTTGGACACGCGGGCCGACACCGTGGCCACGACGTCCCACAGGTCCGCGCGGCCGCCGACGCTGCGGGGCCCCGTCGCGTAGCTGCCACCCGTCGCGTTGCTGCTACTGCTGTTTCTGAGAAGCTGGGCCTGGATGGAGGTGGTGTCGTACGCGAAGGTGGTGTACGACAGGCCGAAGCCGAACTCGAACCGTGGGGTGATGTTGTAGCGGTCGAAGTACTTGTAGTCGATGTAGTTGCCCTCAGCGAAGTCGAGCTCGAGGTTGGTCTCGGAAACCTGCGTGTTAGCGTCGTAGTCCGACTCGTTGCGGGCGATGGTGTGCACGAGCCGGCCGGACGGGTTCACGGCGCCGAACAGCACGTCGTCGAGCGCGTTGCCCGACTCCTGGCCCAGGGGCCCGCCGTACAACACCGCCGTCACGTTCTCGTGTTCGATCCACTGGTCCACGAGCCGGGGACCGATGGTGTTGATCACCACGATGGTGTTGTTGCAGGTGTTGGCGACAGTGTTGACCAATCTGATGAATAGGCGGGAAGGTTAGACTGGGTGTATGGTACATATGACATGATATTTCGATGGGGAAGGGATTGACTTACGCATCGGTAGTGCCGTTGGTGAGTTCCACTCGATCGCTGCCTAAGACGGTAAAAGTTCATTAATTGATGAACTCAAAATTGAAAGCTGGAAGCGCGCGGGTTTGAGGGATGTCACTTACCTTCTCCGCCCCAGGAGTTCAGGAAAACAACGCAGGCATCGGAATTGGAGGCGACGCCCGTCGTGGTCTCGGTGAGTTCAGTACCAGAGCCGGCCATTCCCGAGCTGCTTGTCACACTGCTGTCGTTGAGCCACCACCTGAGCATAAAACCGTCCTTGGCAGCTCTCTCGTTGAACAGTTGGAAAGGTGTGGTCACGTAGGCGAGCGATCCCATGGCACTACCGCCGACAGTCGTCATGTCTAGTACCCCATGTCAGTAAATAAAACTGAAGATATGATGGAACGGGATCGTGCAGAACTTACGGCCTTGCATCGTAGGGTCAAGGCCCCCGTATACGACGAGACCTGTGTTAGCACCGACGTAGCGGGGGGCCGCGTGGGTTCCGAAGATACTGATGGAGCGCTTCTCCTTCAGGGGCAGAGCGTTGTTGGTGTTCTTCAACAGGACCATAGAGCTTGCGGCGTGTGCACGCGCGAGACTGGCGTGGTCTCCACGAACGTCGACGTAGTCGGTAGGTCCGGCGTGCTCGGGATAGCCCTCGTCCTGCTTCAGCTTGTAGTACCCCATGAGGTTGCGGATAGCCATGTCGCTCAGCCGGGCCTGGGTGAAGCTGCCGTTCGTCAGACCGACGCCGAGAGTAGAGTTGCTCCAGGTGCTGCCGGAGGACAAATCCATGCCGGCGTTAGCTGAGTTAATGGCAGTGTGCTGTCCGCCCACGTCGGCGTGGACGATGCCTGGGAAACCAAGCTCCACCTTCAGGTACTTTCCGAGCAGATCCTGGCTTTCGCAGGAGTACTCTCCGTTCACGCGGTTCATGGCACACCTAAGCAAGGATCAGCATGCTTCATATGACCAGACAGCCATTTTGTCGGCGAGCTTACATGACACCACCGATACCACTCTTGACGGTATCGTAGAACGGGGCGAGATATGTCTCGTGGAAAGCCTTGTCATCGATGCTGACGTTGTAGGAATCGGAAGAGCTGCTGGTGGAATTGCTCGGGGAGGTCGAGTTGTCCGATTGGCGTCTCAGGCGTAGCTTTCTGTTCGCTGGACCACCTCCGTTAGGGGGTGCACCACCGCCGCCGCCGCCACCTCCACCCATGCCACCACCCCCCGACCCTTGACGGTTCGTTTCGTACTCGTTCATGATATAGTGCTTGGCGCTAGCGATTACTCCTGCGTCCGAAACGCCCTATGTTGAGTTCCAACGTCAGGGGCTGTGTTTCTTGCCATGTCGACAAAGGGTCTCGTGGTATTGGGGTCGTAAACTGTGCATACCTTGACGAATTGGCCTGCAACCTTGCCTGCGAGGTAGGAATCTGTGCCATAACTTTCTCCCGTCCGTCCGTTCCAGGCCGAACGCCCGAGAGGCTCAAGAGTAGGGCCGTACATGAGGTTAATACCTTTCCCTCGGAATTCCTCTCCAGCGCTTTGGCCCTGGTCGTGACAAGCTTCTTTATCCCAGGTCATGGCCATAGCTATGCCGGCAGGCCAGGTGGTGACATAGTAGTAGGTCAGGGGGTTTGTGGCCGAATCCAGCATGTTCAAAGCGGTCAGGTTGCCGGCATCGCCTCCGGTGATCAGGGATAGCTTTTCTGAGGTTGATAGTGTGCTGACGAAAGCCGAAGCCTTGTCATAAGCTTCCTGCCAGTCACCAAGGCTGACTATGTTACGTTAGCTATGAGCATGGACATCATAGAAGCTTATCAATTCCTGCAAGACTAACCAGTGCCAGAGCTCAGCAACTGAGCTGTGTAGTTACTGGATGCATCCGCTGAGACCAGTCCACTTAGGGAGAGGAGGGTGAGGAGCGAGACCGGTACAGGGCCCCTCATGATGAAATCGGTAACGACAGGACCCTCGGATAGATAGGAAAATATCTAGAAAATGAACGTCTGAAAAAACGAAAGACCGGAACCGAGTATCAGCACTTGAGGAGCATTGGCTCGAGAAACCTCAAAATCACAATTCGAGAGACGGAAAGACAGTTTTATTTCCATCTTGTCTCGTCCGATATCGACGTCAGACATAGTTGTGTATATTTCCAGGGAGCTGGCTTACGCACACAGCTCCATTCCTCGGTGGGTGAGGTGAGCAAGTAGCGCCGAAATAGAGCACAAATTGAGATGGTCCGATTCATGCTGAGTAGTATCGCGGACAAGCTTTGGGCATTAGGTGCCGGCTGCAGTGGATGCATGCATTTGCCGGGTCCTGAACACATGGCAAAGCCGTATATCCCTTGGCACGCAGTGGAGCCTGAAGACGCGTCCTCTTCATCCCTTGAAGCCTTCGTCTTCTTTAGATCTCCACTCTTCTTTACCTAGGCAGCTTCCAAGGCCGGGTTGCCGGGGGTGCGCTCGGGTGGTGGAAGCGGATTTCACCGATGGATGCATCTCGTACGAGCGAGGAGCGAATTCATTGTAGATCTCTCGAGTGGTAAGATGATCAGTCAACAAGCTGTTTCTGCTTGCTTTGGCTGTTTGACTTCAAAGTTGGTGGTAGTTGAAGATGAAATGGGAGACCGTTAAGATTGGTTCCAATGGCTTTTAATCAAGCTTTACTAGGATGACTGATGGTACCCACCTCAAAGCTTGGCTATCTTTAGTTCGCATACAATTCTTTAAATAACGGCTAACTTCCCAGGAACAGCGCGATGATGAATCTAGGATCCACACAACCTGCCAACGTCTCATCAGGATCCCGACAATTAGGTACTAGTATGTACTATTTTGGATCTGATCAGGATTTATTGGGAAACATCCGACCGGCCACGTGGATCTGACCTCTTTACTCCCTTGCACGACCTCTCGTCAAGGAAAGCAAAGGGAGTGGTGTCCTGGAGATGACCCGGAGACAACAGTCCAACGACCGATGATGATGGCGTCACCATAGGTATCGCCTCATTTCTGAAAGGACAGGAGATATCTTTCCTCATCTTCTCACGGACTGCTGCTGTCGCATGCCTGCTGACTCATGTTTGGATCCAGGAAAACCTTACTTACACAACAATACACACAAAGACAGTAGTTAGAGAGCACAATATATGAATATGAACAACCAGAATGGCCATCAGCCTCCTCAAGAAGACCAAACGACCTGGAACATATGCCTGAAAAGGCTAAGGCAATAATGGAGGCCTTTTGGGCAGGTCATGATATATAAAATGTGTGTTGCAAGGCTTGTAAGCTAGATCACTTTCCAGATCTTCTTCGTACGGCTCCAAATAACCAAGTGACAGGATTCGAGTAATCGTGGTTATACCAGATTATATCACTCCCCAGGCTTGATTATCTATCACATGCTACCACTGTGTCAGTTCATACCGACCCCACGCCTTGTAATCACATCTTCAAGTAAATCTCCCAGAGTCGTCCATGCCAAAGTACCAACTTCAACCACACAAAAGTCCCGAAATCATTCACACAGAAGTCTCCGCAAATGGCTGGTAAAGATAAAGGCCGTCACGGAGGCCTACTTAGCAAGGAATCGACAAGTGGAGGAAGAGAATTTGGAGGAATGGCGCGCTGCTCTTGAGCAACGCGAAGAGCACCTAGACGAACGCGAGGTCAAACTCCAGCGGCATAAGGAACAGCCTCGAGAATATGAAGACAAGATAATTCGCCTGATGCAAAGGTACGAAATCTTGCCCGTTTCTCAGGCTTTATCTCGCAGCTTTTCATCTATCGCTGCATGCACTCAAGATACCATTTACTGACACGAATGTATTTTAGCGGTCGGGTTGCAAGTGTTCCCGAAATCTCTGATGATGGCAGAAACACCGGAAGCGTTCCAGGTCCAGCCGAGGAAAACCGAGGATGCGCCCGTTCAAGGCCCCCCTCATGCGGATCCAAGAGACCCAGCAGCGCCGTCGCCGTCCCCAACAGTCCGACCAAGAGACACACACAACAAGTCTCAGACGATGAAGACCTCGGTCAACAGGTGGATGTCGAAGGCACGCAGTACAAGCTAGCCCGCTACCAAAAATTTGGTCGCCTGGTGGGAAACATCAGACAAGGAACGATTCTATTGTCAGGCGTGCGGCCCGTTCCTACCCTTGTGGGCATTCGAGGAAACATCGATAAGTCACTTCATGCGATCACACAAATATCGCGACTGAACACAGAGTCCCAGAATTGGTGGATGAAAGGAGAGGATTTTCTCAATCGGCCGAGGATCAGTATAGTTAGCTGTCATCCAGGAGAACGAAGCTTCATAAGCTCATTACGATGGTTCTCCTTGCACCCCAGTTATATAATTTACAGGCTTCTCCTGAATGAACAATCACATTTCCAGCTGCAAGTGACAACAACAAACTTCCTTTGTACAGTTGTTTTTTCCCCCGACGACCCAGCCCCGTGCTGATTTCATGAACCAACCGTAAAGAAGAGCAGAAGCTACTAGAGCCCGAAGACAAAATTTCGCGACTAGTTAATACAAAGGTAATAATCTTTCTGTCCCCTAACTAATTACCACATGATCGCTCCCCCTCTATCTCTCGCCCTGTCGGGTTATTGTTGTTATCCTTGTGCAATACAATTGCGCGCAAGACCGTCACCAAGGTACAGGAGAATAGAAGAGAATAGGCAAAGTCCTACCGGAATTGTGGAATTGAAGCAGTTGCATGTACAATAAATAATATGCTTAGCTAGATGCGTTCACTGTTGTCAGCTGCAATAGACTTTGACTTTATTATGCTGATGTGAGAAAATCTGCAAATATCGACCGCAAACGTGTAATATCAACTGCAAACGTGTAACAGACATCAGAAGGCGGGGCGTATTGGATGTGGATGTTTGGAGATGTGGTTGAGGTCCAGGTAGGGAGGATATGCCGCAATAAAAGGAGTTGGGTGACTTGGAAAGTTGGGGGGGGGGGGGAGGTTGTTTTGCATAGGTGGTACCCAGATAGACACAAAATATTATAATTTCATAGCACGAGAAGCGTAGCTCTATTGATGAGATAACTGCAAAATAGTCAATCTGGGTTGTGCCGCAGTTGCGAGGTGTTGCCGAAGTTACGGGTGATGACGATGGTTTGCCACAATGAGAGCTTCACACAAAGCAGTCATTGGCCCGCAAAGCATCATCAGTATGAAGTCCTAACTAGAGGTACCTACAGCCGGCAGCATCAGAAGGTGGTAGACAGGTGGGCAGCAGGATGTCCCGGCAGGTATAGGCGGGGGAGCCTGGGTATACCTCGGCGCAACGTGGTAATGCTGGCCTCTGAGTGGCTGGGGGCTCCCCGGGACACGGGACACGATGTCGGAGGAAGGGCCCTTATATAGGTCAATAAACGCACGTTTTTTCAGTCATGTGCGGCAGTTCCTCTGGAGTAAAGCTTTCTATGGATTGCACAGCCCATAGAATGTCCATGAGAAGGATGTGGCCTTCCGCACCATCGTGATTAGATAAACCTTCAAGGCGGTTTTCGTATATGGCTGGAGTTAAGAAGTCACGCCCAGCCTGAGCTTTTTGTTCGAATCTCTGCTGAATCGACTTTTTTTTTTTTTTTTTTTTTTTTTTTTTCTTTTTTTGAGTCCTCCCCATAGCCTGCTCTTCTCTCACTCTGGTCCCATTCCTTCCTTTTGGATGATTTTCAATTCGACAATCTCTTTCTTGTACGAGTTCATGATCTTACCAAAGGTACTTTAAATCTAATCATCACGTCTGCTGCCGTTGCGGTTTTCGCCTCCATCTAAGTCGCTACACGACCATCCAGAGCCTCCCATGTACGCATGTTGCTATTTTTCAAGGTATTTTCAAATTACACAGTCCCTAGGGGCTATAAAGTTTTTTTCCTCGACATATCACGAGGTTCATGTTTTACGAGAAACAGTTGCTTCGCAGTAGTAGAGTACATCAAATCAGACAGTACCCCAGATACCCACATCATCCCGGTAAGGAGGTAGGTTAAGTATACATCGCCTACCATTGGTGGACTATATCCCTGCTTGCTCAACTACCCATCTACTTAGATTCTTTTCTTTTTCTTCATCATCGTGGGTTGCTCCCTGCGTCCTAACAAGTCCTACTATGGCCGCTTCTCTCAATCAAGCCATCTCAGCCCTGAGCGAAGCACTTCCGGACGCTCGCGTAGCGGTCCCTGGTACTGCCGGGTACAGCGATCTCAACCGATCCCATCTCTTGGGCCTCGAAGACGATCTCTAACCTGGCGCTATCTTCCTGCCCAAGACCCGGGAGCACGTGTCTACCTTCGTGACCGTCGTCAATCGCTTTGCCGGCGACGTCCAGTTCGCCGTTCGAGCCGCCGGGCAGCAGCCCCTTCCTGGTTGTACGAACATTCGAGGCGGCATCACCGTTGAACTGCGCCTGCTGGACGGGATCGATATCAAGGGCGGCTACGTACAGGTCGGCGCCGGTGCGCGCTGGGGCGCGGTCTACGAGAAGCTGGAGCTGGAAGGCTCTTAGGCTTGGGTGTGGCCGGTGGAAGATCAACTATCTGTGTTATCGGTGGTCTGGCAGCCCAAGGTAAGTAACGCAAAATACCGTTCACCTCGCAGCATTTTCTAACGCTTGTGCAGGCGGCTTGTCGTTCTTCTCGACCCGGGAAGGTTTCATATGCGACAATGTTATCAACTTCGAGGAGTTGTCCTCGCCTCCGGGGAGATCGTCAACGCCAGCGCAAAAGAGAGACCCGGAACTGTGGGTTGCTCTCCGACGCGGCGGGAACATCTTCGGCATCGTGACCCAGATCGACGCCTTGGCACACGAGCTCACGAGGCCTGACGCTACCAAAAGACTCACCTGATGCTCAGCCTCGGCCTCATGTGCTCCTCCACGCTGCAGCCATACGCCGTCAGTTTACTGGAGGAGGGCAAGATCAACGGTGGCAACTCGTTGGACCTTGACTCCCACGGTGGACCTGTGGTGAATGTGCTGCTCCTGACCTACTGGGCAGACAAAGAAGATGACACACGGGTTCTGGCTTTCGTGAAGAGGGCGTTGGATCAGATCGAAGAAAACGCCCGTTTCAGAAAACAATTGGTGCCCCATATATCCATACTGGAACTACGCATTTTCTCAGCAGAAGGCGTTGAATTCCTATGGCGGCGAGAATGCGGACGCGCTTCGACGTGCTAGTCGGAAGTGCGACCCTGAGGGGTTATTCCAGAGGGCCCGTCCTGGAGGGTTTAAGCTGTTTAGCTGAACACGATACATCACGAAGGAACGTAGCGTCGAGATCATAACATAATGTCTTCTTGGCTTGTTTCCCCTTGATTTGTGGCATTATCTACGCATTTGTGCTGGAGATATCTCTCGATCCTACTTAATCTCCCAAGTCCAGAGACTCAGGTTTGACCCTGTTTTGGTACCTTTTGTGAGTATGTTGTCTAGTGCGGTGGGAATGGCAATCTTGGGCTTCTTGGAGGCGGCGATGGTCTGAGCCGTCTCGGTAATTTGAGACACACTAATACTAATGGTGGACTTTGGGACAGCCGTGGTTGAGGTCGACGCGGTGGCGACATGCTTGACTTGCTTGCGGGCTTTCCCCTTCAGCCTCTGGGAAGACGCGACGGTCGGTTTGGAGATTTGGTAACCACAGGTTAAGGCTGTCTCAGCAAGCCAACCTGCGATGCTTTCCGTGTCGGCGTTGTACTGCTGGTAGGAAAAGATAAAAATTACCCTTAAGGGGTTTCAATATTATCAGGCATGATAACTTAGAGGTTCTTGTGTTGAAACAGTGGTAACGAAGGGTTGCTTGGTTGCGTTCCGGATTTGCCATTTGGTGCGTCTGACTGGTGAGTACCGAGGTCTACCAGGTACCTACTTAAGTACCTAGGTAGGTAGGTACATAATTCTAGGAAAAGCCCGTTCTATATAAGGCAGTAACGATGTTGGTTTATTAGTCATAGGTAAGGTATCTAGTGGGACAATTAATAAGCGAAGGGTGTACGGTGCAAGGGGAATAGGCACTACCTAGGTACCTACCTAGGTCTTTTCCGTCCCAGGTACATCATCATCAATTAACACAATCTTGGAACCAACCCAGCCACAACAAACCCATGATCATTATCGTGGACTACACCCAGAAAGACATGATAAACTACCCCAAGAAACTTAGCCTCCAGCTATTTGTATGGTCATCGAATATTCCACGCGTTCTGACTCTGTGAAGTACAACCTTAGGTATGTCGAAGGCGCTGATCATCGATAGATCCTGGCATCCTGTGTCCCGTAGATGACAATCTCCGAGTCACAGATGCAGTCAAGCTTTGCTTATAAGAATTGTGGTGATGCGCGATTGTATCCCATAAGGAAAA
This sequence comes from Xylariomycetidae sp. FL2044, assembly GCA_022376275.1. NCBI lineage: Eukaryota > Fungi > Ascomycota > Sordariomycetes > Xylariomycetidae sp. FL2044. Next base: position 271,563 of record JAJNOH010000028.1, on the reverse strand, counting down.
CGGTGATTCAGACGAGCTAGAGGGAACAACAAGGAGACTCCGCGCAAGCCTGCCGAGTGACAAGAGATCGCTCCACCCAGTCAACCTACAGTCCCAACATCTAACTAGACCCAGGATGTGCTCAACATCCTCAAAATACAACAAAAAAGCGAGGACTGATACAAATGCCACCCCCCTTTCTTCATTAAATGATTACTGTCATCATCTCGAGTATTTGTGCTTGGGGATGGGATGGCGTGCAGGCAGAATCCACCAGCCGAGGTGAGAATTCTTCAAGCGCCCAGATACAGCTGAAAAGACGTTCAAATGCAACCCAATATTATGACTGTGTGTATTCTCAGGGTTGGATACTGTGTGCAGGGAAGATGTGGGGTTGGTCCCCGGCGTCTTACGTGCAGAAGACTACCTAGGTAGGTATGATTACACTCGTTGTGAAAATTCTTTTGATATGACATCTATAGGAGAGACCACATTAAGGAATAAGCTCCGAAGAAAAGCCTGCAGGCCCTTCTCAGCATGAAGCTCATCGATGCCCAGCACCTGCTTGTTGCTGGCGAGCTCCGTCTTCTGGACATCGTGGAGCCAACCGACCTAACGTACGCGATCCTGTCACATACTTGGGGTCGACAAGGTCCGGACGGCCTCTGGGGCTATGAAGACGAAGAGATTCTTTTCGCTGATGTAGGTGTGGGGGACACCCGCGATAAGAAGAGCCCGGCGTGGGACAAGATATGGCACGCTTGCAGAATTGCCCTGAATCATGGCCTGAGCTACATCTGGGTAGACACGTGTTGCATCAACAAAGAGAGCTCAGCTGAGCTAAACGAGAGCATCAACGCCATGTTCTCCTGGTACGCCCAGTCAGACCTCTGCCTGGCGTACTTAGCCGACCTTCGGCGGTCACCTAACCCCCAGCCCGGGTCCGAGCCCAAGTCTGGATCGCAGGATCTCGAAGACGAGTTGCGATGTTGCCGTTGGGTCCACAGGGGCTGGACGCTTCAGGAGTTAATAGCACCAAGGAACATGGGGTTTTATGACCAAGACTGGAACTTGATCGGGTCTCGTGCCGACCTCGCCGTCGTTCTGCAGAACATCACTGGCATTCACATCGATGCTCTACAGGGCGTTAAGCCGTGTTCGTCCTTCACAATCGCCGAGAGGATGAACTGGGCCGCTAACAGAAAGACGAAAAGACCAGAAGATAGAGCGTACAGTCTTCTTGGCATCTTTGGGGTCAGCATGCCCCTACTATACGGAATTGGGGGTTTCAGAGCATTCCACAGGCTGCAAGAGGAGATAATAAAAACCACAACAGATCTGACCATTTTCATCTGGGAGCCTCGGAGTAATACGACCCAATTCTGCAGCATGTTTGCTAACTCACCCGACGATTTTGAACCTAGCAGCCAGCAAATCAACAGCATGGGAATAGACGGTAATTTCTCCATCACGAACAACGGACTTTTGATGGGCTCGTCGACTTTGAGGCTTGTCCCTGAGGACATGCGCGGGACTGGAACCCCCCTTGTTCTCCTGGTAGGATATACTGCACAGGGCGACACGGTCGGGCTATTCGGGATCTATCTCCAAAAGATCGGCCGAGCTGTCTACGCAAGAGACGGCACCCAGAAGCTGGCCAGAATCCTCGAAAGAAGGGAAAATTACAAATTGAAAAACGTTCCTGACCATCAGTTCTACGTCATGTTGGCCACCCACGATATCGAACGAAGGCTCGACAAATCTCTGCGCAGGGTACTCTACATCCCACCAGACCTAGCAGTCGCCAATACAGGCCCAGAATGCAGTGTCGAGATCCGACGCCATGTACCCGAAAGCTCATGGGGTTATCAGAACAACTGGTTTCTTCATGTCGGCTATGAGCGCGGGGACGTGATCAGGGGGGTTCACTTGACCATGAGGATCCTCGATCAAATTCTCGAGTTTGCCATCTTGGTAGACTGGCATGATTGGTTTACCAATCAGATTCAAGCAATCGTCTTGAATATGGCGGACGAGCGGCATAACGTCGTCAGCTCGCTCTTTTCTTCAACGACGAGGTTTGAATCGGCACGGTGGGATGATGTGACACTTCAGCCCGAGTCTCGCACAAACTACTGTCCCTTTGCGGTTGGGGGTCAAGTGTACCTGGTAGAAGCTTATCTGGAGCAAGACGTTCTTAAGTATGGGCGAATCCCAATCGATGCCTTCAGGTTGAAGCTCAGGGTTCAGTGCGTAGGGTCAGGATTAGAGCTATTGGACCAAGGGAATTCATCAAGGTATTTCCGTAGGTACAGCCAGATTCTATAATAATTATTCTTTCTGAAAAAAGAAGAAGAAGAAGAAAGACTCTCGAATGAATGTCGAGCAAGCCAAGTCTGTCCCGGCACCAAGTGACCCATGCGCTACGTCTATACATATGTAGATAGGGGCCATAACTATCGCCCACTCTTCGTAGTCCTAACTAGCTCTCTTCCCTCCTTGTGCAACAATATAAGTTCTTTTCTGGAACCCCAGAAGTGTGTCTGAATGAACTGTGATAAAGTCGATAGATATGATGAGGTTTCTTAGATCTAGTTCTTTCTGCCGAGTGATTCAACTGATGAGGGAAAGAGACAACTGACTATCGAAAAATGAGTCTGTAATACTATATATACCCTAACCGGCCATCTCGTAACGCTTCAAAGCATTGGTTGGCACTTATTGGCATGCTGGCTGGCATTGAAGGTAAAAAGAAAGCGGGAGAAGACGCCAGGCGTAATTAAATTCAATAGTTTCTATGCTCTTTTTAACGAACGAAAACCAATTTACCCCCCCAAAAAAGTGGTTTGAATATAACACCTTGAGGTTTATATACAAAGTCGCTGACCGCTGCCTACGTCTCCTCCTCCATCCCCTCGACTTCAGGTGGCACGAGCACGAGCTTCCCGACAAACTTCTTGTCCATGAACTCCTGCTGCGCGAGCCGGATGTCCGCCAGCGGGAAGGTCTTGGACACGAGCGGGCGGACCTCGCCGCGGTCGACGTAGCCCACCAGGTTCGCGAAGACCTCGTCCTCCTGGAAGGCGCACCCGACGAGGCGCAGGTCGTTCAGGTAGATGGTGCGCAGGTCGACCTCGACGATGGGGCCGCCGATCGCCCCCGCGACGGCGTACGTGCCGCCCTTGCGCAGGAGGTCCAGAAGCGACGCCGTCGCGGCGCCGCCCACCACGTCGAGCACGACGTCGACGCTCTGCCGCCCCAGCGCGGCGACCAGATCGCTCGAGCGCCCGAAGATCTCGTCGGCCCCGTGCTCGCGGACCAGCGCGGCCTTGCTCTCGGCGCACTGCGCGACGACGCGGGCCCCGCGCCGCTTGACCAGCTGCACCGCCGCGAGACCCACGCCGCCCGAGGCCCCCGTGACCAGAACCCTCTGGCCCGCGGCGACGCCGGCGCGGTGCAGCATGCCCTCGGCCGTCGAGTACGCGGTGGGGATGGCGGCGAGCTCGACGTCGGGCCAGTCGTCGTTGCGCACGGCGTGGGTCTCGCGCGCCGGCGCGACCGCGAACTGCGCGAACCCGCCGTCGCAGTTGCTGCCGAGGGTCCAGCACTCGTAGGGCCGGTAGTCGACGTAGGTGCGGAGCATGTTGCGCACCAGGACGCGCTCGCCTACGCGGTCGGCAGACACGCCGGCGCCGACGGCCGCGATGCGACCGCACACGTCGCCGCCCTGGATCCGCGGGAAGCTCAGGGCGTCTCCGGACCAGGCGGCGTCGTCATTGCGGACCTCGGCGAAGCCGGCCGTGGCCCCGTGCTCGGTCGACCGGGTTACCGATTTGGAGTACCAGCCTATGCGCGTGTTGATGTCGGTGTTGTTGATGCCGGCGGCGGAGACCTGGATGAGGACTTCGCCGTGGCCTGGCTGGGGCACTTTGACGTCGTTGCGGACTTCGAGCTTGTCCAGGCCGCCGTGGCCCGTCAGTAGGGCGGCTGTCATTGTCTTAGGGATGGGCATGTTGTTCTTTGGGGGTGCTCGATGGCCCTGCGGTTTGCTATGCGTGTAAAGAAGTTTGATATGCTGGGGAAATGGGTATTGCGAAGGTTGTTCAATAGGTGTTGGAATGAAATGGTGGCTTTCGGTGAGATGAGTATGGTTGTTATTCTTCTACCTAGGATAGGTTCATAGTTTGTCATCTTATACTATTTCTTCAATTATTCTAGAGGCGCTTCTAGATATAAGATGTATCTCACTTGGCGGTCATCAAACCTACGCCCTATGACGGTGGCGAATCACAAGTATGCGCCCTATGACGACAGTGAAGCTGTGTGATTCTTTTCGATATGCGGTACGCCTTATTGGATCAAGTGGGGACCTGAAAGGCTTGCGATGAAGTGACGCTCGTTGTGAAGCTCATTCCATATCACTTTACCTTGTTAGGCAAATTCATGACATGAAGGGCGTACGGAGTATCGGGAAATAGAATCCTGCCGGTTGGCCGATGCGCCGTTCGCATTTTCGACAATCACAGCTGAAAACGGGTTGGGGGGGGTGGTTGGAGATGGACAAGAGAAGCAGCGATAACGACGACATTCTTGATACCCTTGATATCATGGACCCAGAGGGCTTCACAAAAGAGAATATATACTTGGACGATTCATATTACTATGAGTAAATGAGTGGCAACTCGAAATCTGTCCCTAGAATGAATGCATTGCAGGCGATTTCTGAAGGGTTGGTATGGTCGAGGTGGTGGACAAAAGGGAAGATGGTGAGAGAAGTAGAGATCAGGTAGGTCCACTACCCAAACGTTGGAACCCTAAGCTCCACTGGAATGGAATAGGCTAAGCTCGGAATAACAACTCCGAAGAACAACTCCGAAGGCTTCGCTTAACGCTACCTAAGTACTTGGTAAATAGGGGTCGGTCTGCATGTAGGGACGCCTACTCCGTACCTAGTATACAAGTACTTAAGTACCTAGGTAGGTAGGGACCCCTGTCACCGCGTACTATCCGAGCTCTATGGGCATCTGACCTAAGGAACTACATGCGATCTGGCGATCCAGCCGAATATACTCACTCTATTATTCCTATCTTTGAGACACTCCTGCACGGGCTCAGAACCATAGGTATGGCCTTGTAAACCCCGTAATTCGTCCATACCTACTTCCTACTCAGGTACGTATTCTGGCAGTACGTACCAGGGTTCTGCTGGGTCAGGGGTGCGTCCTGCAGATCCGTCCCGCGTTTTCTCGTACTCGCATAGCATACCGAGATTCGATGGCACATCCTCAATGGCGACATGTCCCTCCTCATATGATTGCCCTACAGCACCAGTGGCTGGCGCGTCCATGATGGCCTACAAAGAGAATGAATTTCCACCATGTAGGGGATTAAGTTGGTTCTGCCGCTGTTGCCTCTACTGCACCCCCTCCTGAACCTACCGGTAGACCGTCTGCGCTATGCTCCGTCGATACATTTCCACGCAACTGTTAGCTGCGAGCGCCGGTTGGAGCGCGAATGCTGCCCCAAACTACCCGATTTCGAGCTCTGTCCCGTCCAATGCCGCCGAGCTGGACGCTACGCCCGTGGGCTTGTCGTGAGTCATCGCCGTCCACCAGCTCGACTTCGGCCACGTACTGATGCCAGAAACCTACTCAGCTTCGAGTTCTACCTCTGGCCTACCTATATGATCAACGTGAGCTATACAAGGTCTTGCACAGATCAGGTCACGCCGCTCTACAATGGAACCAATATGCCAATTCGGATCGGCGGCACCACCCAGGATCGGGCCGCTTTCGATCCAGACACCGATGAATACACCTACGGGGATCCCGAGACTTCATACTTCTACGGTCCCAAGTTTTTGGACCTGATCAGTTAGTACTAATCATCTGAGAAAACGGAACACCAAAAATGACCGTCCTGATACAGGCAGCTTCGGTGCCGAAACGACCCTAGGTACGTACGTTTCCGAGAATATGTTCTTCGGGAAGCTTTCTGACATGACCTCGAAAGGCTTGAATCGAGGTGACAATAACATCACCAACACGTTAGAAGCAGCGATGGCTGCCAAGGCCAGCGTCTCCGAGTTCATATGGGGAATCGAGCTAGGAAACGAACCAGATCGTGAATAGAGCCCGCCCGAATAGTAGCTTGAAGACTCGGACAGGCGCCCTGACCACGCTGCTATCTAGTGTACTACTCGATGTGGAACAAATCCGTCGCGACGCCGCCCTGGAACGAGTCTCAGGAGGGCGCCAACCAGGCCGAGTGGTCGCAAGCCCTCATCGACTTATGGGGAGAGCCCGAGCCCATCCTGTCCGGGGGCAACTACGCCGTGCCCATCGCGCTCGCGCCGGCCTACCCCAATACCGACTACCTGATCGAGAGCGCCTTCAACGCGAGCGTCAAGGCCGGCGTCAAGGTCTACTGCACGCACTCGTACGCCCTGTCGGGCCAGGACGCCCTGCTCCCCGGCGAGATGAACCACGTCAAGACGGTGGTCGACCTGTCCAACTACACCGAGAAGATCGCGACGTCCCAAGCGGCCGGGCGGCCCTACATCTTCGGCGAGGCCGGCTTCCACGCGCTCGAGACCTCGCAGGACGCGACCTTCGGCGGCGCCCTACAGCTCCTCGACAAGACCCTGTGGTCCCTGGCCATGGGCGTCCGGCGCATCTACTACCACCAGGGGGGCCTCGGCGAAGGGCGCTCGTCCTTCAACTGGTGGGACTACGCCACCGTCGAGCTGCCCTTCTACGGGGGCTACTTCGCCGCGCTGGCGACCGCGGGCGCGGACCACATCGTCGCCGGCGACCCCGGCACCGACGCCTACGCGCAGTACGTCGTCTACCGCGGCGGCGCCCCGTCCAGGGTCGTCCTGGTCAACACCGAGTACTTCTCCGGAGACGGCGAGCGCGGCGCGACGACCTACACCCTCGCCGGGATCGCGTCCGCGAGCGTCGTCAGGGTCCTGCGGATGACTGCCGCGTCGAGCGAGGTCGCGGCTGCCGTCGATGAGATACCAGTGACGATCGGGGGTTTGTGTCCTTTCTTTTCTCTATCCTCTCTCGTCTTTCTTTTCTCTATCCTCTCTCGTCTTTCTTTTTTTCTTCTTATTCTTCTTCTTCTTCTTCGTCCCCCCCCCCCCTTTTCCCTTTTCTCGTAAAGAAAATTTCTTTTTTCCCCCTCGAGTTCAACATACTGATAAATGGCCAATTTCTTCCGGGGGAGGGCGAAATAGGTCAATACTTCTCGAATACCGATTGCTCCATACTCGGCGACCAAGCTTTCGAGGTCTTAGAAGTATCCAACGGCACAGTTCAGGTTTCCCTTCTGGCATCTGAGGCGACCATTGTCTACCTCGATTAATCATGATGATGATATTTTTTTTTTGTGGGGGGGGGGGGGTGGGGGGGGGGCGAGGAAACCGAATATGCCGCCAAAAAAAGGGGGATGGGAAGAGGGGGGCGGCGGGTTAAGGAGTGCGATTGTTCGAGGGCGGCTAGCCTAGCAGGGTCTGATAAATTGCATATTACATCGTATTTTTTACGTAAGAAAGTAATCATAGGAATGGGCCCGGTCTATCTATCTACAATGCACTTAATTCAGGGCGAACAGGTACATAAATATACCTAAGGTAGGGGGGTTAACACACACGTCCTCGAACCCCTCTCGAGGACCAACCCACACAAGCTAGCCAAGGGGTACAGTCAGTAGTCCAAATTCAGGCGATATAAATAGTCTATTCAGAAAAGAGACACACACATGACGCTGTCAGGTACACCTCTCAGTACACTATGCAATATATACCCAGTTTCATTCGGAACAGTCTCTCAAAACGCGATGAAACGCCTGTAACTATGCGTGCGAATCAAATCCCAGAGAGAAAAAAAAGAAGAAAGAAAGCCGGCCTTGCGCATTCGTGCTCGGCAGCTCGATGGAAAACCCTTCTGCGTAGTTGGGTACGTGGGGGTAGTATTAGGAACAACTCCCGAGATGCCTAGTACCCCCATCACAATTCGAACATCTTCCCCCCACGATCTGACACGGTAACAAGATCGTTCCCCATTCGGCAGTCACTCGTAGTGGAGAGACCAGGGCTGGGTAGTGAGGAAGGAAAAAAAAAAAAGAAGGGGGGGCCCAAAAGAGGAGGGAGGCTGCATCACAGCTTGGCGAGGACGCCGTTGGGTTGTAGCAACGACAGGTACTGTGGGGTTATCTCTCGGACGCTTTTACATCTGTCGTCGCACCTCTCATATCAGCAAAAAGATTCCAAAAAGCTCTCTCTCTGTGGATTGGTATATATATGCCAAAAAAAAAAAAAACATACCCAGCTAGCGCCATGCAGGTCTTGAACTCGTCGTAGAGCAAGTTGATAGCCAGTTCTACACCCCTCTCGCCGTCGTACTAATAACAACACATTCAGTCAGTTTTTACGCAAACGCTTTGACAAGGCAATACCATGCAGACAGGGGGTAGGTAGGGTAGGTAGGGTAGGTAGGGTAGGTAAAACGACTCACAGCTAGACCCCAGATGGCGATGCGGCCGGCGAGGCAGAAATCGGCGCCCAGGGCGAGGGCCTTGAAAATATCGGTGCCCCGGCGGATACCGCCGTCGACGGCGATGGGGATCCGGCCCTTGGCGATGGGCGCGATCTCCTTCAGGACGTCGAGGGAGGAGGGGACGGAGTCCAGTTGACGCCCGCCGTGGTTGGACACGATGATACCGTCTAGCCCGTGGCGGATGGCAAGCTCGGCATCCTCGGGAGTATAGACTAAGGAGAGAGAGATTTAATTTCAGCAGGGAGAAGCTGGTTAGCATCATTGACAGGGTGTAACTTACTGCCTTTACCCCAGACCTGCATCTTGGTGTGTTTCCGGCAGAATTCCATCAACTCGGCCCACTCGATTGAAGAATCTACTTTCATGTTAGAAGAAAAAAAATGTGGCTTCCTGGCTAGAGAGAAAAAGAGGAATGGGGGGCATGGGGGAGGAGAGGAGAGGATTGCCGTACCATAGCCCATCTCACCCTTGCTGTCTTCCAGGTTTGAAACATCGACACCGGGGTACAAGTTCGGGTACTCCATGCCTTCAGGCACTCCAAAGTTGTTACGGAACTCGTTCAATCTCCGCCCTAGATAAGGCACATCAAGGGTAACGAGAAGCGCCTTGTAGCCAGCCTCTGATCAACGGGTATTAGCGCGTCAAGGGATCTTGCGTGGGCCTCGCGGGGGGGAGGGGAGGCAGGGGGAACGGAAAAATTCTTACTCTCCGCTCTCCGGATGAGCTGTATCATGACGTCTCTGTTCTTGAGCAAGCTCATCTGGATGCCGTAGGGGTTCCCCTTGGCGGCGCCGATGACGGTCTCGAGGTCGACGGTGGAGTAGTTGGAGAGGCCCATGGGGATGCCGCAACTGGCGGCGGCCCGGGAGGTGGCGAGCTCGCCGTCGGGGTGCGCCATCTTGTGCATCGCCGTCGGCGAGAAGCCGAAGGGGAACCGGACCTTGGTCCCGAAGAACGTGGTGCTGGTGTCCAGCTCGCTGATGTTGCGCATGACCCGCGGCCGGATCTGGTAACGGTCATAGGCCGACTCGTTCGCCCGCAGCCTGTTGGGGGAAACCATAAATAAAAGAAAGATCTTTAGTCAGAGAGAAACCCGAGGAGGAAGATGCCTGCAGCGGGAGGTCCTCTCAAGGGAAACTGCACGGAAGACACATACGTTATCAGGTCCATAGCTCCCTCATTGTAGTACTCTGTGAATAGGTTAGATTGGATCTCGTGAAATTTGATAGATTGGGTGCGTGCTCCTTTCTTACCCCTATATGACTTCAACAGCTTCGCCGAGCCCAGCCTCTCTAGGTCCTTGATGCAGGCGACCTGCTGGTCGTAGGTGCGCCCTCGGTTCGCCATCCTTGTTCGGTGGTCGTGGGTGTGGTTCTGAATGCCTGGAAGGAAGGACTATAATAGTGATGATGATAGTGATGAATATGATAATGATGAGAAGCAGGATGATGAAGGTAGTAAGGTTAGAGAGACAGAGAGACCCGGCGAAGGCGAGCGGTCACATGCCTCTGGTATAAAGCGTGTACGGTGTGCCCCTTGATGGCCGGCGACGCTCTCTGTGGTCCCCTCTCTCAGCGCGTCTAGCAGGAGTGGATGGGTTATCCCGTAGACGCAGGAGCTGGACCCCGCAAACCCGAGTACGGAGGAGACCAGATAAGCAAGTCGAATAAAACTGACTCGCGTGATTGGAGGTCGCCTTGACTTTCTGGGTCCGACCCTTTCATTCTGGAGGGTCATCGGCTGATGTTCCGGCTTAGCTCCTCACCCAACGTAAAAAGAATCAGGACATGTCTGGAGAATAAGCTGATAATGCAGATAAGATACTGGATCCCAAGGCTGAGAGGGTCTTCCCAGAGGTTTGGGTCGACCCGGTCAGTCTTTTGGGGGACAGCAGCAGTGTGGTAAGCGATAGCTAAAAGGCCTGCTCCGATTGGTTGTCGCCGTTGACTTCCCTGATTTTGCCCGCCTGTGGTGGATCTGTAGAGGATGTCTAGCCTCCAGCTAATCGGCTGATACAGAGGTATGGCTGGACCCAGGCTGCCAGGGGACCGTTCCGATATCGTTTTTCGCGATAATGACTTAACTTCGTTTGTCAATGTTAGCAAATTCATTCAGAGTCCTTCGGGTCATGGATATGATTCATATTTTGGATTCTATGGGTTTGTATCTTCAGATTCAGATTTACTATGGATAATGACAATATGTTATATAAAATTCGATACGTAGATAGTGTTGAATACTGACACAGCAATATCGCTCATCAGGATAAGATCGTGATGATATTGTTACTACAGCTGTGCGCTCGAAGTAGGCAACTATTTCATCATGACTTATGTCAACGGCCGCCCATTTGTTTTGATGCTAGGACAGAGCATGGTGAGTACCGTGGGCCACTGTCTTGGAGTGACAGCAAAGTTTACTTCCTCGATATCCCGCTTGATGACACGTTCGTAACAAAGTGAAATGCGCCGCCGCTGCCGCACGCAGAGCTATATTGAAGGCCGAAGTAAAAGGCAAGAGAAACAACGGATTAGGAAGTTTTGCCTAGCATGACGAGTCATCATGGTGGTGTTGCGCAATTGCATTGCACATGGACAACAGTAACCCGATAAGGGCGAGAGAACAGTAAGGGGGAAGCCTCCGTGCAAGTTTCAGCAGCAGTAAAAACTCAACATCGACGTGTATCTGGGTCCAGGAAGTTCTGCATCTTTTCAATAACTGCATCGAATTGGAATTGCCCCTTGTAATCATGTCTGGTATCTACATAAGTAAATCTATATGCCATCGCAGGAGGATGTCATCACCACGCCGACCCTACCCTGACGTTGCGAGTATGTACACTCCTTCACTAGGCGGCGTCGATGGTGTTCGCATCCAACGCTTTCACTAAGCGCTATGCAAGCCCCCGTCGTTAGACTCCCTTCTATTGTTTGTTCATTAAACCTTCAAGTCTCGTAAATTCGGGGTCATCATCCCCCTTTCGTCGTGAGAATCTAAATACCTAGCCCGTCAGGTTGAATGTTCATTCGCCCTTGGACAATTCGCCCTTGGATTTCCAAATTTCGTACTCAAAATCTGGCTGGAACTCCGTGTAGAGCGTTTCCTGGAATGAAAAAGTCAGTAAAAACACGCTACTTTGGCTTCATCAGAGTAGGGGGGGAAGGCGACGACATACCGGGTCGGCATTGACTCTTGCTGTGAACTCGGCCTCTTCGTCACCGACAAACTTCTTGGGCAGCCCGGCGCTCTCCACCATGAGCTGCACCTCACAAGAGCGCTCCATCAACGTGAACAAGTAGGCGGCTTCGTCGACGGTGCCGCCGGCGGTGAGCAGGCCGTGGTTCTGCAATATCACCACCTTGCCCTTGTCGCCGAGGACGTCGGCGATCCTCTTGCCCTCCTCGGCGCCGAGAACAACGCCGCCAAAGGCCTCGTAGACGGCCTGGATGCCCCAGAAGTTACAGGTGTCCTGGCTGATGATGTCGAGGGGTTTGCCGAAGGTGGCCCAGGCCTTGCCGGCGGGCGAGTGGGTGTGGCAGGCGGCGTTGATGTCGGGGCGGGCCTTGTGGATGGCGCTGTGGATCATGAAGCCGGCGGCATTGACGGCGGTCTTGTTGCCGCCGATGACCTGGCCCTCCTCGTCGATGTGCACCATGTCGCTGGCCTTGAGCATGCCGAAGTGCTTGCCCATGGGGTTAATCCAGAAGGTGTTGGGGTCGACGGGGTCCCGGACGCTGATGTGGCCGCTCGTGCCCTCGGTGAAGCCCTTGCGGGCGAAGACTCTGAAGGCGCCGGCCATGTGCTCCAGCTGCCATTGCCGCTTCTTGTAGGGGTCGTCGATCTTGGGGATGCCAGGGAACGCGTAGCCTCCGGTCGAGAGGGCGGCGAGGTTGGAGTCGACGGGAGGCTTGTTGTTCTGCGCCGCCGGTACGGAGATGGTGGTGGGCACCGACTCCTGCCCTTGGACGGTCTGCGTGATGGTGCTGGTCGACATGCTGATGATGCTCTCTTCTCTATGCTAGCGATGTTTAAAGGTATGTATGTACGTATGTACGTATGTATGTTGTTCTCAAGATTAGATTGATAAGAAAGCAGCAAGGTTGTATGGTGATTTCACTTCTAATATCTACTTATTAGATATAGAATTATCGAATGGTTACTCCTATGTCCATTTAATCTCAGACCCGCCACACCACAGCGTGCTTCTCTCACTCTCTCATCTCCGTGTGGCGATGTCCTCCGTAAAAGTCGTGTGGGATCTCCGATCTGCCGACGGTCGGGATGTAATACATGTACCTACCTAGGTAGGTAAGTACCCTACTTCCTGGTACATGCTCTCAAGTACATGGTTACGGGGCGGGCTATCGAGATTCAAGATTGTTTCCGAGATCTCGCTGTCGCTTGCTGCTTCGACCTTATCGTTGTGCTAACCTTTGTTCTTCTGGGGCCAAGGCCTGGAATTAGGTACCTCGGTAGGGTTGACTTCAAGGACCGGCCGGGTAGCTAGGGGACCGAGGGCCTGCCCTGAGCCCTGGAGGCTGTTATCAGGTGTCGGGTGCCAAGGACCAGGGGCCAGGGGCCAAGGGCGCGTCTCCATCACACTCGCCGTTATCGTTACATAATAGGCTCATGTTCTGGTCCCCATTTCTCGCTTTCAATTACCTGTCACGCCCCAGCACAAGCACACGTCTCTTTCCTCCTACATGCATCGTTGCAACAGCGCCACCTTAGCCTCTCTGATGCTATGGTTGGTATGACACATTCGAGGACGCATCGTCCCCATGTCTACCCGACGAATTATTGAGACAAACAAAGGGCGTAAACGTACTAAGACCTTTACCGGTAAGCAACCGAGGCGTCCCCCTCCCCGTCCCGCGGTCATCATCGTCCCCGTCCCCCTCCCCGTCTCCGCCCCCCTCCCCGTTTCTGGTCTCCACCCGCGACTGCATCATCCGTGTTGCTAACAAGCTCGAGGTTGCTGGACCTGCCGGGCCCGCAAGGTGAAATGTGATGAGGCAAGGCCTGCCTGTCGCCTCTGCCTTGACAAGAACTTGGTCTGCCAGGGCTACGGGGCCCGTCTTCAATGGCTTCCGCCTGAGAGCGGCCCCGGAGTGTTCGATGACAGGACGGCCTCCTCCGACCTTTCCGCCGAAGGGACCCAACAGCGATGTCTACGGCGTCACATTCCTGCCGGTAACAATCCCTCCCCCTCTTTGAACATCACTCGAGACTATTGCTGCGCTCAGACTGAAACGGCTCTTGTCAGAACCGCTGCAGACGACCCTATCATGGCATCACATAGATCAAATTCTTCAGACGATAGACGCCACGGGATCTGATCCCACACAACCACATGACACGGGATTCTCGTTGAATATCGACAACTTCGGCGTCTTCAGCCAGAGGCAGACCTTGCCTTCGCCTCCGCCGAGCCGAGCTCACGCCCCCTCACCGGTAACTGCATCTACTCAGCACACGAATGTGTCCCTAACAGATGGACCACCCGATCATTATGACGTGGATATGGTATCCTCTCCTGACCCTCGGGCACCCGCCGCTTGGGACCTAATCCGTCCGCCCAGTCGGCAGTCGACGCCACCTTTACAGCTTCCTAGTGAAACACCGCTCGATAGCACCGTGGACACACCAGGCATACTCCCGGAAGCAGGTGGGTTGCACCTCCTCGGTGATGCGGCTCAGTTGCTGCAACCACCTAGGGATCTACCGCAGGACAGTCATGCAACGCCGGACACACCCAGTATTGGGTCTCCAGCATATGTACTTGGTGATCAGGAGCGATATCTGCTGAACCATTACATAAACCGCGTTGTCAATCTGTTCTGCGTCATTGACAACGCCAATAATCCGTGGAAGACCATCCACCTGCCCATTGTTCTTCAAAGCGTTGGTGAGCTCAGCGTCGTAGGATCGACATCTAGAGTTCGTAATGCGCTTCGGAATGCCTTTCTTGCCATCAGTGCTTTCTATCTGTCGAATGATCATAGAACCCGTGGTCATCGCGACGAAAGTCAGTCGTGGGCCAACATCGCATCGTCATACCGATACGAGGCTATCGGGTTACTGAAAGAAGCCATAGAACAGGATCTATACACGGCAACCAGGCCCAAGTATAATGACTTCCTCGTCACCATGCTGTCCATGGTAACCGTAAATGCATGTTACCGGTCTTAAGCCAGCATCCACTCGGCGCAATGATCGCTAATATCTGTCCAGGTTATCTCGGGAGACACGAACTCCTGTAGCGTGCATCTTGACGGCGCCGAACAACTTATAAACCACATCAGTCGGAAAGTCAAGATTCATAATGAATCGCAAGTCCTTCATCGCATATATTTCTATCTGAGAGTGATCTACGAGAGCACTGCGACGAGAGTCACTGACGCCAACACCTCCCGCTTTGGCCCTATCTTCAATACAGATCAGATAAGTTCGCCAGGAGTGCCTCAAGATGGCTCAAGTGACCTGCTTGGAACCACTGACGGGGATTCCACACCCCTCGAGCTAAGCACGAAGTCCGCGCCATTCGAGTTCATCTACGGGATTCCTCACATACTTCTCGTGATGCTCAAGGATACCGTTGATGTCACCGACCTAATCAATCGCTCGCGGCCGGGGGATAGACTGAGAGTTCCTGAGAATATCGAAAGCCTATGCGATAAGCTGGAGAGCGAGATTTTGGACTGGCCACTAGACGATCATTTGAACAAATTCCGCCATCTCGACCGTAATCAGTTCAGCATCATGTACCAACAGACCAAGGCGTTTCACAACGCTCTCATCGTCTACTTCTCGCAGAACGTTTGCCACCTTGGGTTCCGCCGCCTAAGACAGTACGTGGAGGCTGTTCTAGACAGCATCGAAGCCATCGAGCACATCAAGTCGAGGACGAAAGGATTAGCAGCACCTTTGTTCTGGCCGGCTTTCGTAGCCGCAACCGAGGCGTTTGAACCTTGCCACCAGGAGAGATTCCGCGAATGGTACGAGAAAGTCGAGGAATACGGAATCGAGAGTGCGAGAACCGGGATACAGGTTCTGCACGAGGTCTGGCGGCGAGGTCCGTCGCGTAACAGACAGCAGATGACATCCTGGAGGTGTATTTCTGAGGAGACCGGGGCCACCTTAATGCTGACATGATGTTATTTTATTGTCACAGCGAATTAAACCAGCGCCACCAGATGAGTACGGTTCTTGGAGTTATAATAAGCTTCATTCAATTCATTCATGATTTCCCAGTTCAGCACCATTCTGTCTGATATGGTTTCCTTATCTCCATTCGTTCTTTTGGGGAACTAATCTGGCCTCCACGGACACGCGTCACCCATCTACTTGATTCTTCGTTATATTCATATAACTCATCAACGGGTCTGATACACAGATGTTCATTACCGAAAGAAAAGAAAACAAGTACTGTAGCAAATTGGCGCCCTGATAGCCTACAAACGCGCGACAAATCCACTATCCAGGCCTTCCACGACCTCTGCCGCGGCACGCTCACCACTTCTTATCGCACCCTCCATGTAACCCTTCCACTCTCCCGCCACCTCGGTGCCCGCGAAGTGTACATTGCCTACGGACCGTCTGCCGATGTCACCACCCAGCGCGTCGAGGGCGCCGGGCGTCAGCGAGGTGCAGGGGCATCCCCAGCCGGAGTACTCGTCCTTGCTCCACTCGTACGTATGCAGCTTGACGAACTCCTGATCGATGTCCTCCTTCTGGAACAGGGCACCAAGTTGCTTCAGCAGCGTCTTCACGCGATCGCTGTCGGAGAGCGCGGACCATGCCTTACCGGGGTCGCCGCCCATGAAGCACGTCAGCACATAAGTGCCGTCCTTGGGGCTTACGGTGTCGCGGATGACGCCGGCCGGCCCCGAGAAGGACTGCGCGAGCCCGCAGAAACCGCTCTTGACCCAGAAAGGCGACTTGAACTCCATCAGCGCCTTGGTGTAATACCCATACGTGAGCGAGTCGATCCACGCCAGCTTGGCCGGGGGCAGGCGGGGCTCGAAGGCGATGGTCTTGAGGGCGGGGCCCGGCACGGTCGAGATGACCTTGCGGGCCGAGTAGGTGACGCCGCCCGCTTGCACCCGGGCGGAACGGCCCTCCTGAACGATGGCCTGGACGGGGGTAGAGAGGCGGACGACGTCCTCGGGCAGGGCCCCCGCGAGCCCCAGAGAGATGTGCTGCGTGCCTTGGCGGATACGCAGGTACTGGCCGCCATCCTTCCGGTCGGACCGCATCTGCAGCAGGCCGCCGCCCGACACGCAGTAGTTGAGGAAGTAGAGGGCCGAGATGTCGCGCGGCTCCTGGCCCAGCATGGCGCGCGTCCAGACCGAGGCCGTAGCGAGGGCCTCCTTGCTGGCGCCGCGCGCCCGCAGGTACGCCTCGAAGGTCTGGGCATCGAGCTCCTCGTTGGCAGGCTTCCATACGTCGACCGCCTGACAATCGGCCTCCGTCATGTCGCGGATCTGGGCGATGCCCTCACGGGTCTTGGCATCGAACTGTATAGATTTACTCGAGTTAGCGCTCGCTTCTTCCATTGTCGCAGTGTTTTTCATGGCGTTGGCAGCACTCTTATTAGGCAGTAGATGGGTTGGTGCGTGTGACATACCTGTGGCAGCTCTCCGTACTCAAAAGTCGAGCATTTTCCGTCAAAGTCTTGAAAGGCGACTTTGCCGTCCGTGTTCTGCACAATCACCTCGGCGCCGTACCGCTTCGCCAGTTGGTACACCTTGCTCTGGTTGGTGTCGTTGATCCAGCCGGCGCCCAGATCGATCCTACCCTTGCCACCATCCGTCTCTGTGCTCCAGGTCTTTCCTCCCACACGATCACGCGCCTCGAGCACGACGCAGGAGAGACCCGCTCTCAATACATCATGAGCGGCCGTGAGCCCTGCGAGACCCGCACCTATGATGACGACATCTACCGACTTCTCTGCTCCCGAGGCTGTCACCTTGGGCGCGGGCGCGGGGGTCTCGGGCAGGGCCAGGACCGCATCGACCTCGAAGAGCCAGGAGTCGACGGCGAGCTTTGGCACGGGAATCAGGGTGATGGCGGGGCGGTGGCCGGCCAGGAAGCGCTGGACGTGGCGCGTGTGCAGGCGGTTGGCGGCGTCGTAGCCGACGATGAAGAGGGTCAGCTTGGCGATATTGCGGACGGAGGCGCCGGCGGCGACGATGATCTTGCGCAGGTTCAGGAGCGCGAGGTGGATCTGGGACTCGTAGTCGGCCGGGACATGGCCGCTCTTGGTGCTACCCGGCTGGCCGGCGACGTGCACGAACCGGCCCTGGCCGATGGTGGCTGGCGCGTAGTACGCCGAGGAGGTGTTGGAGAGATCGACCGTGCTGACGTTTCGAGACATGTTGGGGGAGCGAGTTGACTCGATTGTGAAGGTTATGAGAGGCGAGGAGAGAGAGGGAGAGAAGGTGATAGAGACCTCAGCTAGCTAGCTCCTCGGGATGGAGAGATCAGGTCTCGCATACAGGTGGGATGACGATACGTATGTGATGATAGTACCCTCTAGGTATTCAAAGAGCTGAAGCTAGACAAACAGACAGACACACATACAGGAAGAAGACAGGATTGAACAGCTACTGGACCTTGAGATAAGAGGCTTAATAGCGTTCGTTAGCTACGTAGACGTTGACTTTGACGACGCGGAAAAGGAAGATTATCGATTATCAATTACTTGGAAGCGTTATCCATCACGCCTATTTTCGGTGAAGCTGTACCCACTCTACCGAGGGGTCCTGAACCTTTAGTACAGAGAGCTTGCGAGCCTGCGGGGTGAAAATGAGCTGATTGAGAGAGAGCTGACTGAAGAGTTCATGTAACGCGAAATCGGCTCGATATACGGAGTATCTAGGCGGTGCCGGTCGGTCTCGCTGTGACTTTCCTTCGTCTGGTCCTTTGCTTAACCTTCTAAGTACCCCCACCCCAGTGACGAAAGGGGCATCCAAATGCGAGAGACTAACTGTCCGCGGGTTGGCGGTGGAATTTAGTTCACCGGACTGACTTACTGATGCATGCACCTACCTTCTACCTCCTACCTCCTACCTTGGAGACCTTACTTGCTTACTTGCTACATCGGAGGACTCATGGCACGGAAGGGCATGGCATGGCATGGCATAGGGTCAAACCAACCGAGGCAATAACCTATTAGCTATTATCCAAAGAAGAGTGACTACAGTATGTTATGTATGTACGGTCCGTGACAAATGACATTGGATAGAACGAATGAAGGAAGTTGGTTCTTCAATTATTCTATCCTCCTTAACAACAAAATCGATTCACTCTCTCCTCCATCCCTCCCTTCACTCAGTCAGTTGTACTTTGAAATATCGACTCCAAGAAACGCGCAACGAGTGAAGAAAAGGGACGATTGACGATCGCGGCCTCTTGTTATCATCATCGTCACGAGCTTGTCAGCAACCGGCGACCGAAAACCAACGATCTTGTAGCACATGAATTCGACAAGAGTATTCTAATCTACTTCTCTGGCCTGCCGACCTCCCCCGGCCTCACCAGCGGTGGTGCTGGCGCCGCTGCGTCCCCCTGGACCATTGCCATCAAGAACCAGGGCATCCGCGCCCTCGATAGTGTGATCAACGGCGGCATCATCCTGTCCGCCTGGTCGTCCGGAAACTCCTACCTTTACATGTCGAGCCGCAGTCTGTACTCGATGGCCTGCGAGGGTAACGCCCCCAGGATCTTCGCCCGCACGAACCGCTGGGGTGTGCCGGTCAACGCCGTCCTGGGCAGCGCTGTGTTTGCCCTGCTCTCCTACCTCAACGTCGGCTCCGGGACCAGCGCCGTCTTCAACTGGTTTATCAGCCTGACCAACACCGCCGGTATCATCTCCTGGATCATCTGCTGCATCATCTTCCTGCGGTTCATGAAGGCCGTCAAGGTGCAGGGCGTTACCAAGCTGCCCTACAGCTCCGTGCTGCAGCCGTACGGCGCTTGGATCTGCCTCTTCTTCTTCTGCATCATCCTCCTGCTCAACGGCTTTAGCGTCTTCCTGCCCGGCCAGTGGGACGTCACCTCGTTCCTGACTGCCTACATCGGTATCCCCGCCTTCCTTGTCATCTTCGCCGGCCACCGCATCACTCACTGGAAAGAGCCCTGGTACATCCCCGCCGAGCGCATCGATATTACCACGGGCCTGGCCGAGGTCGAAGCCATGGAGGCCGAGGACAACGAGGCAAGACGCTACGCCAAGGAGCAAGAGTCGTCCGAAAAAAGCTGGGCTAAAAAATTTATGAAGATTCTTGGCTAAGAGGCGGTGGTAGTGAAAAGTTTACAAGCAGCAAAGCAGACCGGAATTAATGGGTGTCTTTTGATCTTGGATATATCTGAAGTACCTTACATCTAGAATATGATCTGTTATCCCCAGAATGATAGAAAGTATCTACTGACAAAAAGGAAATAGTCTAACAACATTCTGGCTCATGTAAGCCCTAATTCATTATACCTATACCGTCGTCTCGAAACAAGACTGACACTCCTATGTAAAGTTTCAAAAAAAAAGAGGAAAAAAAAGAAAAAAAGAAAAGAACAAAAAAGAAAAGGAAAAGGAAAAAAAGGGGGGAAGAAAAAAAAAGAAAAAGAAGAAAAAAATTTGTAAAAAAAGGTAAAAAAAAAAAAAAGTTAAAAGAAGGCATCATAAATGGTTGCCTTTTATAATTTACATAACCTAACAGGGCGAAATATAATAATCAAGGGCGATGCCTCTCCGCACAAGCCTCAACCACAGTAAAAACTCATCCACCAGGACGATAAATAGTCTGGACAGTTCTTATATTTTATATGTTTGCCTGCTCCTCTTAAAATGCAACCATATAAGCGAGCCCTTTCTGCCCTTCCTTCTTCCGGGATCTTTTCTTGTTTTTTGTATGAAAACAAGTGCTTTATTTACTTTTGCTTTTACTTTTGCTTGCCACCCTTCTTTTTGCGCCTCCTTTTTGCACGATGTGATACGATACGATACGATATGATACGATATCCATACAATACTAAGTACAAAGAAAATGCTTAGGTGTGCCCCTTTCTTCAATGAACGGCTTATTTTGTTCGATCAAAGATCTTGCCTGGGTTCCTGTAAAGTGAGAAAGAGGGGGAAAGAGAAACAAATCAGCCGGTGTGCCGTTCAGGTGGTTTTAAGATAAAGGGGGGGGGGGGGGGGGGGGGGGGGGGGGGAAGAAAAGTCATTTAGGCACAAGTAATGTTACTTACAAGATCCAATGCGGGTCAAGCTGTGCCTTTAGTAGTTTCTGTAAGTAAAACCAGGTGAGTTAGCAAGTTTAATACCACACCACCAGGAGTAGTAGTAATGTAATCAAATAAACAGTAAAGTAAGTAGTAGGTAGGTAGGAGTTGTGATTTTTGGGTGGGCAGTTAGAGTTAGTAAGCTTGCTAGTAGCTAGCAAGTAAGTAAGTGACTCACCATCATCAGCAGGGCGTCGTCGCCGACCTCCTGGGCGAGGGCCTCCTTCTTGCCGAAGCCGATGCCGTGCTCGCCCGTGCAGGTGCCGTCCATCTCGAGCGCGCGCCGGACCATGTTCTTGACGGCCTGCTTGGTCCGCGCCGCCTCCTCCGGGTCCGCCTTGTTGTACGTGATGTTCTCGTGGAAGTTGCCGTCGCCGACGTGGCCCTTGACGCAGGCCTTGAGCCCCAGCGCCGCCGCCTCGGCCTTGCTGGCCTCGACGATGTCGGCGAGACGGCTGAGCGGGACAGCGACGTCCGTGTTCCCTGCAGAGAAAAGCGAGGTGTGGTCAGCGGGGGAGAATTTGTCGTCTTCTACAAGTGTGTTACCCGAAGACTAGACACCACACAAAGAGAAGACGCGCGGGGGAGAAAGAGAGAGAGAGAGAGAGAGGCTGAAAACAGAGAGAGACACAGAAAAGGGTAAAAGAAGAGCGTTGATCTTCACGTACACATCTCCTCGCCATCCTTCCGCAGCGCCAGCAGCGAGTACAGCGACTCCTTCCTCGCGGACCACAGCGACTGCTGCTCCTGCTCGTTCTTGGCGAACTCGAACTCGTGCCTCAAGGAGCCGTAGCTCTCGACGATGTCGCGCACGCTGCGGATCTGCTCCTGCAGGGCCATCTCGCTGCCGGCGAACTTGAGGAAGAGCGTGGGCTGCTCTCGCCAGACACGGGGCCGCGTGGCGCCGCCGTCGTTGACCACGCGCATCTGCTCCTCGTCCATGAGCTCGACGGCGGCGACGGGGATGCCGCGGCGCACGATGGCGACGGCGGCCGAGACCGCCTGGCGCAGGTCCCGGAACGGCGCCACCGCCACCGTGTAGCGCGCCGGCACGGGCGCCAGCTTCAGCGTCGCCTCGGTCACGATGCCCAGCGTGCCCTCGGACCCGACGAGCAGGCCGCTGAGGTGGTAGCCCGCGCTGCACTTGCGCGGCCGCCGCCGCGTCTTGACCACGCTGCCGTCCGCCAGGACCACCGTCAGATTCACCACCCAGTCGCGCATGGTACCGTACCGGACCGCGTTGGTGCCGGAGCAGTTGGTACCGATCATGCCGCCGATCTTGGCGCTCGGGGCTGTTGGTTTTGGTAGGGCACGTCAGTCAATGATGATCTACGAGAGCTGAAAGGTTCAGATTTGCAGTAGCAAATATCATGGTTCTGTAGAGAACGAGAGGAGGAGTTGGTGTAGCCTCATGGGGAGGGGGGAATAGGGGAGAAACACACAGGGATCAATGGGGAAGAAGAGGCCCGTATCCAGCTTGGCGAGGTGCTGGTTGAGGTCGGTCCACAAGACGCCCGGCTGCACTACGACGTCCATGTCGTCGGCGTTGACCTGAACGATGCGGTCGAAGTGCACGAGGTCGAGGCTCACGCCGCCGAAGGGGGCCGAGATGTGGCCCTCGACGCTGCTGCCGCCGCTGAAGGCGATGACGGGGACGCGCCACTTGTTGCAGATACGCACGATGCGGCTCACATGGTCGGTGTTGCGCGGGTAGGCCACGGCGATGGGCAAGACGTCAAGGTTCGTCGACGACCACTCCGAGTAGCCGTGCGCGTGCAGATCCTCCGGGTCGGTCGAGATGATGTCTTCGGTGTCGCTGAGCTCGCGTTCGATCTCGGCGATGGCCTGCCTTCGAGGTTAGGGTTTGAAGTGTACCGAGACAAGTTTTGGGGGAGAGGGATCCCAGGATCTAACTTGTTGTTTACCTTGTGCATATCGTCGAGCGAGGCGTATTGGACGTCAGGAAGTCGGTCCTCGTCTAAGACACGCTCTGGGTTGTTTCTGGTGCTGTCCCGTCGCAGGATGGTGCTGGCGCCGTAACCTGCTACCAGAGCCGCAGCAGCTACCGCGAGGAGCTTTCCGCTGCTACCGTTACCAGCACCATCGTTTACCGGGGGACTCGATAATGAGCTCTGACCAGAGCTGGTAGAGTATGCTGGGGCCTGAATAGGATTTCGAAGACAGGCGGCGGTGGTGGTACCTGACTGTCGGAAGAGTCTTGGAGTGAGATGTCTTCGGGTGAGGTGACGAGTAGCCTGCATCGCGACGGCCTTGACTGGATGGCACCTACACTGCTTCACTGGGAATGAGAGCTTGAATCAGGATGACGGATGACGGATGACGGTTGCATACGATAGATAGCTAAGGTTGAGGCATTGTGTACTCTCCTGTAATCATTATTATCTCGAAACAAAGACCCGACACGAGACAAGATACCTAAATCGTCTTCGCTGTGAATATCTCCTCGGTTAGGCGTGTAGCTACAGTACATACCAAATCACCTTAAGTTAGTGCATGCCTCCTAACTAGGTACCTACTAAGTAGGTAGGTATGTCCCTACACAGTACATGTAAACACTTTTAGTCATATCATATTGATATTGGAATTCAAGTCATTACTGCCACTCATTGCTGCCACGGAGTAATGCTGACCTCGACAATTGACAATTATTTTGATGCGACAGCTGCTAAAAAAAAAAAAAGGCAGTTGACAGCGACGGTATGGAACTGAAAGCGAATGGTGAATATCCACCTTTATTTAGCGCAAAATTGAAGCTTTATCTTTACCTTATCTTTACCTGTCACGGAAGTTATCGTTATCTAGGGCCCTACAAGTACCTAGTTCTAGGGGTTATCAAGGGCCCTGGCCGTACTGACGTCGGACCCATCATGAATCCTCGCTGTCAATTGCAATATTGAAGGGCGCCGCCCTTCGGAGCGGATTGGACTTGAACCCCGTATCTGAGTGAATTCCTACACCACTTATCTGCGCGGGCTGGCTCGAATAGGAGGGGTAGAACAAATCCAATGTCTACGACATCAACTTCAATATCATAAACAATTTCTACTTACCGATTGGACTTGTGAATTGTCACCAGAGAGAAAAAGAGAGAGTGTGTGTATCTGTCTGTGTGTGCAAGTGTGTGTGTGAGCGATTCGAGGAACCGTGTCTTGTCTACTCTCTACTCAAATCAAATCAAATCAGAATCAAATCAACATGTCGAAAGCCAGAGTTCTCATCGTCGGAACCGGTGGGGTGGGCACCATGGCCGCATACGCCCTGGAGACCGGTGGACGAGCCGAGGTGACAGCCGTCATGCGATCAAATTATGCCGCTGCCAAGCAGCACGGCATCGACATTGATTCAGTAGAACACGGCCGCGATATCAAAGGCTGGAGGCCAACTACAAGTATGTATGGGAGTCGGAGTTTCACCAATCTCATCACTAATCTGACATCTTCCTTCAATAGTCACCCAAACCGTCCCTGATGTCAGTAAGGAGGGGGCAACGCCCTTCGACTTCATTCTCGTCACCACCAAGAATGTCCCCGAGATATCTCCCACCGTCTCGGATATAATCGCCCCGGCCGTCACCCCAGACAAGACGGCCATTGTCCTATCCCAGAACGGGCTGAACATCGAGAAGGCCGTCATCTCCCGGTTCCCGACCAACCCGGTCATCAGCAGCATCTCGTACATCGGCGCGACCCTGAAGCCCAACGGCGCCGTCCTGCACGACGACGCCGACGAGCAGAAGATCGGTC
Source organism: Xylariomycetidae sp. FL2044 (assembly GCA_022376275.1). NCBI lineage: Eukaryota > Fungi > Ascomycota > Sordariomycetes > Xylariomycetidae sp. FL2044. Next base: position 246,974 of record JAJNOH010000028.1, on the reverse strand, counting down.
CTTTCGCCGGCTCGCAGGCGCCCGCGTCCGTGGTCGAGGAGGCGGCGCGGCGGTACGTGTCCATCTACAACCCGGCCGGCAAGCTGGGCGTCGTCTACGACGGCGACGTGCGCAAGGTGCGCTGGCGCAAGCTGGTCTACAACGCCTCGTACAACTCGGTCGCCGCCGTGCTGCACATGGACACGCCGCGCATGCGCATGAGCCGGCACGTCATCGACGACCTGATCCGCCCCATCATGCGCGAGATCCTGGCGGCGGCCGCGGCCTGCGGCGTCGCCGACCTGCCCGACGACCTGCCCGAGACCGTCATCCGCGCCGACCCCACCGACACCGCCTTCAAGCCCAGCATGGCCCAGGATGCCGACAAGAAGAACCTGATGGAGGTCGAGAACATCGTCGGCGAGCCCCTGCGCGAAGGCGAGGCCAAGGGCGTGCCCATGCCGACGCTCCGGGTGGTCTACGGCATGTTGAAAGGTCTGCAGCTGCAGGCCAGAGAGGCCAAGGGCCTCTGGGAGCCCAAGTTCGAGCCGGATAACCCTTATCAATGAGAGCCCCGATCAGGAAACGTTAGTTTATGTTGGTAGATGCCGGTATCCGTTGCGAGGGAGGGAACTCCCATCAAGTCGAGATATGGGCCGGTGATGAGAAAATGGACGGAGGGCAGGAGAGGCAGGAGAAGCAGAGGAAGCGCCGATACCTACATGTAGATTCCAAGCTACACATGCATTGAAGCACAGTCTTCGATAATGCACCTCTAAGGTTTCTAGCATATTCAGAGAAGTTTCAAAAAGATAATGAACTCTACCACTCCGACTCTTTGCCAAGCATACATACATAATCCCCCAGCTTGCACCGAACCTTCTTTATCCCATTAACTTGCCTTACCCATTTCATGTTCTAGGGAACTGCTCGGCGTGAATCCATTGCATCGCAATTATTTATTAAGGGTCTTATCTAATAAAACCTATTTTAAATATATATATAATAAACTTAAAGAAAAAGAATAAAAAGAATAATAAAGAAAAAAAGAAAAAATAAATGAAAAAGGGGGAAAAGGGGGAAAATAAGAAAAATAAATAATAAATTAAAAAAAGGGAAAAAAAAGAGAGAAAAAAGGGGGATAAGATGGGAGAAAAGGGAAAAAGGGAAAAATGCAAAAAAGGGGAGGGAAAAAAAAAAAAAAGATTAAAGATTATATAAGGCAGGATTATATTAGCTTAAGAACCAATTTTAGGATTATTAGAAAGCTAAAACGTCCCAATTATGTCCCTTATCTTCCCTCCATTAAAGACGAAGTGGGCTGGCTATAAGGACGGTCGACCAACTCTGCCAGTCCACGTCGGCACCTGGGTAGGCGCGAGGTCTCCTTCTCATTTGTACATACGAGCCGTCGAGCTTCGTCTCTTCAAAGAAATAAGTTTCTTTATATATACCCCCCTACCCCCCCTTTAATGACCTGATCCCCGCCTGTTCGAGGGTCTGGCCTCCTAACTACCTCCTTCGTCCAGCTATCTTCATACGAGTTTTTGCCCTGAGGCTCAATCCAGGGAATGTAGGACGAGAAGAAGCCTGTCAGACACGGCGGACTGCTCTACCCTTGGATCTCGATTCTTGACTGCTACTCGGTGGCGGCGTTCTCCAGGGCCCTCCGAGTCATACTGAAAGTTTGCGCCTTTTTTTTTTTTTTTTTTTTTTTTTTTTTGCTGTTCCTTCATGGATTCATCTGCAGAGAGAGCTGCATTTGTCTGAGCATGCCCAGTCTATCCGTTGCAGGTTGTATGCCTCGGTGGTTCAGGGGGGGTTGGGGTTGGGGGGGGGGGGGGGGGTAGCCTGGAAAGGCTCGCGCACTGGCAGCCGCCTCAATATGACCTTAGACACGTCAACCTGGGCGTCCTGCCTTCAATGAGAAAGGAGTTCAGGCTCATAGCCTACGAGGCGTGCCGTGTTTTCCGAGTCGGCCGAGCCTCAGTTTCTTCTGTGGCAGAAGCCCGGTTACTCCTACGAATGGCTTCGGCGAGTGGTAGGTCCTGCAGCCAAAGGCCGACACAGAGATGTCAGAAGAGTTTGGATGCTGTTGACTATGTATGAATGTCCTGCTTTCCCTAGCCCTTCTCTCCTGAAAGTTGTCCTACTGCTGGCAATAGTGTGTCTGCAACGGAGGTTGTGCACCCTTCATCGTCTTTCTCAGAGTGGAGGAGAAGAAGAAGAAGAAGAAGAACAACAACAACAACAACGCGGTCTCGCCGTCGTCCAGTCAGATCTTCTTCAGCAAGGCAGCCTTTCCGTTGCGGTTGGGGAATGCAAGTGACTAGAGGTCAGTCTCCAAAGTTGGCTAGCATCTCACGCGGTTGCAGGCTAGTTAGCCAAGATGACAAACCTTCCCTCACGGGAGTTTTTTTTTTGTCTCCTGTTGTCCGTTGCATTGTCTAGGCCTCTAGTCCGCGGGTGTCGTTCACGATTGGTTGGCATCCAAATAGGCAAATTATGAGGCGATATTTTATCGCCCCAAATCTCACCGCATTAACAGGGCGAACTCTCCCGAGGGCCGGGGCTGAAATAGCTCCCGTACACCTGACTGATTAATGTGATGACTAATCTGGCTGAATGGTTGTTCCCGCATCTATCTCCGCACTGGCGACCCGCGGGTCCCCAGCCCGCGCCCCCGCGCTCTCCAGCAGCCGCATGCAACTCTCGTTCCCGAAGTGCTGGGCGTAGTCCCAGGGCGTCTTGCCCGCGTCGTCCACCGCGTTCACCGAGCCGCCGCGGTCCGCAGCCGCCTCGACCAGCCGGGCCAGCACCGTCGGGTCCAGCGCCATGGCGGCGAAGTGCATCGCCGTGAGGCCGTGCATGCTCCTGGCGTCGAGGTCCGCCCAGCCCCGGCGCACCAGGACGTCCACGATGCCGACGCGGCCCTGCAGCGCGGCGTGGTGGAACAGGCGCGCCGCGAACTCGGGCGTGAAGGCTTCGGCGAACACCCCCATGTCGACGAGCGCCTCGAGAGCCCCGCCCTGGTCCTTGTCCACGGTGCTGTAGAGTATGCCCGGGTCGAGGCGCGCCATGCCGCCCCGTCCGACCAGCTCGCGGATGGCCCCGACGCTGCCGGCCTCGACGGCGCACCGCATCGCGTCGCCGTACCAGTTCTCGATGTGCGGGTCCGCGCCGTGGTCGAGCATGATCCGGACCAGCTCGACGTGGTTCTCGGCCGCGGCCCCGATGAGCGCCGTCGAGCCCATCTTGGTCCGGCTGTTGACGTCGCAGGTGCCGTCCCGCAGCAGCCGGGCCACCGTCCGGCAGAGCCCGCCGCGCGCCGCCGAGTGCAGCGGCCGGTAGCTGAGACACTCGGCCGGCTCCCAGTACACGCGGCGGTAGCCCTTGACGTGGTACCGCCAGATCTGCACCGACACGGCGCCGGCGTGGGGCGAGCGGAAGAAGGCCCCGAGGCTGGCCTGCACGTGCGGGTCGCCCTCTACCCCCCGCGAGTGCACGCCCCAGTACGTCGAGGCGTACGGCAGGAAGTGGTACGAGTCGATGTAGTCGTCGATTACGCCGCTGTCTTTCCAAGGCCCGGCGGCGAAGTCTTCGAAGAGGAGGTATTTCAGACAAGCGCACGCCATGCGGGCTTCGGCATCGGGGAATAGCTTGGCGCTGTTGTTGGTCAGGTATTCCTGGATCGTGTAGTGCACCGGGCGTATGATCTGTGTCACCGGCTCCACGTGCAAGAAACCCTGACAGCAGTCGAGAATCGTGCTGGTGAAGGGCCGGTAGTTCTCGTTGGCCCGGTTCAGATGGGGCCGGATGGCTAAGACGTCGGCGAGCTCCGAGACCTCCAAGGGTCGCTTCGCGTGGCAGATCCACATGAGGGCGCACATGCCCAGCTCCCTGCGGGACCGGGGCAGGCTCCTGATGCGCTCGGCCGTCTCTTCTAGAGCGGATATGAGGTCGTGCGATATGCGTTTCAGTGAGTACTCCATGTCACCCAGCGTGGGCTCCTTGAGGATCGTGCGGAGTTGCAACACGGGGAGGAGGAACCTGAGGTACAGTCAGTCAATATGAAGAATCCGAGTATCGATCTGGGACGAAGCCTGTACTGACATGCCATCGGCTTGTTGGGGTAGAACATCTACCAGATGATCGGAAAATGGGTGGTTGAGCAGCTCATAAGTGCCCTGCCTCCTGAGCTCGTAACGGATATAGGCCTTGATGTCCTCATCGTGAGCCTCGATCTTCACCTGCACGGAGTCGCGAAAGGCCTGCTGGACATCCTCCAGATGAGGTCGACTCGTCACAAGGATCCGTAACAGGTGTTCTTGCTTCAGCCGCCCCATGGTCTGGAGGAATTCTTTCCGGTACAACATACCATCGCATTCATCGAGGGCATCGAAAACCAGATACAGCCCTCTTGATGTCTTGGCAAGTTCGACTATAATTCGTTCACACTCGTGGAGTGGCATGGCGTCTCCTCGTTCTCCCAACCTGTCGTAGAGGTCCGAGACAGACTTGGGAATCGAAATCATTGGCTGTGTCAACTGCCGTAGTAGACACCGGAGGATCGATCCGGGATCCTGGGTATCTTGATTCTGGTAGTCAAAGTAAAAATACGCACAGGGAGTCGTATCCTGTCTAGCTCGAGACAGGAGGTCGTCGATGACGATTGATCTTGAGAAGGTCAGTCATGTATGGCTCATGCTCTCCCCCAGGGGCGTGTAAACCGTACACCAAATTGGTCTTTCCCGAACCCTGGATCCCAGGGAGCCACAGGGTGTTTTCTGTGCGCAGGTCATCACGCCACTCCCGATACTCTGGTTTCTCTAACAGCCAGAGACCAGTGTTCTCGGCCCGAGATGACCGCGTGTTGATGTGCTTCTGATCATGATTCGTGGTCGAGACCCAGTCCAGGATCTTCACCTTCTCCTCCTCGGCGCGGGACTGGGCGAGAAGGCGGGCTTGCGCCTCGACGGCATCGCCGAGCTCCCTTGTCTGCAGCTCGAGGGCCCGAATGACATCGAACTGTTCAAGCTGGTGACCGAGTAACTTCATCACATCCTCCGACGTCTGCGAGAGGAGACTGCACCCCTCGATCGACAATGCAAATTGCATCCAGGTCGTAAAGGATCGAAGCTCCTGGACTGCTTTTTCATGTTCCTTCTCGCTCAAAGGCCAGATATATTTTGACATCTTGCTATTCCCTTCGCGGTCGAGCTTCCTCACCAGCACCTGGAGGTTCCTCTCGCAGGCCTGATAGCATGATCGCAGGACGGACGCGTCGTCGAACCTGAGATCCTGGACGCTTGGAGAGTCGCTGGTCAGAAACTTGTCCAGCCTGTACAGGCATGTCTCCAATGTCTGCAGCTGGGTGATCAAGTCGGATATCGAGTTTTGTCGATTCTTTATCGCATCCCTATACCCCCGCGCAGCCTTGATAGCCGATGCGACAAGGGGTAGAACACCAGCGATGCCCAGCGAGATCGACAGAGGGTCCATTTCAGATACGGCCGGCCGGAACGACGCATAGATTGTGCATGGTTATACTACTTTTGAGCTGCAAAGACGGGACCAACTACGGGATTATCACTCAGAGTGGGAACCTTTTTGTAAGTAAGCGACAGCGATCGGGTACACATGAAGATGATGCCCAATTGCTGTGCAGCAATGCAGATCGTGCGGCTGAGGCCGTCTGCGCCCCCACAATGCCCATGTATACGACACTTTGCTATGATTGGTTGCCATTGTACCTTTGTAGGTCGCTGGTTGAGCCCCTTACCCCTTGCCCCTTGCCCTTGCCCTTGCCCTTTGACCGTTACGCCTTACCGCCTTTTCATGCAGAAGAATATATGGAATATTTACAGGATGGAACTCTCGGTGGCGTCCAATAAAACTCATCACCTCTCTCTCAGAGTTCTTTATAGGAAGTCATCACGAAGTATTTCGAGACATACTAAATCCGCCTACGATGACGACGCCCCCTGGTCTATGGTTGCTTCTGCTCAGCTTGACCTTGAGCCTCCTCGTTACCGCAGATCCCGTGGTTCGGCTCGGGTCCAGTCAAATCTCGTACCGCGGGACCACCAAGGACTCGATAGAGCACTTTCAGAACATCAAATTCGCCCAGGACACCTCCGGGCCACGACGATTCGCGCCCCCGCAGGCCTACACGCCCCCTGACGGTGAGGTCGACGCTACGGCTCCTGGCCCAGCATGTCCCCAGTCCAGACCCGGCATACCACTATTCTTCGCGGAGACACCAGATATTAGTGAGGACTGCCTTCACCTCCGCATTGCGCGACCTGTCGGCACAGGTACCCAAGACAAGCTTCCCGTCGTCGTCTGGCTTCACGGAGGCGGGGTGGTCAAGGGCTCTGCATACGATCCCCATTATGACCCCGACAAGCTTGTCGCGTTCTCAGCATCACCGTCCATCAATAAACCTGTCATATATGTCGCGCTCAACTACCGTTTGACGATATTCGGCTTCGCGCGCCTTCCCACGTTGCGTGACCAGAACTCGCTGAATGTTGGCATGCGGGATCAGCGCGCAGGCATCCAGTGGGTGAAGGACAACATCGCTTCCTTTGGGGGGGACCCAGAGAGCATCACCATCTCCGGTCTAAGCTCCGGAGGCACATTTTCATCACTTCAGACCGTGGCTTACGGGGGAACGAAGGGTGCCCCCTTCACAAAAGTCTGGGCCATGTCTGGTCCACCAGGCACGGCTCTCAACCTCACCAGCGATGCCACCGAAATACACACCTTGGCCGTTGCCGAGAGTTTGGGATGCCAGACGGAAAACGATAAGGATGTCTTAGAGTGTTTGAGAGAGCTACCCATGGAGAAGCTGCTCGAAGTCGCAATGGAATACTCGGTGGCCAATCATCCACCGGTCGGGCTTTTCACCTTCATCCCCTCGATCGATGGCGACTTTATTCCCGACCGGCCTACCGTGCTGTACAAGGCTGGGAAATTCACGAAAGGTGAGATTGTATCTATCTAGTCTGGCCTCTCTATACAAATTCCGCGCTGCAGTAGTTTACTCACCTCACATCGAACAGGCATCCCCATGACCTTCGGCTGGTGCCACGAGGACGGTGCCACGAATGCTGGAGCCGCCACATCGTACCAAGGCGAGGACGACATCAAAGCAGCTCTACAGGGCTTCGCGCACGCACTGAGCGCTGACGATTACGAGAAGATACTCTCGCTTTATCCGGCATCCGATTTCGAGGAGGACGTCCGTAACTGGGAGTCGGCAAAGGCGGAATCGGACCCCGACATCTCCGTCCACTTCTTCCGGGCATCGCGCATCTTGCGCGATATCCTGTTCACGTGCTCCTCGATGGACTTTGGATACGAGATGTCCAGACAGTCCAAGGCCCTCGACCCGGCTTTCCCTGGCGTCCGTCTCTACGACTTGAACCAGAGCATGCTGGCACCGATGTTCGAGGCGGCTGGCATGCCCTACATCAGGGCGCCCCACGGCAGTGATACACACTACGTCTTCGACATCTTCCTCGAGGGCGACATCACGGACGACGACCAGAAGCTTGCCCAGTCCATGGCGGCGGCGCTCGTCAATTTCGCCTACACTGGCGATCCCACGCCAGACAACAACGAAGACTTTGGGCGTTGGCCCGAGGCATTCCCAAGCACCACCAACAGTCTTGATGAGCACCCAGATTTGGGCCCGTTGGATGCCAATATACTGGTCATCGGTGGGCCTCTTGGTACCGGCTATTCTCCCGTCAGGTCGGACGGTGCGTATAACACAAGGCAGGCGACGGAAGGGTCCCAGCAACAACAGCTCGCGGACAGTATTGAATATGGGGAGATGCCGTCAATGTCTGCAGAGATTAGAAACAGAGAAATCCAGCGCGAGAGACTTCTCGAACGTTGCGCTCTGGTTGGTACGTTGGCCGAAAAGCTCGGGGTCTGAGGGGGTCGTGCACTGAAGTGGACAGCCAGCTGTAACATGCGCGGGGACAACTGTTCGTGAGATGGGAGGCTGCCAAATACGCTCATGGACGCGTTTCTGAGACTGGTCGACGGCCAGGACACATTCGTGTATGCCGTGAAGAAGAAAGGGGATGGGAATCTCGATAGCCATTGGGGATTACTCAGATTCGGATTAGGAGGATCAGAGGGGGGGAAAGACGGGGGGGGCAAGACAGATATGTATTGATGGGTGAAGGTCAGAAGAGATGCGGGAAGCCGCCCATATCTAGATGTATCATCCGCAAGAGCCCAGTCCAAACTCCATTTCACACTGGACGAATATCGCGTAGTCAGTCGCGCTCAAAATCAAGTGACTCGCCGTTAATCTATCAAGGCTGGCTGATTCAGGTACTCACTCACATGCGCCCGTTATTCCAACTCCCCAGGTAGACTAGACTACGCATCTTTACATCCTGAGCAACGCCGTTGCGCCGTCGAGGATTTCCGCCGTCCGGCCCGCCCAGCCGTTGGCCGCTTCGAGGTCACCGTTTTCCAGGCTCTCGACGATCCCCGGGAACACCACGCCGTCGTACCCATACCACAGGCCCGGCGCGAAGATGCAATGCCTATACCACGGCCGGCCCGGCAGCCCGTCGCCTTCCCCCAGCAAGAACCGCCGCTCGAGGTCTTTATACCGCCGATTTATCTCCTGGAGCCCGTTGTTCCTCGTATCCCGACTGCGTAACGCGGCTGCTGCTCTGCGGTCCAGCTCGCCGGCTGCCGCGGCGAACTTGTCAATCGACGTCGCCATGGTGGTTTCGAGGTCCAGCCTAGGAACATCTCTACTCCGAAGAGCCTGGAAATGCAGCCTCAATGCATCGGCGTAGTCCGAAGCCCTGAAGGCGATCAGCGGAACGCCCGCGAGCCGGACCGCGAGGACGCCCCAGAGTCGCGCCATCGCCAGATGTTTCCGGAAGCCCGGGTCGCCGAATCTGTCCAGCCAGTGGTAGCTGTCGTAGTTAGAATGATACGGGTACACGGCGTCCCCGCGCTTGTTGAACACCAGATCGAGAGACGGTATCCCCAGGTGGTGGAAGAAGACGGTGTAGTCGCTCCCGGTGCCCATGCAGCCTAGATTCGATATATTGTCAGAACCAGCGTCGCGCATCGCGAGGTCGTTTTTCCGCCAGTCATCGTAGATCGAGAGTCCCTCGTGGATGGGGGAAGGGATTATGCGGGTTACTTCGTTCAGTGCCTTGGCCAGCAGGGGACTCCCGACCGCACCGAGGATCTTGCCGCCGTTTGTCGACTCGTCGACGTTTATGTCTGTCATTCCCCCCCATCAAGTCAGCCGAGTATCCCCCCCTCCCCTCCGTGAAGGTCCGAGACGGGAACGTACAAGCGACGCAGTTCTTGCTGAGCTCGGAAGCGTACTGCTCCCCGTACTCAGTCGAGCCGACGAGCCCGTACTCTTCATTATCCCAAGAGGCCAGGACTCTGACGCCAATACTCGTCAGCGGAAACCCCATAGGCCAGGCTGATTAGAGGTAGGAAAAACACTCACATCTTCCTGAACGGTCTCCAGTGTTGATCCAGGAGCACCCCCAGCCCCCGCGCGACTTCATTCAGAGCCGCACACCCACTGACCGGGTCCACCGCGCCGCAACACCAAGAGTCATGGTGACTGCCCAGGATCACCGTCTCGTCCGTCCTGCCGGGGATCTCCCCGACCACATTATAAATAGGCGAGTACCGGTACTCGCCCTCGTTCCTCAGCGTGACCTTGACCCTCGAGGGCCCCGTCCAGTACCCGACGCCCTCGAGATCGCCCTTCCAATCGTCGACCCCGAGCTCCTCCGGAGCCAGCCCCTCGCCGTCCAGCGCCCGAAGCAAGGGCACGGCGTCCGCGTAGGAAATCGGTAAGCTGGGAATCCGCGGGATCGCGTCGCGCCCCCTCGGATCCTCCCTGTCTGTCCCGTCCCCGGGCAGGCTGGGGCGACCGGGCGTCGTCGGGTCTCCGACCGCCACGGAGAAGAAGTCCACGCTGCCCCTCTGCACGCTGCGGGGGTGCCGCGCCGGCCCGTGCGGGTACGCTGCGTACCCGTTGCGCGTCGTGATTTCGCCATCTTCCTGCGGGTCGTTATACATGACGATAGCCGCGGCGCCCGCCTCCTGCGCGGCGCGCACCTTGAGGCCCCGGAACACCTTGGCATACTTGACGATGACGATGCGGCCCCTGACGGACACCCCCCTCGTGGCCAGGGTCCGGAAGTCGGAGGGCGTGCCGAAGTTCGCGTAGACCAGCTCGGCGGTGACGGCGCCGTTGGCGCTGAAGCCGTGGAAGGCGGGAAGCCCGTTGGTCGGGGCCGAGGTCGGGTCCTCGGGGAGCTGGGGCTCGGGCTCGGTCAGGTCCGCCTCGAAGGCGACGCCGCTCCCGTCGGGCGTGTGGAGCTGCAGGGCGGCCTCGCGCGGAAAGTTCTGCAGGACGTCGTAGCGCAGCAGCTTGGTGTGGCGGATGCCGTACGACGCCCACAGGTCCCGGATGCGCTCCGCGTGGGCCAGATCGCCCGCGAGATGCGGTCCGCTGCTGTAGAGCTTGGACCAGTGCCGGAGCTGCTCGACGCGGGGGGTCTGGAGCATGGCTTTCTCCGCATCGTGTTGGCTGATCGTACGCATTTTGAGAGAGAGATGTGTTGGGTTGTCCGACAAGGGTCGGCCGGGCTGCCGGCCTGAGAAAATGACCACCTATTAATCACCACCGAGAGGCAATCTTTACCAAATGGCGACGACAGGTCCGGTTCAGCTAGATAGTCTTTGAATGTGAAACACGTTGTGTGTTGAGCTAAGACTGGACACATAGCAAAGCTGCCGAAAGAGATATCGGTCGGACTCCCGAGATCGGGCGTTCCGAGGTCCACAATATGCCGAAGCCCTGGTGCCTGGTATCTAGCCTCTTTCGGTTGAGTCATCGAACGACAGCTGGCAGTGGACGTTGCCAGGAGGACGCGATACTGCATCAAGGATGTAGTAGTAGAGACGTCGTCTAAATACCGAATACCTTACAACGCCTGAGGTAGTTCATTGCAGTTCCTCACAACGCAGTCGGATTCGACGATACCGTCTTGTCAATCTTTCAGGAAACATGGGTGAGTACGACGTGCATGACACAGCTTGGTGGTGCTGGGAAAATAATATTGATGCCACCGCGCCCGTGTCTGATAAAACCTACCTGGGCATCTAAAATCATGAAGAACGCTTTCCGCCACGCCGAACGCCACGCAATGCAAGATTTAGCGATCCTCATCCTCTTCATCATCATCATCCGAGCTCACCAGATCACCATATAAAACTTCGCACACGCCAGCAAGGGGCACATCCATGACCGCATCCGTGCCCTCGTTCCATATATTCTTCCAATCCAGCTGTCTCGCCTTCTCCTCCGACACTTGTTTCCTAGACTCTCCTGGCTTGATCCTGCCCTTGCTGTCTATCGTAGCAATCTTGGCCGCTTCGTCGACGATGGTCTCGATTGAGGTCATGGGAAGTGTCAAGACTTCCGTGTTGTAGGATGCCAGCGCGACGTAGATGTACACCAGAAGCATGACGATAAAGGAGGGGATGGCCAATGCCCACCACCTGTTAGGATAGTAGTAGATCCCCAGCGCATGGAGAAAAGGCGAGGGGAGATAGGACCATAGCAGGTAGACGAGAAAGGTCAAGGAGGAGAAGAGGTATAGAACGAAGCCGTAGTACTCGTACGTGGGCACTTTGGGAGATGCGCGGGGCACAGGTTCGAGCTCGTCATCCGAGGCATCAGGGGTGGTCGGTCTGGATGGGCGGAGCAACGACGTCAGGGACGGAGATGGCGGCAGAGGCGTGGGCGGGCGGCCGTAGAATGGAGGGGCGAAGTAGTTCTGGTGCAGCGGAGGCGGCGGAAGGGTTTCATCGTCGCCCGATGAGGACGCGTTGGACTGATTGTCTGAGAAGAAATCCTCATCGTCGGATATGAGTGACATGGTAGCTACCTAGGTAGCTATTGGGTATTGTAGCGAGTGCACACTTGTTAAGACTTGATATGATGTGAAAAGTGATCGATTTTGGGTACCGATGGATTAAAATAATCTGACATGGTATCCTGAGGGATATGGAGAGTATTTACGAAGCCAACAACGTCTGACATGGGAATAGACTATGTGGGAAGAAAGAAAGAAAGGTTGAAGCTCGTGATGGAGAGACAGCGAAAGCGCTGGCTAACCAAAGTGGCGTGTAGCTTCAACAACTCACGAAGCTAATGCACGGACCATCTGGAAGTATCTCTACTTACTTATGTACCTACCTAGGTGGAAACGTATGTGAGGGGAGGTACGAAGTACGTACCTGTAGCTTCCTCTTTCCAATGGCTCTGGAGTCTGGGAGTGTGTATCTGTATCTGCATCCCTGATCCCCCCCCAGCCACACGCGACCGTCGGAAGCTTCACCTCTTAACGCGATCAAAAATAAAATCAGAGCTTTGCGCCAACGCCAACAACCTTGTCCAAAACGACTTCTTCACATCTACATCCTTCTGTTGGGGCCATTTGACCGACTCACCCAATTGGCTATATTATATCCCAATATGGCTTCTCAACAACCTCTTCCCAATACCCAGCCACCGCTGGACGTCTATGGTGGAGGTAAGTCATTGGTCTTCTAGCCAGCCTTGCATGTCTCTAGCTCGCAACCTTCGTTAACACCCCCCACCAGATGAAGTATCCGCCCTCGTCCTCGATGCCGGTTACTGCCACACGCGGGCCGGCTTTGCAGGCGAAGATGTCCCCAAATCCGTTCTGCCCTCTTTCTACGGCCGTCTCAAATCAAGCAACGCCGATTCCACCACTACCACATACCGTCAATTATTCGGTGACGAGTGCCTGATCCCACGCGCCGGCCTCGACATCCAGAATTATATGTCGCGCAGTGAAAGCGTCGTCGAGGACTGGGACGCGGCTACCAATATGTGGGAGCACATGCTGATCAAACGCCTACAACCCGACAAGGAGACCCCACCCAGCAAGAATGGATTGAACGACCCCGCCGCCGACGGAGAAGGTGATGTCGCCATGGAAGATACGGTCGAGGATGCAGAGAAGCCTTTGGCCGAGAGCCCTCTACTCATGACAGAAGCCCCGTGGAACTCCGGCAAGGCCCGAGAGAAAGCCATAGAGATAGCCATGGAGAACTGGGGCTGTCCTGCTTTCTGGCTATCCAGAACGGCTGTGTGTGCTGCTTTCGCTGCGGGCAAGGCCTCCGCCCTAGTTGTTGATGTGGGTGGTGCCAACACGAGCGTCACGGCTGTACACGATGGCATGATCCTGAAACGATCAATCCAGAAGTCTCCTGTCGCCGGCCTGTGGCTTTCGTCCCAGACCCGAGCCTTGTGGGAGACCAGCGATCCCAAGGTCGACATTCTGCCACACTTCATGATTCAAGGCAAACAGCCCGTCGATGCTCTTGCTCCTGCTCAGGCGAAGCTGCACAAATTTCCCTTCGAGATTGACCCATCGTTCCGATCCTACGAGGACGAGCGACTTCTCACCGAATTCAAAGAATCTGTAGTAGAGATATACAGACACGGAAAACTGATGAATAATCCCCAGGCCGATGAGTCTATCAAGACCGCTCCGGGCCGCGTCTTCGAGATGCCTGATGGCTCAAACCGTATGTGGCGCGAGCAACGCTTCAGGGTCTCCGAAGGCATGTGGGATGAGACGGCCGCGCTGCCTACCCCCGAGGGTATCAACAAGAGCCAGACGATCCCGGAGCTCATCAAGGCATCGCTCAACGCTGTCGACGTCGATCTACGGCCTAACCTGCTCGGTAATATTGTTGTCACAGGCGGTACTAGTCTACTGAATGGGTTCAATGACCGTCTGAACAACGAATTGATGAACATGTACCCCGGTACGAGGATCAAGCTGCATGCGGCAGGACTCACGACCGAGAGACGCTTCGGGGCCTGGATCGGAGGTAGTATTCTCGCGTCTCTAGGTACCTTCCACCAGATGTGGATTTCACGAAAGGAGTATGAGGAGAATGGCGCCGGAATCGTAGAGAAGCGATGCAAGTAGATGAACCTCGGAAACAAGGTTAGTTATTGTTGCGACTTGAACTTGGTACTTGCGTCGAGGAAGGCGGGCGTATGGAGTTTTATAAATGGCTAGGTTGGGCTCCTTCGTTCGGTTCTCTTGCAGAAGCGAAGCAACAGACTTTCAGGGGTACGAGAATAAAAAGAAAGGGTTCATTGTATGTCTACAGTGGTTAGATGCCTAGTTGTCATTAGTTGTAGCACTTTACAGATCCATGGATGCGAGAAAAAAGACATTGCCACAAATACCCTTTAGTCGGATCTATCCATCTCTCTTCTGTAATGCCACTCGTAGAATGTGTACTGCAAACTGGCCAAGAAATGGCTAGACTCAGGTTAGGCCAACCCTTTCTTTGACCCTTCAGTCTCTGCCCAACCCATATCCCCCATCCCCTTTCCCTCCTGGCCCCCATCTGCGTCTTGCACCGTCCCGTTCTCCTATCTCGGCTTCGACAACTGGTTACAACACCTGGCTGGCTACCGTCGTTTAACCGCGGGAAATCGGGGGCCCGAGCATATCCGTTCGCGAAGCCGCCCGGTCACGACCATCAGAACCTCTCTCGTATTCTCCACGTGATGCCTTTCCCCGGGGGGCTCTCGCTCGCCTACCTGCCTCCCGCCCCGGCGCCACAACCAGGGCTTGCAACACTGGGTCATTGATTACTTACCGCCTGCCTCGGCTGCGAGGTCAACTGTTTAAGGTCCAAGGTTATCATTGGGTGATAGACCTCAAGTCCTGACTGAGGTTGCAGTTCCGCTTCGATCTTGGGGGGGCGAGATCTAGGATAGGACCACCACCGGCGTGAGGACATACCTGTTTGGACGTTGGTTGTTTTATGATGTAGGAAGTCAGTCCGCTGGTCTTAGCCTTCTAGAGAACTGTGTGTTCTATTGTTATGTTGTTGTGAACCCTTGGACTTCGAGATGTATTTCGTGTTCCTGATGGAGAGGCGGGTTACTTACACTTGGGATATGGATCAGATGAGTGAATGGGGGATGAATGGGCAATACATATGAATATAAATTCCCCCCCAAAAAAAGGAAATCCGTGGCCCATCGTCGGTATTCATCCTGACAATGGGAAGATGCTACGGTAGGTCTGCATATAGTACACATCAATTAGACTGGCATGTAGATTGGGCGCACCTTACATTTTCCAAGTCTCGAGTCGGACTCAGTACCAGGGACTGGAGGCTATTTGACAGCCCCTTGCCTCTCGATGTTCTCCCGAGCCATGTTCTTTAGTCTACTTACCTGTAGGGCTGTTCATAGCAGGCCGAAAGGTGTGGCGTGCTGTTCTGATTAGTGGAAGGCTGTTACGCTGTCTGAAGTGTTATAATCTCCAGGGCTGTTACAGTGTATCTCTAATCTTCTTGAGGTTCATGTTGTATCTGCACCGTGTTGTTATGGCTCACGTAATAATAAGCCAGGTGTGACTTAGGGGATGCCCACTTTGACAGTTGCTGGCTCTGCGTTGCCATCTGCAAGCCGTTTACCCCACATCTGGTCGTAGCCGAAAGTATCTAGGTACGCCGACAACTCGCAGAGCTCACCGCGACTGTCCCTATTATTTTTCTGCCTCTAAGGCTATAAAATTTTTTTTTCGTAGGCGGATTAAATACGGACACCTTCTACTGTGTCTTTGCCCAGCTCCTCCACACCAACAGTGACTAGAGGTACGCGGCACAGATCTCTGAGGCTAGGTACTTGGGTACCTGGACACTTGTCTCTAAAATCACACCCGGGTCAGATGACTAACGCCCCACTTTGTTCTGTGCCATCTCCATTCAACTCTTGGCATTCTTCATTTCCACCTTGACAACTACATTGTGATCTCTCCCTCAATATTCTTTTTCTCTGCCCACGCACCGACATTACGCGTGTCAACCACTAAGCAACAGACTGATCGAGCAACTGATCGAGCCATTAATCGAGCGACCGAGCGAGCCATATAGATCTTAGAATCGACCTGTGTCTTCCTTCCCCTGCGATGAGATAGCCATTCAGCGCTCTACGCGGCCGACAGAGCTCCGTTGGAGAAGCCGTGGAGGAGCTCCCCAGAACGTATTCCCAGAACGTGTCCCCTCTCGCCTTACCGACGCGATCACATCATGCCTGCTATGTCTCCAGAATCTCGGGCCTTCCCGCCTGTCGCCAGCCCCCGAATCAAGGATGAAGCGATGGATGATGGCAGGTTGGATGGGCAAGATGGCCTAGCCTTCAAGAATATTGATTGGGCCACGCAAGAACGGGATGATGCTAGGGCTATCGAGAAATTCTTCTCAAGCCATGAAATGCCTTCTGGCGTTGCCGACTTTGGCAGCAAGGAGATTGACCAAAAGGATAAAGCTGATGATGCTATCGACTTTGAGGATCTCGATGATGACGATTTGGCATCCGAAGGTGGTTCTACAGGTGCTGGTCCTGATGCCGGGCCCTCACAGGTCCCGGGTTTGACCGAAGATGAAGACACGAGCCACAATACCGAGTACATGGATGATCTCTTTGGAGGTGGAGATGGCGACAACGATCTCATGCCTTCCTCGCCGCCTCCAGATGCAGCTGCTGCCGATCAAGACGCTCGCGCTTTACTTCCCAAGAATGAGCCCGAAAACGAACCAGATCTTCCCCCGGATGAGATCGACGATGAGGCTTGGGGGAAGATGAGTCTGCAGCAGAGACAGGCACTGAACTTCCCGGCCACGGAGGGGCCATCTATTGACAAATGGCTAATCCAAACGAACAACGAGGATCCCGCTATGCCGGCTGTTCCCCAGACCACGGACGAGCTCATAGCCGAGAAGTTTCCCCTATTCGAACCCCACACGATCCTCTACTACAACCGACTCTTTCCGGAATGGCCTGCCGAGTTCCTCTACAAGGAGCCGGCAAACATAGACAAGAACCCCCCCGAGTTTGCACCGACCAAGCTGGAACTAGAGCTCGATGCCGATTCGTCCAAGCTTTTCCGAATACCTGCTACTTCTCTGTCTGGAAATCAGAGACTCAGCCTTGCTGATCGCAATGAGTGGGGTAACACCATCGGTGCACCAGCACTGGTCTATGACAGGGACTTCTCTGATTCCGAGTCTGAAGGTGAAGCTATTGGAGGTTTCACGCTGGATGAGATAGCAACCGTCTTTGACGAGTCTTATGATCATACCAACGATGCAAATGCGCATGCCGATGAGGAAATGGACGATTGGGACCGCGAGTTTCTCACGGCTCAACCAAAAAAGAAGCGTCGATTCGAGCCCGGTCTCCCAGACATTACCTCGTATGATGCTTGGGGCATCAGCAACTACGAGACGGCTACCCGTCGAGCGGCCAAGCGTGTGTTTCTTGATCCGAACGACCCGTATCTGCTCATCGAGGAAGTCAGTGAGCGACCGTCGAAGCGTCCGAAGATTGAAGAAAAGACCAAGCGCATGGCTAATGGCCAGCTGCGGAGAGATGTCTTGCACTACTTCAACAACTCGAACGACGAAGCCTACGAAGCCCTGAAGGCCAATCACAAGAACAAGGTCAGAGCTACACTCTCTAACCTATCGGTCGAACATAGTCTTCCCGCTTTGAAATTGACCTTCCCGTTCTACCGTACCAAGGTCGACTGTCAGCCATGGGAGCATCATCGGAGGAATTTCGAGCTCGACAAGATCGTCAGACACGTCATTGGTGTGCGCAAGCCCTCCAAGGTCAGGAAAAAGGAAATGAGAGGCAAGAGCATACAAGATATCTACAGGACAACGAAAGATCTCACCATGAATGACAACTCTACGGTGCTACTATTTGAATACAGCGAACAGTACCCCACCATCTTGAACAACTATGGTATGTCAAGCCGGGTCATCAACTACCATCGTCGCAAAGATACAGACGATGAGGAGAAGTTACCGAAGCTGGATATCGGTGAGACTCAACCGCTCATGAAGGAGGACCGGTCGCCCTTCAGCATTTTCGGGACTGTTGATCCTGGCGAAACCGTTCCGACTCTGCACAACGAGATGTACAGGGCTCCGATCTTCAAGCACAAATCCAGGCCGAACGATTTCATACTCGGGTACA
This sequence comes from Xylariomycetidae sp. FL2044, assembly GCA_022376275.1. NCBI lineage: Eukaryota > Fungi > Ascomycota > Sordariomycetes > Xylariomycetidae sp. FL2044. The sequence continues at coordinate 228,859 of JAJNOH010000028.1, read as the reverse complement.
CTACCAACAGAACCGACGAGCCCAAATGGTATCTACGGAACATTGACCACGTCTATACCGTCGGTCAGACCTTCCCATGGTTGGAAGTTCCCGGCCCCCATGCTAGGAAGGTCACCAACACCACCAAAAATCGTCTCAAGATGATAGCGTACCGTATGATGAAGAAACGAACAACGCAGGATGTCAGCCTGAACGAGATAACGCCCCATGTCTTTGAGAAGCAAGATCCTCAGAACAGGCAGAAAATGAAGGAATTCCTCACCTATGATCGGGACAAGAAGACTTGGTCGTTGCCCGAGGGCCAGACCCTCCCCGAGGAATCGGGCATTCGCTCTATGATCAAGCCTGAGGATGTGTGTCTAATCGAGTCTATGCAAGTTGGTCGGCAGCTCATGGAGAATGCCGGCTACGATCCGAAGGATAAAGAAGATCTCGAAGAGCGAGCTGACGAACCCTTGGTTGTCAAGATGTCGCCATGGAGGCTTACCAAAAACTTCCTCGAGGCTACCCAAGGCAAGGCCATGGTTGCTCTCCACGGCGAAGGTGATCCCACAGGTCATGGTCAAGGCTTCAGTTTCATCAAGACCTCCATGAAAGGTGGCTACATCAATGCGGTTCAAGGCCCCCTGGCAACGTCATCCGACGCCATGGAACGCGAACGTAAAGCAAATGGTGGGCATTCGTACAATGTCAAGAAGCAACAAGACATGTACAACAAGGCTATTCACGAGATCTGGGAGAGACAGAAGTTCTCTTTGAGTGATGACACGACACATGACGACGCTGATGTGCTCGATATGGCCAACGAAGATGATAGGTTCAACCAACAGCAGCCTGACAATACCCCTGCTCCTTTGGATGATGGACGCAGTCAGTTCAGCCGTCTAAGTGGGGCTAGTAGGGGTGGCAAGAAGAAGTTGAAGATCTATCGCAAGAGACTCAACGAGGCTGGCGAGGAGGTGTCCGAGGTTATCACAATTCACGACCCGGTGGTAATTAGGAATTACCAGAAACAGAAAAAGGAGCAAGAGCAGCTGCACAAAGAGTATGTGCATGCATTGCCCCCCCCTCCCACCCCCCCCCCCCCCCCCCCCCCCAAAAAAACCCTCCTTTCCAAGACCCACATTTTCTCATGCAACATACTAACCAAGCGAGCAGTATATACAGCCTTCAGGCCACAGGTGACATGGACAATGACCGTGATAACCTGAGAATGTGAGGCTGAATGATCGATCTCCCAATGTTTGGATCAAGACTTGCTAACCAACCGGATAGGGTTGAGAAGGAACTGTCGCGGCTACTCAAGAACCAAGACCGGCGTCAGAATCGTGAGAAGCAGGGCAAAGGCAAGAAGAAGAACACCAACCGTGATGCAACTCCGGATCCGTCTTCTGGCGATAAGGCGTCAGCAGGCACGACCCGGAAATGTGCGAACTGTGGACAAGTCGGTCACATCAAGACAAACAAAAGGTAATGCTTCTTGTCCAGATGTTCTCTCCGTTCCCATCCCATCGCCCCCATCCCTACCCATTTATCCATTTATCTATTTCACCTGCGCAAAGCCCTTTTATCCTGATGGATAGTCCTGTAACTCCTTTTCCACACCCTCCCTCCCTTGGCGGTTTGACGTGTCGGCGCTTGGTTTACATAGGGCCCTCTCGACCCCCCTGATGTTTTTTTTCATTCTTCGTGTCACCAGCGACTTGATCATCATACGCTAACAGAAGAAAATCAAAGCAAATGTCCTCTACTCAACGGCACGATCACGAACAATGCGAACGTCGCTGATCATGGGGGCTTTGGTTCCTTCAATGCTCCCTCCGCTGCAGTATCGAATAACGATTAGAGATGTCGTTACGTCGTTATCGCTAACTGCAGTCCGCATGGCCTCGCTTTTATCATCAAACTTGGCAACTCCGACGGAATGACAAGCAAATCACGATACTTATCCACAAATGTGACTGCGTTGCGCCTCTTGCGTTTTCGACCCCTTATATACTCCTTTTGCCTTCCTCGCCTCGAGTGGTGCAATTCTGCCGGATTTGGGGTGTTCTAACTTTAGACCATCCCAAGAACTATCTTCAGCACGGAGAAATACAGGGAGGATACTCGCCATAGTCGAAGCCCTCGATCTATTGGTAGATTCCAATGACGGTCCAAGTTTTGGGGGCTTTCTTCAGACAGGGAAGTCAACAAACTCGACACGGAAATTGCTAGCTGATCAGGGACTGTGCAGATTGCTCGCTTCGAAAATGGCAGCATTGATGAAGAGGGTGATCTACACGCTTAGCTTGCTTGTACATCGGAAGGCGTATCTTCAAGGACATTCCCGGATCAGGGGGGGTATTTGCTACATGCGGCATGCGGTCAAGGGGGGAATGCAAGCCAAAAATGGAAGCAACGAAGACTTGCAGATGTACATAACAATCAAGCATAAGGACCGGGCGTCTAGGATCTATTTCAAGGGGAGCCCATTCGATAGAATCCAGACTGCCTAGGTACAGATCGGTCAGGCGATCATCCAGACGAAGGAGTACCTTGCAGAATCGAGCTGAGTTCATCATCATAAGCGTGTATGCGTGCGTGCATACATGCATGCATGCATGCACTATATTTCTCGATGTATGTGAGAGCGACAAGTTGTGAACAAGCAATCAGGTGGTCGGTTTGTCCGGGACCGGGAGTAACTAACTATCCAGAAACCAGCAAGCGACAAGCAGACCCAAAAAAAAAAAAAAAAAAAAAAGACTAAAAAAAAAACTACCTAGGCATGTGATATATATGCAAACATACAGTAAAGAAGAAGAGAAATACGCAAGGCAAGCCGGGGGAAGATAGATAGTAGATAGTAAAGAAAATCGTGACCAACCGGAAAAAAAACCTAACCTAGAGGATAGGATAGGATAGGATAAGATAGGATATGATAGCAAGGTAAGTAGGTATTTTTGGGGTGGTTAACTATCTAGGTAAGTACTTAGATAGGTTCTAGGTAGGGTAACTTGCAGATTTCGCTTAAAACTCCTCAACCAAGGTGCTGGGACCGAACTGGACTGGACTGGACTGGACAACACTGACTGGGTGGATGGAACCGACGACGGGGATGGATGGGTAGGTACCTAAGGTAGGTGACAAGGGTTTCTTTTCTCCCGTCCAGGCGCTTATGTCTAAAGTATGTATGTATGTATCTATGAGCCGGGGGGTGGGGGCGATGGGGGGATGGGAAGTATGTAGATGGATGGTCTTGGTGAGAGAGATAGAGATAAAAGAGAAAGAAGAAGAAGAAAAAAAATACCCCGAGAGAGCGTGTGAAATCGCACGCTGTCTATCTGTCTATCTATCTGGCTGTAGTGTTGGTTCTCCGGCTACCTACTTTACCTACCTACCTAACCTAGGTGATGCACATATATATGTGTTATGTGTGTATGTATATATATTGATAGACACCAGACACCACCAGACACCCGTCGCATTTGCAAATGCAGGGTAAGTAGCTATCTTAGGTAATCTACTTTACATAACCTAGGGTACCTAAGTATTCCCCAGAGTTCGACTAGACTAATTGAAGAGCCAAGTCTTTTTTTGAGGCTCGTCCGATTTGCGAATTTTTCTAGATGGGGACCCCGTAGGGGAGGGGGGAGGTTTGCTTGATGCAAGAAGTAGGTTTCTAAACTTAGTAGCCGAGAAAAAAAGAAAGAAGACGCATGCGCGTTGCTTGCATTGCATGCATGCGGGTCGATATTTGGGTAGTGGTGGTGGTGGTGGTAGTGGCTGCTCGGCAGTGCGATGTCGAATGAGGGGGATGGCGTTGGATTGGTTTGGGGGAGGGCATGGGGATGGCGATGGCGATAGGACTATACCTATTCTCCCTTTTTTTTGGGCTGGGTTTGGGGAAATGGGGGGGTTTTTTGGTAAATGTCGGATTGGGAAGTCATCGACTACGACTTAAGAAGTAGATACTTAGAGAGTTCACTGGTTTTCGCTGGGAAATGTCATGAAAATGTGGTGACCTGCACGTTTTTTTTGGTGATGCCATACGTAAGGTGTATGTATGGGCTTTTGTGATGCAGTACGACGACCACGACATACAGGATGCGATTACAGTTTCTTGGGTGCTGGATGGAAAAGGGGGTGGGAGAAAGAGAGAGTTCTGAGCAGCATCTATCAGGCGGCGCGTCGGGGTCGGTCGTTGCGCCATGCAGTAGGTATCTAGAAGTAAGAAGGCTTCTTCCTCCTCACGCATACATAAGCCATAGCACGGCTTGGCCGCGTGGCTTTCCTTCCTCGAGAAAGTGAGGATCACGATCTTATTGCTCCTCTCTGATGGTGGTGAGCGAATGCGACGGTACCTGCGCCCGTGAGTGGGTAGATCACTAATAACGACGACCGGAATGCTGCGTGTAAGCTGGAAGATGCATGGAACTTCTTTTCTCATTGGGCGGTGACGGCGGCTGCGGCTGCGGCGACAGAAGTTGACGGTATGTAGCGGTGGTGGTAATGGTGGTGGTAATGGTGGTGGTGTCTTTTTTGGAGACCGCCAGTATTTGCGTGAGGAGGTAGGTAGACTAATTGGAGAAAGTCAGCCAAGTGAGAGATGATGGGAAGAAAATTGCGCACGCGTGCGGACGTTGCACCGGCTCAGGGGACAGATGCAGGTGGTAAGATAAATGATGATGTAGATGTAGGTTAGGTAGGGCTGGTAGGTCACACTTGTGACTGGCCGGTAAGTAGGTAGGCCAAGATGGATGATACCTATCAGTCTATGTTTGACCGCTATAATACTGCTATCACCAGTCATATCATCGAAGGCCAGCTATTCATGCAAGGATCGCGATGATCTCAAAAAGCGTTTCGTTTATACAATGAAGGGATCGCGGATGATGCCCAGGTGGTGTTGCTTATCCCGCTTACATGATACTGTAGTACATGTCATCTGCATCTGGGTCCCGCATCGCCCGGCCGGGATATCGAAGCATTGCACGAACGACGTGGACGTTTGGATAGGGGTGACAGATAATAATTCAATTGGTACGAAGCAGAGTCGAGGTGGCTGTTGCTGGAGATGATGACATGGAAAAGCTTGTAACTTAGTTGGAATCGACTTTGTGGGTAATCATCCGAGTATTGGCATAACTATACCAAGCTCAGATCTCGGTCACGGCATAGCATTGTTCATAGGTAGGTGATAGGTGAAGTCGGCGCGAACCAGCGGAAGTCGAGCAATCCCGGCATGGAGTCGTGCGGCATTGCGGCCATAGAGCGGGTCCCCGGGCAGTGCATCGCCCCCCCCCCCCCCCCCCAATACAACATAATTACGCACATATCATAAAGTTTAAAATAAATCATTATTACTATTATTTTTAACTATCTGGGATTTTATTTAATATGCCCTATTTTTTAAGTTATTAAATAGTTTTTATAATAAATATAAGGTTTTTTTGCTTTTTTTTTATTTTTTTATTTTTTTATTTTTTTATTATAACTTTAAATTTAAATAATAAACGTTTATTATTTTTTTTGCTTTTTTTATCTTTTTAATATATATAAAAGCATAATTAAAATCGATTTAAACCTTTTTATACGATTATAATTTTAAAGCCTTAATTTTTACGTAAGCCGCTATTAAATTAGCGTTTAAAGCCGCGATTTAATTAATAATTTTATTAAGCGTTTTATTTATTTTATTTATAAAAAAGCGTAAATTACGTTTATAATAATCTATTTTTTTTAAAAAGCTTTTTAGCTTATTATTTAATATGCTAAAAATTGCGTAAAATTTATAGTTTATAATTATCGTTTTTTTTTATAAATATAAAAAATAAAAAAAAGCGTTTAAAATCGTATTATTTATTAATAATATAATTTTTAATAATATAAAAATTAATAAGCTACGCACCTGCTTTTTTAAAGCTAATATAAATTATTTTCGATATATAAGCCGTATAAATAACTTTATAATACGTTTTAAAAAAGCGTTATTTTTATATTAAAACTAACGTATTATAGCTAATAAAGCTTTTTATCTTTTATCGATAATATTTTTTATTATAAAAAAAAGCATTTTATCTTTCGGTTAAATAATATAAAAATTATACGCTAATAAATAAAAAATCTAAATTTTATAAATATAATAATAAAATATAAAAAAGATAATAACGTAAATTAAATATTAATTAAAAAAAAAGGTTTTTATATATTTATTTTTTTCGGCTTTATTTTAAAAACTAATATATTTATATATTATTTATAAAAAAGCTTTTTATTAATTTATTTAAAAAAATACTATCGTATTTTTACGGCTTAATTTCATTAAAAAACCACTATATTTAAAATATCTCACCTATAAAAATAATAAAAAAAGTAAAATAAAAATTAGCTATTATAATAAATTTAATAATTATCACTTAAATGATTTTATCGCTATTTTTCACGTTTAAATATAATATAAAAATGCTTTTTATTATAATATTAACCTTAATTTCGCTTTTTTATAAATTATATTTATTAACGTTAATAAAATAACGCGATTATATATAAAATTATTTAATTATTTTTATAAAATTATAATAATAATCGTTATAACCCTTTAAAAGGTTGCTTTTTATTTTATTAACTTTTAAAAATCTTTTAATTTTTATTATAATTATTAAATTACGTTTAATAAAACGATCGGCCTAATTATAGCCGATATTATCGTTATTTTTTATATAATATAAAAAAACTTAAATAAATTTACGTAATTTAAACTTTAAAAAAGCTTTTTTAGCGATTTTTTTATTAATAATTTATTAATATAAAAACGTTTTTTATTAAAAAAAAAGCTTTTAAGATTCTTTTTATTTTTTATAATATAATTTACCATTTTATTATTATCGTTATATCGTAAAACGATTAATACCCTATTTTTTTATTACGTTATAGCATTTAACGCTATTTTTCACGTTTTTAAACGCTTATTTAACTTTTTAATCGTGATCGCTTTTTATAATTAAAAAACGAAGTTAATTAAGCAAAAATTAGTTAAGAAATAAAGAAAAAAAGAAAAGATAGTTGTGAGAGATTAGGTGGAAAAATAGCGTTGCATTGGGGGGGGGCGTTGTACTACTAGGGGACCCGCTCTACCTATTAGAAATGAGTAGGGGTCCATAGTGGACGGACGTTGGAAGTTCTCGGGTTAGTTTCTTGATCCAGTTGCCAACCTAACCTGCCAGGATGCGAGGTGAAACTCAACAGATACTCCCATGATGAGAGCAGGATGGGATGGGATGGGACGGGATGGGATGGGATGACCGGGTTCCTGACGAAAACTTGTAGACTTTGATATGGTGGTGCTGCCATGCTGATTCCCAGTTGATTTGATATCATTTCAGCCGTCCCATCGTCGATGATATGAAGAAAAGCTGTCGTACGCGTAGGTGTAGGCGCGTAATAAAAAAAATCTGGATGAATTTTAATAACTTACAGCACAACTGCAGGGAAGATGACAAGTGAATGTCGATCTCGAACTTCAGGGCCGTCAGTCAGAATACTGTATGATGATGGGTGAAGGGTGAAGGGTGATGTGTGATGTGGGTGCGGTCCCGAGGTCACTGCGGTCGGGTGGCTTTCCCCTTCGGCCATTCTCAAAATCCTCCGCCTCCTGGGTCCCGCCGAGTGGTTGGATTTTGCCGGCAAGGAGCCTGGGCAGCCTGGCAGTCTGGGAGCGTGAAGGAGGGTAAATTATTATGCAATCAAACCAATTTACCCACATTAAGCCAGAGTAATATGGGCTAATTGGCCAGAAGAGGCAGCAAGGTGTGGTGGTGTGTGTGGGTGCCGCGTTGTTAGCGTACATAATAGCGCGTGTGGGCGCGCACACGCGGAATCATGGAATGCATGTGGTTTCTATTTTTAGCTATTTTTAGCATCTGATCTGAGCATGAAGCATTCTCGGGGTTTGCCCTGTTTGTTGTGTCTTGCGCGTTCTGCGCGCGCATGGGCCAGGCCCGACTCTTCCAAATCACAGTACGCAGTACGAAGTATGGTCTGCACCAACTGCCAACCCTTGAAAACTCTCCAGCCTTACCAGATTTCTTGCAGCATGTCCCTGTCCAATGGAAACACACGATCTAGAGAGGCTCGAGTGATCGTCTCCTGCGACCGGGCGCTTAAAAAAGTGGCCGCCTGCCCAGATTGCCGATGACTGCACTGTTGAATATCGCATCCCCTGCCCAGAACATCCATTAACGCTCTTGGTAGGCGTGAAGAGAGCAATTCTGGTAGGGCTACGCCGCCGTCGGACATGCTTATCCAGGTCCTGGTGTAACCTCAGCTTGCATTCCCTATAGCAGAGAAACTCGCAACCAAGACGAAGTCTGCGGCATCCCTAGACTAGAAATCTTTCGGTAGGGGGTTGGAGCCGATCGCCCAATCCGAACCCAAACTTCCGAGCCGAGAATTTCAAATCCAGGCGCGCCATCTAAGTGGTCGACGGACCGGTGGTGCCATATACGAACCTATTTATGTTGGGTGACAATGATGATGGAGTGGTGATGTAGTTGCGAGTTTGTCGGCGGCTTCGAGGCCTCTCTGATAGGGGATGATCAAATCGTGAAGACAAGCAGACAGACAGGGTCGCTGGCGTTTTCATCGCGCTAGTCGTCTAAACTTGGACACAGGCAACCAACAAGCAACATGTAGGTTTGCGGCATTCTCACGATAAGACTACGCGAACTCGACCCTTCTGGGCTTCCCCGGATAGGCGTCCGTGGATCTGCAGCCAGGGTCCTCCGACCAGAATTGGTAGAGGATTTCTATATCCAGCACAAGCCAAGTTGAGTGGCATAGGAATAGCCTATCACAGACCAGCGCCTTTCCCCCTTTCTTTTTTACTTCTGCCCATATCAGCAATACACCAGGGTTTGGAATGTGCTATACCCTAGAATTAATAAGAGAGTGACGACGACAGCACATGGGGATTTATGGCGGGTTTGTGCAACATGACCAATCGGTAGCGGGAGAGGATGGAGGTCGTTGGAGAAGTTTGGCCCGGTACCTGACTGACGCGCCTTGAGCTTGTTTTGTTCCCGATATAGCTCAGCCTCTCTAGGGCGTATGTATGATCATGGTGAAAGTGCACAAGATGAGGCTCAAGACATCCAATGGTACCTGAATGAAGGGGGGTGTAGGTTATGGCGCGGCACATACCTACCTAGGGGCCCTTTCGTGGCTTGAAATGGCTGCCGGCGGTTTAACCTTGGGGGACATAATACGCTGGCCCATCGTTGGAACGGTATACATATGAGTACCCAGTGGTTAATACGGTCGAGTTTAACCAGGTGAAGCTAAATGAAATACCTACCTACCTACCTACTTGAGGTAAGCTTGGGGAGAGTCACCCTGACTCTCTTATGTCGAAATGCCGAGATGCTGAGCTGCAGGACGATGAAGAATAACGGCGACAGGCGACCACGATGTTATGTTTTAGCACTGTGCCAAACATGAATGATTGACCTAACTATCTCGCAACTACCTAAAGTAAGTACTTGAGTAGGCACGCAACACAAACATGACGTCTCTTGGATGATACAGATAGATCTTCGGAAGGGATCTTAAGGTTATTGATGTCGCCGGGAATCATCCTCTCCGTAGCGGCAGAGAATCTTTTCGTGACTTTGACTTGGTGATACAATTGGTTCTATGCGGTGTACGAAGTAGTAGCGGGCTGTTTGATGTCTAAGCCACGCGGGTAGGGTGGTCCTCCGGTGGCTGATTAACGCATCCAATGGATGGAAGGTCGGGCCCGTGGCAGCGGTACCTAAAAGTCGCTAATAACATGTCGTATTCATCCGTCCATCTTCCCTTATTATTGTTGCTACTTCTCTTAATACGCATGATTAGAATGACATATTGTGCGTATGTTCCATCTGTACTCACTACTCAAGTATCTATATACTTTACTAGATCACGTACATACGTTTTGTACATGTAGATACATATATACACATGTACTTCGTAGTTAGTGATACTATGGTCAGATAATTACAGTGTCTTTTAGTGAGCTAGGGCACTGTATCCTTTGGGCTTACGGAGTACTTACTGTGTGGCACGATAAGCCCTTGTTAAACGTGCCTAGGTACATAAAGTATGTAGTGGATCTCCTGACGAAACGGTCAGCCTCCCCCAGTCTGCTAGACCCTCTTTTTCCTATTTCCCTCTCTCCCTCTCTCTGACTTTTCCCTTTTCAGCCTGTTGGTCAGAGTCTTGTTCCAAGCTTGGTCGGTTCCATTGATTTATCTACTCTTCCTAGGTACTTCGTAATAAGTAGGTATTAGGCAGGTCCACGGGTACCTTTCCAGATGGTTGGACACTGTATTCTCTGCCAGTCAACGCCCAGGACGAGACAGTGCCAATATCTCTTACCTCTCTCTCTCTCTCTGTTACCAAGTACAACAGGGAGAGAGACCAGACCAGCGCCGTTCAAGTCCTTCGTCCCTCCCCTCCTCCCGCCCGTTCCCTTTTCTTTACCACCGATCCCATCCCCCCTCCCTCCCTTTTCCTCTTGTTTCCTGCTGCTCTCCCACCTACAAAAAGGTTCGGTCGAGTTGAACACGATCACATCTATTATTAGCATCAACCACGCCAGATTCAGCCCCATCGACCTGCAAGTGCGCGCAACCCATTGTATCATTGTCATTGTCGCTGCCGTCTGTCGTCGCTGTGTCTATCGAGAATCCTCGAATACTGCCAATACTATTATACCACGCCTGCATTGGCACCGTTATACACCTCCCTTTCCGGCCGCGGTGGATAAATTTTCACTTGTTCAAATATCGCGAACTATCCCGTTTCACATTGCGACCCGCCCGCTTCCTCCTCACCTATCCATCCACCGCCAAATCTTCCTCTCTCTATCTCTTCCTCTTATCCTCTCTTTCCTCTGAGACATATTTCTTTCCTCTTCAAGGGCATCTAGCCTTAATAATATACGATTGCTTCTTTTTTTTTTTTATCTCTTTTTCTTTTCCTGCTTTGCATCCGTGTTGAGTCAGGCTGGCTTGTCAAACTCAGTTCACATTCCGCTGCCATCTGGACGGTAGCCCCGTTTCAACCCGTTGCCAACAACGTCTACGCCGCTCGCAGCAACATCACTCGAGCGCCGCCGTTTGTGGCAAATCTGACCAGCCCTGTTGATTCATTCGCGCCTGATCCCCCGTGTCGTAGTCAGCATCCATCCTATCCGTCCGTATAAAGACAACTTCGCGAGATTCGCAACTCAGTAATTCAAGATGGGGAGAAGAAAGATCGAGATCAAAGCGATTAAGGATGACAGAAATCGTTCTGTGTAAGTCATCCATCTCCCCCGCCTCCTCATTCCGTCGATCCGTCGATCCGTGCTGATACTTTGTGGCTTCCAGCACCTTTCTCAAGCGCAAAGGCGGTCTCTTCAAGAAGGCGCACGAACTCTCGGTCCTCTGCTCTGTCGACGTAGCTGTGTTCATCTTTGGTAGCAACAAAAAGCTATATGAGTACTCCTCCAACGACATGCGAGATCTGATAACAAGATATACATACGTCCGTATACCCTATACCTGAAATTCGTCGCGACTGGTGTTGACAGTTTTTTTTTGTAGCATGGCGGTCCCAATGAGCACAAGGGGCCAGGCGACTTCAATGGTGGGGACGACGAAGACGACGAGGACGGCGAGGGGACCCCACCGCACGTCCATGAAGGCTCGGTTGAACCACAGATGATTCCTCCTCACTTCCAAGGCCAGCCGCCCTTCCCTCACCTGAGGCATCATACCCCTTCTGCTTCACCGCCTATCAACGGGATGGCTTTTGTGCCCCGAGGTCACACTCCGCAGCCCCAAATCGTGTCGAGGCCGAATTCGAGGAACGACTTCCGTCGAGCGTCGAGTATGGGCCAGCCGGGCGGTCCACCTGGTCCTCCTCCTGTCGCCAACGGATATGCTTACATACCTCAACCGGCCATCTATAATCCCCAGAACCCAGCGCCCCTCCAGCACGGCCTTCCGCCGCCTCCGCCGCCCCCACCGCCAAGTCAATATCAGTACGCCGCTTCTCAACCGCCTCCTCAGATGCCAACATATATCGAGGATCAGCGCCGGACATCTCTCCCGCCGTATCCACCACAGGGTCCTCAGCAGAACCATCCGCCGCCTCGTCCCCACCCCTCGCCACCCCAGGTTCACCATCAGCAGCTACCTCCTCAACCCCAAATGTCTCATATGTCACCACCGCACATGTCACCACCTCAGATGTCACCACCGCAGCCGCCCGCCCAACACTTGGAACCGCCTCCGCCGCCACAACAACCTCAGCAGCAGCAGCAGCCGCAGCCGCCACAACAACATCTGGAACCCCCGCAACCGTCAGCCCTGTCGCAACATCAGCATGAGCCGCAACCACCAGCGCCGATGGAACCCAAGAATGATCAAGCCCAGGAGAGGCCCGGCCAGCCGCTACTTGATACGGCGGCTGCGGTCAAGAAGCTACCTCAGCGAAAGCAGCACAGCATTTTCACACCGATCGACGAGAACCGATCCATTTTATCTCAACATCTAGCTTCGTTTCACGCGGAGCCGCGGGTGAAGGATGAACCGGGTAATCGATCTCACTCAGTCGATGTTGGGACGGTCTCTAGGGCTAAACCTACATCGTCCCCGCCTCGACCTCAGCGCTCGAATACTTCTAGCATGACCAAATCCCGTAAGTCGGTCGCCAGTATCCCCGAGACGACTTTTACGCCGCCCTCCCGCTCGAATAGCCTGAAGATCGGCGGTGGTGCGAGACCGCGTCTCAAAGTGCAGATCCCGGACGAGCAGTCGGATGCCGGCAGCACCGCCGCTGATTCTGCCACTTCCCCTCGCACTACGACCGAAGGGCCAAATCAGCCGGTGCGCCGCAATGGCGCAGATGTCCATGGATCTGGTCCCGTGCTACCGCCACCTTCGCCGTCGGCATCCGCGCTACTTTCTGCAGGGGCCACGGGCCCACCGAATCCTTTCGCCAGACCTGTGCCCCAAGCACAGCAAAGCAGCAACATGAACATCGACACCCCCGTCTCGGCGCTTCCCTCTCGTTTCCTCAACAATGAGTTTCTTCCTAGTCCCAGCACTTTCTATCCTGAATGGAATTTTCGGGGCAGTGACAGCAATACCCTTCCCAGTCCTCTCAACTTCGCTACCCCTGTAGCCGGATCGGGGCCTTCCTTCCTAAGGGATGATACCGGTCCTGGCCCAATTAAGCGGAAGAGTCCTGATATGGGCGCCTCCGGCCCCTCCTCAGATGGTCCAGAGGGGGGCGATCTTAAGAGAATCAGGGTTGACGGTTGATCACCTTGCAACTGGATCGCAGATATTGACCTGCTTGTCGCCAATCCGATTTCTTTTCTTCAATATAGCCCAGGGCTACCTATCCTCGCAACCTGCGATTGTACTACTTTATTAGAATTTTTTGGATGCATTCGAGCCACAACTACGAGGCCGATCCTGATACCTTCTCTTCATTTATGCAGCATACTTCACCTATGGTCGGCCATCGTGTGGCACGCTCACTTGCGTCACGCAGATCCTTGGTATATTCTTCAGCATGGCGCGGCGTTCAGGCATGCCCGATTATACTGTTATATTTCTTCTTATTTGGAACCCCTTCGTGTAAGATGGACGTTTGGTGCTTTTCTAGAGATGGAAATGATGCATGAGACATGGTTTTGTTATTCTTCTCGATCACAATTGCTGAGGAAAAAATTTGGTGTGTGCGGATATCAGACACATTGGGCCGGCGTTTGGCAATCGTGTACATCACCTTGGAGTTTGCGGAGGGGAGAACGGGGAGGAGGTAGGGTATCGTGATGAACCCCAGCCAAATTGATTCATACATATCATAACTTGTATTTTGCAGACTTGATGGTTCTCCTGTGACCCGTGTCTCTGCCCTCTCGCTCTGTCTCTCTCCCTCTCTCTCTGTGTCTCTCCCTCCCTCTCTTTCGCGCCATTCTTCTCGCTCGCTCGTTCCCATGTGGAAAACGACAGGGGTTTGATCAAGGATACGGATTACATTCCTAGGATGTGACGTAGTCTTTTCATTTCCCAATATTTGTCAGAACCCCAGACATATCTAACCTAGGTTAGATAATCAGTCAGAAGAAAAAAACAATCTTTTGGGGGACTTTCATCAGATCGTCCGTAGGATTCAACTACCATAGTTAATCATAACAAGAGCCTGAACACGGCAACCAACCCCTGCAGCCCTGGCGTTTGATTACGCAGTAGTTGGAGCGTTGGGAGCTTTTTCGGTAGTCAGGGGATTCTCAGAACGATCGATAATCATGTGAAATTTTGTGCAGGGGTGGGTGATTTGGCTTTTTCTTTTTTCTTTTTTTTTTTTTTTTTTTTTTGGCTCTAGACTGTGGGAAGGAAATCTGCCTAGGTTAGGTAGGAAACTGAGCGCGCGCGCGCGCACGTGTAATGCGTTTTGTTTTTATGGATGTGTAGAGTTATTGAAACCTCCCCCGCCTAGTGTTGAGTCCTTCAATGATGATAGATTAATTAATTTATCTATTGCGTGAGTTATTGCGGTGGTATGGTGGTGCGGTGGTGCGGTGTTGTGGTCTAGAGCTTTCTTGCTATGATATGGCTTAAGTATTGTAGATGTGTATGTATTGGTAGGTATGTAATGCAATTATAGTAGAGAGAGAGAGAGAGAAAAGGGAGGGGAAAATACACGCATACATATATGTCGCTTAAGACCCCTTGAATTCTCTATTTAGTCTGATTATAACCGTTGTTTTTATAGGGCTATTAAGTGAAGGATTTAAGGGTAGTGTTTAGGGAGGCTTGGTTCTTGATGGTGTCAGGTATTATAGATGGTTGCCTTTTGTAATTTGCATCACACAAAGATAACAATAACCCAACAGGGCGAGAGAGTGGTGTCAGGTGTTCTCGAAACTTGACTATAGTGATTTTTTTTTTTCGGTGTTGTGAACCATAAGGTGATGAATGGTTCTTTCTGATGGTGGCGAGGGAGCAATGAAACTACACAACGAAGACAGATAGTTAATGACCCCCACCGAGGATAAGAGAGGATGATAATAGTGAAGCTCCACACGAGCCTTCAAGTGAGTGTATGTGCCTAGGATACTACAATAGAGTTAGGTAGTTTAGCTATAAACCTACCTACATCATCATGATGGTGTTGCGACCATTGCATTGCATAGGGACAATAGTGACCCAAAGAACCTCTCTGCATAAGCCCAAGTCCTGGTAAAGCGTCAGTTTTCAGATATGAAACTTCGAGCAGGTTGAGTCATTAGGTTATATGAGGTGCAGTATCGGAGGTTTATATATTGTAGCTAGGTAACTAGGATCTAAGGCCTTGATAAATCTATAGGTTAATGGAGAATTCTTTGTGAGTCGAAGGAAAAGAGGGGGAGAGGATACGAGCTGGAATAAATTTTTTGTCAGAGATGGGATGACATTCGTGGCGGTTGAGAGGGCATAAGGAGGACTGGGCTTATGGCTACCTAGGTCTGGAGCCCTGGAAGTAAAGTGAACTAACTGGGGCTGTCTAAAGCTTCTGCGGTAATCGTACTACGTTTCTTGAGACAGGACTACTATCTGCGAGTTGGAGGAAAGTTGATGGGCCGTCTGAAATAGGGGGATTCCCGATTTGTATCCAAGTAGGGATGGAGAGGCCCCTAAGCGTCCTTTGAATCAAAGTCCACGCAATACCTATGAACTGAATAGGAACATATCACCTCAAAAGAGATAGACCGTGGAAGTGGGTTGTGTTAACTCTAAATAACGGTCTTATAAGTGGGCATCCCAAGCTACTCTGGATAAACAAGAGTGACACAACATCTGCTTATTGAAGACTGTAGTTTAGGTGAGTAAGCAGACGACAGGTCCGTGAGGAAGACGTATATCATCCCGGCGATCATCTTTTGAAGCTGAGCTTCTGGCTTTCATTAGTAGATACGACGCAGGAGCTGTCTGCTCTCGATGTTCAAGAATCTCGCCTTCGGATTCTTCAGTTTCTTGAATTTGAACTCTGATATGCCGGACTTTAATCTCGCCTCTCCTTTACTGATGTCAACATATTCGATAAGTACGGTAACTGAGGACCCTCGTGGCAACCAGTTTGTTATTGACTTTCAAGAATCGGATGTACATTGGTAACTGTATGTTTAAAAAAGGGGGGGTCTTGAACATGAGCACATTTTATGCTGCGCCTCCTTTTCCACAAGAACTCTAAATCACTTACTATCTTCTTGTTTACCTAGGTATAAAAGGTTGTATCCCCCCAACACCAGAAATATTTCGTCTTCTTCTCGAACACATCATTCAAGCTGAAATCGAATCACCTTGGGTCTTGACATCCATCTAGATATCTCACACCCCTATTCCGAGATATCCGTTCTCTTCTCTCAGATATCATACAATCCACAGCTATATAGACGCAACTTGCGACTGTACACACATCTAACGACTCGATACACGCGTCTCTCAACTCTATACACGCGGCTCACCATAGTAGACACGCAAACCGCGTTCAACATGTCTTTCAAGGCTCTCTTCCTTGGCTTCCTGGCCATCGGCAGTGTTACCGCCAGCCCACTTGCTCCTAGACCCTCGCCTACTGAGTCCCTTGTCGGGAGCAACAGAACCGACAACAGCTTCTTCGACCTGGGCCTCGAGGGACTCATCAAAACCACCCCGGAACACGAAGCCCGTAACGCTAGCCTCTCCGACAGGCCAAGTTCCAATCACACTTCAGACGACAACAGCGACGACGACAACGAAAACCAAGGGCTGGGCCGCCGCTGGATCCCCCGGGGCCCCTGGGGCCAGGTGCCCTTCCAGTACCTGCCCGAGTGCCACCAGCACTGCTGGACGAGCGAGTGCTGCAACGCGCCCTTCATCAAGGACGTCCGCGTGCTCACCCTCGTCGACTTCTGCCAGCACAACGAGTGGAACTTCCAGAACTGGTTCCTCGACCACATGCAGTACTGCCTCGCCAACAACTGCCGCGGCTGCGGCGACTGCGCCGACCGGTCGCGCAAGTGGTACCGCGCCGTCTGCGAGGGCGGACCCTACAATTGGGACAGATACCACTGAAAGAAAGGGTCATTCATCACCACCACATCGCGCCTGTCTGTGGTCGGAACTTATAATGCGCTACAGTAGTTAGCGCACGCTTTTCGGTAAGTTAAGCATCTTTTTCCAATGGAAACCCCCTCGAGGATGGCTGGGGTCTTTTTTTTTTCTTTCTTTCGACTAACACCACCGCCACCACCATATAGGCTTTCCACGGCTGGGGGTCAGGCGCACCCAGATACACGCCAATAATACCGGGCTTTTACGGTTTTTGAGGCGTGTACGGAACCTCTGTATTGTTATCTTATGCTTGTTTTTATGGTTTATCATCTGCGTTCGGGACTGCAATTGTTCAGCCATCGCCGGAATCAGGATCATTGGCATCGTCGGCACGTTCAGAAGATATGGGTTATATTGGAACTTTCGACATGTGTTGGCGCATGGAGGAGCTACTGTGGGGAACAGGCGGTTTGCTGGCAAATATGGGATCGTTCTATGGATTAACATTGGGCTTTGGTGTTTTCAACCCTGTTCGTGTTCGTGAAGCTATCCCTCCAAAACGTATTTGAATGCACTAGTTTTGGATCAGGAATGCCTGCTCAGTGAACTTTGCACAGATTTTGATTATCTACGCTTCTGATTTGGTGTGCTTTACTGCTGTCAAGCTGCAGTCTCTCGTAAGATAAGAGGGGATGAACGTGTTAGTCCGTGGCGTTTTCTTTTTTTACGTGGTGGCGAACTTGCGTATTAACACGATAACATGAACCTTTTGCTTTTTATTTCCTCGAAAGAAAGTCATTTACTAATACCCCTTTCCTTCATAATTGCCAGTCCATACATAGTAAAACCCCTTATTGTTCTATCTCGCCCTGTTGGGTTATTGTTATCCTTGTGCAATACAATTGCGCAAGACCATCATAAGTACTTAATATACATGATAAAAATGGAAAATCTATGGTTATAGTGATGAGATCTCTCGTGTGGGTAGCCATATCAAAGGTATCATGATTGACAACAGGCCTAGGATTGCCAATGGAGGAATAATGAACAATTTCCTTTGCCTCAGTAGTACATGGAGGAAAGTAGTCAGAGCTACTGGCATACAGTTAGAATTAGAAAGTGTTTAGTACATATTTTGAACTGCAATATTGTATCATCGAAAGCTCACCAAGTGCAGCTTGAAAATTCCTATTTCCTATATCGCTCTCTACTGGAAGCAACCTTGAAGTTCGCTGCCTACCAAACCCTGAGCTGCAGTGGCTATCAGTGAGCCTACAATGGACGTCAATACACCTGGGCCATTAAGGCAACGGTGCTACAATTAGAGCCCTCTGCCACTGGACTGCTCGGAACTGGCCTGTGTCGACCAATGGATTCTAGGTGACCATACTCCATGGTTGCCAGGCGGCTGGCTGGTGGCGTCTACCTAGGTATGCTTGATAGTATTGCTGCCTCTGCTAGTACCTAGGTACCTAGGTAGCTAATTGCTGGTCACTGCCATCAATGGTACCTACTATATGTACCTAAGGTTGCCAGTTGCCATGGCGGGGTCTAAGGTTAGCCGCTGGCTCAACAGGCGTGGTATGTATAGTGGCAGTTGCTGTGGTAGTTCACATGGTTGCCATGGTACGTAGGTACATACATATGTAGATGTAGTTACCATGATACTTATCGTCCACGGGTCGTTGCTACCGTTACGACCGTTGCTGCTGTTACCGTTGTTGTCGTTTCCATGCCGGGGAACCCAGGAATATTCCCATAAATATGTGTCCTGCTTGTCCCCTCTCTTCCCTCTCTTCTCTTCTCTTCTCTTCTTCTCTTCACCACATGCACGCATGACGACAACGATCCCTTTAGCGATCGTTCTCAGTTTTCATTGATCATCAGATCAATACTTTCGTGTGCATTTTCATCTCCCTTTTCGTTTTCTGTTCTCTTTATTTCCGACTTACCCCCCATTCCTTATTTCCGACTTTTTACTACTTTCGTCTTGCCGTACTCTCGCGAAGTAGACATCATGGACCGCAGCCAAGTTAACAACGGTCCTGCCCCTCTTCCTGTTCCTGTCCCTGCTCCCGCCCCGACGCCAGCTACCGCGCCAGCTCCCAAAGAGTGGAATTCTTCACGGATTTGGGAACTCGGTCCAATCTGGTTCATCTTATATCTCGGTCGTAAGTTCATCCCTCTTCTGGTCCAATCTTCTTCCATCCCCATCCCCTAGTTCATTGCCCATGTGTGTCTTGTTTGTCTCTGCATAAGTGGAATACAGTTGCGGCACGCTCCAGTTGTGGCACGCTCCATGCTCACTGTGTTCATCCTTATGTCCCTCAACCCTAACAACCCTCTCTGTATCACCCTTCCCTTGTTCATTACCATACCAAGCTACTCTGCGTAAACAATGCTCAATGTTGACTAACATTCCATCTAGTTGCGTTATTTTGTGTCGACTATCGCACCTATTGGAATGTCTGGATGGCTCCGGCCCCGGACTACGGTTATGGGTCGCATATAACTGGCCATCATAATGCTGACTGGTACTCGGGTCTTGCTTGTTTGATCGTCTCGGCAATTCTGAAAGCTACGTGGGTTGGCTCTTGGGTTCAGTGCTTGGTCATGACCTGGTGCTGTCCTCTGAGATGGCGACCGCCCAAGCGCACACATTCGATCATGCAGGCCGACGAGAGCATACTGGATCAACTGCAGAACGGCTCCATACCATTCCTTGAAGGTGAGTAGCATTCTCACAATCATCACTTACCCTGGTCCCTCACCACCAATCATCATAGCTCCTATCTGCTTGCGTTCTTCTAGATTCTAACTGACACGATGCAGATTATCGCCCACGGCAGTGTCCCGGAGGATGCGGTACGTATCCAAGTGACTGAGCTTGGCCCATTCTAGCCTGGCTGAACTTGCCCGGGCCGGAGAGACGGGTAAGTCAAAGTCCCCCCTTTGACTGTGTGACATATCGTGTGCAAGCATCATGAAGAGGCTGACTCGCATCCCACAGATTAAGCCTTGGACTTTAGCGTTTAAGTTCAAAAACTCACGAGGGGAATGGCGACTACATCCTCACACTTTCGACAAGAATCCATGGGATTTGGGTCCCAAAGGAAACCTGCTTCAAGTCTTCGGACGGCAATGGTACGAGTGGTTATTCTTTTGGTGGAACCCTGAGCGTGCCCGCCGCTACGGCCGCTACCCTGATCAAGACCTCCCTTATGCGGACTTCGTGCGACTATATCGAGACAACTTTCTCTTGACCGGCCTCGTTGGTATCTCGATTGACGACGGTGAACCTTCTTCAAGCCACGGACAAGGTGAACCACGTCGTCGATTGGGTCGATCGACTGCTTCCCACCGCAGCCAACAACGTTCGGACGCCAGCTCTCTCAGCCAGATAGAGCAATGGCCCTAAAGTCGTTCTGGCCACGGTCGACAAAAAAGGAGTCAAAGTTTACGCCATGCACGATAAGCCCTCCGTTCAGGGGAATATTCGAGTCCAAGATTGTGTGGGAGGCCACGACTGCAACGCTTCTACGGTTTTTTCGCTTTGGTTTACGGTTTCACGGTTTGCCCCTTTTGTACGGAAGGCCTCGGTTGGCCGGTCTCCGGACTGGTAGACTGAGGGCTATGCTCCTGGAAGGCCTAGGCTATGGGTCTCGCGACTCATGGCCGGGGTCGGGTTTTCTCTTGTCGGTTCACTCTATACTAACGGTTTTCGCAGATACTAACGGGTACTGTTCGTTTGAGTGGGTGTCCGCTCTCGTTCAGTTTCCCGTCGTCACCTGGTATTACACTGATTCCTGGTGGCGGCTACTCATTTTTTTTTTCATTGCTATCTCGGGCTTGCCAGGGAGGTGAAGAAGAAAAGAGGCCCTTGAGATACGTGTGTACACATCTGAAGATTGGTAAAGGTTAGGGTTGCAAAAACGGTGTTAAGTATCGCCACGGTTCTTCTGCTGACTGCTGGTTGATTCAGGGAAGACTCATCTGGTACGCATTCCTCAGCTACCGCCTCCCTGACTACGGCCATCAAGCCCGAGATCGCTCGGGTGTCTTCCCATCAAGCCATTGGCGTAGTTCGCGTGGCAGGGCTGGAACGGCCCTCTCCTAGCCCGGACTCCCGTCGGCCTCGATACGCGCCATTCCAGAGCTCGCGCGTGTGCCAGTCCACGAGGAACTTGGTGCAGCTCTTTGGGAGGTGGATAGAGGTTGAACTCATCCAACGGATAACCCCGTGCACAACACACTTTTTTTTAACGCCACAGCCCGCGCAACTTTCTGGCGGCGCAGAAGAGACATTTTGCGGATGATTCGATGCGATAAATTCTTGCTGGAAACGTCGTGCGAAAGCAAGTATTCCACCCGTCCCGGATTTATGTGATGGCCGAGGAAACCGGAAGTAGGGAAGTGGTAGCGAGCGAGCGAGCGCCGATCGGCCGATGATTAATTACTATTTAGCTTTGATAAGGTGTCGTTGGAGCGCGGAAATGTCCGAGCCCGAGAATTGGGGGGCCAAGACCGGATAGGTCGCCGGGGGAGGACTCTCGGCCACCGGTGACCGGCTTGCGATGAAGATACCCTCAGGCCACCACCAGACAGACCAACCAGGGCTTATTAACCCGAGTCAACTCACTGCATCATCGCGGCAAATGACTTGAGTACGTTGGTTATTTTTCTAGGGTCTAATTGCATATATGCCCCAATCTCGATTTTTCGATGGGCATGTCAGCCTTAAATCGTACCTTTGCCGCTTATAAAAGCAGCTGAGTGGTGGGCAAGGAGAATGAATATCTGGGCGATCGCCATCTTCATGCCTATTACGATTATTTTCTTCTTGCCATGATCAAGGGTTACGAAGTAACCTACCTACTTCACAGCAGAGAAGAAGGGGATTCAGTCGAAGTAAAAATCAGATCAAAAGACTCTGGGAATTTTCTTTTCTTTGCTAAGTATCGTCACTTTTTTTTTCTTTCTTTTTAATTATTTGCCCCCTTGCTCGACAGGCAGGCCAGGAGACAACAATAAAGGGAAACAACATTATCATGGCTGAAAGCCAACGAGAGCGTGGCAATGCTTCTGCGAGACGAACCGTGGCTGCACATGGCATGAGAACCATCGGGTGATCGATGTCATTCTTGACGCTCCGAGGCGGCTACTGCAAAGGTGTGGGGGGGGGGGGGGGGGGGGGGGGGGGATGGATGGCTTCTTCTTCTTGAGTGTGTGGTCTGGGTGCGTGGGCAGATGAGCTTCCAGATATGGTCACGACTAAGTAGACACGGCCGTCACTCACTACATGATATCTTTAGAATTTTCATGTATTCCAAACCTGTATATAAAGGCTTTTCCAGTCGACGCTTGCTTAAACTTCTTCCTTCTTATTATGATCATGAAAAAAGGGAGCTAGCTATATGGCATAATAAAGTCGACTTTTCCACGTACCATAGGGCCTTAACTTTATCCCCCCCCCCCCCCCCCCCCCCCCCCTTCTTTTCTTTTAAATGAGATAAAAAAATTAATCCTCGAAGATTTTAGTGATTATATTACATTAATAAAAAAGAAGAAAAAAATAAAGAGTGAAAAAAAAAGAGATTTAATCTTTTTTTATTAAATAAAAGGGCGAGGATAATAAATTATTTAAAAAAGTAAAAATTTTTAGCCCTTTTTTTTTTTTATAATAATACCCCCTTTTTTTTTAGCCTAGCTTAATAAAAAAGGGGGTGTTATAAGGATTTTTTTTTAACTTTTTTTGCTTTTATTAATTATTAATCGAATTTTTTTTATTTATAATATTAATCGCGTCGTTATTTAATATTTTATAATTAATTTTTATATAAATAAAACCTTTTAACCCCTCGACCCCTTTTTTTTTAATAATATATAATATTTATTTAAATAATTAATTGCCTTTTTTAATTAGGGCTAATTAATAAACGATAATAAAAAAAAGATTTTAAAATATTTAATAATAATATATTTTTAAAAAAAGGGAAATTTAAAAAAATAAACAAGTTTTAAGGGTTAACTTTTAATTAAATAAATTAAAACTTAAATAAACTTAAAAAAGATTTTTTATATAAATAAATATTTTTATTAAAATTATAAGCTAGGCTAAAATTATATTAATATAATATTATATATTTTTAACACGGTTTTAAAATTAAAAATCGTTTTATATTAAAAACTATTTTTAATTTATTATATATATATAATCGTTTTATTAATAAAAGTTATATTAAAATTTAAAATTATATTAAAGATATATAATATAATTTTAAATTTTAGCATAATTTTAATATAATTTTAAATTTTTAAAATAATTTTAGCACGATTTTAACTTTTATATATAATAATATATATAAATATATATATAAAAGTATATTTTAGCACTTTTTCGACCTTAATTAATATTTAAAAAATAAGAAAAAATTTAAATATATATATATATATATATAACCATATATTAATATATATATAATTAAATATATTAATTAAAATAAATGTTTTTTATGTTTTTTATTAAAATTAAACGCATATTTAAAGCGGGTCCCCGATTAGCGCATTCACCCCTTTAATATAATATAAATTTAGCTATTATTTAATATATCTTTATAATAAATATAATAAAAATATTAAAATTAATTATATAAGAAAATATGATCAAAAAGCATAGTAACAACGTTTAAATAATTTAAATTTATTAAAAAATGAATTTTTTAAAAATAATTTTATAATAAATTTTATTTTTTATAATAAGCTTTTAAAAAATCATTAAAAATTTAAAGTAAAAGATTTATTTTAATTTTTTATAAGATTATAATAATCTTTTATTTAAAAAATATAATATTAATTTTGATTTTTAATATTATTAGCTTTAAAGCTATTAAATTATCTTTAAATTAATATAATAAATATTTTATTATATTAATAATATTAAATATTTATATTATAATAACTTACTTTTTAAACTTTATAAATTATTATAATAATAAATAAGCTATTTATATAAAAATATTTAAAATATATTAATTTTAAAAATAAATAAAAATTAATTATTTAAATTCTTTAATTTTAATTATAATTAAATATAAATATTAATTTTTATTATATATAATTAAGTTTTAATATATTAAAATAAACTTTAATTAATAAATAATAGGTTTTAATTATTATCTAATTATAAAATTAATATTATATTTTATAATAATTAATTTAAGAATTTATATATAAAACGGGTTTTTTAACGTTTAATTATATAATATATAATTTCTTTTCATTTTTTATTTTATTTTTATTTTATATAAAACTTTAAAGGCTATTTAATTCTAAAGTTATAAGTTTTTAGCTTTATTATTCGATTTATTATAAATTTATGAAATATGGCGATTTTGGTGTGAATCGCGTTGCATCGGGGGGGTGGATGCACTGTCCGGGGACCCTCTCTAGAAGAGAGAGAGAGAGAAAGACAGCGCATTTTTCAAATTGGCCACTACGATTACGATTACGATTACGATTACAGGTGCGCACGTTTGGTTGCTAGCTAGGCTAGCTAATAAGGCAGGCGTGAGGGTATCGCCAGCTGTTTTTATTTAGGAACGTTGGCACGGTTGGTGGTTTGGTGGCACGCTGGCACGCTGGCACGCTGGCACGGATATATATGCTGGCACGGTTGGCTGGTGACGGCACGGTTCCAAGGGAAACGGCACGGTTCCAAATATATGGAACCGTGCCAGCATTTGGAACCGTGCCGTTTCCCTTGGAACCGTTCCGCCACTGTACCACAGTCCCATATAGTCCTTCTAAGGATGTTAGTTACCATGCTGCTGCTACTGCTGCTGCTGCTGCTGCTGCTCATCACCCGGCGGCGTCGTCACCGTAGATACGCCTCCTCCGATCATGGGCATCGGATCAACAACCCCTTCGTCAATTCGTATGTCTTCTAATAACGAGGCTAAGATGGCGGACGTTTTTTCATCTTGGTCTTTTGATAGGTGTTGCGCTGTAGGTAGATACTCATTCAGTCAGCGTGTATATATATATATATATATATATATGTGTGTGTGTGTGTGTGTGTGTGTGTGTGTGTGTGTGCACATCGATAACAATAATAAAGCTGTAAATCGTATTATAATAGTAGTTGGTCACCCACCGAAAGGCCTCATATATAATTCTCGAATGAAGAACTGAGCCATCTTCGATCCCACGACAGGACTCGCGTGCAGCGTTCTCCGCTGGACGCGGACGATATGCTTCATCAGCTCAGTCGCCCTCTGGTCCTCGCCGTTCTTGGCGTAGCAGTACGCGAGTTCGTCCTGGGAAGACAGCAGTTCCGGATCGTCCTCGGATAGCAGCGCGGCCTTGTCGGTGGATATCAGATGCTCCAGCACCTCGATGGCCTTCTCCACCAGGCCGAGATTCAGGTAAGCATGCGCCAGGCTGCGTCGAAAGTCTCGTAGATCCTCCATCGCGCGTCGCTCAGCTGAGGGTTTAGGGGGTTTGATGGTGCTTTGTTTCTTCTTGAGTTGGACGATGAGAGGAGAGGTAGTTTTGGAGAGTGTTGAGTTAAGTGAGGAAGAGAAAGAGGAAGAGGAATAGGAAGAAACCACCGCAAGAGCCTTGGGTCTTTCAGACTTTATAGACACTGGCACCAGCGCCCACTGGCTCTGGCTAAATCTCTCGGTTTAGTCGACTATCCGTGGCTTGGGGTCAGGTGGACCCAGATACACGCCGATATTGAGTTTCACTGTCTTTTGAGGCTTAAGCCGAGCCTCCTTAGTGTTATTGCTCTATCTCCTTTTGGTGTCGCTTTTTTCCCCTTGTGAAATGCAATCGAGCGCCACCACCACCACGACCACCACCATCACCAACGCCAGTCAGTAGGTTCGGATGTAGTTCGGGCTGTGGTCTCATCGCTACCCAGAGGACACACTCTTGCCACTGAATGGCGCGGTCCATGTTGCCTGGCCTCTGATAAACTTCGGCATTATTGTCTCCGAGTTCGTAATAGGATCATATCGCATGGGCGTGGCCGCTGGCTATTGTATGTTAGCTACCACCGCACCACACTGTTGACCTCACCAGCTAAACCCCCAAGAATCCGGTGCAGACGCTGGGAAAGGCTCGCTTTAGTGACAGTTGATGACTTTGTGGTATGGCATAATATTTGCTCAAAGAGGAAAGTAATTGGATCTGTATTACGCAGAGGGAAGAAAGAAGAAGAAAAAAAAAGTGCAATCAATCAGGTATCTTCTTTCATTTCCCATCCATACTGAAAAAACTCCGTAACTGCAATTTCACTCTCTTCTCCCCCATCCCCTCTCAGTCGACCGTGTCTCTTCTTCCAATACCGAAAAGGAGGTAGGTACGTATGTAGGTACGTACGTGCGGGAAGAAAACCCGCAGTGGCAACGATTATTTCAACACCCCTTTCGGCTCTTTCTTGTCATTAAATCTTCTCTCTCTTTCTTTCTCTCTGCTCATCCTTCTTGGTCCCCATTATCATCATCATCGTTTGTTGTGACTGAATGTTCTTCGAAACTTGCAACTCGGAATGGATGAGAATGAAGATGCGAGACAGAGGTTAAAAAGAGGGAAGGATGAACAGAGCAGCGGAGGAAGGCCGTTTGTTTGTCTCTTCCTCTCCCCGTATACTCTCCCACCCTTCTCTCCCATCAAGATACCATCAGTCCGCAAGTCATTAAACCTCTCGACTACTCCTGGGTCTCTCTCTCCATCTGGGTATCATGTCGAGTTGCGGAGACCACGTCCCGAGCAGACAGTAACTCAAGAAAAAACATCAGGATCAATAGCCAAGCTATGGCCTCCAGTCCAAAATCCGGGTTTACTATTGACGCCTAGAAGCGTTGCCATAGATTTTTTGCTCGGTAGCTTTCGTTCTCCGCGCTCGGTTTTTCGAATTCGATGGGGCCACCACGATTAACTTCCTTGTAAAAATTCCAAGAAATGAAGAGGCGATAAAAGAGAAGCCCGTCGAAGGGGCAACACAAGAGATCAAATTTGCTCAAGTTTGTTCGCGAAAAAAAGACATCGAAGAACTCGTTCTAATGGTATCATGGATGATGGCAATGAAGCAAAGGAAAAATACGTGGTATATCGAACGTGCCGCAGAACGCGCCCAGCTTCCGCATGCACCCCCGATGGAAGGTATTCGCATGCCAACCGAATTAAACGAGACTTGAGCTGAAAACGTGGTTGCTTGTAATCCGCTGCTGAACAGCGGCGGCAGGATGAAGGATAGTCCGTAGTCTCGTTACCCAATATACCGCCCCTAGCGGCGGGCTGCTGGCGGCGTGTAGCCACCTGGGCTCGATGTACCCTCCATGTTGCCGGTTAGCTCAGCAACTCGGGCCTTGATACGGGCCACGCGCGACTCGATAGCTGCAACCTGGTCAGCGACGTAGAAAGAACAAGTTTCAAAAGAACGGGATACTTACTCTCTTCACCACTAGTGTCGTCACCATCGTCTGTAGTCTTGCTGTAGGCGCCGCGGCTCTGTTCCTCGCTTTGTCGGGCAGCCCGGTCGGCAGCGTTCTTCCTGATTGCCGCCCATCGATCTCCTGGAGATGCCGGGGGGTCCTCGACATTCGTCGTAGAGGTGTTGAGGTTGCTAGCATGCCGCAGGATGGGCGGGGGCGTAGCATCGTCGTC
The DNA here is from genome assembly GCA_022376275.1 of Xylariomycetidae sp. FL2044. Classification (NCBI taxonomy): domain Eukaryota; kingdom Fungi; phylum Ascomycota; class Sordariomycetes; species Xylariomycetidae sp. FL2044. Next base: position 201,092 of record JAJNOH010000028.1, on the reverse strand, counting down.
GTCGTCGCTGTGATCATCATCGGGCACGAATGCCGGCTGGTCCAGCGGACCTTGATCGAATCTAGAGAATTCGTGATGAGCTTCCATGTTGTCGGCAGTATCGATGCGAGACAGATCATCATCAACCGACGGCTCATAGGCGGGCTCGTGAGCAGGTGGTGCAGCTGGGGTCTGGGTAGGCGTAACGTCCTCTACGCGCTCCATCGGCGTCTCGAATGGAGGATCGGAGGGAGACATGACGGCAGATTCGGAGGGTACCGGCTGAGGCCGTTCAGGCGCGGGGCTTGGACCCGGGGACGGAGCCCTCTCTGCCGGGTGTACCGGACTGGGCTCTGCCGCCACTGTTCCATTCGTGTTGGGGGCGATGGTCTCGGGCAGCTTAGATTGCCGATTCTTATTGCGGCCAAATAGCTTTCTAAAACCACCGCCGCCTCTCTTCTCGTCCTTGTGCAGCTTCTTGTGTTTTCTGCCGTCAGGACCAAGACCGGGTTCGGGAGATAACATGTTTTCGCGCGCAACGTCTAGACTATCCTGTCCGCGAGGCTCTGGGGGAAGAGGCGAGTCCCGCCCGGTAGGTCCGAATCGCTCAGGGAGATGTAAATTCTCTGCAGCCTCAGGTCTCTTCGCGGAGACGGGCCTGGGCGAAGGCTGCGGTTCTTGATGGGCCGGAACACTCGGCGCTGTCGGAGCAGCCTTCGGAGGTGTCGGTACGGCTGGGGAGAGCGGTTGAGGGGTTTTCGGCTCAGGTCTCTCGGCAATGCCAGGGATATGGCTACTGCCGTTAGCGAGAAGCCCGTTTCTCCCTTGGTGATCGCTGGTAGGTGTGGTGGCCTGTCCCATACCCCGGCCAGCATTTGAATTACTCAAGTAGGCCTGGCGGATGCTGTCCTTGTCGTATCTGTTCGCCCACTTCATGGGCAGAGATGCCTCGCTCGCAATCACCGGCTGCAACGTCATAACGCTAGTCGTCTTCTCCTGTATCAGTTCCGCATCATCTCGCCGACCACGTCGCTCAGGCGTGGGCGCCGGTAGTTGCTCCAGCTGCTGCTTCGCTTGGAGTTGCTGGGCGGCCGCCTGAATCTTGGCATGTTGGTCTGGCCCGATGCTCGTCTTGCTTAGGCCGGCGCCCGGAGTGGCGCTCGGGTTCAGACGATTATTTTTGTCAAAAGCTTGCTTCCCGGTTGATTTGCTGCGGGATACACCCTTGTTGCGCCTGGTCCAGCTGAAGAAGCCCTTCTTCTCCGCGATATAACCACCCGTATCTGGTTCGGGCGCGGCGCCTTTGACCATCTCCTCCATCACGAGCCATCTACCTGAGCGGATCAGCGTCTCGACGACTGCGCACCTGCCAAAGGCGGACTTCCGTTCCGCAGTCTCCTCGGGAGCCAGACTGCTCATCCAGACCCACCAGAAGGAATCGTCCAGCTCGAACCGGGTGATGTTAGCCAACTCGCCAGGCTCTAGATGCCCATCGCTCTCGAGCCGAGGTCTGTGGGACTGCGAGCTACGCTGTCTCACGCTTGCCTCGATCGGGGGTAAAATCTTGTCGGGCGGCAACAGGAGATTCGACGGACTGTTAGGAGCATCGTCCACGAAGCCGGAGGATAAGAAATCAGCCCACGAAGGTGTCGTCGGTCGCCCCAGATTCGCCCCAGAGGCAGGGGTCGTTCTCAGCCCTCGGGGATTTCGCATCTGGTTGGCCTTCTCGGAGCGGTTGTCTTCCTCCTCTTCCTCCAGACTACCCCCGAAACCTATGTCCTCAAAGCGTGACCACGAGGCATCCCGCAGACCGGTCGAGTGCTTGGAGTTAGACACCTGAGACTGATTAGCGAGGGAGATCGCCTTAAGAACTCTTCGACACTCTTCAGACAGGGCCTGGACGGGATCCTCGTATTCGGAGAAATCCCTGAGAGCTCTATCATCTTCGCGATATTGGAAGTGATTGGCACGGCGTAAGAGAGCAAACGGGGTCGGAGAGACCGTCTCGACAATCATGACTACCCTATTCGTCGATGAAAACATCAATGACGGCCTTTGAGGAGGGTACTCGGTCTCCTGCAGCAACTTCTGCAACGACATGGGAAGCATCGAGATGGCGCCACGATTCTGTTGGGGGGATAAGGATCTCAGATAGGCGAAGAATAGATGGCTCGTGGCGTCCGCCGCGCTGTAGACGGTCAGTTCTTCCGGCCATGGGGCAAACCGGTAGATGGGATCGGATCAGGCTGAACAAACCTCAACCAGGATTTGTATCCACCCTCAAAACCGTTGCCGGTGTCCCTGTGCTCAAAAGCCCACCAAGATGCCATACGGGATAGTTTGCGGCCGCCGAAGCCATTCATCTTGCCATGCGCAGCGATTGCCGAGAGGAGGTCGAAGTAATTGAAGATGATTCTTGTGCGTGCGTCATTCTCCACGCTCAGGGGAATGAAAGTCGAGAAGGAATCGCGAGCTAGCTGCGAGTCTGGAAAGTGATGGTTTAGCATATAAACCCACCCCCCTGATATCGTGGACGGGTTTTCATACCATGCTCCCCGACTTTGAACAGCTCGTAGGCGTCCCACCCCACGAGACCGCCTGAGATTCTGCTCCAGCACCATTTCAGAACTCCTGATATGACCTGATGCCAATTAGCTTCCAATTTACTCCCATTTTCCTGTCGGCGGCAGCATTTACCATAGGCTCGGTCATCCGAAGCTCCTGGACGAGGGCCTCGCCATGTAGCACTTGAGTCCCATCGTTGAAGAAATGGCGGATGAAGGTGCGCACGGCGCTAGGGTCCGAGGTCGGGCGGAAGGGTAGGAGGAGGAACGGGAGATCGAGTGCTGGGCAGATAGGAGAAGATTAGCTCTGTAGAACGAGGGAGAGGGAGGAACGCGGAAGGTTTGCCGAATGCATGCTCGTTTGTAGGTACATACCCCTGGCCTTCAGCTCCTCCGTACAACAGTTGATCAGCTCCTGAACTTCCTCGGGCTCGACGTTTGTGCGCGCATATGCATCCTCCCAACGAGGCTTGGGTGGTAATTGGTGCGTTAGAGCGTCGAGATCGCGATTCTTCTTGGACTTTGCTTTCCCTTGACCATCCTTGCCTCTCATTCGCGAAAAGAGACTCGGCATTGTGTGAGTTTCGCAAGTAGACTAGAGCTGTACGCTCCAGTCGGGACACGATATAGACTTTGAGGCTCAGATGGGTCGGGCCAGTGATGGGTGATGGGTGATGGGTGCCGGTATGAAATGAACAGGGCGGCGAGGGAAAACGAAAGAGCAGTCAGTCGGTCCAGTGGGCTCGAAGAGAGTGGGGGGTGATATGGGGTATCAGGTGTAATAATATCGAATAGTATTGTCAATGCAGCAGCTCGGGCTGGGTGTTGTACTTGCGTGGGAGAGAACGAGGGTCGGCATGTACCTACTTAGAGGTAGGCAATTTAACGAGTAGGGAAGATGGGCGCATTCAATGAGCGACGATGACGACGACGATGAGGTCCAGTGAGTAAAAAACAAATCGCAGAAGCAGCAAGCCAACACGACTTGATTAGAGAAGAACCACAGAGCACCAGTAACACAAAAATGAAGTGTCAATGGGGAGAGATTGGGTCCGGTAGAGAAAGTAGAGGGAGAAGGAAGGAAGAAAAAAAAAACAAGGTATGAAGTATCACGACAATCACTCAATCGGCATACGGAGAGACAGACAGAAAATAGCAATAAAGGGGGGGGTGGTCATTATTTTTTTCCCCCTTCTGCAAGTTGATGCATCCTTTCTTTTCAGACCCGACAGAAGCACCACCACTACCACCACCACCACATCCAGGCTTGTTCATCGATTTTCTAGTGCATGACCCTGGAGGGAGTGCTGTCGCTTCCATGCGCTGATGTGCTGGAAGTTGCTGGGATCAGGGGCCGAAGTGGGGCAAGGTCTAGCTCTAGTCTCTGTGGAGGGGTGTGAGATGGTGGCACATTGGTTGACTTGGTCAAGGCACCAGTGCATCTCAGAAGCGATCAAGTACCCCTGTCACCAGAATTATATGCAAGAGCTACTTGCTGTGATACTGGGACCCCCTGGACATCAATTTAATGTAAGCCTTTAATTGCAGGGCGGGAAGTGGTGACACTAAATTTGTCCAATGGGCAATGCATTCAACATTCTCCCACATCATCCATCATCATCCACCATTATCTACTCCGTACCATCGTACCATCGATCACATCCATATCCATCACCTCTCTAACCTACATTATTAGTACCAGTCACCAGTAGATCCCAAGAAATTCAAGAATTGGGGCATCATTGAACAGAGGCAACATTCCGAAAGAAGATCCAGCCAGTCAACTGTCATGATAAAGCTCTGTAACCTAGAGAACCATTTCCATCTCTTTTTCGTCTTATGAAAAGCCGTCGCCTTCGCTTGTGTTCCCATCTCTCATCTTCCTTTGCCCCTCTCATAAATCCTCTGTATTCCCATACTTATTATTTAGTACCTGTGGACTATCCTCTGACAGCAAGCCGCCATCCCAATCGTACCTGCATGCATCACCGCCGCCTGCATCAGATATCTGCCGACTTCCTAGCTAACCTTAGGTAGATATTCGGCTGCATGCAAACATTTCGATACCTCCAAGACATCCCGACGATAGTTTCGATTTACCCTACTCACCTGCCAGCCTGATCACTGTGACCTTGCAATTGGATTTGGATTTGGAGTTGGCAATCCCCAAGTGGTGAACCCAAGAATCGATTTATTCAATATCATCACTTCGTACATCGTCGTCAGACCTACCTATGGTTCCGGGCCCCCGTAGGTAGTAGTTATCATCAACTTCCTGCGTGCACTCCTATGAACGGAGTACGAACATGTGAGTAATGTGGCCTCATTTATCAATCACCGAGACCTTGCCTGTCTGCCACCAACGTCCGCCTGCCTGTCATCCCCTGGTCCCCATCATTCGCGGATCTCAAACTCAACTCATTTGCAATGGTGTTCGTGACGATATTCCACGCTGCGGCTACCCGTCCAAGTGCTACGCCGCCACGAGCAGGACGACGAACGCGAATATTGCAAAGGCCCCGAAAAGGGTACAGACATGGATTCGCTTGAGCCGTGCCAAGATCCGCCACCTGGCTGGTTATCGCATCCGCCCCCTTTTTCTTTCGTTCGCGATTTGTCGCTACGCGTTAACCTTGCATTGGCACAACTCATCAAACTCCCCGGCCAATTACGTCGTGATCGATGGTCCAACGCAGCAAACCATTGGCCTCAGCTCAACCACACGCTTCGTCGAGGGGGGGAGGGACCCAAGATGAGTTGGCAATTCAAGAAAGCCTGCTTTTCCTTCACACTTCCCCGCGGCATCGACGTGCTATTGGATACAATGCAAGGAGAGAGTTTGTCATTCGCTGATCACGACGACTCCGATATCTATGATCATCCGCACTTATTATGTAGTAGGACAACTACCAGACTCCTCCCACTGATTATGGTTTCAAGCCTCTCTCACAACCCCAGAAAATACGAGCGCGGCGGACGCAACCGTGTATACAAGAGATTTCCGGATGTTTTGATTCAACTCAGCCTCTCTGGGGCAGCGATATGGATCGATTGATCAGAAATGCTTAACCCAAACGGATATGATCAAGTGGCTTGCCTACGATGCTCCTTTGCCTACGAGGAGGGTTTTGCATCGCAGGGTCCTACAAGGGTGGCAAGTTGCGTTTGTAGCCAGCTGTCTTTGCACTTGCGTGCGACACTTTGATCTCTCCACTGTCAGGGCGGCATATACTTACTTAGATGTGCTTGAGGTCCTCAACATGCCAGCTCAACCTAGAGCTGCGACGGTATCGTACCTTTCCTCTCCAGCGGGATCATGAACCATCAGGACCCTTTTGATCCTCCGGATGCAATATTAACGACGAATAATAGTAAAAGTCAGGTCAAGCCACATCTCCCACCCTGGAGCCGCTCAGCCGCTAGCATTTTGACTCGCGACGGCATGCAACCCAACGGCGGGGATAAGCTGTAAGGTGGGCAGGGGGGGGGCTTTCTGGAACCCCACGTTCCCGAAACAGGACTCACCACCACCTGGGCAGCGTTGTCAGGCCTCTTCCCTGCTGCTCCTCCAGCCGTGTACACAGTAATGGCAATTCGCTGACAGAGGGGGATCATCATATCAATGCCGTCTATCCTCTTGCATGGTTCGCTTCGAAATCTTGACGGATCGCTAGTAGATGAAGCATCGCATATGCCTAACAACCCAGACCATCCATGCGCCAAGACCCGTGTCACATTCTCTTCTCCCGGAATTGGGGACCGAATCGCATCACACATCTTGTCGATACCATCGAACCTCCTCAACCAGGTTCTCCCAACGTTGACATGACAGCATGGGAGAAAAGCACGTTTTTCCCCGGCCACTAACATGACCTGGTAGATATGAGACTGATGTTATTAACCTAGTCGATGATGAGAAGAAGCTTGCTCAGTGGATACCGTTTGTTCGGTCCTCATCAGTCCAATTCGTTTCAAGCAAGGTTATCCTATCTTGCGATGAGATTGGCCAAGGCGTTTCATGAAACTGTCCACGCCATGCAAGTAAAGAACATCTCAGCTTATTTAAATGATGCTATCGTACTAATACCACTACACTGCAGCAAGTGCAGAGACCGTTGCGAGCTCCAGGCAATTTCGTGTTCAAGAGGAAGAATGGATGCGTGGTAGATTTCCATCTTTAAATGGTCACCACCACAGCCGGATTCCAGTCACCTTTGCTCACTCAGGAGATTGTGATCATGATCATTAGCCATCCTGTCGAGCCTTTGATACTCTTGCTTCGAAGCCTCTATCAGTGTGCGGCACCTCTCTCCGAACCGCAACTATATCTCTATGCCTCCTCCTCGTTTCAAACAACGGGAGGGGGCGGCTGACGAAATGCCATCGAAGCATGAAGACGTAAAGGACTCGGATCACAAAGTATCGTGAAACTTTCATCACGAAGTCTGAACGAGCCGAGACCGCGGGGTAAGGCTACATCTACAGCGTACAAGACATTCGCTCGTATTCCCCCCTTTGTACACTTCGGTGATTTCTTCAAAAGATAGGGGCTTGAGTGAGACAAGAGAGTACGGATATGAACCGAACCCCTCTGCACCAACCCCCGGGATTTTAAAATACGATCGATGCAAGGGGGTTGGGACACTCAATCCTGACGTGTGACATATATATTGCCATTGCACAACATGACTTGCTGAACCTTCTGACCTCGTGTAGACCGGCCAGAACGACAATGACGCCCCGGAGAATACGCCGACGTATTGCCAACATGGACTTCTGAATCTTTCTGGTTCGTGATCGAGCCCCCATCGTCCGTCTCCTGCTACATACAGCCTTACACACACATATATAGGTGCGTGGAAGTCAGCGGCACGTTCCTGTCAAAAATACGTGTGCGACAACGATGAATCTCTGGTCCGGTGTTCGGAGGGGCCGTCCGCTCGCACTGCTCCCAAGGCTCGGAAACGAGATTCTGAAGGGAAAGACCTATTAGCATATGTACGTTCTCGTGAATAGGGGTATTCATCCAGAGTTGCTTAGAAGAGAGCCAAATAGGGACGCTGGCACATAACATGAAGAACGATATCGCCCCCCACCTCCCCCCCACAGTCCTTCCTTTTCGGAAGAAGTCTAGTATTGTCGATATTCTGGCAGCCTTTTGGTATACGCAGGTGTATCGTTGTGCAGGGTCAATAGGGGTGGATGGGTAGGTGGGCCGATTAATCAATCCCCCGACGCGGAGGAGCGAGAGCTAGAAGGCGTCTGTCTTCACCGGCCTAGCTTGGAGTGCACTGCATTCGCTCCGTTCTATTATCCGAGAAGAAAACTTGATAGCAGAGCTGAGGCGTGGATGATAGATAGTTAGATAGTGCCTGCGCACATATGCACAAGTTAAAGAACGCATCGGCATGTAGATAGACCCTCCCTCTCCCGAGAAGGAAACGGGAGAAGTAGACTACAGACTTTTAGTCGTACGCCGTCAACATGGGCTTACATTACAATTGGTAACTATTCACTTTATCTTGTGTGTTGGATTATGAGATAGGAGAAGCTCCAATATCAAAACAGTTGAAGTCGAATTACACAAGCGACACTAATCGCCCTCCTCTCTCGCTTCAGACTTCTTTCCATCTTGCAGGGCAGGCCAGGGCAGGGCAGGGCAGAGCCCGTGGTCCACAGTGGGATAGTTAGAATGTAGATAATAGATAATAGGGGTAAGACGGCCACAGTGAGCCCCCAAGAAGAATCCAGACTCCCTGTAACAAACCCCCCCCCCCCCCCCCTTTTTTTTTCTTTTCCTCCTATGACCGAAGGTTCCTGGCTGACTGACTGTGCTATAGGTACTACAGAAAGATAGCATTAGCATAATGAAAAGGGGCTCTAGGGTTCACCCCCCTCCTAGGACCTTCGTCCATCGTAGATAGATAGGAACCAACCAACCAACCAACCAACCAGGCTATTCGCTCATAACATAAGGGAGGTTATTAAAAAGAGCCGTGGGAAGTTGAAAAGAGCAAGCTCCGCTCCCTGGGGCAAAGAAAAAGAAAAAGAAGAAGAGAAAGAAGAAAAAGAAAAGAAGATAGGAGACTCCGTTTTTGAATTTTTATCGGATATGGAAACATCCGGGGGGGGGGCATCTACTAACTATCGATTAATCGATCAATCGAAAAGAAAAGAAAAGACAGACAAGGTACTTCATAGAGAGATTATTTTTTTATATTTTTTTCTTCTTCTTCTTTTCCTTCTTATCACCACCATATCCCGGCCGGATTTGTAGGTTAGGATCTTCTTCTCTGGAAAGAAATGAGATGGCATGGCATGGCATGGCATATATGTATGTCCCGACGGAGTGAGTGATGAAAGAAGAGTCCTGTTCCAATACCAATACAAACATGAATTTTTAAACACACTTCCGACAAACAAAAGCCCGCTTCCCGGGCATCGTATCAACAGACTCTTTTTTTTTTCCTTTTCTTCATTAGACTACCGTTTCTATTCCGCGAGGGGATTTCTTTTTTTCTTTCTTCTAGCCGGTCTGTGTAAGCCGAACAGCCAGATAGATAGATATATATCCGACATTTTCGAGTCGCCTTACTGGGTGAGACTCATTATGTATGTATATACACTCCTTGCGTAGAAACCCCGACACGCCGTGTGGGAGTCGATTGCAATAGGAGTGAGTAGTAGTGTCCCCTCCCTCTAAGGGGACAAAATTAAGCCACCGAAACGCCTGAGCCAAGCCGGACTATCACCTTGAGGAAAATTTTGCTCTTCCATCCAATAACAACAAGAAACTCCGTTCGCCTTTCACGCATTTGTCTCTGTCTCATTCTCCACCGTGCCATTCTCACCTTCCTTCTGCAAAACTTCACTCTTCTCTTCCTTCTTCCCTCCCTCCGCGACTTCTTCACCCACCGCCACCACCGGCGCCGGAACTTCTGCTTCTTCTTCCTGCTTCTTCTTCTCGGCGGCCGGGTTCAGATCCCAATCGATCTCGCCGCCCTCGCCGTAGCGGCCGACGAGCCACTCGTTAGCCTTGCGGAAGTGGCCGCAGTCGAAGAAGCCGCGCGAGGCGCTCAGGGGCGAGGGGTGGACGCTCTTGAGGACGAGGTGGCGCTTGGGGTCGACCTTGGCGACGCGCTTCTCGGCGGGCTTGCCCCAGGCCATGAAGGCGACGCCGCGGGTGCGCTTCTGGGCGACCAGGTCGATGACGCGCTGGGTGAAGCGCTCCCAGCCCCGGTTCGCGTGCGAGTTGGCCTCGTGCGCGCGCACCGTCAGGCACGTGTTCAGCAGCAGCACGCCGCGGTCCGCCCACGGCGTCAGGAGCCCGCCCTTGTTGGGCGGCGGCGAGAACGACGGGTAGTCCTTCGTCAGCGCGATGTACATGTTCTTGAGCGAGGGCGGCGCGGGGGTCGGCGGGCGCACCGAGAACGCGAGTCCGTGGGCCTGGTTGTGGTTGTGGTACGGGTCCTGGCCGACGATGACACATTTCACGGAGTGGAAAGGGGTGTGGCGGGACCTGTGAGGTAGGTCGGGAGACGCGTGGTTAGTGTTGGGGGCTCTACGTAGCAGATTGGTGAGATGGTGGCGGATGTTTTGTGAGGACATACCAAGCATATACATCTTCCCTGGGAGGAAAGACCTTCTTCCCGCTCTTGACCTCGCTATCGAGGAACTTCTTCAGCGCCATGAACTCAGGGCTGGTGATCTCGTCCTTCAGGTGGGCCAGCCAGCTGGGATCGAGCGTCTGGATCTCCAGAGCCAGGTGCTTCTTCTGCTCGGGGGTCAGGGTCGCGACCCATTTGGCCTTGTCGAACCTTACGGCGGGGGGCGCGGAAGCAGCCGACGTGGGCGAGGATGCAGGGCCGTTGGTTGCGCTCTTGTTGGAAGAAGAAGGCGAGGACTTGGGAGGACCGAAGAAGGAGGTTATGCTAGCGTTGACCTTGGGCTTCTTATTCGCGTCGGTGGCTTTGAGCGCACCGTCGGACTTGCGCTTGAGAGACGACGACATTGCGGGAAGCCCGATGGTACTCTTGGTGCTGAATCCGAGTCTTGTAGAGGAGGATTGCGCTGGGTGTCGAGTCCGGGAACAGATGGCAATCCAATCGTGTCCGGCTCGAGAAATGGATGGATGACGTAGATGCCGGAGCGTGTAAAGTGGACGACAAATAGGTGAAGAAGCAATATCGACGACTTTTACAAGACTGTGATATACCGAAAGAAACCAAGTGAGACAACGACACGTTGAAAGACAGATAACCAAGCAGAGCTGTCGGAGGGAAATGAATTGATGAGTACTTGGTGCTTTGAAGATTGGCATTAGATATATTCGAGCTGTGCCTCAAATCGCGTGTCGGAAGACGCGTAGCGTGGGAATCACTCAAACGCGAAAGTGATGCGCGATTCTTCACTGTACAGGCACTGTATCAAGGTGGCTCGTGCGGAGGTCTCAGCCTCTTTCCCCCCTGTGGCTGTTGTGGATGCGCCCGGGGAATAGGGGGTGAAAGCGATTGTCGACTTCCCACTTACCTAACTCCGTACCTAGATCATAATCCTATCACTCAACAACTCGCAGAAACGCACGGTGGCACTTCTCTGGATCTACTGGCACCTTATCCTCATGACTCAATCTCTTGTGGTTTTGTCACCAAGTGATTGGTCGAATATCACGACTGACTGCATGTAAGTAATCGAGAGATTCAACTCCATCCTCGGACCGCCAGATAGGCCACCTGCACCTCCAGGTTGAAAAACACACTCGACGTTGGAGAAACTCTGTTCTTGGCGAAATCACGGGGGGCTCCGGACCAAGCCATCCATCTAAGCTACCTAGGTACATACTTAAGTAGGTACCTACCTATGCATATGCAGTGTGACTGAGGCTAAAACCATCTTCCTCTCAGTCGCTGACGAGCATCATTGCATATTGCCTAATTGTAGTAGTAGTTATCTGACACCAGTAAAAATCGTCAGACCACACTTACTTACCTCAATCATACCAGCCAATGCAATGCACCCACCGCAAGCACCGCGCGCCGTTCCCCTTTCTATCCAACGGTAACTAGGCGAATATTGCGGCGCAGCAACCATGCCTACCTACCTATATATCTTTGAAGACCACGACGGAGCCCCACATTCCCCTTTCGTCGTGATCCCTTTATGTGACCAGCACTCCGGCCCACTACGCTTAGGTTGATACGACACCTAATAGGTATGCCTCAATCAAGACCAAGTCCCCTACCCCTATCCCTCCTTCTTCTCCTCTCCGCCCTCCCCCTCGCGGCCCCGGCCTGCCCCACCGAGAACTGGTTCACGACCCGGGACTCGTTCGTGGTCAAGGGCTTCCACGGCTACACGGAGCCCGGCCTGGAGGAGACCTTCTCCTTCAACCTGTCGACAAGCTTCAACGGCAAGCACGCCAACTGCACGGGCCAGCGCCCCGAGGGCCAGGACTCGAGCCCCTGGCTCGGCTGCGCTATCTTAGATGAGGACGACGGTGATGATGATGATGACGAACCCAGCAGCTTCCGCTTCCGCAGGACGCACGTCCCGCTGCCGATGCGGGCCTCGGGGCTCGGAGAGTGGTTCGAGTTCGAGCATGAGTTTGCCTGCGAGGATGGGGAGCAGGTGGTGAGTAATGGTGGGGATGGTGGTGGTATCGGCGGTGGCAGTAGTAGTAGTGACAGGGCGAGGGTCACGGGGAGCGGATGCCTGCAGATGTCGTATTACGTGCCCGGCGGCAAGGAGGACCAGTCCGTCTACGAGACGTGGGGCGTAAGCCAGAATGTTCGGGTCACGGGATCCAGCGCGGCGCCGGCGACGGAACCGTTTGACCCGGGTCTCGGGTGCGTGGAGAGGTTCGAGCAGACGCCGTTTTTGGAAGTGGTGGGGGTGGTGTATGTGAGTTTGTCCGCCTCTTAGGCTGTCTGTCTACTCTCCGAGAGTGAGAAAGAGAGAGAGGGTGTGTGTGAGAATGTTCGCCGGTTTGTCTGGAGTGCTGACAATGATGTGTGGTTAGGAGCGGTTCCCACAGCCGCCCTCCCAGGGCATGACGCACCTGTCCTTCAACATCATCAACGCGGCCAACGGGTCTGACGTGTCATGTATCGGAAATCCACAGGGGAATCCTGATGGTAGTGGGATCAATGATCCTTCGACCGAGTGGCGGTTTACTTGCGGAGTTGGTAAGTTCTCGTCCTGGTTCCGTGGGTGGTTTGTCGAGATGTGTGTGTTCTTATGTGTGTATAGGGCTAGAGACAGAGATGATAACGGAAGGGGCTGGCCCTGTCACTGACCGACGTCTCTACACAGATCCTATCTGGAAGCAGTGTACCGATATGGATAATTGGAGCACCGAAAGCGCCCCCGATGCCATGTTCGCATATCCGCTGACGTTGGCGTCGTACGAGAACGCGCCAAACACGCTGACCATCTCGCAAGCCTGGAACTGCACCGCCGAGACGGGCGAAGTGTGAGTGGTTTCTTCATTTCCACCTTCTCAAGATGCCCTGTCACAATGTGGAGGGTTTCCGTATCCTAATAGTGCAGGGGCTGTATGAGGGATGCTTTGGATGTGTGTAAGAGTACGTACGACTGACTGGAAATAGAACTATGCTGAACGCTACCGCGACGTTGGAATTACCCCCGGAAGTAGGAGGAACTGGGGCGGCATATCCCACGGAACGGTTTAAAGTTCCTGCTGTGCTGGAATGAGCTCGTCTGGTCACCGAAGGCAACTGAGATCTCTCCCTGGACTTTCTGATGCATGGAACTTGCTGCGGTAGAGTCTGCCTGTATTGACTTCTTCGGATGTCTGAATGAATCTAGCGAGAGTTTCCTCGTGGGAAGGTAAATAATGATAATGAAATTGTCCCCCTTTTCATGCTTTCAACATGCTTTCCAGTGTAGGCGGGTCGACAGGAGATATTTCACCAGTGTAGGTGTTATTAGACTTGTCAATCGGATATCTCTACTCACCAACTCTTGACGACAAAGAAAAACAGAAATCCAATGCCAGGTACCTACATATGTAGGTACGGGCAGTCCTGACTCGAAAGAGCGAGCTTTCCAGATGCTATTAAGCTCCAGGGCTCCCGGACCTTCCCTGTACATAACCAATTGAAATGTACTAAGACCCCTTAAGACCGCTGAGGGGAAAGCATCCATCAACGCTGAAATACCATGAGTGGCCTACAATGGATGGGTTTGTATGCGACTACCGCGTCGCGCTCGAGGATATCAAGAACGAAGAGCGGCTGCACATTTCCCTCCTGCGAGAATGTTTGATGGCAATATCGATATCATCAAGAATCCATACGCTATAACCTCGAGTCTGAACTTATATCATTTCAGAAGCACCTGCCATTCCAGGCCACGATGATTCATTCGAACTCGGGAGAGAGACATCGCTGCGACCTTGCTAGGATGGTCGAACTCTCCGGGAGACTCACCGAGGCTGTCGGTGCAGCAGATCAACCGTCATCGTACGGCTCCTCCTGATACGATGAGTTCATCACATCGATTCGCCTAGCTGCCTCGGTTCTGTGCTCTACGCCTCCCATATAGGAGAAACAACTTGAAGATAAGAGGGCAACAGGTCGATCTCGCAGCGCTGACAGGGGCCGCTGCCAAGGCAAGAAGATGGTTCTCGGTACCTGCAGCCCTCACCATGCTTGCTGCCTTAAACGCCTTGTGTACAAATTGGGCGGTGCCTTTACACCCCCTAACATTCTAGCCTCTAAGTAACGAGGAACAGACCAGGGAATGATTGAATTGAGATACCGATGTCGCTTTGTACAGCCGAGGAAAGGAAATTAGTTGGGTACGACTTGGGCCTTTGAAGTGAAAGCCCGGAAACGACGAACAAAGACGGAGAAGCTCGAGGGTGTGGTAATCATTAAGTTTGTATCTGCATCTCGCTTTTGTTTCCCTCCCCTCATTGTTTTCGTTGTGCCATGCGATTGATTACCCAGCATCACCAGATTCAGAATCATACACTGGGATCCAGCAACTCCAGCTAATTATCAGGTACGATTGGGAGTTCAGAATGGCTTTCCAGGATTTTCGCGAAAAATACCTGGCGTACAACTGGAGAGGCCAACAGTACCGCCTTGGGAATTGGAATGGGACGCCCAATTGGCAAGCGCACGAACATGAATACAAGAACTATCCCCTGCGGGAGGGTCGCGTGCAGCTGAGACGAGAACTGCCACCACTGTGGCCGTTGGACCCAGTCGTTCGTACGGAAAGATCGGACGCGTCGAGAGCAAAGGCGCGAGAGACATTAGAGATGGCCGGAGAGTGGTTCACGAGCAAGGGCCAGTTCGAGTGTGTACGGCTGCTGGGCTATGGCGGGTTGGGTCTGACGGCCCAGTTCAAGTACACCGGCGTACAGCCGGCGATGAATCTCGTCTTGAAAGTGGCGCTTGGTAAATCCGAAGACGAGCTCCTCCGACGCGAAGAGATGGCAACTAGAGTGAGTCCACAAGCGGTGGCTCGTACATAGCTTGAATGCGTCTGGCTGCACTGGACTGGCTGACTGACTGACATTCCTCTCACAGAAAATGAGACGGGCGGCGCACTGCATCCAGATGATAGACCACAACAAAATCGGTATCCCGCCCCGGGAGAAATTCTTCTTCGGCGACATGGACGAAGAGGACTCTAGCGGCGATTCGGACGACTCGAGCGGTGACGAGAGCGTCGACGACCTGGACGAACCGCCGAGGAAGAGGACGAGGAGGGAGATCACGGAACAGGTCCCACAAGCGCTCCAAATGAAGATGCACGTCAGGCGGATACACATCCAGGATAGGCATGCTCTTCAAGAGCAGAGGGAGGCCGCCATGGGGTATGTGCTGGCAAACCAACATCGCGGGGCCGATTGGGTATCCAACCAAGTGTCACGATTGGGGCATCTCCAGATTCCCTGGCAGGACTACATCTTACTGGAGTTTTGCGAGGGCGGTGACTTGGAGAACCTCCTCATCAAAATCAACGAGATGGACCAGAAAGTCCCGAACCGAGTTCTTGTATGTATAATCTCGAGTCGTGAACAACCCTCTTCACCCATGGTGCCCAGGTATGGGCGTTGTATCCAAGGTGGTTAAGGAGGCAGCTATCCCTGCACTCACTCCCAAGACTACCTACCCCCGAGACAGGTTTCCTACCCACAACTCGACTCGTGTAGAGAGACAACAATTGCTGACTTACAATCTTGCAGTGGTCATTCTGGTTATGTTGTAAGTCATATCTGATGCTATTTACATGGTGTGGACTATATACTCACAAGAAAGCAGTGGTTCGAGCATGTGTTGCCATGGAGTAAGATTGACACACTTTTTTCTTTCTTGAAGAAGACATACTCAATAGGGGTTTCGCGTAACTATCAAAGCATCATCAAAACAAAGCCCTCATATATTTTCACGACACATCGTCGAGGGAAAGATCACCAGATGAAAAACAAGGGACTGACCAGACTGTCACAGGTATCCCCCCAAAAAGTTCCATCCCAAACGACGCTTTCCCCCACCGACCGAACCAGGTGCGCTCGCCAAGGCCTATGCCGATCTCGGTTTAACACCGCAAGATGCCGAACAGAGGTATCCCGGGAAGGTAGTCGGCAACGACCTGTATGAAGACTTGCCGCCTGCCACTCGTAGGTGGGCTGGCAAGCGAATGGTCCATTTCGACATCGATCCCAAGAATAGTGAGTTCATCCGGAATAATGTGCCCGGCCTCTGAGACGTGTGACGGAATACCCCCGAGATATTTGGCAGAAGATGGGAAATACTGACGGGGAATACTCCATAGTCTTGATGAAAGACGTCGATATCCTCGCCACGGATGAGGAGCATCGTCTTGTGCCCCATCTGAAGGTAAGAGTTCCTAAGAAATTTAAAAAAAAAAAAAAAAAAAAAAAAAAAAAAAAAAAAAAAAAAAAAAAAAAAAAAGCAGGCGTACGTCATGCTAACTGGCTGGGGGAAAAGCTGGCAGACTTTGGCCTCGCTAAATTCATCAAGCCCAACAAAAGGAAGTAAGTTTTTAGCTTCCTCTTCAGTCCCAAACATTACAGCAGTGGCTAAGGAGGCATCGTCATCCTTCTCCTCCTGAGACAACGACGCTAGCTAACCCGAAACCAACAGCGCGTATTATAACCGTTACCGATTCAGGGGAAAATACGGTTATTATGCCCCAGTAAGTAGTAATCCTGTGTATCCAGTCGATCCTCCTATCATCGTCAACAACTACCACCACCAAACAAGCGCCCAGTTTCGAGTATAATAATAATAAAAAAAGAACACGAAGGAGGCCCTATTGAACTGACTCGGAACGTGTTTTTTTAAAAAAAAACAATAGGAACAATTCGGCGTAGACTACGACTACGTAACCGCCTACGACCCCGACGGGCCCGAACTCTCGGAGCAGCCCGTCGCCGGGAACTTCGGCTCCTGGACCAATGTCTGGGGTATCGCCTTGGTAAGCTAGCCCATTACCTCCTCTCACTCTCACTCTCACTCACCCACTTATTCACTTTCACTTCCCATACCTCCCTCTCTCCCTCCCTCACTAAACGAAAAACCAGACCCTCTGGCAACTCATGACCGGCCTCGACGTGCCCGTACCCCCGACCCCTTCCCCGCCGCCCCCTTCCCTCCTCGACCCGGACCCGCCCGTGGACTACTGCCAGCTCCTCGAGACGGTCGGCGACGACGACCACCTCGCGGCGCACGTGGACCCGGAGCTCGTCGCCGTCCTCAAGCGGTGCCTGCGCCACCGGCCGGACCAGCGCCCCTCCCTCGAGGAACTCTTGCAAGGGGCGCAGGCCGGGATCGCCAAGCGGTTTCCCGGCGAGTCGGACGCCGAGATCAGGGACTGGGTCCGCGACGTCGTCAGGGGTGCCCCCACGGAACCGCCCCCGCCGCCCCTGAGTCTGAGCGATGCGGATGTCGGGGCCGCGCTGGGGGTGGCGATTGGGAGGGTGGGGATTTGAGGATGTAAATGTAATGTAATGTAATATAATATGGATGGAGTCGGGAGTTGGTGTGTGTGTATGTATGCGTGTGGAAGGGAGAGATGAGATAAGATGAATGGTGTTTGTTTGAATTTTACGCGTAGAAAATTCGAGTTGTTAATTTTGTTTGGGATAGATAGAACAACCCCTTTTAATAATTCTCAGGTGTTTTTTTTTTTCTTTTTTCCCCGTCTAATCTGATACGCCAAAGTCAAACAAAAAGTCAGGCTGGAATTTGGTTCTTTTTTTAAGTTCCCTTTGCCCATAGATTAGAAGAATATATATTTCGTGATGATACATACCCACCCAAGTCCACACACACTACATGGAATGGAGGCCACCGAGGAGAGGAGCCTGACTATACTAGTTATACGTCATTGACTGATTGCTTCGAATCGGAAAACTTGAGCCGTGTGCTCTTTGGTTTATGGGGGAAAATAAGGGGAGGGAGGGGGGGAAGCGGTGACCAGTGCACTCACTTCTCAACCTCTAGCTGGCTACAAGCACCATCGCTGCAATGCCAATTCTCACAATTACGAATTGGCAACGGCCGGCACGAAAGCCTACGTGCTCTCTAATTCATTAATTTAATTATATTCTGGGCCTTACACACACACACACACACACACACACACACAACACCTCTCAAAACAACACGCACACCGTAATACTGTACAAAAATAATAATAATGTACAACCATACAAAGCCAGAACGCCAAAGCTCGCGCAAGTCTTCTCTCTCTCCCTCCCTCAAGGAGGGGCGTGTGTAGTCAGTCATCCTTCTAGATGCAACCCAGTCCGATTTTTAGTCCGGCCCCTTTTTGTTGTTCTTGTTTTCGGGTGTGTGGAACCCCCCCTTAAGCCTCTAATCATGGTATCGTCGCCGATCGGTGAATTCTGGGAAAATCAAAAGACGTAACGCCTGCTGATGCAAAAATATCGAATGAGTTGGGAAGGATTGTAGTGCGACGAACCCCCCCTTGTCAATTATAGCCGCGTCTCGAGTTGGCTTCATCCACCTCCTGGTTCCGCAGCTTTCTCTCGTTCGTGCTCCTGAACACCCTCTTGCCGACCTCGTAGCTGCTGATCATGATGGCGCAAGCCGGCGCAACTTTGAGCGTCCGGGGTATCCATCCTCGCCAAAGTCCGGCAACGCCTTCGGTCGACCATATGTGCCACAATAGACGCATCATGGAGCCTTCCTCAGGAGACAAGGCCTGTCCCGCCGCGGGCCCGCTCTTCTTCGCCGTGTCTCGGAATACTTGCGTTCGCGTCTTGCCAACATCGAATGGCATCGTGATTATCGACGCGAATCCGCCAGACAAGGCGCCCGCAATGAAACTGTCCGTAAGAACAGATGTATGGTTTTCCTGGCTCTGAGACCTTGATCTTGCTCGAGATCGAGAATTGGCTTCCCGTTCCAGAGGCCTACCGCGGCGCGCCTCGCGCATGTCGGTCAGCTTGCCTCTAATTGCCTCGTAACCCCACCAATACATGCCCGAAAAGGGCGCGTCGCGCCAGAGGGTCAAGGTCAGGCCACGCCACAGAGAACGGTACCCATTCTCAGCCACCATATGCTTGACGTCCGCGAACGTGTTAGCCAGGTGATTTGTCGCAGTCGAACCGGGGGTAGCTTGGAGCCGCGTCCGGAAGAGCTCTATGGGACTGACAAAGACCGCTGCTAGGATTCTCGCGGCAGCTCCAGCGACGGGAGGTAGATATTCTTCCTTGGTCGTGTAGACGATAGGGCTTTTCTTGTTGTATCGAAGCCAATCGTAGCCCGTAAAGTAGATGATGTTGCCGGGCACCGACATCACAAGCGTCGGCGATAGACCTCGCCATAGGGTGGTGAATCCTTCGTGTCGTGCGATCTTCTTCATGCCATCGAAGGTCGAGTTGAAAGTGCGCTTCTGTACCTCCTCGACGGCGCATTCGCTGGCGGCGCCCAGGCCTTCTAGCTTCGGACCGGCGACGCACACTTCAGCATTGTTATTCATGAAGAACACCTCGCGGCAGCAAGCAGTAACGCCAAGGTTCGAGGGTCGGAAAGCATTGGGTGACGAAATCGCAAGTTTCTGCAAGTCTGCAACAGGCTGTGACGAACCTTGCGATTGTAATCGGACGCGGACGACATCGAGGGGTGTGACTGTGTGAGCATCGTGTGAGTTCTTGGGCCGTCGAGTCACGTTCGCGCGTGTCGCAGCATGGCACAGGGTAGAAGGTAGAGGACAGGCGTCTGAACTTACCGAGCAGTGATGTGAGGATACTCCCGCTGATAGCAGAAGCCATCTTCTGGCCAGCAGTGATATCTATGCCATCACCGGCAGGATCGTTCTGTGAGGAGACCATGGTTTGGCCGGCGAAAGCATCTTCGGATGGCAATCTATCGTAGTTTTGGCCACTGAAGCTGTGAGTATTTGGAAGACTCATAGTTGGGCGAACCCCGGGCGTTCGGGGATGCCCTTTGTTACTAGCTCACTCAATACGGTCGAAACAAAAAGATGCGCAGGTGGTGTAAAACAATATACAATAGAGGTGAAAGGATGTCGGAAGGTTGGCGGAAAGCTTCGAGGGGTGAATGGAAGCTGTGAAGGAAAATGGTTGGTGTTTGCAGATGATGTAGATGAAGATTGTATGGAGTTCGGAGTAATGAGAAGAATAAAAAAAAATGGAGCAGGCGAAAGGTAAGTAGCGATTGCGGAATTAATTGGGTGGATGGAAGGCCGGTGATAAATGACGGGGACCGGGAAGTTGCTGCACACTTTACCAAGTGACAGTTGTTCGCGTCATTATTTAATGTTCAATGAGGCGCGCACCATACCTAGGTACTTGCCTTATTAATGAGGCAAAATGGCGCCGTCTTTTGCCGGTCGCTCCAATCACTATGCAAAAGCCGAGCTAATAGGTCAAGAACATCACCATTTTTCGAGGGTCGATCTGCAATCGAAGAATATCGAAGAAGCCAATATTTTGTTACTCCCGAACATTCGGGACATGATGTCAAGAACCAATCGGAGTGGAGCGTGGCGCGCACCTTTGTTGGGAGTCCATCGAGGTCTCTGCCACTCCAGCAGCTCCCAGGCCTGCCTGTGCCTTCGGGACCCACCCGCCCGCCTTGGCGTTCGAGGTCTTTATCTAAGGTTCTTTCGGCGTTAAGATAATGGCATTACCAGCTCTTATCGCTTCCCCAGCTCTTCCCCAGCTCTCACTCAGTTCAATCTCACCGGATGGCTCATATTCAACCATACCTACATGACAGTCCACATGACACATGACTCGCATCGACAACCTATCTACAGGTATCTAGCATCTCATTCCACTTTGAATTCTCCTGGCTGTCAGGGCATCCTTTCTCATTAAAGTCAATTGTATCGTATAGGTATTCCTCCTACGAAGTAGATTAACCCTAAATTTCATATCCCAAGTTTCAATATCATCGCCCCGCCCTTACTAAGTTACAGTAAATCCAACTTGACATGATGGATCAGCCACCAGAACAGATACGTTCCGAACTAGAAAACTTTAGAGAGCAATGGCGTGCCGAAGTATCAGCTCGGACAAGGAACCCAACCTCATCACAGCAACAGCAGGGCAAAATACCATTCAGTCAAGCTGGGACCTCATCATCTTCATCGTCAAACCATCCGCCAAGACGAACGGAGCCCTCTCATAAGAGAGCAGCCTCCAAGGTGGTTGGCCAGTGGGAAGAAGAGGGCGAATACATCCAAACCCGCTCATTCGACGAGTCGGGTCCAAGTCAGCAGTCCCAAGGCGGACAAAGGCTCGACGGCCAAGACGTCACCCTGTCTCAGGATAAAGAGCAGGCCGCAGAACCCAAAACGGCGCTCGATTTCTACGAACATGCCGTCGAGAGGGAGAACACCGGCAAGCTCGGCGACAGCCTGCAACTGTACCGCAGGGCTTTCCGCATGGATAACCACGTCGACAAGGCCTACCGGCAGAAGCATTTCCCCGGCCGCTGGAAACCCACCCAGCCGAATCCGTCTAACGCCCCTGTGACGGTTCCCAATACCGCCCACCACTCCCTAGAAGGCCCTCCCCTGTCTCTCCCCGATCTGATCGTTAGTTTCGCGGGTATGACTCTGCAGGGTGCGCCCTCGGAGATCGAAGGTACGCCCGCCCCTCCCTGTCCCATCTCCGCCCTTCCGGACGAGATCCTCCTGCACATCCTACGCGACGTAGCCGTCGCCGATATAGGCGACTTCGTGCGCCTCTCCCAGGTCTGCAAGCGGCTGGCCTACCTCGTCGCCACCGAGGACCGGATCTGGCGGCGTGTCTGTCTCGGCAGCGAGTTCGGTTTCGGCGGGATGCACTACCACTGGAACGCCACCACGCTATGGGAGCCGCTCGACCACCTCGTCGGAGAGCTCTCCTCCTCCTTCTCATCATTTCCGGATGAGCACAGCCTGCCAGACCATCTGCGCCGAAACCGCGCGGCCGACAAGCCCGACGAAAGCGCCACTCTGACAACGGCGCTCCACCTGAGCGGCGCTTACGGCGGGTCCTGGCAGTCCATGTTCCGGCGGCGACCGCGGGTGCGCTTCAACGGGTGCTATATCAGCACGGTGAACTACATCCGGGCGGGGCAGGCGTCCGGGAACACGACAACATCGTGGAACTACAGCCCCGTGCACATCGTGACGTACTACCGGTACCTGCGGCTGTTCCGCGACGGCACCGCCATCAGCCTGCTGACGACAGACGAGCCCGCTCACGTCGTGCACCACCTGACGCGGGATAACGTCGCACTGCACGCCGGCGGCAACGCGCCGCACCTGCCCTCGTCCGTCATGGCCCAAGCGCTGCGCGGCAGGTGGAGATTGCGGTCTTCCCTCGAAGACCCGGACGATCGTGATCCTGACCCAGAGGGCTCCGGACCCGGGTCCGGATCCGCGCCTCCCGATCACCACCACCTCAGCAGCAACAACAACAACAACAACACCACTACCTCTACAATCCCCAACTCCACCAGCCCCCCCAAACCCCCACCAGAAGCCCTAGCAGACCTAGAAGGCGACCTCATCATCGAGACCGAAGGCTCCGTGGGCAACAAATATATATTCCGGATGGATCTCTCTCTGCTCCGGACCCCGGCCGCCGGCGCCAGGAAGAATACCCTGGCGCCCGGTTCTTCTTCAGCAGCAGCAGCGGTCGTCGCCAGACATAATAATAACAAGCTGGTCTGGAAGGGGTTCTGGAGCTATAACCGGCTCGCCGACGACTGGGCCGAGTTCTCGCTCAAGAATGGTAAGCCTTTCTTCTTTAGTCGGGTGAGAAGTTATGGGTTTGGGGGGTGATTTGGGAGGGGGGAATTATGAAAGGGGGGAGAAGGGAAGGGGGCAGGGAGCAGAAAGATGAGACAGGCAAATAAAAGTGAAGGTAGATAGATGGAAATGAGCCGCGTACGAAATTACGTGTGTCTTCTTTCTCAAAGAAGAACACAACCTCCAGGGCTCTATCTATCTAGTACTATGACTCTCGCTGGACGATAGCTGGAATACAGCACTTACAACAACAACAACAACAACAACGACGACATACTAGCTAGCGACAGAGGGATATGTACATGTATACGCCATCTAAATCATCATCACTTTTTTTTTTTTTTTTTGGCTCCGCTCCTAGAGGATTTGTTGGACATTGGCTCTGAAAAGAAAAGAAAAGACCGAACGAAACGATCGATTGAAGTGACTACTTAGAGGTACTACTCTGCATACGTACCTACCTATAGGTATATATCGTTAGGTTCCTACCTAGAAGCTATGAAGCTGAAGCCAGCCGGCCGTCAATATTGACACCAACCAACATGCGATCCATGCCCTCATGGCTACCTACCTAGGTACCTAAGTAGCCTATACAAGCCAAGCCAAGCCCCGATCCGATGCATGCATTTTGCCTTAGGTAGGTGAGTCGGGTATGTACTTACAGACAGATTTGCGCTCACTTATAGGTACTGGAACTCTCCGTTGCCCGTTGCCGTTGCCGGACAAGCCAGACAAGACCACCAGACAGCCCCCTAGTCCTGAGTATCGTATCCCCCCCCCCCCCCCCTTCATTCATCATCTCAAGCCACCCGTTTCTGCAATAACAACGTATGTATATACCCAACCTTTCGATTTCATAAATCTTCAGCTCGCATGATTTTTTTTTTCTTTCATTTTGGGATCCCCCTCAGGGTCGTTTTCAGTAAGTAAGCCTTTAAGTACAAGGAACAACAACTACGCTTTGCCTGCCTTCCTTCTGAGGACTCGAAAGATCGATTAAAATTCCCACACTATGAGAGAGCACATGACTAATTAAAGCGATTGTACAGGAGATAGACTAGATTCTTACTGAATCAGACGTCGAGAGGGTAAATCGCTCGACAATGCTGTGACATGGACAGCAACGCAAGTGGAAAAGCAAGACAGACACTGCCTCTGTCCCGTTATATGTGGAAACCCCATCGAGAGGGAGATCTGGACAAAAGCACAGTTCGTGTTCTTGCTCGAACCCTCATACTCCCTCCCCTCCCTTATCCTCACCGATCCGAAACGAGATCCCAGCCCATTCCATTTAGTGCACCCCTTTAATCTTGTAGTACATGCGCACATTGTAGTTCTTATTCGAATGTTTGCGCATAAGCCGACCCGAGCTATTCGACGCCTGGCTCAGGATCGGCGCGCCTTCTTGTTCATCGTCTTCCTCCGCCTCCTCCTCCTTTTCCTGCTCTCCCACTTCCCCAGCAGTAGCCGTATCGGAATCGGTAGAACTGATTATGTGCGGACGTGGCTGGCTAAGCCGACCGCTTTCCCCCATCGATGTGGTGGTAGGCACGGTAGAGGTGTCTGATCCATTGCTTTCCGGCTGAGCGAGGCTCGTGTTTTCAGGAGTGAGAGGGCCCGTGTTAAGACGCTTCGTCGCTGGTACCTCCACGTGAATATCGCCGTCGGATTGGTCGCTTGGAGAGTACTGATTGGAGGTGCCGGAGGAGTCGAAGACTGTCTTACGTTTGGTGGATGACCTGGGAGTTTGCTCCGGGTTGGTCGAGGTTTTCGGGGCTGCTGGTTGGGCGTTAGAGGTCATCTCATGTAGGGTCAACCGGGGAAACAGAAGTGTGCTGCAATGCTCATATTGCAATGAAGGGGGATCTGATATGAGATGGGAGAAGCGAATATGTCACTAAATATGACTGGGTGACTCTATAGAAAAAAGGTTGTAGAACCCTGAATACAAAGAATCCCATCGAGGGCACAGATATTCCAACCTTCAGGTGGATTTTTCCCATTCGGGTCCTTGGGTGAGAGTGTCACTTACGTGGCGTGAAGAATACGTCCCCCGGCTCGTTTCCCGAAACAGAAGCAACAGGACCGCCTACGTGAGGAGTGATCTGTCTGGGCGACTGGGTAATGTTCTGATTACGATCATTGCTGGGCTTTCTGCCGGTTTGTA
The DNA here is from genome assembly GCA_022376275.1 of Xylariomycetidae sp. FL2044. NCBI lineage: Eukaryota > Fungi > Ascomycota > Sordariomycetes > Xylariomycetidae sp. FL2044. The sequence goes on along the minus strand of JAJNOH010000028.1, from coordinate 176,084 downwards.
CAGTGATGTCGCCCATGTACTGGTCAATTAAAGCGGCGCTTGTCCTCATTAGACTTGATGCGAGGCCTGCGTCATCGGCGCCTTTGCCACCGGTCAGTTGGTCCAGGGTGCTCGGGGTTGTCATACTCTCGGTGCTCAGCTTCTGCTCCGTCCTGATCTTTATGGCGGTGAGTCTCTCGTGGAGATGCTTGGTGAAAGTATCCAGTGTCTCCGTAACAAGTTTTCGAGTTTCCTCTACCATCTCCATCTTGCTCTGAACGTGGATGGATTGTCGTATGAGAAGTTGTTGTACGTGAGGAGAGGATGCATACTCCTCTAGAGAGCGCTCGTCCTCGGCATTACTCATTGTTGCCATCGTGTACAGAGACTGGAACGACGACAACGACGACGACGACGAAGTCTCAGTGGTTGTAAGAATATGATGTAACCATGTAGAGAGAAATCTGTTCTTCTGGTAATGAATTATGAGACCGAGTTGCGGGTGTGAAACCAGAAGTGAGTCCTGGGGGGCAGAGAATGGAGAGATGCTGGACTGCTCTTGCTTCGTGGTCCTATTAGCAGTTTAGTTTGTGTGAAGGAAGTTGCAATTTCCTTCTATTGCGTGACTGCCTTATATGGCAAGACGTCACTAAAGCGACTCCCGAGGTCGTTGCGCTGGCCTCTACCTGCCATAAAACCCGGCTAAAGCTCCCAAGGTGCTGGAGGACACTGCTTCGTAAAGAGAGATGCCTTTGATCATTGTTTGTGATCAAGAAAAAAGCACCGTGGAATATTATATACCTGAGCCTTGCCCAGTACACATTCCAACAAAAGAAAAGTAGAAATAGCAAAAAAAAAAAAAAAAAAAAAAAGAGAAAAAAAAATATGGTTGATGAGATCCAGGACGCGGAATTAGCTCGCTGACCAGCCGAAGCCGACAATACGAAAGTTAGGATATTCAAACTCATCTTGGGTGTCGAACCCATGACTCCTCTTATACGTTGGTCCAAGGACCTCTGTGAATAAGAGTGGCAATGCGACAACCACCTTGACTAACCAAGCTTGTCACTGTGGTTGTTGCGCCGTTGGAACAGTGACAACCTAACACACATTATAAGCATTGTACAGCTCGCCCTTTTTGGGTCACTGTCGTCCATATGCGATACAATTGCACACCCCTACCATGATAAGCATTGAACAGTATTAAGCTAACCTAACCCATGGAATCTTGTGTTTCGCGAAGCCACACGAACATGGCTGTTAGACTCGAGCCTGAGCAGTTTAACATCAGTTCTATGATCGTACTTCTCAGCGCCGCATTGTCTTGTCTCGTACCATCGCAGCAGATATACCGCCTTCCATTAGTGTAGCCACTTTGGGGATTCTACAAATTCAACCTTCATTGTCCGAATGATTAAGACCCTGGAATCAGTGAAAGGGCAGAGGGACGATACCGCTGTGCGGGATATATATGACATATCTCGGGATGCACTGGATGCTTCCTGTAGTCCATGTGTAAAGGCCAGCCATCCATACAAGACCAGCTTACCGTGATTATCAAACTCGCTAGCCCCTGAGGCATTTGCCACCTCAAGACCTCATCGACAATAAGTTTCGCGTACATGACTTGCATCGAAGGGCATCCATCCCTCTGGTTAGTGCTGTTGCCTTCAAGAGCCACCTTGCATCCAAATATACCTGGCTACCGAATGGTATTGTCCCGGTTTAGAGACATAATGGCTAGGACAAAATAGATCGTAATTTCTCCAAACTAATGCATTTTTCTACGGCTGTTTCTCCTGCCCGCCCCTATATAGACTGCCCTCTTCACAACTGTATCGTCTCGAAGTAAGGGAAGGGATGTTTAAGAACTTTCTACCCCATTCCATGAGAGAGAGTCCAGAGCCGTATGTACTCTCTCAATCTTTCACCGCAAAACGCCATCCTGAACTACCACGTGGACTTATCCGATCGTTGTTTTTCGAAGGCGCCTCAAATCAAGTAAGATAGACTAATTCATCCCTTTCACTGTTGTTGTCAAGAAGGTGATAGATATCTCGCAGCAGATCAGAAGGAAGATAGATATTGCACTCTCAAACAACAACACCATGACATTTTCACACTCCCCATATACTACATTTGAGTCGTAACGTACTTACTTACATCAACTCCGCAAAACGAATCTGAATTGCTTGACCACATCGACCTGCGCCGAGCGCCGCGGACGCAGTAACGTACAGTAGACGGAACGGGAAGATGATCGTCGTCGGCGCAATGCACGCCAGCACAACCTGCAGGAACAGGACCTCTCACTCTCCTCTTGACCCACGCGATCCATACTTTAGGTACAACATGTTTTTCTCCGGAGACCGATCCCGTAGATACGATACCCCACGATATACTTATCTAGGTACTTAGGTAGTTATCCTACATGTTTTCAAAAAGAGGGAGAGAGAAAAAGAAAAGACAGAAAAAAAAGGCAACCAAACCGACACGTGCAAGATCCTACCCGGGTTTTTTTTTCGTGTGCGTACTATAGCTACTTAGCTCCATATTACTGTATATGTGCAGGTGGACGCCACGCATATCAGACGAGAAAAAAGCGGCCGGGCTTCACACAAGGCTGCATGTATGTATGCATACACCGTGCACACATTGGATGTACTGTAGGCTGAAGGCGCAAAAAGCTTTTCGGATCATCCGAAACTCGTGGCGTCTTTCGCCGGGAGGGAGGGGGGGGCGGCGATGGAGAGGAGAGGAGAGGGGAGGGGGAGCCGAGGCTGTGAGATGAATACTTTACTTACCTCTTCATCTTACCTGGGTAGGAGCCGCGGGGATATACAGTGAGTAGAATGATGGTTCGGGTTGATTCGGCGGGGAAGACGGGAGCTATCTTTAGATACTATCTAACTGCGTAGTAAGCACATGGAATATTGAGGAACACTCCGTTTTGGTATGAGAAGGGGGGGGGGGGGGGGGGGGGGGGGGAGGCGAGGGGGCTGCTTTCTCATGTATGCATGTAGGTAGACGCGACTCCTTCGTGGATACTAAATACTATAGGTGCTGTACTGTAGGTAAGCGAAACGCTGGCTCAACTACATACCTATCCATGTGTTGAGGGTTGGATGGACAGGGAGCGTTTGTGGTGGCTGATTCCTTTTTGAATTGTTCTAGTCCCCTTCATTGCGTTGGATGCATTTTCATGGCACGTTGCACGTAGGAGTACGTGGAAGCCGTGAAGAGACCGGATTGATAGTATGCTCATTGCGAACCCTCCGGTCGATTAAGGTCGGGATTTGATAGTTGTATCATGTGTTTGCGGCAGCGAGAACGGGAGTAGCGGCTTCGAGCAAGTCCCGTGATCCGTCTTATTTGCATTGGACGAGGTCGAGACGTCATCAAAACAAAAAAAGGATCTGCCGCACTCCCTTGAAAGCACGCATTCATCATGAAATGGACAAGATATCCAGTCGAGACTGGGGAGATATACCAGGCGGCTGTCAACTTGCTTATGAAGTTGGGTTGTTTCCCACAGAGGAATCGCATTTGTACGACGGTCGATATCCTAGGTAGCTTACCTCTTCCCGTACTATAAGTTTATCCCACCCGACGGTATCTGGGACCCGGGTTTGCACTCCTTGCCGCACAGGAAAGGGAGCACCAGTAAGCCGGGTATCAAGAAAAAGGGGTTCCTGGTCTGTACGTCGAGGGGTGGAATTAAGTATCTCTCGACTTCGCAAGGTCTCCCGTCTTATAATTCTAACTACCCTCTTGATCAGTTTATGATCTCAACAATTGTTTTCAGCGTTTGGGAATACGAGGCGAATTGCTTCGTGAAGCACGATCGGCGTGACCTGATGCAACCATCCGCAGTGTTGGTGAGTGCCTCCTGTTGTGGTTGTCAGACCTGAAACCTCGATGCTGGTGCCAATTGATCTCCGTCTGGGATGACCTTCGGTAACGGGGGACATGCTTGTAGTTCCATGTCGGTAAGATAGATGTCAACGAACACGCGGGACTAAGTAATAATAAACACGTAGATAGATACAACGGGGGGAAATATAACAGAAATCAACATGCAAGACGAATTGATTCTTTCGAGAGGCTTATTAGTGACAGAGGAAAATCCTCCTCCGGAAAGTTGAGAAGTGATAAAAATGAATACGAAAGTAATTCATTCATTTTCACTAGCTCGGAAATGGAGCCGAACAGTTGGGTCCCGAGGTCGGGTTCTGGTGGCATGGAACGGAACGGGCTGCTTCTTTGTTCGCTCGCTCTGTTCCGCACGCTAATTGCACTTGATTAGCAAGTGAGGTCCTGGCGCCCTTACACATGTACGTGGGCGCCTACTGAGTAGGGAGATATAGAAGTGTATGACGATGTTGCGCAGCCGGTGACGATGGCTAAAAAACTATCGCTTCAGATCCAATCTGGCTGTTGACTGTATATGAGCCCACTCACTACATGCTGACATGCTGCGTACCTGGCTAATAAAATGCACCTTGGACAGGCGCCCTCAGACCATGACACTACTGTATGCAAGAGAGTGGGTAATAAGTCCTGGAAGCCAGCAGTGGATTTCTTTGCAGCAGTTCTAGGGGCTGCTCGGATGAAATAGGAGAATACCTAGGTAGATGGGAGATCCAGGAGCCAGAAGAGCGCAGTCTGGAGGATCCGATCAGGCGCATGTGTACTCCGTAGGTGCATATGTACCTACATATGTATGTAAATGTGTAAGTTAGTCAGTTAAGAATTAATAGCCTGGAGTGTGGTGGTAATTCTCAGTAGAACAGAACACCCGGGTATGCAGAGTACTCCTTACAGGATGTTTCACACCTACTCGTCGCTTGAGTCTCCATTGCCGAGTGTAGGTACGGAGTGAGGGGGAGAGGGAACGGACATGGACTCACAAAACCTGAAATTGAATAGAATTAAACCACCCGGCGACCCGGGTGTCCTCTGTCGGCGCACATGGCCACGGCATGATCAATAGATTTCAACCTTGGATCCGACAGATTGGGAAACTCAAACGTGTTCGTTCGGTCCGCAGCGGCTCGCGATAGAGACCAATAGTTCCAGATGGGGCCACGCGGTCTAGATCGACGAGCTTCCTTTCACCGGTTGGCGATTTGTCGTGTGGCGGGCGGGACTCGATAGCTACATAGTAATATGCGCGGTAGGCGAGGGGTACACCTACAGAAATACATAAGTAAGTATTTATTTATGTACGTATCGACCTGGACGCTGAGCATCTGTATATATAAATCAGCTGTATGTATGTATGTCTGTTGGCGCGCGTGCATTTGGAGGCGTCGATGCCTGTGACTGGATCCAATTGGAGGGGTAGAAGATGCATGGATGCATGCGCAATTCTAGAGTCGAAAGCTGGCGAGTCCTGTGCCTGGCCTATATTAGTACGTATTATAAGTACACCACCACCCCATCCAGATTGGGCATTTCAAAATTTTGATTAAGAAGGAGGATTTCCCCTTTTGTTCGATAGTCGCAATACATTCCGACCCGTTGACACGAGTTTTTCGTAGTGGTTGAATTATTACACTACGCTAGTAACATCAAATTCGCAGTAGTTCCCAAGGTTGCTGCACAAGAAACCCCACATGGAGAAAAGGAGCTTCCATTCAATCAACAGACAAAAAAAAAAAACAAAGCGGAAAAGCGACGGACGGATAGGTATGCTGCTCAGTCTGTCAGTTCTAGGTACCTAGGTAGGCGGGACCACACGCCAGATGCTAGACTCAGAGGGCTGGAGGCAGGGTTTACAGCTCCTGTGCCAGCGCTGATCAGGAGAACTGCAGATGGCTGCCCGTGGACTTGGACTCGCACAGGGATTGGATAGTATCTAGCAAAGCGGCAGACATTTGGAGCTGGGAGCTGCGGTACGCGGTGCAGCAGGGATATCCATGAATTCATGGATTAGCAGGTAGGGGGTAAGAAGCGCTAACTCTAGCAGGAACGCTAAAACGCTCACTAACGCCCGCTGAACCCCACCCGTAGCCCCAGAACCCTGGGCGAGCATCTCGGGGCGCGCCCATTCCCTTTTGTTGCCCTGATGAAGGTCAAGGGTTCCAAGGTCGTCGCCAACGTCCTCGCTTCCACCACACGACAACATTTGAACCATTGAACTTGAACTGTACCTACCGGGTACGTACCTTGCCTGGTGTTGTACTCATCCCATCGAATGTAACTTTGTACCTAACCGTACTGAAATCGATGTTGGTTGCGCGAAAACTGTTTCGTTTCTCCAATCCCTCTGTGCCCTTCTCTACTCAAAGACATCCATCGATCGACCTCCGTGCGTTTTTATCTCCCACTCGTTCTTGGATCGAAAAGAAAAGCACGTTTGTCTTGACTTCACCTGCATCTGCTTCAAAGGTGTTTTTTTTTTTTCCTTCCTTCTTTTTTAGCGCTGGCGTGCTCTACTTCTGCAGCGTCTTCGTATATGTAGGCTTTACTTACGGGCAATCTCATCATAAGCTGCTGTCCTTCTTCTCGTCAGTCAGCCGTAGTCCCCCGAGGGCGACGTGCTCTTTTCCTTCCCTCCTCCGTCCTTCCTCAAACACCAGCGAAAAGCGCTCGACGTCGGTGATCCCACCAACCTCAAACCTCCGACTCACCCAACCGCTACTTGAATCACCCCAATAATTCCTACACCAGCCCTATCTGTGCCTTCTTTCACACCTGACAACTTACCACCTAGGTACCTTATCCAGGTGTACACCTTATAAACATAATTATTAATTCTAGCTGCCGTCAAACTTCTGGTTTACCGTCTCTTTCCCACGACTTTACCCCCAATCCCACTACTTCGATTCCACCTTGCGTCTGCTTGACCATAACCCTACCACTCAGGATCCGGACGATATTTGTTGTGCCACTTTCGCCCATCCTTGCCAGGTTTCATAGCCTTTGGGACCTCCCCTGTGAAGGGCCAGTTTTGACAGCTGAGAGCATCAATATCATTCGGTCTATTGAGACACAGCCAATCCTCCGGGGTCGCACTGTCTCGACCGCTCGTCGGCTACCTGCAGCTGTCTTGGTCTGCGCCGTTCGATCGTTCTGGATCTAGGTGCCACATCTGCTGAGCAAGGCAGCACCAATCTTTTAAGACTTTATTTCGCCCCGCTGTCTATATGGGGGATTGATCATCGAGCTGTCTCGCTCAATAAATTTGATCGTGCTCGAGGCGACGAGGCACACCCTACGCCGCCTGCGAATTTGGGGCCATGGCTCTGCCTCTCACTCTTCATCAGGACGAGGACCGTTCCGTTCTCATGCTTGACGACTCCGAAGATGACGATCTACTTCCCCCACCGCGCAGCCAGCTGCGAGAGCCACGGGGTCTCGGATCCGCCCGTTCGGAGAGTGACCTCCAGAGAAAGACCAAAGAGGCCGCCGCCAACGTCCCACTCCACCCCATACCCGCCATGCAAGCCGCCTTCGCCGAATCCCTGATCGAGGCTACCACCAGTCCCGGCGATCATAAACCCAAACTGAGATTTGCTGATGCGAAGGGACGCAGGAATCACCTCCTGGACGGGAACAGGGGTGATAGACTGTACGGTGCGCTCTGGCGACGCCGGCCCGGCCAGAAGCACCACGAGCTGTGGAAACTCCTTGCCCAGGTCTCGTTCGGGGTCTACCTGCTACTGAACGGCATCGCAAACAGCAACGAGCAAGTCGTCACCATTCTCCAGGGCCACATCGATGAAGTCGACGAGTTCCTAGAGACGACACTGGAAGATATCAACCTTGCCCTCGAAGACGTGCGAGAGCGCATGGATCTCCTCAAGCTGCCCATGAGTAACGTGCAGACTTTCGAGCATATGCTGGAAGACAGGAATTTCCGATTGCAGATAGTCAACGGGAACGAGAAGATCGAGCACATCATCTCCCGGACGGCCGCGGCTCTCGAAGAAACCTTGAAAGATGTTGACGAAGGGCTCACGTCGACCAAGGAGTTCGCAGTTTACTTGGGAGATCAGCAGGACCGTTCTTGGCGCCGGCAACGACCAGACATCGGGGATATCTTTGATGCCATGAAAGGAAACGCGCAGGGCTGGTACAAAGCATTCGTTGATCTAAAGCAGAATGCCTCGGCCTTGGATGCGCTTCTCACAAAGCTCGGGCAGATGGTGGCTGAGATGGATCAGATTGCGGGAGAGGTCAGCCGGAGGACAAGGGTAAGTCTTTTCTGCATCGAGAAAAACCAAAGTTGGCATACTAATCCAGATCCATGTCCAGTTCAGTGTTGCGCCGTTCTCTTCTCCGACCGAACACCATCCTCCTCGCGGTAATCCATTATCATCTTCTCCGCCAGCCTCCACCGAACGATCCTCCGTCCTCCGATCTCCGCGAAGCCAGTCCAGCAACTCCCGGGCAAGCTCACCACTTAGTAGTGACAAAGTTATAATATTACAACAACAATCACCACAGAGGAGACAAATGGCGCCCAAGGAGGAAACGATTCGGGCGACGGTGATAAGAATCGGGGACGATACGCCGATATCGAAGACGCAGAAGCAAAATTCCGCCGAAGACGAAGGACTGTACCTCCTGCAGCCTCGGACCTATACGCCACAGCCTCCGACTCCCATACCATCACCTCGACTACAAGAGGACTTAACTCCGAGACAAGAAGAGGCACCTAAAGAAGCACCTAAACGGACATCGTTACGGCAGAGGGTCTCGTTGAAGGGTGGTAACCCTCCGGAGAAGATAGTGGTTCCACCGCGGGATGCACCCGAATTGCAACAACCACGATACCAATCTTCACGTCATCAGTCACCTCAACCGTACCAGGGCCCCGATTCGGCGTATGGGTCCGACGTCGAGGCCCGACCACCCATGCACTCGATAGCAGAGCCACTTGCGGATATGCAACCACCTCGATTTCCGAACACCATCCCGTCTCCTCGATCCGACCAGCAGCACTACTTTCCAGTGCGTGCAAGTCCTCATTCGCCCCTCCAGCAGCGGCCTTGGACATCGAATGCGGCGCCCCCGCGCCCACATACGGCACATACGGCACGTCCAGGTCATCACAGAAACCAGCCGTCTGCTATGGGCATGAGCATGCTGAGCAACGTCACGACGCTGAATCCGGAACGTAAGGCGATCAAGAAGAAGCGGAGCGCGTTTGGATGGCTCAAGAAGGCCTTCACGCTTGATGAAGAAGAACGTGCCGAATTCGAAGCCAGAAAGCAGCAACATGCCCAGCAAACCTATGTTGAAAATGCACGCAGTCCTAAATTTCTCGACGGGAGACGAATACCAGAATATAGGCAATATTGATGATCTGCTCAGCCCCTGTGATAGATACACTCCCGACTCAATGATCGTCAGTCAGCATGCAGGTGTTTTTTTGTGGGACCCGAGCCAACATGTCGAAACCCGACAGAGCTCTGGAACGGATCGACAGGTACCAGACCGAAGCTGACTTTCACGATGACTCACCTGCGAACGATCGTCGCGAGGGACAGTGGGAGGACCTGACGACAACCCAGATACGCCGGGCTCGAGTTCACACACCTACTCGCGAGTTGCGTTCGTTGCGTTCGTTGCCTCGTTTCATATATATACCCCTTACGCGACAAGAGATCTTGATACCAACAGCGTCGCGCTACGCCCTGCTTCTTCTTTCGTGTTTTCCTATACGCTCGACTGGGCGACTTGATTAATGTGATATAAGAACAATAAACAAAGCAACCGTCTGCGTTTGATTTAGATGAAGGAGGATGGAGATGAAGTTGGAGGAGATGAAGATGAAGGAAGGTATAGGTGATCTTTGGGTTGAGAAAGCCCTTAGATTTGGATGTCTGATAATGGGGAGAGCACCTGGAGAGGAGGTATGGGCTTCGGTGACAGTGATAAGAAACGATACGACACGATATGTGGTTGCGATCTATGTCGTATGTAAGATACGGAACGGTCGTTCATTTGTTCTTTTTCTTTTATTAAATACATCGGCATAGCGAGGCGGTGGGAGGATCTTGATTTTTTTTCTCCTTTGTCTCACACAGGAGTTGATATCCGGGACTGGGAAACAGGCCAGAACCCAGGACAAGACCGGACAGGACAGGATAAACGCAAATGGCAGTGGGGGTGGGGGTTGATGGATTGACTGGCTGGAATCGAAGTGAAAGGAAACGAATCAGGAAAAACTCCGAAAAGAAAGGTGTGCGTAGCTTTTTTTTATTTTTCGAGCCACAGATGAGTAGAAGCAAGCTGCAGGTCCGTTGACACACCACTGGGGGTGAGTGAGCCGTGATAAGTAAAGATTACTTTCAATCAAGGTGGCAGCATGCTTCTATCCCTAATTGCTGCCTGCCCCCTCTCTCTCCGTCTTTTTTTGACTTTTTGCTGGTCACTTGCCAGCAGACTCTGGCTCTCACTGGCAAGGAACATCTCAAGTAGGTACCTAGGTAGGTATCTTTTTACTGATCACGTGCTTGGACCAACGTACGTTACTTCAGGGGGTCTGTTTCTGTGTGTCCAGGACGATGGTGACGGACATCTCTCTCTCTTTTTCTCTTTCTCTCTGTTTCTTTTGGCTCTTTCTCTCCGTTTCTCTTGGCTCTGCCAATTCCCAAGACACAGAAAGCGAAGGGAAAAAAAAAAAAACTGATATTCGTATTTAGATGTAGCTATAAGTTCATGTATAATAAGTGGAAAAAAGGGGGAAAAAAGAAAGTAAGAAAAAAAGGGGGAAAAAAATGAGCGTACTTTTCATATAGACGGACTCGACTTCTCCCTTCCCTTTTTTTATCCTCCCGCGCTCAGTCCGATCTTTTGTTTTTTTTTTTTTTCTTTTTCTTTCTTTCCACTTGCCAGTGCGCTCCTCCTCCTGGCCGGGGTAGAAAGAGGCAAGCGTGTCACGTCACGCAGCTCTGATTTTTGCGATGATTGGGCGATTGGGCGATTGTCGCGGTTTGACGTTGGGTTATTCTGTCCTGGCTGTGTGTTAAGTCAATAAGTTCCTAGGTGGATAGTTATGGCAAACTTTTCCAGCGGGGGGATGAATTTTTTTTCCCTCTCGAGACGTGGGAGGGGAGGGGGGAGAGAGAGAAGAGTTCGACCGCTCGCCGCCGGGATAGTCTACGTATTTCGACCGGTTGGTTGCGTCCGAACGAACAAACATGCTTTCGTTATTTTTTTTTTCAACGTACGTTTCGGAAACGGGGTCTGGTCTTGAGTGAAGTGAAGTAGGTTAGGTTTAGGAGTAATGCCAGTTCAGTTCAAGGTCCCAAAGGGACAGATACTGGAAGGAAAGCTCGAAGGTACTTATCTTCTTCTCTACTTAGATCTATATAGAAGATAGTAACAAATCGAAGGAAGTCGAGAGAGATGAGATATGTCTTTTTGGGGAAACGGGGGAAAAGAAAAAAAGCGAGATTCTTATGATGGTCTGGTCAGACAGGAGGAGGAGGAGGATATGACGAAGTGACGAATACCGAAGCAAAAGAGGGGAGGGGGGGGTCTCACGAGACAGCGATGGACGTGATTGATGTGTGTGAAGGTATTAACCAACCAATCGTGGGCTTCATCGGGTTTGTAAGGCTGTGTGTGAGAAGCGCTATGGTTTTTATTGGTATTGGTATTCCCTGGGAATAATATAGCAAGCATGGCGAGAACCTCCATAAATAGGCAGGCCATAAAGTCCATATTACCCGTCACAGCCAAGGCTACTCGATAGTTCATCAGCACGTGAATCACTTTGCTCAACTCACTCACTTGGCTTGTAGGGATTGTTTCCCAGATTCACACATGGTGGTGGTACTACCGCGCAGTAAGTGTGTCTTGGGAATGTCGAGCGAGACGAGGAGGCCCCTGGGAGGGAGCATGCGTCTTGTTAGACTAGACTACTTCTTGAACGGAAAACGCGTAGATAGCCTACATGATTATTTACGAGCTCGGGTTGACCAATTCTCGCACGCAACCCGTGGCATTATAGCTTTCTGCAAAAATCGTCACACAGTCTTGGACTCGCAACGATGAATATGAGAGGGACTGGGCAGTCGTTTTAAATTTGTTCGTGTGACCCCCTGAAAGAATGAGTTCAACAGCCACGGAATGCAAGCCACCGGTATGATAGTGATAGTGAATTAATGATTCATATTTATTAGTCCAATTTCAAAACTCTATGCCCCCCTGAGTACACGATTTTCACTGTCCTTGTATGACTGACCCCCTTTTTCAACCGAGTAGACTAGACTAGACTAGACTCCTATGGGCGCCCCCCATTGATATCCAAAACAAACCCCCTTTTTCCAGAGAGCCCAATGACAACCCGCCATTATTTTGATCATGCCCGGAGTATTAATTATTGGAGTTATGCTATGATCCACTGCTGCTATTCCCCTCACCGTTGCCTTATCGATTGGTTCTTTTATTCCCAGCCCTCCTCCATTTCTGCATCGTCGTCAGCGCCGCTCTAAACGCCGTCTGTGAGCTCCGGCATCATGACTCCTCCTCCCGGGTATTCGAGAGGCGATAGATCGTCGTCCTCCGACTCCTCCTCCGTGCCCCAAATCGCATCCTCGTCGCTCTCCGGCCTCCACGGGATCCACGTGTAAGCGCCGTCGATCGTTGCGTCGTCATGGGTCGCCGCCTCACTCGACCCTCGCGGCGAAGTCGTCAGCAGCAGCGAATGGCCGGATGGCAATACCGATCCTGGGACTGTCGAAAGAGAGAGCGACGGAGTACTCGACGGCGGTAGACGATCCGGCGGCAGAGCAGGTATTATCCGTTCTAAAGACGATGATCGGGACGATATCTCTGAGGAGGGTAGACGATCGGGACCCGGAGCAGGTGGTAGCGGTGGTCTAGTCGGTGAGAGTGAGGCGGGCGATACAGCTGGTGCGGGTAGAAGCAGTGGCGACGGATCGCCGGACGGAGATCTTGATCTGGGTCGAGAAAGAGGGGGATGAGGAGGAGGAGGATGATGATGATGATGATAATTCTCCTCTGCCGGCGGACCTGAGGCTCGTGGACATGGGTAAGGCAGGATTGAGGGTTCCGGCCGGGAAAGGGAAAGTGGAGGCCGCGAGTGCATCTGGCAGTGTTGGTAAGTCTCGTCCTCGACGATAATGGCTCCCTGTCTGCTCATGAACCAATTATTCGGACAAGCGTTGGAGTTGCTCCAGTCTTGGTCGCAAAGTTTGCGAAAGTTCTCAAAAAAGACGAGGAGCTGTCCGCAGCGGACACAGAGGAAAACATGCTTGTCTGCTAGACACATGATCAACTCGGGTCGATAAAGATCGGTCTCTTAATGCTTAATGCTGCCGTGATGAGTGAATGCCCGGGTTAAGTCTGTTTGTCCGTCGATGGGGGCGCGGAATTGGGGCTCATGTTCTCGATGAGGCTCTAAAGTCTCGGTCAAGCGCCGTTAGCTTGAATAAGCCCAACGTACGGAAGAAGCTGCGAACGTTGGGAACCATAGGGGGTTCGTTCAGGGAAGACCTACCCATTGGCTGTAGTCTAAGGGCAAGGGAAAGAGCTGGAGGCCACTGAGAAGGCGCGAACAGTGCAGCCCCTTTTCGTGATTCATCTTTGCCGAGAACCGTGGCCATGAGGAGAGATTGCATATTAAAACCTCAGCGAACACCTCTACTCCGATAATTAACGAAGTCATGACCGTACTAACGTTGACATACTCGTCCGAGGCGCGCAGAGAGTATTCCGAGATGAATCCATATCAATTTCTCTCGAAGGCCCAATCCAATGAACTTTCAAAAGTCATTCATTGATTCATGGTGTCGGGAGAGGACGGGGACGGGGACGGGGACGAAGCCGATGCTTGCGATTTGCACTGCGTCACACACAAGCTCAGTCAGCATGAAGCAATTTTTAACCCAGCTTCGCACCACCACCATGTCCTATAATATATATATCTTTGCCTGACCTAACCTACACTGTCACAGAATGTGTAAGGACAAGGGATCCTCCAGGTGATCTTATGTAACTTGTGGGTTCGGCAGGTGCCCCGGCTCGCCGGTGGTGGCCAACACTCCCATTTCATGTGTTGGTTGCCACATTCATAGGTGTACTTGACGAGGAAGCACATTGTGATAAACCAGCTTTGATGATTAATCGGGGGCTGGCAAAAAAACAAAAATAATAGAAAAAAAAAAAAAAAAACTGCAGTGTCTGGGATGATGTTTTCACTTTCTCTCGGCCGGATTGATAATAGAGATCGGGCGCTTGGTGAGATTCTGATGTGAGGTAGGTCACGGGTGGAATTCATTCATCTAAAAAAAACCCTGCTGAGAAATAGAGGGAGAAGTCAGTCATATTCGCAGAGGTCAATCAGTATGCATTCTATATGAATAATAGCTGAAAAAGCCTAGTCTACATAGGTATATATCTATCTGGGTTCGTGATGACTGACGTTCCTTTGAGAGATCCTTTCTTTGAAAACCAAGAGTCTGCTCTGCTCTGCTCTGCTTGTTATGATCGATTGCTCTTCTTTTTTTTTATGCAACCTCTTCATTAACCTAGTTAGATCCATTTGAGAGAGAGCTCTTTCACAGCAAAGCAAGATGAATCTATCTATCTACCCGTACGAATGAAAAAAAAATTCAGGCAGGCAAACCCTGAGCCCAAGTTTGTACCGTAGCTGAAAGAAAGAAAGGGCTCATATGTGGTTGACCTCCACCAACCAAGATCTATGCGGTCAGGGGCCTTGATCGGGGGGAATGCCGTTGGAAAAAAAGCCTGGCTCTCTCCACCCCTGAATCACACAGACCTAGTCTATGCCCTCATCCTGTGTAAGCTCTCCTCTTCTAGCTCCGCACCATATATATACAGGTAGACTAAGTAGCCTGCTGAGAGTTACGCTTTGAATCAAAAATTCCAAGACCACCTGGTAGTCCCCGGGGAGTGGCGAGGAAAAGCGGGAGGAAAAAAAGACGAAGACTAACTACATATCTAGATATGTCCCTCCCCTTTCTCCCTCCGACCTCTCCAACAACTCCTCCAAGTACCCCTTCCACAGCTTCGCAATACTATGCGACCCATGCCCCCGCGTATCCTCCGTAATCGGCAGTACCACCGTCCTCCCGAGCCCCTCGCGCATCCCCTCCTCGACCGCGGGCCCCAGGATGTCCAGCTCGGGCGGGTTGATCTGGTCGTCAGCCGAGTTGACCGCCGTCAGCGGGACCCGGATGTTCCCCAGCCCCGGCCGGGGGTCGTAGTCGCGCGACGCGTCCAGCGCGTACAGCAGATCGTTCGCGTCCAGTCCCTCGAGCCCCGCGCGCACGCGCGCCTCGAGCCACCGGTCCGCGGCGTCGCGCGTCGGCGCCTCGCGCTGCAGTGGCAGGGGCGCCGAGCCCATGAGGATCAGCAGGTGCACGGCGGCCGTGAGCCCGAGGGTCGGCGGCGCGTCGGGTGGATAGTCTCCCCCAAGCCAGACCGGATCCGACCGGATCAGGTCGGCGACCATGTGCCGCCACATGCGGTTGCGGCCCGCGATGGGCACGGGCAGCGAGGCGAGCGGCATGAGGGCGTCCATGAGGCCCGGGTACGCGCCGCCCCAGAGCCAGGTGTGCATGCCGCCCATGGAGGTGCCCATGACGAGGCGCAGGTGGCGGATTCCCAGGTGCTCCGTCAGCAGGCGGTGGTCCGCGCGCACCATGTCGGCGTAGACGTAGGCCGGGAACTTGGTGCGGAGGCCCGTCGTGCTGGGTCGGCTGGACCGCCCGTGCCCGATGCCGTCGCGCAGGATGATGAAGTACCGCGCGGCGTCGAGCAGCTGACCGGCGTTGAAGAGCGCGCCCGCGAACTGGGCGTTCAGGAAGTTGTCGCCGGAGCCCCCGGTGCCGTGCAGGATCAGGACGGCGTTAGTGCGGCGGCCGTCGGCGGTGGATCGGAGGTGGCCGAGGGTCTGGTAGTGGAGTCGAAGGGCCGGCAGCGTCTCGCCGCTGTCGAAGGGGAAATCATGGATGGTGAAGTCGCCGTGCGTGGTCGCTGGCCATGATGATGTCTGCTGATCTGGGGTGGATGAAAGGATGGATTCGGCCATGACCTAGTAGTATACTGGGAATGAGTAGCCTGGCGCGGTTGGGAAATCGATGGCGCCGTGAAGGCTTCGTGAACTCCATGTTTCTGGGCATTTGCGCGATGTAGCATCGAGATGCGGGGACCCCAGTCGTGCGTTGTCGTTGTCGATTTACTGTACTCCGGCCTTCGACCCGCTTTGTCCGGGTCGTTTTTACCGAAGATCAATCAGATGGAATCGGGACGGGAATGACAGACGTCGGTGAAATATGTTGGACTTGTAAGTTGTACGTGTTACGGATCGCTATGTAATACGTGAGCTGTGACCGTACGCTCAACTCGATAGACACCATCAAATGTACTTCCTAACCTTAAAGCTCGGAAGCCATCCTCTTCATGAACGGATTAGACCTTGCAAGGTGCGCGCAAATAAGCCCCGAGATTTTGGCTCATTGCCGAGCCGATCATCCGAGCAAAGTGTACCTCTTAAGTCTGGGGGCAGACGATGGCAGATATCGGTCAAGCCAAGACGGCCTCGGGACATTTCAGAGCCGGGTACGAGCAGTCAGTCTGCGTCGAGAATGTACTTAGGTACTGGGCAATGCGAATGTCGAGTTCATCACTCGGGGGGCTGCCAAACTGTCTGACATGAAGAGACGAGAATACTCCGCCCTCGTAAAGCCTCTCCCGAAGAAGAACCAGCAAACATCCAGGAAGGGGGAATTTCGGCCTGTGCAAACTGGGGGGCACGGAATGACCGACCGGTGTACTTACGGGACGGGACGGCCAAAAGCCAGTCCGCGAGATTAGTAGAGCGGTGGCCAGAACGCGTGATGTAAAAAGAGATCAATAGTTACTTAGCAAAAGGCGAGTCAAGGCTTTGAGGTGCTCATCATCGGAGTAGGCAAGGTCTCTTTGACTCTCAGAAAAGTGGTGGAGGAGGTGCGGCTAAGGAAAAAAAAAAAGACTAAATCCGTTGGTCGGTGGAGAGATAAGTGAGTAAGAGGTGTCATGTCATGCAGCCTCCATCCATCATCCTTCTCTTCACTTCTTACACGCCCGCGAAAAGGGCAATTGGATCTCACGTAATCCGGATGAAGGCTTTTTTTCTTTCTATTCTTTCTTTTAAGCTTCTTCTTCTAATTCTCCTTTTCTTGTTTATTTCCCACAAGATATATATATACATACACACCTTCCCATCCGCCGCCTCTCTCTCCTATCGAAAAAAAAAAACAATTCGCTTGAGCCTATCCCACGTCTGTATTGCGTGGTCCGTCCGGATATATTCGGGATCCTCACTTCTCTCCGTACTTAAGTAACTACTCGCGACTCCGCCGTCCGGCACATACATACACGCACATACACATGCACACCCTGCCTTACCCTGGTTTACACTAGGTTATTAGGTTACTTAAAAAAAAAAGAAACCCTTCCCCCGAGGCATCCGAGTTTCTTTTTGGCGTATCTACTGTACTATATGCAGCCGCGATCCATCCATCCACCATCCCACGACACGACCGCAAAGTCCGAAAACCCTGGCTGCCTGGTTCCTGGTTCCTACGCAGTAGGAAACGGTTGAACGAAGGTGGAACCTGACCGACCGACCAGACCGACCAGACAGACCAAACCCTACGGTCTACCTAACCTAGACCTAGGTAATACATAAACCGCGCTGGTAGCTCTTAACTTCCTAAATATTCCCATTCTCGCATTAATATCTTACCTTACATTACCTTTATTACATACACAAACCCGCTCTTACTTAACCCTCTTTTTCCTATTCTTCTTATTTTGTTTTTGTTTCGATTCCCCTCCGTCCCATCCGTACTACTCCAGAGCGCTCTCTTTCTATATATGTATGTGTAGATGTGTACCGGCGAAGGTTCTCTCGTCCCGTCATTATTCGCCTCTTGCTCCTTCCTTTCACTTATGGGAGGTAGTGATTAAGCCCTTTTTTTAAACATCAGCATCATCATGCTCCCACTATCATCATCATCAGACGTCATCTCATCCTCCTCCTCTTCCTCCTCCTCCTCCCCCTCCCTCTCGCCATGGCGGGCCTTCGACCGGGCCTGGACCGCCATCATGGGCTACCGCGCGACCGAGTTCGACTTCCGGGCCGGCGCGACCCCCATGTCCACCGCGGCCGAGACCGTCGGCGTGCTGGCCCTGTACGTCGCCGTCGTCTTCGGCGGCCGCGAGCTCATGCGCAACCGGGAGCCCCTGCGGCTCAACGGCCTCTTCAAGGCCCACAACCTATTCCTGACCATGCTAAGCGCCGCGCTCCTCGTCCTCTTCGTCGAGCAGCTCGCCCCCACCCTCTGGCGCCACGGCGTCTACGCGAACATCTGCGGCGAACACGGCTGGACCCGCCCCTTGGTGACTCTCTACTACGTAGGTTCAATGACCATGACCATAAACCTCACTCGAGGTTTCTATGACTGACCCGAAGAGAAAAAACAAAACGTAGCTCAATTATCTTACTAAGTATATCGAACTCATCGATACCGTGTTTCTCATGGTCAAGAAGAAGCCGTTGACCTTCCTGCACACCTATCACCACCCGGCCACGGCGTTGCTCTGCTACACCCAGCTGATAGGCTACACGTCGGTGTCCTGGGTGCCCATCACCTTGAACTTGACCGTACACGTCGTAATGTACTGGTACTATTTCCAGAGCGCGCGAGGCGTCAGGGTCTGGTGGAAGGAGTGGATCACTCGGCTTCAGATCATCCAATTCGTGGTCGACCTCGGTAAGAACACACAGCCCGCTCTCCCACGGCCCGAATGGAAACCTGTCTATTTGGTTACGTCGACGTCAACTTGCTGACAGGCGGTACAACGGCCCAACAGGCTTCGTCTACTTCGCCTCGTGGGATTACTGGGCCGACACCCACGCCCCCTGGCTGCCACACGTGGGTCGGTGTGCCGGCGAGCCCTTCGCCGCCGTCTGGGGCTGTGTCATCCTGAGCTCGTACCTCGTGCTCTTCATCCTGTTCTACATCGCCACATACCGGAAGGCGTCGGTCCGCAAGGCCGACAGCAAAAAGGCGATCGAAGGCCCGGCGGTGTTGTCGATGAGGGAGAGCGCCACCAAAGTCGCCGATAGCTGTAGTGGGGTCGAGCACGTCAACAACCCCTTCGTCACTCGCCGATAGAAAAAGGCAAAACTTATTCTATCCCAGAAAGAATTAGTAGTCGCATGCAGGCGCTCTCGCCAACGAAGTATCTGGAAGACTGGAAAGTATTTTGGGTCAGCTTCTTACCCAGGCATGGTACAGTTTGACTATGGAAGGTCTTACCTCTCCCCAATGTGTACAATTAACGATATATGTGTAATGTTTAGTGTTAACCAACCTGTTTGACCGGTCACACCCATCCACGGGGGAGTCGTACACGCGTATCTATCAGTCAGTCAACCAAGGGAATTCGGTTTAGCACCATCCTGTCATCCGATGAACGTAAAACAGTCTCATTGGATTAGTCAGTTCAGCCCGCCGTTCAGGAACGAAGTAGAAGAAGAGCTCGAGAAACCAAGGGCTATTGGGTTACCCACATCGCCGGATACACTGCCGGAGATCGACATGCCAAGGGCCGATGTACTGAACCGGTACCGAATGCAACCTGATCTCCGAAAAACGCCATTTTGGAGTCTCCCCCGAGGGATGGAATCTCCACGAGAAGCCTGAGTCAGAGGCAAAAGTCAATACTCATCCACTTCAGTTGGCTTGTATAACTCATCTTCTGAGTTTTTGAAATGACAAGCCGACATGCATCCTCGAGTTGTCTTAGATCATGACTGTCGCATTCGGGCGTTGTAGGACTGGGCAGGCCCCGACTCGACAGCATCTCATGGGTTTTCGCCTTGACCAAGACCTTATTCGCTGCAGACACTCTCAATCGGTCAAATTGAGCATCACAGGCATTTGCACTGCAACAGCAATTGATTCGAGTCTCCAAGTGAACTGAATGAAGAGACCCGGGGAGGGAAGGAAAAGTACGCTGGTGAGCCGTGATAGTGGAGTGAAACGAAGAATCGGCTGATTGACGTATATCTCCCCTCAACATCGTACATAGGCTTTGAGAGCCGTATACGGTATCATAGAGTGCAGGACAGGAGATCTGGTGCGTTGGGCCTGAACACTTTGAAATCAGCGACTTGATGTGAGCCTACCCTCGTGCCAGGGAGTAAGCTATGAAACCCTTACTCGGACCAAAGCAAGGGAAAGTAGTCACGAATAGGCTGAAATACCGATCGAGCAAAGCCCATGAACGGCTAGGGCTTCCAGCCTAGTCTGTGACAATCTCGCTGGCTTGCTGAACGGATAATACCGTATGCGGCAATGTCGTCAGCTAGGGGATCTGGGCTGTCACAAGGTCAGCAGCACCTTATCTCCACCCATGCAATCAGATGAACCTCCGGTTCATGACTGGCGCGGGTCTCGTGAGAAGCAATCGGGTTTGCACCTTGAGATAAGGCTTGCGGGCTGGTACGTTGTGGGGTACCAACATTGAAGCACTTTCATCCATCCCAACCGACTGGGTCATGAGACACCTTCTTTTCGGCGTGCTGAATGATCCAAACATGGTTTGGGTAGCCAAGAAGCTGGTTCGGCGAAGAAGCGGAAGACCCCGGAGCAGATGCGAGGCCCGTATGATGAGGGATGTTTCAGAGACGCATCGGAATCTTCTCTCGTCCCATAATATCATTACTCCCAGCTTCACCAAACGACATCTGGCTTCACCAAAGTTCCTTTGGCTTATCATCTATTGGCCTAGCCTCCCAGCAGGAACGTCGGCCGCAGAGAAGAGACACATAGGAAAACCGCGAATTGATCTGAACAGACCTGATATCAATGAGAAAAACATTGGGTGTGCCGTGCATCCTCCGAACACGGTGCAGGGATCAAGGAAAATGTCGTGTTCTTACAATTGATGCCTCTAGTACGGCTCGTTGTTGCCTATCCTTGATTAATTTCCTCAGCATCAGTTGACGGCATGACATGACGACTGTAGGGTGCATGGTTCGTACACGAACCCCTCAGCGCATTCGGACCATTGCCTAAGGCGCAGTTGAAGCTCGGCAATCGGATTTCGCAGAGTAGCTGGACTTCACAGAGGAGCTTGTCGCCTTGTCTGATGTGTCCAATGCGGTATAGTAGAGTGTTCTTCAGGTGGCGATATCATTCGGGGGATGATCTTGTTGTCGAGTTTATTCTTACTGTAAAGGGTGGTGAGTCTGCCGCGGAAGCCGACAGTGGATGTCGAGGAAGCCTAGCTTAGCCACAAAGTTCCTGTAGAGGAGTTTGGAATGATGGGATGAGATAAAGTTGAAGACATGATAATAGATGCCATCGAACATGTGATGTTTCAATCTTTCAAGTCCTTGATCCGGTAGATGCGGACTCAGACCTGTGCTTGCCCCCGAAGTTGGTCATGAGTGACCTCCTTTTTCGCGGTAGGACAAGCCATCGGAATTGATGATGAGCTCTCAAATGAAAAGAACACCTCTACACCCACCTCTTGAAGCCCATCGCTTAAATTTGGCAGAGCCAGTAAGCAAAGCGAGAAAGCGAGAGGCCCTAATAAGACGCGAATACGAACGTTACGGTAAGTAGTAGGTATTGCTTCAGACACCGGAATCGATGTGTTGGCTTTGTGATATGCCAAGAGGAGCATAGCCATACGTGTTAAAGGGATAATTATCGAATCGTGACTCTCTCATTCAATGGGTTGTACTTGAAGATCAAAAGTTGTTGCAGCAAACATCCTCGCAGTGATCAGATAAAAGGGTTAGGTAGTGTACCTAGGTACAGAGATACTTCGGAGAAAGGTCGGTAGAAGTAAGGTTAGGCAGTTAGGCCAATATAAAATGATCCGTGCGCCTAGATAAATAAAGTAAGCACCATAAATTTCGAGCTAAGCTGCCCGGGCGCGTCGAAGGTAACTTCCAAAGCCGGCGCGGATAATTCCATCATTGAGAGCCTGCCTGCCTGTCTGCGACCTCATTGTTCTTCCTGTCGCGCCCGAGCAACCTTTTACACCATTTCACCGGCTGCTGCATCGATACTCATTTGTCGCTTTCCTATCTCGCCACTCCACCGGTGGTACTGGTGCTGGTGTTGCTGCTTACCTAGTATACAGTCAATCAACAATTCCCGCGAAAAGTGAATCACGACTCACGACTGGCTCATTCACCCCCACCCCAGCCTGATTGACTGGCAGCTTTTGCCCAAGACCGAGTCACGGCCGTACAACCAACTGTCCGACTGCGATTACTCTCGATCCCAACCCACATATACCACCTTAACCTGCGAACGATTAGGAGAAACCAAACAATAAGATGAACGCGCGAGAACTCGAGACCAGGGTGAAGGCCATCACCAAGGCCGGCATGCAGCAGGAGCCCGCCGAAAATATTCTCGGTCTCCTGAACAGTCTCAAGAAGGAGTCCTCGCCTACCGAGGAGCTGCTTCGTACCACCCGAGCCGGCCAGATAATGAACAAGTTCGCCCGCAGTGCCGCTAATAAGGAAGTGCAGCGCTCCGCTCTCGAACTTGTCAGCAAGTGGAAGAAGAGCGTTGAGAGCGAAAAGAAGGCCAAGAGCCTCCAACACCAGAGCCAGATACAGGGCTCCGCCTCCCCCGCCGGCTCGCCCGCCCCCAAGCCTATTGTCGGCAACAACAAGAGCTTTACTGGCAACCCGGACACCCGGACCTACAGAAGCGACCAGGTCGACATCAAGCGGACGGGCTCGCTGACGCGCGACAACTGCATCGGCCTAATGTACAACGGCCTCGCCTTCCGGTCACGCGAGTCGGAGGAGAACGTGATCCTGCGCGCGGTCGAGATCGAGTCGGCCGCGTACAAGGCCTACCACGGGGAGACCAAGGAGTACAAGGAGAAGATGCGGTCGCTGTTCCAGAACCTCAAGGTCAAGACCAACCCGGAGCTGGGCCGCAACGTCATGTCGGGCCGCATCGCCGCCGACCGCTTCGTCGTCATGACCTCGAAGGAGCTCATGTCGGCCGCCCAGCGCCAGGCCGACGCCGAGGCCGAGCGGGAGAACATGAAGAAGGCCCAGGTGCCCATGGCCGAGAAGAGCATCAGCGACTCGCTCGAGTGCAGCAACTGCAAGAAGAAGATGGTCAGCTACACCCAGGCCCAGACTAGGAGCGCCGACGAGCCAATGACGACATTCTGCGAGTGTATGAACTGCGGAAAGCGTTGGAAGGTATGTTTTTATTTTTTCCACACACACACACACACACACACACATACACACACAAAACTACATATACTAATACCGCCGAACAGTTCTCTTAATAAACCCGACACTTCTGCACCCGAGGAGCACCCACCAGCCCGGACGGTGCCTAATCAGTTCTCGATGATTTATGAGGTTGCTTCACAAAATACCAACGGCAGGAGTCCTCGCGATGAGCTCCATCATTATTATTTATTTTTTCTTTTCCACTTTCGATCAAGGTTGCATGGAGTTGAGGTTCATTCAATTTTTTTCCCAAACTGGGAGGTGAGGGGGGTGGAAGGAAGGCAGGCCGGAGATCATCAGAACATTACCGGTTTTCTTATTTACTGCAGGGTTGTTGGCGGCGTATCAAGGACAAATAAAGACTTTTTTTTTTTAGTCTCTTCTCTTCTCTTCTCTGTTTTATGTCGTGTACCTATCTATGGTGTCCCGTCCCGTCGAGTCCCGTCCTGTCCTCTTCTTGACGGGTGGTGCGTGGTGATTGATGGATGGATGCCATGCCATAACAGCGCAATTTTTTTTATTTTTATTCTAATCTAGTGTAAAGCAAGCATACTACTTACTTAGACCAAAAAAATTCCGTAACTCGCAAAGGTAAATTAAAAAAAAACGACCTTGCGTTTTGTAAGTAATGAAGGGTTGAATTTCGAAAATATTGACTACTTTTCAACTCCCGGAATAGAATAGAATAGAAACGAATTGACTTCTCACCCAGGTCGGTCTCACAAAGTTGCCAAGTCCATGATCGTTCACACACACACAAATCAAAATCCTTCGCGCGTTCTCATGGTCATCGAGAAGGAAGTTGAGAAATCATTGGCATATATTTATATATACATATTTTTTTTAATTACCTACCTAGATAGGTATCATCATTTTTTCGATCCTCCTCCCTTCCTCTCAATCCCCAGCATACCCAACAGATCCCCCCCACCACCTTGCTTGTCCTTGTCCTCGTCCTCGTCCTCGAGCCCCAGCTCCCTGACCCGCCTCCAGAACTTACTCAGGTGCCGGGCGCCGGAATCGCAGAGCACGGTGACGACCCGCCCCCCCGGGGCCACGTCCCCCGAGACGGCGACGGCGACGGCGGCGACGCAGTTGACGGCGCTGCTGCTGCCGACGAAGAGGCCGTCGCGCTCGACGAGCCAGCGCGCCATGAGGCAGGCCTGGGCGTCGGTGACGCGCACGGCGTCGTCGATCAGGTCCCGGCCGGCCTCGAAGTTCTCCGTCGTCCGGTTGATCCCCACGCCCTCGACGATGCTGTCGACCTGCGTCCGCCGCCGCGTGCCCTCGCGCTCCGTCCCGGAGTACATGACGCCGTGCCGGATCTTGTTGTACAGGCCGCTGCCCTGCGGGTC
This sequence comes from Xylariomycetidae sp. FL2044, assembly GCA_022376275.1. Classification (NCBI taxonomy): domain Eukaryota; kingdom Fungi; phylum Ascomycota; class Sordariomycetes; species Xylariomycetidae sp. FL2044. The sequence goes on along the minus strand of JAJNOH010000028.1, from coordinate 151,463 downwards.
CGCCAGCACCACGCGGCAGTTGGGGCTCCCCGCGGCGGGCGGCCGCGGCGCCTCCTCCTTGAGGTACCGCGCCACGCCCGCGATGGTGCCGCCCGTGCCGGCGCCCGCCACGAACGCGTCCACGCGCCCGCCCGCCTGCTGGTAGATCTCGGGGCCCGTGGTCCGGAAGTGCGCCTCGTGGTTGTGGGGGGACTCGAACTGGTCGGCGAAGAAGCCGCGACTCTCGTCCGTCGTAGAAGCCGTGTGCTCGGCGGCCCGGCGGCGCGCCAGGTTGACGAAGTGGTGGGGGGACGCGATGGGCGCCACGGGCACGCGCTCCACGGTGGCGCCCAGGTGGTGCAGCAGCTCCGACTTCTCGAGGCTCTGGTCGTCCGGCATGCAGATGTGGGCGCGGTAGCCCTTGGCGCGGGCCAGGGCCGCGATCGAGATGCCCGTGCTGCCGACGGTGCCCTCGTAGATGGTGTCGCCACGACCGGGCCGTAGGAGACCCTCGGCCTCGGCCGCCTCGATCATGTTCAGCGCCACCCGGTCCTTGGGGCTGTTGCCGGCGCCGTTGAGGAACTCGGCCTTGGCGAGGATCGTGCAGCCCGTCGCCTCCGACAGGCTGCGGATCTTGATCAGCGGCGTGTGCCCGATGCACCCCTCGATCCCCTCGACGATGCCGGCGGTCGGCCAGAGCAGGGCAGGGGACAGGGCGGCCGCATCACCGTCGGCGGGGTCGTCTCCTTCGTGGTCTTGGAGCTCGACGGGTCCCAATAATAAACTTGATCTGCGCGCATCTGCTGCGGCAGCTACCGATGCCGATGTCGATGCTGGTGCTGGTGCTGGTGCCTTGCCATTGGCGGGGGTGGTCGAGCCGGCTCGGGGCCGACGGCGCCTTTGTTGAAATCGCCATTCCAGGTCTGGATAGAAATCTTTGAAGCCCAAGGTGACGAGGATTCCGGCAACAAAGGCTACCGCTAATGCGGCGCTCCCATAGACCTTGGGGTGGCCCTGCCAGTACATGTTTTCCCTTGTCTCTTTGTCCCTTCAGTCTAGTGTTCCGGGTTCATGGTTCCCAGCAGGTCTCACTGGTTTGCCATGCAAGTAAAGAAGTATAAGTCCCCAACCGACTTGCAATCACTTTTTTTTTCTGACGTTGATTGTTTCGGTCAAACTGATAAGATGACAAGAAGAAAAGAAAATCAGTGGTGTTTATGAGCAATCTTTGGAACTCTTGTTTCAGGAGCTTCATGTAAATAAATCGTCATAGTGAAGTTTATTAGCACCCGACTTCTAATAATCCATACTTACCCAGCAGCCCAGCAGCCCAGCAGCCCTAGAAACTTCCGTTAAGTGCTAAAATTTAGGTACCCAGGCAGCCCGCCAGGTATATGGAGCTCGGGCCACCCGTGACCCGCCGGAAACCGACCGAATCCATGCAAAAGCTTCACCGCGAGCTCCTGTAGGCCGTGCCTCAGCTTAGCATCATACCCTGACCGAAGAAGCTCTGTTTCTTTCTCTGTCTCTCTCCCTCTCTACGAGCCAAATTCTGAACCATGGACTCGCCCATAGTGACGCAGGTATTCCGACAGCTGCTTAGACATCCCGCATGCCAGTCCAGAAAAAATCTAGCTATCTTGACATCCTGTCTCCAACATGGACGCCATGGACGCCGCGCACAGCAGCATCACCACCATCAGCAGAGGAGGACAATGGCCACCCGCCCTCCTCGAGGTTCAAAGACCGAAGCTCAGCTGAGCGAGGCCAATTGGCAGCAGCGTACGCAGGTCATATCAGAGGATATGACAGAAGAGTACAAATCGTACCCCATGGTCACAGCCAATGATCTGCGTTCGCGGAGGGAAAGACCGAAAAAGGTCAAGATGCTGATGCGGGACTTCATCGAAGGTAAAAGAATAAGAACCCCTTCTCCTCCCTCTGCCTAGCAACCCCCCGTTGGGCTGTCTCATAATAAAGTTGGGATGGGACCCAAAAGGCTAACGGCCGCCATTCCTCTCTCACAGATAGCCTCTACAACCCGCACTACGGCTACTTCTCGAAGCAGGTGGTGATCTTCAGCCCGGGCGAACCCTTCAACTTCAACGTCCTGCCGGACGAGCCCACCTTCCACGCGCAGCTGGGTCAGCGGTACACCGAGTTCGAGGACCAGCTGGACGCCGAGCGGCTCGACGACACGCGGCAGCTCTGGCACACGCCGACGGAGCTGTTCCGCCCCTACTACGGCGAGGCAATCGCCCGCTACCTCATGTCCAACTACATCATGACCACGTACCCGTACCACGACCTGATCATCTACGAGATGGGCGCTGGCCGCGGCACGCTCATGCTCAACATCCTCGACTACATCCGCGACGTCGAACCGTCCGTCTACGACCGCACCAAGTACAAGATCATCGAGATCTCGCCCTCGCTGGCCGCCCTGCAGGACACCCAGCTGCGCCTGTCTGGCGCCGCCGCCCGTCGCGGCCACGCCGACAAGGTCGAGATCATCAACAAGTCCATCTTCGACTGGGACGAGCGCGTGCCGTCCCCCTGCTTCTTCCTCGCCATGGAGGTCTTCGACAACTTCGCCCACGACGTCGTGCGCTACGACCTCGAGACCGAGGCCCCGCTGCAGGGCGTCGTCCTCATCGACGGCCGCGGCGACTTCTACGAGTTCTACGAGCCCGCCCTCGACCCCGTCGCCGCTCGCTACCTGCGCGTGCGCCACGCCGCCGCCGGTGGACGCTACCCGGCCCCCTACGCCTCGAGCCGGCTGGCCCGTCGGCTCCGGGGGCTGCTCCCTTTCGCCCCCAACCTGAGCCCCCCCGAATACCTCCCCACTCGGCTCATGCAGTTCTTTGACATCCTGGAGAAGTACTTCCCCGCGCATAGGCTGTTAACCAGCGATTTCCATACCCTGCCCGACGCTATCAAGGGCCTAAACAGTCCGGTGGTGCAGACGCGGTACGAAAGGAGGATGGTGCCTGTTACGACGCCATTGGTAAGTCGTTTTCTTGATTTTTTGTGTTCTGACCACTGCTCCCATCCTTGACCTTGAGAAACCCCATGATAGACGTCTTTTCGCGCCCATTCAACCTTGAGTGCATAGCGAGTTTCCATTTTCAAACCCTGGGGTATCCTCCCCACCGCCTTTTGCGTCCCCCCGCCCCCCCTATTTACGTCCCCACCCATCCACCCTTTTTCAAATCCCCTTCCCTTTTCCGAAGAGCACCCCTCTCCTATTCTACCCATTCCATCAAATCATTTCCCGCTAAAACCCCAAACCCTCTTTCCCACAGGTTCACCAAGGCTACTTCGACATCCTCTTCCCGACCGACTTCCGGGTCATGGAGGCTGTATACGGCGCCATAACCGGGCGTTTGACCCGTGTCATGTCCCACGAGAACTTCATGCGGTCCTGGGCCTACGTCGAGGACACCCAGACCCGGAGCGGCGAGAACCCCCTGCTGAGCTGGTATCGGAACGCTAGTGTCATGGTCACTGTGTAATCAATAAGTTGATTAGGGGTGGGGTGGAGGGTGTAAAAGAAGTAGGTACCTTATAGGTTGAGGGGATGGGTGTGTAGATAAGAGAAAGAGAGAGAGAAGCGTTGGTGATGAAAGGGTAAAGACATGGATATGTAGGGGGAGGTGTATGCATATATGTACATATATATTGGTGTAAAGCGAGCCAAAGAGCGTATCTATGACCATCACAAAAGTGGAAGAGGAAAGGAGAAGAGAAAAAGAAAAGAAAAAGGAAAAGGGCATGCCTATCTACTACCGACCTGTCTACATATATATATATACCTTGGGTAAATAGGGGAAGAGGGAGAGGGAGAGGCAGAAGAAGGCATATCTGAGATCTCACGATGAGAGTGAGTGAGTAGGGCAGTACTGGAGGTATTCCATTTGCCTACCCTACCTGGACTAGGTCTAACTAACTATTCGGATGGATATACCAATCAACATCTATCCTATCTCCCAAGCACACACATTACTACTATAACCACACACCAAACCCCCTATCTCTCTCTTCCCCCCTCCCCCCCTTTTTTTTCTCATCTCAGTAGCCTACGCCGCAAAGCACAGCACAGCACACATACATACTCAATCAAGTACATACATGCATACCATACCATACCATACATACATCCCCATCATCATCATCATAACCAGAACCAATGTGTCAAAATTTTGATTTACTCGAGCGAATAAAATAGATAGCTATCAAACAATATTGGATCAAAGCAGTTCAAGATGTAACGTAACAAACAGTACTTTCACGCGCACTTATTCTTTATCAGAGAGCAAAGGAATTTTTTTTTCTTTTACATTTTTCTCATTTCATTCCTGGTTGTAGATAAAACAGACCGAGAGACAGAGACAGACAGGAAAGTTTCTCTCTCTTGGTTTACCAATTGATTGATTGATTGATTGATTGATCGATCGATCAATCCATGGGGTCCATCCGTCCGTCCGGCCCGGTTTCCATCCATCCAAGGGGTTTCCGTCCATCCGACCGACTATTCATCCATCCGACCGACTATTCATCCATCCGACCGACTATTCATCCATCCGTTCATTTTATAACAGAATGAATTGATTCATCAAGAGTTGGCTCTGTGTGTTTATGAGCGTGTGTCTGTTGGATCTTGACTGTCTGTCTGGCGGCTCTGTTTTGGAGTTATAGTTGCCCGTTCCCCCTTTCCCCCTTCCCCTTTACTCCGCTTTCACGAAAAGAAGATGGAAGCAAGACAACGAGGAAAACAAGAGTCAGGGAGTACAAATTCCTTGCCGGAAGTGATTTTTGGGTGTAACCGTTCGTTCGTCAGAAGAAGAAACGAAACCTCTTTGATTTGATTGCTCCGTACTACTTTGCCAAACCAAGGCCCCCGGGTCGAGAAAGCTCTAGACCGTATGATCCCGACTAGCTAGATGCGAGACAGAAAAGAGATCAATCAGAAATCTTCAGCTTCTCGGAAAGCCATTTCTCGGCGACAGCTACCGCCTCGTCGATCTTGTCGACGTTGGTTCCCTGGCCCTGGCGTGTGGGCTCCTTACCTCCCGACTTGCCACCGACGACCTCGGTCACGGCGGCGGCCCACTTCTCTGCGGTGACACCCTTGGAGGCAAGGTCCTATTTTGGTGGTTGTGTCAGTAAACGCCGCGTTGGTTTTGTCTCGAAAAAAAAAAGAAAGAAAAATTGGCGAGGGGCTACTTACCGAACCGACGTACACGCCGTGGACGACGGCATCGTCGGACGGGCCACCGCCAAATAGGTAAACAGTCCTCTCCTTATCCTTACCCCTGAAGTGGTTCAAGACTTCCGAGATAGCCTTCGTGTTGGCGGAGATGGGTAAGTGTCCGATGAAGACTTTGGCCTCCTTGTTTTCATCCTTTGCGAAATGTCCCGTGACCGCGTCGAGCGCAGTCTTGCTCTCGGCCTTCTGTCGCTTCTTCTGCTCATCCGTCACGCTCTTCACTAACTTGCTGAATTTGTTCTTCAATTCCTCCTTGGTCAGAGTCGAAACGACAAGCCGGTCGAGGTCAAAGGTGGTTCTCTTGATCGCCGCCAGCTTCTCGGCACCATAGGGAAGTGCTTCCACGGCAGCGATCCGCTTGTCGAACTCGATGGCTTCCCGTTGCACCTGGTGAGCAGCGTCGCCTGTATAAGCGATGATACGGCGAATGCCCTTGGCGATACCACTCTCCTCAACAATCACCATATCCTTCATAATACCGGTCTGGTCGACATGCGTGCCACCGCAGAACTCGACGCTTACCTTCCTCCATTCGGGATTTTCGGGTGTCTCCAGCAGCATGTCGACATCGATGCCGACCGAGACAACTCGTACGGGGTTGGGATACGTCTCGCCGAAGACAGCACGGACGCCGTTGATCTTCTTGGCCAGGTCGAGCTCCACGTCCTTGGAGTATATCTTGCAGTTTTGTCGAATGTATTCATTCGATAGGTGCTCGATCTTCTTGATCTCGGGCATGGTGACACCAGTCTTGTGAGAAAAGTCAAACCGCAGCTTATCTTGATCTACGAGAGAACCCTTCTGGTTGATATCATCACCAAGAACTTCCCTTAGTGAATGGTTGAGAATATGAGTTCCCGTGTGGTTGTTACGGATCGGTTGTCTCCTCAGTTCATCGTACTCGCAGATGACTTCGTCCCCAGCCTTCAATTCGCCGTACTTCAGGAAACCGTTGTGGACGATGTAGCCACCAAACTGCTGTACGTCCCGAACTTCGAATTCGGCAACATCGTCGATGATGATCTTTCCGGTGTCAGCAACTTGCCCACCTTGTTCAGCGTAGAAGTTGGTCTTGTCCAATATGAGACCGAAAGGTGTGTTCGGGGGAAGGTCCTTGGTTGATTTGACGAAATCGGTGCCAGTATAGATGACATGCACCTTTCCAGTGGTGTCTCCCTTCAAGAACTTGGGCTCGTCATCCGGTACAGGTATCTTGAGCTGGTCCTTCAATTCTGCGATTTGGTGCACGTTGAGCTTGGCGAAAGTCTGTACCGCCTCCTTAACAGCCTTGCTAGCTTCTCGTGCCTTTTCCCTCGCAACCGCGATCTCGTTCTCGTCGGTCTCCAAGCCCCTTTCTTCGGCCATCAGCTTTGTCAGATCCTCGGGGAAACCAAACGAATCGTACAGCCTCCAGACGTCGGCACCCGACAGCTTCTTCGTCCCGCTTTCAACAGCGCGCGCGGCGTACTTCTCGAACTGTTTCTCTCCACGGTCTAACGTCCTGGCGAAGGCCACCTCTTCTTCGTCGAGTATCTCCTTCACATCCTGCTGTTTCTTCACGATTTCCGGGAATTGCTCTCCCATCTGATCGACCAGAGCGGGCAGGATTCTCGAGAAGAAGGAGCCGATCTCTACGTTGAAGTATTTTCTCGCATAACGCGAGCCTCTCCGCAGGACTCTCCGGACGACGTAGCCTCTTCCTTCATTGTTCGGTACCGCTCCGTCGCAGATGGCGAAGGTAAGTAGTCTTATGTGGTCGGCAACAACGCGATATGCAGTATCGATGCCGTCGACATCATCCTTCCCGTACTTATCTGAGTACGGCCTCGCTCCTGTTACCTCCTGGATCTTGTCGAAGAGGGGGGTGAAGATATCTGTGGCGTAATTGGAAATCTTATCCTGCAGAGCAGACACCAGCCGCTCAAATCCCATGCCCGTGTCGATGTGCTTCGCAGGCAGTGACTTCAGCGACTTATCCTTTTGACGGTCGAATTGCATGAAGACGTTGTTCCAAATCTCCACGACGAGCGGGTCGTCCTGGTTTACCAGGTGTGCAGCGTTGCGCCCGCCAACCTTGTCATAGTGTACTTCGCTGCAGGGACCACAGGGACCTTGATCTCCCATCTCCCAGAAGTTATCTTTCATATCTCCTGGCAGGATGTGGTCTTCGGGCACGCCGACTGATTTCCATAGCTCTTTTGCCTCTAGATCGGGTTCGAGGTTAAGGGCAGGATTGCCTTCGAAGTAGGTAACGTATAGTCGGGCAGGGTCTAAGCCGTAGACCTTAGTCAGGAGTTCCCAGGACCACGCGATAGCTTCTTTCTTGAAGTAATCGCCGAAAGACCAGTTGCCCAACATCTCGAAGAATGTCTACTTCCCGTCAGATTATACTCTTGGCGCGGGGGGTGTTAAGGAGTCACATACGTGGTGATAGCTGTCTTTGCCGACGTCGTCGAGATCCTACCGCAGAGTTAGCGACTCGAATGTATGTGTCTCGGTTTCGTGGGTGTGTTCGGGTCCATACATTGTGCTTGCCTCCAGCGCGTATACACTGCCGAGCCGGTTAGCTACCCTTCCGTCGCAACTTGGACAAACCGCCGGTTTACCTTCTGTGTGTCGACGGCGCGCTTCAGCTTGGCCATCTCTTCGGTACTCGTGATGGTGCCGAGGAAGATGGGCTTGAACTGGTTCATGCCCGCATTGGTGAAGAGCAAGGTGGGGTCATTGTGAGGTACAACCGACGATGAGGGCACTGGGCAAAGCAGCGAGAATTAGCAATGTTAGCACTCGAATTGAATTGAGCCTGTCCGAAATAGTGTAGTAGACCCCGGATGGAAGCTTCATAGGGGTTGGGTGGCGATGTCGTCGCATACCAATAGTGTGGCCTCTCTGCTCGAAGAAATCGAAAAAAGTCTGGCGGACTTGCACGCCCGTCCATTTGGGCGTGTCCCCCATTATGGCAGCGGCAGAGGCGAGAGTGGAATGGGCTCTCGAGGGGTGAATGCTGCTGCAGAGGGAAACTCTCAAATGAGAGGAAAGTCGTGGCAGGCTCGAAAACGAGCTTGTGGTTGCGGTGGAGACGGAGAAGTGTCGCCGGAGAATGTTTGACGTTGAAGTGATGGTTGTGGTTGCGATGTGGGCGGGACGGAATGCGGTGGAGGTTCTGTAGAAAGTTCTACAAGGACCTCTACCTACAAGTGGGAAGGTAGGTGAATGACTCAATGCGCCTATAAACGGGGACGGGCACCTCCCGCTGCATTGGAATTTCATCCGTCTTTCAATCACACAAAGTCCCAGTACAGCCAACCAAGGCAGCCTCCAAACCTCAGGAAGAAAAAAAAAAGAAAACGAAAAAAGAGTCAACACTGTCCTATATCGGAACTTGTCCAGTCAGACGTCACCTCGATCAACTCGATGCACTGTTGAAACAGCACCAATACCGGTCGCATAGAGTCATCCAATGCTCCGATAATCGCAGCGTGCGTACCTAAGCAGGTACTTATCAGTGCAGCTGCGCGTGTGGCCAATGAGTTAATTGATTAGGATTATTAGGAAGGAGTCGATTGCGGTTGAATCAATCAAACAAGCAAACAACCTGCATCCGAGAAGAAGCTGGAACAGAGAGCCGTTTATGCACAGCAAGCTTGGTTGGAACTGGAAGCATGGATATCGAACTTGGACCACCTGCACCCCCTGGACATCGCGCTGGACATGGATTTCCAGCACTAATGAACCCCGCCACCACGCTACAAGCCGGCAACTTTGGAGGGGTCCAATCCACTGCCGTTGCTAATACCCTTGACCCCAATGCGCCGAGTCCCTTCTACAATCCGCAATTGACTACGCCAGCAGCACCCATCAATGACGGATCCCCCTCCTCCTCCCCCTTCGCCGCCGCACCACTACCACCACCACCGGCATCCAGCATGCGCCGTAAGCGGAAAGCCTCGACGCAAGAGGCGGCCGGCGGCGGCAACGAGCGTCTGCATAAGCGCATGTCGCGCCTGAACCTCGAACAAACGGGCCCCAAGCTCTACGTGCCGGTCGAAAGACCGCAACCACCGCAACCTCCTATCCCTTTCCCGGCGCAACCACCACAGCAACAACAGCAGCAGCAGCCCCTCGTATCCTCCTCCTCCTCCTTCTCCACCAACCGCCGCCGCTCCTCCTCCTCTTTGGATAATGACAATTCCATTATGCAACTCGACGACACCAAGCACAAAGTCTACATCTACAACCTAGACGACGAGCTCTCTTCCTCTTCATCCTCCCCCTCCTCCCCATCATCAGACGACGAGAGGGGCGGCGACGGCCGACTAGTGCTCCTCCCGGATCTAGAGCGCCACCTCCGCCAACAACAACAGCAGCGGCATCACCAGAGCCTAGGAGGAGGAGGAGGAGGAGGGATGATGATAATCCCGCCCTCGATCCGCGCGAACCCCGACGGCGAGCTGGCCGGCATGAACATGCAGGTCGTGCTGTACGACCGCGAGGGGCCGGCGAGCTTGTCGGTGCCGCGGGAGCTGGACAGCGTGCGCAAGGCGGTGGTGGAGGCGCGGGCGAGGATCCGGGAGAGGCAGCGGGTGGAGAGGGAAGGGGAGGAGAGTATTGCGAATATTACGACTGCTGCTGCTGACACGGGGAATGATGATGGTGATGTTGATATTGATATTAATGATGATGGTGGTAACAGCAGTGCGGTGAGTTCTGCGCCGCATATCAATGGGTTTGCCTTTCCTCCTCCTCCCCCTCCTCCCCCAGATCTTCGACAGCCGGGGGGTTCCGGGGTAGCTGTTGCCGCCGTCGACCAGCCGGCCATGACGTCCACTTGGCCGGGGCCGGGGCCGGGCGTTGTCGAGGACTTGGGTGATGATGATGATCCCGATGCCATGGCCATTGATTGATTGATTGGGGGAAAAGTTCTTCGCTGGATTGGTATGTCTATGCTGTCCCGACATATCTGTCTACACATGGACCGATGGATGGGTGACTCAATGGGGGGGGACTGGAGTAAAAAATGGCGAAAATGTTTCCAGATACCCCGGGGGAGGGTGATGAGGTCACGTTCACTTTTACCGATTTTGTATCATACCTACCTAGACCTTATCCATGGCGGGGACGTCAAGCGACGGAGCACGCGGGAAGGAAAGGAGACATGTTTCTGTCTGGCGTTTATTGGGAACAAGAAATTCGCGGGTGGTTGCGGCGTATCAAATATGGCTGTGTTAATTCTTGTTTGTTGATGTTCTTGTTGTTCATTAAATATATATCTTAGCTAGGTTACCCCCTGGGTAATTTTTTACCTGCCTGCCTGCTTGATTGCTTGCTTCCATGTTCATCTGCATGTCTGTCTGCCTGCAAGATGGAAACATGGTCTATTCCTGATAGTACATTCTCTTTTCTTTTTTCCCTCAGTCGCACATACGAAATATTCCTTCCCGCATGCATGCCACCGAATCGGAACGAAAAAATAAAAAAAAAAGAATTCATACGGGGAGACAACGGTTCACCCTTTAACCCTTTACCCGTCCATCCAGGCCCACCTTACTCCCCGTCTACCGGGCAGGTGGAGGAGGTCCGGGAGGAGGCGCGTACACATCGCCGCCACCCTGCTGGGGGGGACGAGCGGTCTCGAAGCCGGTCTGCTGGGGATCGACCTTGCTGCCTCCCATGGGATCCGGACCGCCCTCGTACATGGGCGGCCGGTTCGGGTCGTAGACCGGCGGCGGCATCGCGTACATGCCGTACTGCTGCTGCTGCTGCTGTGGGCCGGGACCTGCCGGTTGGTAGCGACTGTACTGGGCCTGGGGCCAGGCGTACTGGGGGTCGACGCGGGCGCGTTCTTGACGGGATAGCAGCCACTGTTGAGGGGGAGGGGGTATCCGTCAGCAACCAAGTTTTGGAATTAACTCGTATTATAGCTATCTCCTTTCTTTCTCTTTCTCTTCCTCTCCATCGACGCCTAGCGCCGGATGATGTTTCCGTGTATGAAGAAGGGACGGGAGAGACAAGAGAGAGAGAGAGAGGGTATGTATGTGAACTTACACCGTGGTAGGCCAACGGCTTCATACCCTTAGCCAGCCGGCGCTTGGCGTGGATGCGGCCGCCGACGAGGTAGGCCGAGAACAGGATGACGATGCCGAGGAACAGGCTCCATTTGATGATGACGCCCTCCTTGGTGTACCAGAACCAGACCAGGCGGCCGTCGTCGTCCTCGACGTACTGGCGGCGCTCCACGGCGGCGGCGCTCGGGTCGTAAGTTGGGATTCGGGCCTTGCCGAACATCTTTTTTTCTCTTTTCTTATTCTTCTTCTTTGGTTTGTTGAATAGATGACCCGCGTTGATCTCGGGATCAATCGCTCACACAAAAAAAGAGAAATGGATGGATGTAGGTAGACAGATTACGTATCTCCGTAGGGGAGAAACGAAAGTTACTCGAGTGATGGATGGTGAAGGGAGTTGAGTTCTTCGCGTAGGTACTTATTAGGTTGTCGATGATAATCTTAGGGTGAGTGATGAAGGAAAGACCCAAGATTATGAAAGACAAAAAAACGGCGCGCAGAAAACTCTCTCTCGTGATAGCGAAAAAACGAATGAGTCCTGGCAAGAGGAAAAGAAGACTGGTTGTTGAAAGTGAAATGCCAAGCCTTTCTTGACAAGTGCCGTAGAGGGAGGGATCGGTATTTGAATGAATGGGCGTTGGCCGGTTGACTTTGGCCGTGGGTGGCGTTGCGTAACCTGATGAAATGACCTGCGGCAGACGTGTTACAGTCGTCGTGTTTCAACTGGTCTCGGAAGCTCAACCCCTGAGCGGAAAGATTGGGGGTGTCATGAGAAGTTCGGGGATTGGTTGCCAGGGGCAGACCTCACTGCCAGACTGGAGAGGGGGAGGGGGGGCAGGCAGGGGGACAACTTAAAGCACGGTTTTGTTTGCCGATACGATGCAACGGGAACTTTGGAACTTCATCATCATCTCTTGCCACCCGACTCGTGGTTGTTCCCTCTTCTTCGGAGCTTCAAACAAACGAAATACTTCGTACAACAATAAACGCCAAGCTTGTATCAACATTGGGGTAGGAAGATCGGCCCGGCATTTTAGTACACTGTAGCTGGGGTTGCAGATCAATAAGCGAGTGTCTGTTGACAAGTAGGTCTGGACAAAACGGTGGCTGAGTTGCAGCAAACGTCCACCTAATACTTCGTAAATGCATCTGTATCATTGCCAAAGGTATCAAGGTATGAACCTTGAATGGATACGACACTCCCGACCAAGCCCGAAACCTACATAAAAACAACACCACCATTCAAGTTCCTACCTAGAAACCGCATTTTCAGAGGCAGCCCGTTCATACATACGCGGACGGGTTTTAACTTGTTGCAGGGATGACCAACGCGGATGCTTCTCCCATCCATCGGTCGGTCGCCCATCACTTTCTCACTCGTACCGATTGTGATATTTTACATACCACATGAAAATGAAACTCATCGGATGAGACACTTTCACATCAAGGAAAGACGGACAGTAATCAAGATACCACTGTTTGAAATTCCATGTTCATGAAGCTCAATACGAGAACCTCCTCGGGAGTAGTAATGATGCTGAGATGCTAAGCTTTTTGCAGCAAGACTGCAGCATTCCAGACCAGACGCCTGTCTAAGTACCATGGTAACCAGTTGCTTGCCCCCAACATTGAACGAACTATCGACATTTTGCAGTTCCGTAGTCCTGCTGATATTACTCCGTCGCGTCTCTGTCCTTGTCTCCCCTATGTAGGTCGGACCTTGTCGAAATCCTAATCGCCCTTGGTACGCATACTCTTCTTCGAACGGGGCACAGACGAGACTCTCACATCGTTGACGTTCCCGACCCCGTAGTTTCCATCTCCGGCCACAGTTGCTAGTCGTCAGCCAGATCATTCCCGGCTGCGGGTTCTTCCACTTCCAGAGCTTGCGTGTCTTGTGCGGTCGCCATCTTCGCTCTCCTTTCTTCGCCGGCAACGACGATTTTCCGCAGCGTAGCCAAACGTCTTTCGAACTCCTCCACCAGGCTTGTGTAGTCTTCCGATCCGGCTCTCTCCTTGTCTTTCTGACCGCTTCCGCTACCACTACCGCTGGCAGTGCCTTGTTTGCTCGCTTCTCCGGAGATTCTCAGGTCGCTGTCGGAGCCTATGGCACCACTCTCGATCCCTTCGATCCGCAGCATCAGGCGGTTGGGACGGCCGCTGCCCTCGCCGCCCTCATTGCTGTTGCCAGTGTCTTCGTCCGACGACGGTGGCGAAATCTCGCTGAGCTGGGTATGGAGCACCGCCCACGATGGCGATAGGCTCGAGGCCCAAGCTACACTGTAGCCTCCTTCGCGGTTGGGTTCCAGGTCTAGTATCATGGCTCTATTAGCTAGGGCAGGGTCGGAACTCGAGTCATCGATGCCAGTATCATGCTCAGCTAGCGCCTGTGTCAGGAGGTCGGGATCATCATCGCTGAAGATATAGCGTACGTGTGGGTGGTGTGTTGTTCTCGTCGAGGTATTATTTACGAGTGTGAATATGGGCGCAAACGGAGGCCGGCTGAGTTGTTCGTCGTGAGGGGGGTCCGCAGTAGGCGGCTGTTCGGCGGCAGGCTCGGTCATCTCGACGGTGGACAAGACGGAGGCATGGGGGTTTCTGATGCCGATGAGCTTATGGGAAGTATGAGTAGATGGTGATGATGTTGGAGATGAGTATTGTGCATGGTGATCTCAAAAGTTGTGTAGAATGGGAAGTTGATGGGTGAAAGGCCCCAACGTGCGAGGCTCTCTCTCTCTCTCTCTCTCTCAACCAGTGAGGTTTAGTGACGGGCTGACGCGCTGCAAGCTTGGAAGGTCATGCAACCTAGCTGCAGGTCTTGGAAGTAGGTGATAACTGCAGGTGGGCGCTATTCATATCCATGGATGGATGCTGGCAGCTGGAGGTGGGAGGCTAGGTAGCATACGGAGTAGGTATGCGAGGAGCTGGGAGCTTGAGAGGTCCAAGGTTCCAAGGCAGCAAGGTTCCAAAGTTCTAGGCTGCTACCTAGGTCCACTAGGTATCTAATCGGTAAGTGGGGCAAGCCGATCCCCGGAAAATCCACGACAATCCACGTAAATCCCATCCATGATGTCTTGGCATCCATCCAGGTCCTCTCAGGTCCACTCCTACCTAGGTAGTTTGTCTACTTGTATGCCTGTCTCTGTCTGTCCTATGCCATTTCGTCGTTACCTAGGTACCTTTTGTTGTAACTTTCGCCGTTACCATGGATGTGTCCAGGCCAATGCTTTACCCATAAAAGCGCTAGCATAATGCTCTATTGAAACAGGCCTCAGAGCCCCTTGCGAGGTTTTTATCTGGTAGTTGAAATATCAAGTCAGTTTAAGCATCTGAAATTATCATCGTGCAAGTCCACAAACACACTTACATACACACACACACACACACACACACATTGTGTCTGGGGAGGCAACATAACCTTGATACAAAATCAGATTGGCTGTTGTGCCGGTTCGATTCTGACTTACACCAAGCAAGAATGGTGATACCTGATGCGTATCCCAAAGGCAAAGGATATCATGCAAACAAACAAGCTCTGACTGCTCGTTCTCACGGCTAATCATGCTTTCCGCGTATGCAACCAGGAAGATACCTACTTGTGTACCTAGGCTATGTAGGTATGCTGTATCTTAGGTGTCTTATATAGTGATAACTCGATTCATTGCTGCTGATTTGTAGCTCCTTCCGCGGTACCATCAGCTGGTTGGGGAGCTGGGTCGTCCTCTCGTCCCCATTCGAACTCTAGAATAAGCCTGTCAATGCCGGCCTACAAGCCCTGGCGGGTGTTTGTGAGAGAGGTTTCGACTCACTTTGTCTGCACATGGGGCATTGACCCTTGGCTGAGTCCTGCTTGATCCATTCCATGATACAATGCTTTATAACAATATCAGCATTTTCATTTCCACGAGAGACCAGCAAGGGTTGGCGCCATGACAGAGGAGCCACTGACCATGTGAAAGTTATGCCCACATCTTCCGGATACTGAAGAGGCATATACTATCAGTTTTCAAGTCGACCAAAGAGTCAATCGTACAGAACAGGACTGACTTACAGAGACTGCAATCGTCGCCAGGATACTTGCAGGTTGGACAGGTTCCGTCAAATTGCACTTGGCAGATACCGCAGACATCGTCTTCGGGCAGATCCCATCTCCAAGTCGCAACCGCGTTCCACTTCTTGATCTTGACCTTCATGATGACTGGATGTTCAAGCAGGCAGGCAAAACACGCTTTGGGGGGTGACACGCTTTCGGGGGCTGTGCAGTCCAACAATACTGGTCAGAAACAAATTGCGAATCTAGAGACCGTTATGCTCACTGTTGCTTTGTGGGGTATGTTCAGTGCTGTATTCCAGCTACAGTCGAATCATATGGATGTAATGGAAATCGAGAGGCGCGATAGCTGGCAGCGTGCTAGCGGTGGGAATTCGGTCCTCGAAGGTTGAGTTCCTCTGCTAAGCGCTAAGCGCATACCACAGTACCGGCCGGCTAGTAAACTGGCATATTCAAGCAGCTAAGTTACGCGCCTGAAAGCGACTGGCGACCCGTGAACCTCATTTGATTCGGTACATCCCGGCTTATCGGAAATGTCTTGGCATTTGGTGATATGGATATGCAAGATTAGACTTTCGTGCATGACGATGCTTGCTTGCGTGCTTGCTACTGCTACCGCTACGGCTAATCAGCTCAATCCGAATTAACCACCACCAACACCCATCACCACTAGGTAGGCGAAGTCTCCAACACTAGCAACCTTAGGAGCCAACGCCATGACGATGGGCTTCAATTGACAAAGAACCTAGCAAACCCCCGCATCGTTTTTGTTTTATCTCACCGCTTCTACTCTTTTAGGTATATGTTTGACGAACCTGTTATTTAACGAGCTTCACGTCATTCTGTCTTTCTATCCTTCTCTCGTTCGGTAGCATACCTATCATCTACTGGCTTCCCACCCAGCCTCGCGTGACTCACCTGCGCAGTCATCTCCAACCTGCCCGCCTACCTAGATCCAGGTAACTCTCTTCGGGCGAGGCTCCGAGCTGTGACTGCTCACGGTCCATGATCGAGCAGCGACCGGACCTCACCCAGCTAATCAATCCACTTTCCGGCATATCCAGCGCCGAACGCCGGAGTTCACGCTCACCCGACAATCCTGATCTATTACCTAGGTAGCTCCGTAGTCGCACTACCAACACCCACCTCCCTAACTATGGCCACTCTCGCAGTCCTCCGCTCCTCCAGGGCCGCTCTCCCTCGACCATGCTTTCGCCCCTTTCAGATCGCCATCATGGAGTCACGTCGGAATCTTTCCTCCTACCTCGTCACCCCCAAGGAGCTCTCTGAAGCTATAAAGCAGAGCCCACCTTCTCCCATCAACTCCGAGCCTCGAGTCATTCCCCTTTGTGCCACCTGGTTCCTACCAAACGATGAACGAAAGGGCCTCGATTGTTTCCGCGAGAAACGTATCCCCAGGAGCCGTTTCTTTGACCTCGATAAGGTCATTGACAAACGGAGCCCATACCCACACATGTTGCCCAACGCCAAACAATTTGCCGAAGCGATGAGCGAGTTGGGCGTTCGGAAAGAGGATACAGTCGTTGTGTACGATTCGAAAGAAGTAGGCGTCTTCAGCGCCCCCAGGGTAGGCTGGACTTTGAAGGTCTTCGGGCACTCAAAGGTCCACATTCTCAACAACTTCAAGTTATGGGTCGACGAAGGTTACCCTACCGAGTCGGGCGAGCTCTACAGCGTCGAGTGCAATCCGTATCCCATCCCCAAAATAGACGAGAGTAGGGTCGCTAGTTATGAAGAGGTTCGGGAGATCGCCAAAGATCACAACAAAGAAGGTGCCGAGGGAGTCCAGATCATAGATGCGAGACCTGCCGGACGATTTACCGGCAAGGATCCAGAACCGCGGGAGGGTCTGTCATCTGGTCATATGCCGGGTGCTATCAATATTCCCTTCAGCGCTGTGCTGGACCCGCAAACTCGAGCCTTTCTGCCGAAAGACCAACTCAAGAAGCTCTTTGAGGAGAAGGGGCTCGACCCTTCAAAGCCCATCCTCTCCACATGCGGGACAGGCGTGACAGCAGTGGTCATCGACACAGCGCTTGAGGAGGCTGGATACCCTGCAGATAAGAGGAGGGTTTACGATGGCAGTTGGACGTAAGTTGTTACTTCTGGCCTACCCCTATTATATGCGCTAACAAGGAACCAGTGAATGGGCACAGCGTGTGCAGCCATCTGATAACTTGATTGTGAAAGATGAGTGATGGTGAAAAGCCGGAGCCGTTGACGAGCGAGATGGATGATGATGGTGATGATGAGATACCCTCCTTCCGGAAATTGTTGTCGTTATTGTCGTCGTCGTTAGGTGTTCTGTATGATTTAGCTAGCACGAAGCCTTTGGTCTGCGTTCTGTTGTTTCGCAATGGGGCGCGGGACTGCATCCCCTGGGCTTCTACCCTCCTCTCCATCACGCGTTTAAATCGGTCGAACGGTGTCAATAGCAAGCAAGGAGGCCACCTTTGAGGTCAGTTGTACATATGGGTACATGGCAAGTGTGATCAAATTGCAAAACTGAGGAGATATCACCATAGCTTGTGTACCTTCGATAGACATTGGATTGCCGCTGTGTAGAGTCCACCCACCAAATTCGTACCTAGATTGTACTCAGCCAACCGGGTAAGTTGTAGTAGTAGTAGTAGCTCTCTTCCTGATGCATGTGCATTCTTCCGGTAGGTTACTAGCCCTGTTTAGAGTTGAATACCATTTGAAGTAGACAGATACATTGATAATACATCTGGCTTCGAATGTGCCCTTTCGCTTCACAGCTCCCAACTCGGTTAAGGATTTAGTGTCCGAAACTGAACGTTTTGAGTCCTCCAATTACGCCAGAGAACCAAAGCAAGAGGACCGCAGTCGGTTCGAAGGTAGAGATCCGTCAGAACTTGGTTCCAGAATACATATGTATGCCTTGGTCTACTGCTTGATGCCAGGACCTGGAGGAGCATTCGTGTTGTTTGATTGGATAGACCTCCCCTCTTACACACTGACACATTGAGCTGCAGCGCCCCTGACTGCCCAGGCCAGCTTGAGGCTGATGAGACAGTGGGGCTACTGTGCTCAATTCACCGTCTGTACAGTGTACTTTGTAGGAAGGAAACAAAAAAGCACAGACCACTTCGGCTGAGCTTGAGCCCCACCGCCCACAAACCCTTTTCCAGCTCAAAAATTGGAAAATTGCACCCTGGCCCCTCCACCGCGAAAATTCCCAGCACCTGTTAAATCAACTAACTCCCACCACCAGCACCAGCAAGAGCTCACGAATTGAGCTACGATACAGCGGAACGCGCACCAGCCAAACGACAATTCGATAACGTCAATTCCGTTCGTTCGACATCTTCATCCAACATGGCTGACCGAGGCGGTGAACGAGGCGGTGCCCGTGGCGGTTTCGGTTCAAGAGGTGACCGAGGTGGTGATCGAGGCCGTGGCCGTGGACGCGGCAGAGGTCGCCGAGGTGGTAACAAGGACTCCGAGAAGGAATGGATGCCCGTCACCAAGCTCGGACGTCTCGTGAAGGCCGGAAAGATCAAGAGCATGGAGGAGATCTATCTGCACTCCCTCCCCATCAAGGAGTACCAGATCGTTGACTTCTTCCTGCCCAAGCTCAAGGACGAGGTCATGAAGGTACGAATACACTTCGCCCGCCTTGTCAAGCCCGTGCGCGATGCTTTGAGATCACCATCTTGTTGCGCATACGGGATTGTCGAAGAATTGAGAATGAGTGTGCAATCGCTAATGTTTCTTCCCCGTACAGATCAAGCCCGTCCAGAAGCAAACCCGTGCCGGTCAGCGAACCCGATTCAAGGCTATCGTCATCATTGGTGACTCTGAGGGTCACGTCGGTCTCGGCATCAAGACCTCCAAGGAAGTCGCCACTGCCATCCGCGCTGCCATCATCATCGCCAAGCTCTCCGTCATTCCCGTGCGACGTGGTTACTGGGGTACCAACCTTGGTCTGCCTCACTCTCTGCCCGTCAAGGAGAGCGGAAAGTGCGGTTCCGTCACCGTCAGAGTATGTTGAATACGTCCGATGTCAAGAAAACAAGCGGTTGCTAACCTAATTCTAGCTGATCCCTGCCCCCCGTGGTACTCAGATTGTCGCCTCTCCTGCCGTCAAGCGACTTCTCCAGCTTGCTGGTATTGAGGACGCCTACACCTCGTCTTCTGGATCAACCAAGACTCTCGAGAACACCCTCAAGGCTACCTTCGCCGCCATCTCCAACACCTACGGTTTCCTTACTCCCAACCTGTGGACCGAGACGAAGCTTATCCGAAGCCCCCTGGAGGAATATGCGGACACGCTGCGCGAGGGTAAGAAGTACTAGAGAGGGGATTTCGGGAATACGGCGCTGGTTCATTTGTGCATTTTGAGTGCATCGGCTGCCTGGTTCGGCAGATATCATGTTAGGGCAGCAAAAATTGCAGTCATGATCTGAAATGACACTCATGACTTTCTTTGTGAAAATTTGACGTTACTGGAGACTGCCAATTCGTGACGTCGTCGGAGTCGAGAGGTTTCTGACTGTCTAATTTGCAAAGCTTCACGACTTGAAGCGGACCTCAAGGGCATCATATCATCCAACGTATCCAGCTTCCACTTGAGATGTGACTGCTGAATATCTATAGTGCCTGCCATGATATCCCAGAGAAAACCTGCATCTTGAGCGCCTTTACGGTAGCACTTACTGGTGTCATCCAGACGAAACGTTCGGTCGACCCCGACACAAGGGGCGAATCCAGAACCAAGGCCGCATCGTCCCTTCTCTGGCTCGAAATCGTCATCGCCTAATACTCTGAACTCAAAGGTTCCTTCCGGACAGGGTATCGTGTCAAGGGAAGTTGTAGCAGACGAAATGCTGGGCCAGCCAACCCACCTGATAGATGGTCCTCTGTCGTTCATCCTCTTCCCATCTTCCTCTCATCTTCCTCTCATCTTCATCACACTTTTGGCTCGGCTTAGCTGCATTCACCCTCACTCGTTTTGATCTTTTTGGACTTCAATTTTGGCCTCATATTGAACGTTCTGTTCGTCTCTCATACCCTCTTGAGGTGCCTCTTAATTGACAGTATACCTGACGTGCTTCCCACATAATCGTCCTTCTATTCGTGTACTGCATCTCACAAGATGCCATTTCATTCTCCGTCTCCGGGCATAGTCCGGTGCTTGCTCGTGTCCATTCTGCTGGCCCTCGTTTTCCTCGTCACTGTCTCCATCAGCAACGGTTTCACGCTGCGTAGTCTGGGCAGGAGGGACTTATCAGCCGAACTCAACAGCACCTCTGAACAGCTGGCCTCAGAAGAGGCGGAACTACCCGTTAACCATGAGAAACGAGTCCTCGGTTTAGGTGCCGTCCCTCATCTCATCGGCAGCGTGCTCGGAGACATCGTACCACACGCAGCGACATCACTCGCCGGTATGATCACCAGCGAGGTCAACAATCTAGTCCCGACAGTCAACCTGCCCAGCGTCGTGCCTTCGGATGGCATCCCCATCCTCACCTTTGGCGAGCCGACGCTTCCCATATCCGCCGAACCAGTGCCCACCGGAGCTGCGGTCGGGGCACTGGCAGACACCCTGGGAGATCTCCTCAACGACGTCATCCCCGTCGACGCTCCCCGGGTCATAGCCCAGGTGACGGCCCAGGCCGCACAGATCGCCTCGTCCGTGCAGGCCATAGCGACGGACGTGGCGTCGATCGCGAGCCAGGTGGCCGGCGACGCCCTCACGCCGGAGGACGCGCTCAACCGGGTGGGCTCCATCTTTGACGGCCTCGACGAGAAAGTCAACGACATCGTCCAGGCGCTCGTCTCGGACGTGGTCGGCGACGTGCCCCCGACGCTGCTGAGCCAGCTGGGCGAGGCCGTCCGTGCCGACCTCGAGAACATCGTGGCAGTCCCCGACGGGCCCGTCTCCCTCGTCGGCGACCTCATCGAGCAGAACATGTGCGCCGTCACCAACATCGTCGACGGCGTCTTCGAGACCGTCGCCGGGCTCTGTGGCGACATGGCCTCTGCCGTCTCCGCCGAGGCCTCCGCCCTCACGGCCCTCACTCCCGGCGTCAATCCTCACGCCTCTCAGACCTCGCAGGCGTCGGCGTCGACCATTTTCCCCTCCGGATCCGGGTCCGGGCCGAATGGTGCGGGCGCAGCGTCGGCCTCGCCTACCTTGCCTCCGTCGACAGGTTCGAATCTCGGTACTCAGACGGCGGCCCCATCGTCATCTCAGGGCTCCAATGGCTCTGGCACTGCTAGCACACCTGCTACCACTCAAGTCACGCCGAATCCGGCTACGTCATCGTCTTTGGGAGGCCAGGGTTCGGTTGCACCTGGCTCTGGCTCTGGCTCTGGTTCTGGTTCTGGTTCTGGCTCTGGCAGCAGTTCGTCTGGTAGCGGGACTGGAGGTGGTAGTGGTTCCCCCTCTGGCGGGACATCAAACGCGCAGTCGCCGACTTCTGGTGCTTCAGGAACGTCCCAATCCGGCTCACAGAATTCAGCTACGCAAGGCCCCGGGGCTTCGTCCTCGATCGGCAGCGGAGCCCCTTCCGGTGGTTCATCAAATGCACAGTCTCCCACCGCTGGTACTCCTGGAACGGCTCAGCCCAGCTCACAGAATTCGGCCACCCAAGGACCCGGGGGCTCGCCCTCGAACGGCAACGGTGGCCAATCAAGCCCTCAGCTATCAGCATCATCGATTTCCTTCCCTGACACCGGCACTGCCCAACCAGCCGGGCAACAGCCAGGCGCCTCATCAGCAGGCAATAGTCAACCTACAGGAAACGGTGGTGTTGGGACGATGAGCAGTGGGTCGTCCGTGTCTACTGCTGCACCAGGTGCACTTCCAGTCCCGGGGGGGTATACGGTCACACTTACAGGGGGTAAGTCATTGTCCAACCAAAGCTCAAACCCTCCGTGAGCAGGTATGTAGTGTCTGACATGTACTAGCTGATGGAATTCCTACTGTCTCTATGCAAGTTACTGTAACCTTGCCATGCGTGGCCACACTCACGCCCTTGGCTACGTAGGTGTTGCTCAAGACCCCTTTACGTATTGACAACTAACTCATCGACAGGAGACCGAGCACCACGATCACAGCTTGGCCCATTTGCCCATCCTCTGCATGTCTCTTGTTGAGGGCCTGCACTTGCCCGCCGCCCGATCAGATCTCAATCACGACCGTCGTCGCCCCGATACCTACAGCGACCTGTCCTCCGGTGTCTCCTGGTATCGACGGGATATATACCACGACGGTTCTCCCGCCTTGCCCGACTTGCGCCACTGAAGCCTGTTTATGTCCCAATGTGCAGACTACCACACTGTATCTGCCCTATCCAGACCGTTGCCCCCCTCCTCCGCCTCTTACGCAATCGGCACCAGCTTCCGTGCCTACATGCGCCTGTTCTGCCATAACTACGGCACCCGGAGGTAACAGTGCGCTGGGACCGTGTCCAGGGTCGGGGTACTATTGCCGCGATTGCATTGATGGCTGGTTTTGCCCACCACCCCAGACACCAGCCTTACCCGCTCCGTGCGGCTGGGGTTGGCCGTGTGCTCATTGTGACGGGGGATGGTTCTGTGCCCCTCGTCCGACCGCATGTCCGGCCTCGGTTACCAATTTCCCATCGGGCTCAGCTGCCACTCCTCCCTCGTCTCCAACCAGCTTGATTACGCCTACACCAAATCCTCTCGGTCCCCCAATGACCCCCAGTAAAGTCTCGGGCTGGGGCTCATGCGGCTGCTGGACCGATCAGGCGAACCAGCGAATTCTGGGCATGGACCGGCAGCCCGACTTGCAAGCTCTGACGAACGAAGATTGCGTCCAGCACTGCATGGGCCGCGGCTACCTCATGGCCGGCACGGAAGAGGGCGACAGCTGCTACTGTGGCAACTTCCTCAACGGCACGCAGAGGCTCGACGACACGGCTTGTTCGACGCCGTGCACTGGCGACCCCTCGGAGGCCTGCGGCGGCACCAACGCGCTCAGCTGCTGGAGCTCGGACGGCGAACCCCACGGCTGGGCCAGTGCCGGGCCGCAGCCCCGGGCCGCGACCCTCTCGCCGCCCGACATTATCTCGCTGGACATCGGCGGCGTTGCGCAGACGATCGTGACCACGCCGGGGCTGGTCTGGCCTCCGCCGAATGCCGATATGAGCTCTTTTGTCAGCCAGTACGGATCTGTGACTCGTCAGCCGCCAGGTGACCTGCCCGATGGACTCAGCATCTATTCAATCCCTGGGTTTGGGTCTGGAACTGGTAATACGACGCCCGGGCCGTCGACGACGGCGACGACGACTTCTTCGAATCCTAACGGTGCGGGTGGGGTCGCTCCGGGTCAAGTTACTCCGCCTTCTTCGGCCAGTGCCGGGTCGTCGCCGTCGTCGGGACCGCCGGGTGGGAGTGGTGGGAATCCTACTCCTACTCCTGGTGGAAATGGGGGAACTTCGCCGAGTGGTGGTGGGGGTGGTGCAGGGACCAGCCCTTCTGGAGGCAGCGGGTCACCTACCAACCCTAATGGTGGCTCGGGGACTACACCGACAGGACCCAGTGGCAGTCCTCAGACAAGCCCCAATGGAACACCCCCCTCATCTTCAGGTGGGGGTACTAATCCATCAACGAGCTCGTCTCCCAACGGGGCCGGTGGTGTTGCTCCAGGTCAAGGGAGTGTCGCTAGCTCTAGCTCGAGTCCGACAAGTCCATCAGGGGGGCAGAACACGACGCCATCAAACCCCGGGTCTAACTCCGGTACATCACCTGGTGCTCCATCTGGTAGCAATCCAAGTTCTCCTACAGGACCTACGAGCTCGAATCCCAACGGGGCCGGTGGTGTTGCCCCGGGCCAAGGGGGAACGAGCCCAAGCACCTCTCCTCCGAGTGGACCCAATGGCTCCCCGACAGGCAACAGCAACAACCCGTATCCTACGCCTGGTAATAGCCTGCCGACTCCAAGTAATGGTGCACCCACTGGTGGTGAGACGCCACATACATGTGCCCCAGGTTCGACTGACCCTATGTGTAATCCCGGAGGCAACGGCGGCGGCAGCTCCTGTACTCTGGGTTCTAATAACCCGGCATGCGCGAATCCTAACGGCAATGGGGGAAATCCATCGACACCTACATCTCCAGGCCAAGGTCAAGGAACCCCTCCAGGGTCGAATGGGGGCAATCCACTGACATCCGGACCCAATCCGTCAGGCAACGGAGGCGGTGGGAGTTCAACGCCGGGATCTCCTGCTGTTAACCCAACTTCGTCTTCGCCCAACGGGGCCGGCGGCGTGGCTCCGGGACAGGGACAACAAGGTTCATCCTCGAGCACGAGCGGTATTCCTAGCACATGTACCTCGGGATCGACAGACCCTGCCTGCACGGCACCGAATGGCAGTAACGGAAGTCCGAGCTCGTCGGCATCGCCAACGACATCGCCAAGCCAAAGCAGCAGCTCCTCTTCATCTTCGCCCAACGGTGCTGGAGGCGTCGCGCCTGGACAGGGTCAACAATCATCAACCTCTAGTCCCTCGTCGTCGGGCCCAACCCAGGTTCCTTCTTCGATCGCCACCACCACTACTCCCACCGGGATTCCCAGTACATGCACGGCTGGATCAAGCGACCCGGCTTGTACCGCGCCGAATGGTGGTGGTAACAGTCCTAGCCCGTCATCGAACTCCGGTAATGGCAACCCCAGCTCGTCGTCTTCACCCAATGGTGCCGGAGGTGTCGCGCCGGGGCAAGGCCAGCAGTCGAGCACTTTAAGTCCTTCTTCATCTTCTGCCGGCGGTCAAAGCTCATCACCATCATCATCACCTTCGACAAATCCTGCCGGCAATCCTAGCACATGCACCCAAGGCTCCACGGATCCGGCATGTACGGCGCCCGGCGGCAATGGCGGGGGATCTGGCAGTTCATCCTCGTCGCAGCAGCAACCTTCGAGTTCGGGTCCAAACGGCGCGGGAGGTGTCGCTCCTGGGCAGGTCTCGATTACATCGTCTAGCTCTCTCATTACGACTACGACTGCAACTGCAACAACGTCTATCCAGGGAATGACCTCATCTACGCCTTCGGCGAGCGGAACGGGAACGGGACCAGCGCCGAGTAATAGCAATGGTGGAAACACCACGCCGCCTGGGTCTGGCAACAGTAATCCTTCGAGTAGTCCCGGCAACAACAGCGGCGGAGGTGGAAATACCACTCCTCCTCCGGGATCTGGAAACGGCGGCGGCGGCGGCGGCAGCAGTACGCCCTCGACATCTCCTGGTCCTTCTTCATCATCTGGCTCCAGTTCGTCGCCCAACGGTGCCGGCGGCGTAGCTCCTGGTCAGGGGAATAATCCGAGCTCGACGACCAGTACTAGCGCCTCATCTGCACCGTCTTCCAGCGGTCAACAGCAGCAGTCCTCAACGACGACACCCAACGGCGCGGGCGGCGCGGCGCCTCAGCCAACTGGTGTGCTGACCTCGAGTTACACGTATCCGCCGGGCGTGGTGCCGTACGGAGGAGGGACTGTCAATGCGCCCGGGCCTACTACTGTACCCGGAGCATCCACATCGCCGTCGTCGTCATCCCTGACGACGATGCTGGCGTGGCACGAACCCGATGGGTCTCTGGGGAGTCCGACACTGGCGGTTGTAGAGGAAGAGCAAGTTTTTCGGCATGCGAGGGGGAATCGAGTAGTTGGAGACGCCGAGGTTGTGCCACGGGCGGGTGGGAGGATGGTGAAGAGTGGTGTTGATGACAAGAAAGAGAAAGATGGAGAGGAGACTACGACTACGACTACGATTACGAGTTCGGTTACCATGACGAGGACTCGCTCGGGATCTCTGATGTTTGCGGATCCGAGATGGAGGGGTGGGAGGAGGCCGGTTTTTGCTTGGGCTTGATTGGGGGTGGGTTTGGTGTCGACATTGGGTTTGGGTTTGGGTGGTTGGTGATATTAATGGGTGGTTGGGGTAATAGGGGATGGATGGAGAGGATGGATGAGATGAGATGGTAGGAAAAGGGGGGGTGAAGTATGCGAACTATGACGGATATATATCAAAGGGGGGTTTCGGTTTTCGTCATTCATTTATTTTCTTTTGTCATTCATCAAGGGAGAGGGGGAAAGGAAAGCAAAAGGTTTATGGCGGCTTTTTACTATACCCCTTTTTTTTTCTTTTTTCTTACCCTTTTTTTTGGAACTCGGGAAGGGTTTATTTCTAAGAGAGAAAACAGACACGGGGTTTTTAGGAAGAAGAGAACAAGAAGAAAAATGGTAAAATGGAATAAGGGATAGGAGGATAGGAGGATAGGCGAAGAGAAGAGAAGAGAAGATACTAGATAAGAGGGAAAGGGGGGGCAAAGGGAGAAAAAACTTAGTCTAGGTAGCTAGCTGTATATGTAGGAATAAGGAACGAAGTTTGTTTGAATTAGATGGTGCTGGTGGGGTTGGGAATCTGGGGAGAGTGAGTGAGTGACTGAGTGACTGAAGGGGGTGGGTGAGTGAAGGCGTAACTGGGTTGAGAGATAGATACCAAGGTATCATCTGTTGAAGTTGACCATTTCGGTCCTCCTCGAGAGGAGGGACGGGTTGATTTATTTGGATGATGACGAGGAGAAATGGGAGTGTGAACTGGTAAATAGTCTAGGTAGTCTAGGTTCGTTGGATGGGATTAGATTAGAGGTAAATGGGGAAAGGAGGTGTAAGGTAGAGAAAGAGGGGGGGGGGGGGGGGGGGGGGGGGGGGGGGGAGGAGAGGATCTCGTGTGGATAATCTTGGTGGCTCTTGTAAGGTGATGATGATCATGGGGATTAATTATGAGAAAAGGGGAGAGAGAGAGAGGAAAAAAGGGGAGGGGAGGAGATGATGGATGATGTTACTGGATCCGGGACGGGTGGCAAGTCAGTCAGTTGGAGGAAAAGCCATGTAGTCTATCTATGATGGACGAGTGGTGTGTGTGTGTGTGTGTGTGTGTGTTATATGGACGGCAATGTATGGGCCTTGGTGTTGTTGTGTCAATCAATAGATACATGATAAAACCCCCCCAAGGGCGACAAGATGAGTATCTGATGATCATCTTGCCTGACCTTCTAGATTCACACATAGCACCGCGGATCGCTGAGCTGAGATGCTGATAGATAGATAGATACCACGCAGCTTGATTTCCCCAGCCTGGTGGTGTACGTACTCAAGCTGTCTCTCTGTCAATGGATGTTCTTCCCTCTTCTTTTATGCTTATCCCATTTAACTACATCCCTTCCCTTCCCCCCCCCTCCCTCTATCCCTACCACATCCATTAGACTAGCCTCAGACTTTTACCGCACTTGACTTTCTGCTTCCATCGAATCTGCCCTTGAAGCATTTCGAGAGTGGTAGTAGTAGTGACAGCAGCCTTACTTTACCTATCTAATCTACGCGAGAGCAGAATCAAGAAAAGGATGGCTGCTGTGACCATAAGCAAGCACAACAGGAACGGGAAAAAAAAACCCAATATGAATACGCGTGCGTGCGGAAGATAACAACTGCTTACTTAGCGGAAGCCGACGGGAGAAGAGTCATTACTTACCTTACTTACCAGGCACCTAATGTAGATAAGTACTGATTGACAGAGCAGAGAGCAATGGCAGCGAGCGTAATAATACTTAGATAGATAGACTCTCATCTCCCTACCTACCTACGCACCTACCTAACCTATTTTCTCTACCTTACTCACTCACTCACTCACTCACCACCAGCGAGCGAGAGACCTCAGAGGGAAATCTCCAATAAGTTAGATCACCGATCCATGATCCATATGATGGATGATAGATGATGATGAAACCTATTTATCTATCTACATATTTATTTACCTACCTATCTCAGTAAACTAACTCATTCTCGACCTGATGGGGAAAGAAAAAAAAATAACCACCTAGGTACTTAACAAACCTAGGAACCCCCTTTTCGTCCGTCCCTCCCTACCTACATGCCAGTGTGTGTGTGTGTGTGTGTGTGTGTGTGTATGTGTTGTGTATTTGTGTCACTACCTACGAAGTAAGTACCTATCTAATCCCATATAGCCCATACAACCTACCTAAGCTGCTAGGTAGTTACCTGGGTACTGGAATGGAAGACAAACAAGAAAGGGAAATGGGCTTAGACATTGTCCAAACATCAAAATAAGCGCAGAACACCCGAACCTTGCTTCCAAGGTCTTACGAATCCAGGGGCCGCCGTTCATCCGAGCCTAGTTGGGACAAGAACGAGAAGCATTACATCACCTCACATGATTTGGGACGGAAGAACACACAGACATTGGCGAGGATTTTATTTTATTCTTCTTGACTATTTACATACGCGGTGAGAAGTCAAAAGGCGGCTTCACCCATACATATATCATGTGGATGAAGCTTTGATCGCATGGTAGACGAATAGCCAGTCAAGGCATCGTCATCAAGCGCGGTTTTGTGGCAACGCCCATGTTTCCCCCCAGAGTTTTGCGTTTTACCCTTGCCCGCTGGCAACGTCCTCCACAAGAATTAATATCCTCCCGAAACGAGGGCTCGGGATGAATAATGTGTGTATAATGTAATGTGATCGCGTGGATTGGCACGTTGGTGCGCCAAAGAAACTTTTTGCTCTCCGAAACCCTCGACCAACGCAAGGGCAATAGGTATCTCCGATACCCTCGAAAACAAAATCCACGAGATGTTGGCCTGTTGCGAAAATCGATGAGACCGTTTTGTCGGGTCCCTGAATGTTCAAATTGGCCGGCGTTTTGTCATCCGAAATCTGCACTGCGTCCTTTTTCATCTCATCTCTCTTTAACCTTGCGCTCTGTATCTCTATACTGCAATTTGGGGCGCATTCCTGTCCTGAAGACGAAGGTGGTGGAGAACGCCGTAACTCGCAGGTAAATCAGTTTTTTTTTCTTTGGATGTATGTTCACTTCGTTCGTAGTTGTTGGAATGCAACGGCACGCTCAATGGGTATGACAAAAAGAAAACGAAAAAAACCAAGCAAATCGCTAATGCCATAGAAAATGATCCTGAACCGTCAATTAATGCAATCTTTTTTTTGTCTTCCATTGATACATATCGATGCCATGATCTCTAGGGGAAAAAAGTTGGCGTTCCTTGGTCGTGGTGGATATGACAGGTCCACAAGGAATAGATCGGCTGTAAGATGACCCCGCCCTCTATGAGACTACCTGGCTGTACTCATTGTATGAGTAAGTCGAATACTGATTGGTGGGTTGAGGTTGGTGTTGCGGGTACCCGGTCATGTTGGGGGCCTGAGGGGTGGGGGTGACTGGACATCGGGGAGGCACGTATTTGTTCATCGGATCCGAGACTCCAAAGCAAACCCCGTCCGGAGTGATGGGAGGCGTCATGTAGCCATCTGCCACACCCATCATGGCGCCATGTCCCTTCTGAGGAGTGCTGTAGATATCAGTCGTCTTGTTGGACTGGGCCAGCTCCGCTGGGGGCGAGGGAGGTCCCTGCTGTGCTCTTCTCGAGATGGCCGCCTGCTGGGCTAGAAACTCGGCGAGTCTGCCGGAAGCTCTGGACAGATGGGGCGAGGAGTACTTCCTCGACAGCGTCAAAGACGGCTGGTGGAGCTGCTGAGACAGGGTGATGAGGGTCAGTTGATCTGTGTGATCCCACTCTCCATCGTTCACTTCGGGCCGCCCCAATATCGCTCGGGCGAGGGCCAGCGAGGCTCTGGCCATGGTGGATGGTTTCGTCGAGACGAAGTCCTTGTGGTACAACGCGATCTCGCTCAGGTATGCCGCCATGTGCTCCACCTCTCGGTCATCGTTCTCCTCGGCTACTATGAGCTGAGAGAAGAAGTCGACGGTCGGGTGGCCAATGGACCACTCGAGAGTGTTGAGAACGTGCATTTCCATCTGGGTGAACATGCCCGAGTCATAGAGGCCGCAGCACATGTTGTTGAGTTCGTTGATCTGGGGAACCCTGTCCTTCTTGTCGCCGTACTTGGCGGCGATCAGAAGCGCGGCGCATCCGACCAGCTGATAGTGCTGCTTGTACACGACGCGCTTAGAGCAGTAGCGGTCTAGAAGGTTGATTGTGAGATATAGGGTCTCGGGGAGGAGCGCGAAGGCGGCGTGGGCCTCGATGAGGAAGTCAATCAGGTAAGGTCTCATGAACCACTGGATCTCACGTTGCAGATCGATCAGGTTGGCGTCGGGGAGTGTCTCGTCCTACAGACATGCATGTTAGCTACCCGACTTCGAGACAGCGCACCGGCATCGAACAGAGACGGCAAGACCTTCTCCAGGAAGGAACGAGAGCTCTCAGGTACTTACCTCCATCTGTCTGACGTGCTGCATAATGTCCTCCAGGTACTCGTCACCGGCGAGGCGCGAGAGGTCATTAGCGATCATCTCTTGCCTGTTGCGGGCCAGCATCTTGGCAGCATCCTTCATGTTGATGCGTCGGGGCTCGTCGGATTCGACAAAGTAGCCGCAGTCTGCAGAGGGTTGGTACGCCATGTTGGGTGAGGTTGGGAGTTTTATTTGAGTCCAATTAGGCTGGTGTGAACCGCTGGATGGGTTGAATTGATACTCGAGATGATGATGTATCGTGGTGAAAGAGTGACGGTCAGGTTCTCCAGGAATCTTCTTGTATTGTTGTAGTGTGGAAGGAGCGTATCCAGTTGGCCGTGTGTGGGCTTGGTTGTTGGGAAAAAATGAGTGAATTATGCCAGCTTAACAAGCCGCAGGAACATTACAATATTAAGGAGCGTGTTGGAATATAATCCGAGTCTTCAAGAAAAGGAATGACTGAGGCAGGGTGGGTGCCGATGAGATGGTGTGAAGAAAATCAGATGGAAACCGCGGCCGGGAAGTGGCCGTTTAAAAAAAGATGTCGAGGGTACCGATATAGCTCTGGAGGTGTGTTATCAATTAGCATCAGGAACCAGACCAAAGCTGTCCGAAAAAGGGAGTCACCCCAGGAGGAGGAAGACGAATCAAGGTACGGCCTCTCCCAGTCAGGAACCACGATCAGGGATAGCAGAATATTGGCACATTCTGATTCGACCATCAATCTGTGGGGAGGCTTTGCCTGGCACGCGATCGAGTTGTCTCTGGTGGATAGTGGATGGCAAATCCAGTACGGACCATGGGCAGATAGATAGTGACGTTTTTGATGTCTGGACTGGACTGGATTGGATGGTGAGAGGTGCTAAAGAAGGGTATCCCTTACCGCCACGATTGGTCGACAGGAAATTAGGCGATTCCTGAGGAGAAAAGCGTAGGAACAACGAGTTAACGAGTCCCACGGGGCAAGTCTGGTCTGCTGGAAGCGCGCGTGGACGAGTGGTACCGATGGAGGAACACTGAAGGAACCGTTCGGCATGTAACTAGATAGGGAGAGGTCGAGTCAATATCACGAGGCACAGACACAGACACAGACACACCACTTTGATAACCGCACCGGCAGGGGAGGACGGGGCAGGGCAGAACCAACAACCGCAGCTCACATACCTCTGCTCTCGCGACGCCCCTAACAGAAGTTGGTTGTCGGGTTGGTAGGGCTCATGTAGGGCTCGTCGATGCGATCCTCGAATCGGAAATAGACTCTATTGTCGATAGAGTCCAAGACCGATATTTGCTCGGGGATATCCACTTGCTTATGGTGGTGGGCCAAGTTCAGATTCCTGGTTACCGCTGGCACGAAGGCGAATATGGGATTTGCCTGTGTAGCGTCGCAAAGGGGGGGTGAGAGATCGACCGAGGAATGGGACGAGGCAATCGGGTCTGGACTGGCACCTTGGGGCGGCGGTGGTGATTGATGGTATGGGCCGAGGGAGGGAAGGGAGACGGAATGTTGTAATATTTTTTGGATTAAATTCCGAGGAATTCCAGCAGTATTACCGACAGACAATTGAGGGATCGGATAGAAGGGGGGCTTGTCTGAAGAAGTAGTAAAAAAAGAAATGGCAATTGATATATTCTGCCACTTTCTCTGTCTCTGACAAGGCTGAAGGGGGTGACCCTTCTGTATTTAAAGTTCTATCCTGACCACGGTCGTCGTCGTTGTCGTTGTCTTCGTCGTCGTCGATGGGGCTCTGGCTCTCTCTTCTCGCTCTCTCTCAGCTCAGCTCTACTTCTCCTCCTTTCCCTCCTGTCAATGATCTAAGGAAAGATTATTGGTAGGGAATATGTCTAGAGAAAGGGAATGAGTGGATTCGGATGAGGAGGATAGAGGAAAGGGAAGGAGAGGAGAAGAGACGGGCCTCAAGTAGGAGGAGGATGGAGGAGATGAAAAAGGATTGGATTGGATTGGATTAGAGGAGGAGCAGGAGAGAGAGGATGGGACGTGGTGGTGGTTTTCTTGGTTTTAGCAGCTGGAGCTTTCCAATTACTAGCAGTAGCAGTAGCAGTTGCCGTACCGGGACAGGTACCTACACGGGTAAAGATAGGTGCGGATGTACATGAATGATGGTACAGCACGCCCAGGTCCGTATGTACAGAAGGAAGTACCCCGTAGAGAACGGCACCAATACTTGGACTGGGGGGGAAGAGCCCGGCGTTGGCAGCAGAAACGACCGGGCCAAAAAAGAGTTGCAAGGTGCAAGGACTCTCGCCGTTGGAAGTTCGAATTGAGTGGACCAGACACACCAGACGCACCACACAATCGCAGGACGCACCAATGCCAATGATGCCAATGTCCTGCAGGCCCCCAGGGGTGGCTGCTGGGTCTGGGATCAACCATTGACCACTGGAGCGAGCTGGGCACACTCTAGCAAGGTACGCGCAGTCGCGCACAGCCTGTAAGAAGCGTGCATTTCGAATTGTCGGTGGTCGGGTACGGGCACCGCACCCTTTACGCAAGTTACCTGTCTCCTAGTACAGCATCAATGATCACACACACATCCGTCCACATCCACGACATCCGTCCACATCCATGATCCACGATCCACAATCCACAACCCACATATCACCACATCCACGCTGCCAGGGCCTTGCTTGGTCGTAGTAAAAGTAGTAAAAGTAGCCTGTCGTGCTTGGAGATGGGAGATTGCACTGTCCTCCAGACTGTGTGCATTTCCCGGCCCGTGTCTGCTTCTGCGGTGGAGCACAGTCTCAGCTGCATCTTACATCGTCCAAGTGGTTTTAGAGGCAAGGTAATACAGGAGGAGAGACGACACAGGGGAAAAGGCTGGGTTTTTTCCCCCTTCGGCCCCGTCTCTACTCCCGCATGCATGGATCAAATCAATCTTGTGCAATCAAAGTGATGACGATTCTCGCATACTTTCAATGCTTCTCTACGAAGCACTTCGCCCAGGAATGGATCGATTGATGGAAGGCTCTATCCAGTAAAGGAGATGAAGATTCGGTGTTACAACTCTGGTCTAAGGAGACCGTATCAGCCGAAGACCTCGACTGTACAAAGACACTGTGCCTCGAGGATTCCCATTGTTGAAATATGCAGATCGTAAAAGTCTACAGTGTGAACTCCTTCCTCCCACATTACACGGACATTGATCCTTATCTGACCTCTTTCTCCTCTCTCACACACACATACACACACACACACACGAAAAAAACAATCAGTGAGACTCTTTCTTGCCAACGGGCCAGTCATATGGAAGAATTCTGGTAGATTTGTTTGCCTGGACAGTTGCATGAATTTGTTTGAGGGTCTGATTTCTGGCCGTAGAGGTATTTTATTGAGTTTGAATAGCTGTCGTTCGTCCAAGCAGATACACTACATTACACTGGCCATCTCTCGCAGGCCACCACCAGGGCTGTACTTCGAAATTCATCAGCATAAAGGAAACCTGGAATTATGCTATTATTGGCCAGGGAAGAGACGCGCTCAAGGATGCTCAAGGATGGATGCAAAGACGGAGAAGAATAGAACCTCTCTCTCTCTCTCCACACGAAATCTACCGAGCCACAGGCCAAGCCCACAGTCACAGTGGTGACAGTATCCAGTAAGTACCGTCCACGCCGTACAGAGAGAGTAGGTACTCCGCCCCGGGCTCCAAGGTGTCCTAGCAAACGCATTGGGAGGAGAACTCTCAAACACAGTATCAAAGCTGACATCAGACGACACCGCTCATGCTGCGTTTTGGTTTGATATTGCCCGAGTCTGACCATCAGTCTCGTACCGTGTCAAGATCTAGCGGCCCGACATTACTACTGTATGTACGGAGTATTTGGCAGAATCTCCTTGTCAAGTTGCAGCCCCTTTTTAGGGATCGACTGCCCTGTATTCTAGAATCGGTCTTCAATTCGCAGCTGATATGGTTTTATGACAGGCATACAAATATCTTTGCAGCGATACTGTACCTCAGCGACATCTAGGTACCTCAGCGACATCTAGGTACCTCAGCGACATCTACCTTAGCGATATCTATATCAGCGATATCTCTCTGCATGAGGATCATCTTCAGCTTCATTGGCTCATGGCCATTCGATACTTTCCAGCGCACAGCTGTCTAATATAAACCCGTCGACCTTTGAAAAACAATAGATCCTGGATCTGTCAAGCAAGGAAATTTGACTTTTGTTGGTAGCGATACTACTGCAGACCTGAAAAAGCCTCCAAATCTTAAGATCTCCGGCAGGTTAACTTGCATGAAACCTGCAGATACTAATAATACATACACCACACGCCTCAGGGGGTCAAAAACCACTTTACACGCGCATTCGACACCGTGCTTCGGGGGACGTGTCCGCGTGTTCATGACACCGGTTCGTTGGAGCCAAATCCTACATACCATGCATACCTACTACTCAGGAAGGCTGGAAGGCATGGAAAACAGGGGACGCATCCCATCCTCATTCCACAGAGAGAGAGCGAGCACGCAGTAGTGTTGCTTCAGCCATATTTCAGCGGCCCCTTGGTGCTTTGGTGCTTGGTGCTTGGTGTCGTATGGTGTCGTATGCACGTATTACCCAGGTCAGAGCCAACGGGCCCCATTCATTCGCGCCCAGCAAGCAGACCAACATCCGTCCACACACTTTGCCCACCAATCAAACCCTCCTGACGCGGTCCAACACGGCTTCGAAATCAGTTTAACCATGCGTGTCATGTGTAATGGATCCATTCCGTTGCGTCCAACTCGGTGGCTATCATGTCAGTCTACACAGTAGGTAAGTAAGGTAAACAGAACCTTGGAACCTGGCCCACGCCGCAAAGCCCGGCCCATCCATCTATCCATCCACACTCTTATCCACTACCAGACTACCTACTTCCTACGTTATGAAAAATTCACCGTCTTGGTCCCCAGCCCAGCCTCGGACCCAAATGATGATGATGACGATGATGATTATGAATATGATGATGATGTCCACACGGTTGGCCCAGCACGCGAAAGCCTGCATCCGAGTTAACCTCACCTCGTCGTCAGCTCGCCTCATGTGTAAGTACAGTTCTGTCCTTTCCATATGGAGTACACACATTACACTCGCCGCTGAATCGTGACAACTTACCTACGCCTGCCAGCCACTGAATGACAGCCAAGGGGATGGAAGAAAAGCTACTTGGCAGACAGACTTATGCAGTGGCTGTCCCGCAACAGGACGTGACATATCTCAAAAAGATCTTTGTACGGAGAAGGTAGCAGGGTCTCTGTCGCTAATGAAGCTATCTCATTGGCCGTTGCCTCTCAACCTCAGAGTGAGTCTATTGAGCTGATTGTTCTAAAGCTGTCGTGCACCCGTTCTGCTGCAGGCGGGAGACCTCCTCGCATAACCATAACCATAACCATAACCATAACCATAACCATGTTGCCGATTTGCGATTTGGCCAAACCCGGTAGTAGGCAATTCACTCTCTAGAATCTTAGGCTATCCCGATCTGGAAGCATTCTGGATGTCAAAGCTGTATGTATGTATGTAGGAGCAACACTCCATTCATCACAGGCCGCCGCGGGGGTTCGTCGACCGCCTTGCCGACTTCTTATACATGGAACCTTGGCCTTACTCAAGATGCTGCAAAAGAATCCATTTAACCCCATGCAGGGTCCAGACGTCCAGAGAAAAAGTAAGCAAGCAGCGGAAGAAGCAATAACGTACTTCACCTCCCCACTGTAAAAAGCTCCCCAGGCCCACGCGCGAAGGACAGTGTAGAGAGCTTCGTACTCAGTAGCCAGATAATACTCACGATGATGTCCCTTTCTCGCATCCACCGGCCGTCGCTGCGCAACGTAAAAATCTTTTTTTTTTCTTCTCCTGCGCATATTTTCTTCGGCGTGCGTGGGGACGTGGACCAACCCCAACACTAATGAATTCATTCATCATCTTGTCAGTAGGGTGCCTATCACAGGACAAGTAGGGGTTGGATTCGTAGAACCTGACCTACCTAACCACCAAGCCGGAGTACCGCAGCGCAACATATCCCGTTCCTCCTTTTCCTACATCCTCCTCCTTGCTTCCGTCTCGACAGACGAATAGGTAGGTAGATGTAGTTGACAATCCACCATAGCCGCCGCATCTACATCCAGTCGATTTCTTTCTTGTAAAATAATTCTAGGCAATCTGCGGTCTATGTATGTATGTATCTAGATACGCCGCATATGCGCGGTTTGATCCCACAGAAACATCCCATCCCATCCCATCCCATCCCATCCCATCCCATCCCATCCCACAGAAAACCATATCCTGCATATTGGCAGGCAGACTTGAACCCCCCGCGCGCCCTCCCCGTTACACGGCATGTGTACATACCTTTAAGCTGCGAGGCATTTGACATCCCGTCGGGACCGTACCTAGGGAGCACATATCTCGTCACCGCTCGTTCGCCCTGTTTATAAGGAGGAGGATGAAGAGGCGTCTGAGCGCATTAAATAGTCTACATATCCCGTACAACCAACCGCCTTTCTCGGTCGGCTCTTTTTCTTTCCCTACACGAGACATTGATCCTTTTGTGCGAGCCTCGCGCCGTAAGATATTTTATATCCGATGCTTGCGACAACTGACGACGACACCTCCTTTGGCTGCTACGTAGCTACGTTCCATCTTACGCCGATGTCGCGGCGAACTCAACAGTCCCTGCATACGTAAAGATCACACGACGAAGATTTTGATCCTTCATCGTGGCCAGCAGCAGGAAATTCGAAATGGCATGCTCGCCTTTGCCTTGCGCCCTCCCCGCCCCTGACTTTCAAATTCCAAGGTTTCCCGGCTCACCCCCATAGACTAGGTATCGAAAGATGTCAATCGGCATGTCGTAGGTTGCTACTGTATGTAAAAATGGCATTCTACCATAAGTAACAGAATCGAGCTACTGCGCGTCCTGGCATGTTCGGGTTCGCTCGACACTGAATGTAGCGTGTAAGCAGCCGGGAGCCAATAGGCTATCGAGGCCGTTTCTATTCTGAAACTTACTCGTACAGCTCGCCAATGCAATTCCTACGTAAACTACCCCTCCATGTCAGCCTATGTGGTGACAGTCAATCAATGAAGACCGGCATGGGAGGAATCAAGGGGACGATGAGATGGAATTCCGCGATTGGTGGTTGCGACTTCATGTAAGTCATGACTGATGCCAGACGGTACATATCGAAGTCCGTCATTTCTGAAAATGACGCCACAGCCAATCCTATCACTAGCCACGATGGATGGAGTTATGTCCCGATTTGGCAGTTAACTTAAGAACGCGCATCACAAAGCTAACAACTAGAGGACTGCTTCATCTATGGTGACACAGAAAGAGGTGAAAGGAAGACTCACATGAACCAGAGTCCAGTCGAGAAGCCATCGTATCTGCAAACTTTCCACGGCAATCATGAATAAGCTTATCCCACTATATTGCGTCACAAGAAGCGGTTCCGTGGTGATATTCGTGTGCTGGTTGTGCGAATGCACGTAGAAACGCACACTGTACACACATGGGATGCAAATCATATCCACGCACCACGTACATACACGTTACGTGATGCAGCCCGTTCAGCCTTATGTAGAGCGATGGAGTCGGACCGCAGCGCAATGTGCTACTAGTAGTACACCACTGTCGTCTGACCCCAACAGCGGAGTAACTACCGCTAAGAAAGAAAAAAGTTTCAACGCGTCCAGTGCGTTGAAACCGCTTCACGACGATTTTCATCTCGCGGTGTCTCGCCAACCTCTTCTTTTCCAACAATTCTGATTTTTTTTTTCGCGACAAGATCCACCTGTAGCGGGAAAATATCAGATGTCTCAGAACTCTTTCATATCGAGTGACGTACAGCTGCGTCTGGTGGAGAGTTCAACTCGGCGCATTTAGGTAATGTCACTTCGTCCGGCTGTCTGACCTCTTGATGAAGAAGTCTCGAGGTACAGCGGGGAGAAGAGACAAGCAGAGAAGGATTCGCTACAGCTGAATATCTCTCGATGTTGAACAATACTACCTAGGTAAGAATCTACCACGAGTACCTACTTGCTCGATGCATATCTCGTCATCTACGCTATTGTTTCTTGCTGTAGATCATACATTCAGGATAAGCCACACAAGCAAGCCGACGCGGTGGCGGCAGCTCGCCGGAACACCTACCCGATTTTCTATCACCTACATGACAACCTCCGGCGGTGAGAGCCTCAAAAGACAGTGTTTCCTGGTCGAGACGACTCGATGATGACTGAGCAAAGATTTTCCCTCGCGCCTCTTTTTTTCTCCCTCTAGACTATACCCCGCAATCTGGGTAACAGGGCAACACCCGCCTTCTCCTTTCAATACTCTAGAAGTACCTATTCCGCGCGCGTGTTGGTCCGCAGCTCCGTATGTACCTTGGATGGCGGGGTCGACTAGGAAAGAGGCCATCATCGTCACGGAAACAGTACCGTGGGACTCACCGAGCCTCGTCCGGATTATGATAGTGTCGCACCAGTTCTACGTGCCTTGGCATATGCCAACCTGCGCGTCTGACATCAGAAGAAAAGGAGAGTCCAACGCGCCTAGGACCGGCTAACTTGCTCCAAGATAACTCCGCCAACGCGTCGCATAGTCTGGTGACTACTTAGGTAAGTAATTTGACCATTTGACTACTGCATCCTTATTATGCCTTGATTGATTGAACTTAACTTAGCATTCGCGCGTTCCCCTTCCCGCCTTCGGCCGATTGAGCCGGGAGAGCTCCGTACTAACTTTAGCAATAAGCCTGTGCAGCTGGTCTCCTCGGCTACCGCAGAGACATACTTCCCGGTCTCCCAGTCGACTACACGGGTTTGTCTCAAGGGAAACCCACCCACGGCTTCGGGCGGCAACGAGACCAAATATGAAGGATGGGTCTCTGCTTTAATAAGCCCTCTCTCGCTGCATGAAGTTTCTCCGAAGTTATCTCAGTGCATAACGGTACAGCCACGTGGTATATGATGAAGATAAAACGGACACTTTTCAGCATTAATCGACCCGCAACCCAGCAACCCCCTAATCTCAGCCTCGTTATTCTTTTAGGTATTACCGAAAAAGAAAAGGAAAGAAAAACGGGGAAGAAGACGATACACGTGTAGTCTGGCGCTTGGGCGTTATTCATTTCGTTCTCGGCCAAAAATAATGCTTCAATCGACGATCTTCTAGAAGACGCATTGGCCCCCCTGGAAATAGGGGGAGGAGATTACAGAAACGCCACAAGGGGACTAGCTACCTGTAAGCCACACTCACTCGAGGTAATCTAAGCCACGCTGCACGCCTCTGATGAGGCTTGAAGCTGAGGCTGAAATGAAATCCGCCAGGTCGGAACGCACAGACGATCTGATGCAACCCACCCTGTTGAACATTGGGATTTTATCCCAGGTTGTGCCGTCAGGGTTGTGCAATTATCTTCTTCTTTCATTTCAATAATTCCTATTCCTCCAACTTGAAGATGAGGTCGTCAATGTTTCCTCCCTTATTCACGACGTACGTTTCGCATCAGGTTAACATCGAACGAGACGAGATCGAAAGACTGACGACTCTCTGCTCACCTTCTCATCTGATCCTGTGAATCCGAGCGCTACACTGCATCTAACCCTATCACAGCCGTCTTTTAGCCGTTGCCGTAGCGAAGAAGATTTCACCGACATGGCCCGATCAGGCATCCTCAGCGAGAACCGTGCTGCGTGCTGCGTGCTGCGTGCAGGGTAGTTAATAATTGACCCTTATAACAGAAGTGAGTTATCGACAGCGGCGAGAGCACAAACGAGATGAATTATCCCCAGCGAGAGCCCGGCTACTGCAACGTCGGAGAAGGCACGAAAAAAAAAATTCTTCGTCTCCTTAACTAGTCGGTCTTTATCAAGATTCAACATGGACCTTTTTCGTAGAATGAATGCCTCAAAGGATCATATCAGGAATACGGGATACGCAATCACTAAGTAGCTACATCACAGTCTCACCAGAGATTCCTCCGACTCCCGATTCCCGACACGGCTCTCTGCGAATCAATGATACCATCCACGCCATGGATCCTTTCCCAGTACATACTTACCTACCTACTTAGGTACTATTCAGCGCGGATGCTGCCTATTTACCCCAGGTTTGAGTCCCAGAAAACGTCCATCAACGGTTCCCCATGGACGGCTCCTGCGTATGTAGGTAGGCATGCAATGGCGCCTCCTGTATGGACAGCCAGCACCTGTTGGTAGCTTATCTCCATCGCTTCTTCGTCTCTGGGACCGTACCTCGCTCGAGCTCTTCTTCTGCCGATGTTTCACAATTATACCTACACGTAGGTGTACATTCGCCGTGTGCAGATCAGGAAGGAAGCAGTTTTTCAAGCCATCCGATGCTTGCAAGTGCAGCGTCGCATCGCACCTCGATCTCGAGCAGGTCATTCGTGGCAAGTACCAGAAGTACGCACGGAGCGAGCTACAGTATGGAAGCTCGCTGTAATTTTACATGTGCCGCTGCCGGTCCCGCGTCGGCACCCGTAAGCTGGCCCCAACCGCAGCAACGTTTCCTACACACTACACACTACGAACAGACTCTTCAAGACTCCTTTTGCCATATGAAGCCCAATCTGGCCACACTCTCTACCTTTCCTCATCTCGCGATCGATTCCAGGTTCTACGTGCACGATGCCGAATCGGATGAAGATTTTGTCTTGTCGTTTCCGGTTCGGTCAACAACCGCGCTTGGCCAGAGCAGATCCGAGATCAGCGTTACACTGGACATTATCTGACCCTTCGTGTGCTCGGACTCGAAGAACCTCAATGGATACTGCTTCCGGACGAGGCTGCTACCTCTTGGCGAGCCCGCCGCCGCTGATTTGAGCAACAGGTGCTGCAGCTGGAAGCTGTGGGCAAGGGTAACGCGCGATTCCCAACGAAACAAGTCGCGCTACGGATTGGCCACCTGCAGCAGAGCATCTTTTTAATGACGCGTTTGTACTTCCGCTCGTGTATGGCCGGCCACTGGCCAGATCTGCCCCAGTCTTGCGACCCCGGGGAAGGCTGAGATCCCGGCCTAGTGTGTTTTTTAACTCGATTCCTACGGACGATCAATTTTCGAATTGACAGGCAGACAGGTCTGACAGGGCAGCGAGAGCTATTCACGTCGACGCTAGGACTCGCTGCGAGAAAGGTATTGGCCAGGTAGGTCAATGGCTCCTTTTTCCACAGCTGGGACCTCATGACGACAGCGAATCGAGTAGTCCAGTGCACTTTTCCAGACGGGGATCGACTAATAATTCGTGCTCTGGAATTTATGGAAGAACCCGAATGCGCAATCCAATCCAACGAAACCCAGGTTCGAGATGGATATTTCCCACTTTACGATCTTCGCCTAGCGGTTCGAGCTCCTAATAAATCCCCTCCGAGGTTGACTGAACACTCTGGTCCCAGAAGGTATCACCACTATCCACTCTTGATTTGGAAACACGTCTCGACGAAAGTGTCAGACTCGAGTCAATATCGATATCTAATAAAGTCCCAAACCGGCAACTCGAAGACCACCACAAGGATGATGTCGGGATTACCAACGCTCAGACGTAGCCAAGGGGATCGGAACATTTGACGAGGCAGCCACCCTCGAAACCGCGTGCTCTCGTATGAACCCTTGAGCCGCGCTTCCTTTGGATTCCGCCGGCAATTCTCGGTTGGTGATCACTCCGAATGATCACATTCGTCGTAGCTCGAACATCCTGAGCACATGCTGTTCACGAGGAGTCAGGACAGTCTCCAGAGTGTCGGGGCACAAATCCTCTATTGTCTAGGCCTACACGAATCCTGGCGGCTCAATTGACACGCCCACCAACAGTATGCAGCGTAGTCAATCATTCTTGCAAATGAAGATGCAAGGCTGTCTCAGATAGCGTTCAGCTAGTCACTTGCGTTTGCAAGGACCCCTGGCTGTGTATCCTAACTGGTCATGCTGTGCCCATCAATAGCTTGCAACGCCATCTCGTTGCAGACTCTCTCCAAAAGGACCAGAGCTGATAACTTGGGTAGGGAATCATGCAACCATCAGATCAGATCACCATACCCTGTCTGTTGCAAAGCAACCTCCCAGCCTCCAGCTTCCAGCTATTTCGAAACTTACGGTCTCGACTCGGTGTTCGGTTGCGGAGAGAAGGTAACTAGCGATGCGGGGACGTCTCCTCTCTCTGCTCAAACGGTCTTAGACCGATCATACCTATCACGAACCCAAGCAACAGGAAACAGGAAACATGAGCCTTGTCGCCGCACTCAGCACCGTTTCAAGGCTGGCGTATATGTGAGGGTGACAGTGCAGTGCAACATCATCTCATGAACACGATGAGCGAGATCTCTTGATCCTGTACGCACGGTGATATTACTACGCGACTCGGCATCTGCAAACCTTCTTGTCGTATCTCTGTCGCCGGCAATGTAAGTTGTTAGCGATGTACGGAGTAGAATCACGGTCGTCTCCCTCCTCAATGGCGGGTCGCACTACTCCGACTTGCTCTTGGCCATTACCGTCACTGGAGAAACATCATGACGCCCATACTTCCAGGCTGTGCAGCGCCGTCCCCGAAATGAAGGCTTTCAGGCTTTCTCTAGCGACTCATCAGACTCAGCATGACAACGCTTAAAGAACGCGAGGGGAAAAAAACACTTTACGCGTGCTTGTGTAGGACTACTGATGGTGAGTTACGCTACCGTATCTCTCTTGCGTCGGACTAGGGTCTTGCTGACATCTGCAAGAGCCAGGCTGCCAGGACAAGCCCCCCAGTTAGCTTTCGCTTGTACGTGCGTGCTTCTGTCGCCCAATCTCGGCCTGGGAAGCCAGCCCTCCCATTCGACGGCCTGCCGACTTTCAAACGCCCCAAACTTGCTTTTGCTGCACCGAACGTTCAAGGCCGGAGATGAACGGCTTGGGTGGAAGCGTCTAACATTTCTCCGATAGGTCTTGAACTCGCGTGCTACGCGATGTGCTACGAAGTACACATTATTGCATCTTTCGCCAATCAATCCGTCATAAACAGTAACCGGCCTTCCTCTAGGAACACGCCGGTCATCCGTTTGCCCCTTTCTTCCCGCGTCAAAGGCACGGCACCGTCCTAAAGTCGGAGGGATAGATGGAAGCACCATTGATCTGGGGAAGATCAAAACGCGCCAGTAGAACAGACAAAACCGAGCCCGTCTATATTCAAAACCACCTATCACAGCCGTTAAGCAACTAGAGTGGACGATCTGCGTATCTATCTACGACGGACCATTCTAGTGAATCTGGTAGGGGCTCTAGCGAAACCTTCAGAGAGTGTCCTATGAGCTCGTTCAAGTAAATCTCCACGCGCCTGATAAACGGTCGTCATCGTGGCACGTG
The DNA here is from genome assembly GCA_022376275.1 of Xylariomycetidae sp. FL2044. Lineage (NCBI taxonomy): Eukaryota > Fungi > Ascomycota > Sordariomycetes > Xylariomycetidae sp. FL2044. Next base: position 107,422 of record JAJNOH010000028.1, on the reverse strand, counting down.
TGTGCACTGCATTCAACCCAACCCCTTTCCGGCCGTACGGGATTCTCCCAGCAGCAGATTGCAATTGGCTAGGCTAATTAGCAACTACCTACGCCGCTGGCCACCAATCTCCGAGTCGATGAGCTGCACATCTCGCCTATGCAGGACAGACATACAGACACCGCCTCGACTGGTCGGACGCATTGCCCGCAGATCACGAGGAAAGAATGCATCGTGATGATGGGTTCTTCTAGAGAACTAAATCAGAAGACGAGCAGTCGCGAACGATTACTAGTGCGTCGACGCGCTGCGAGTCAGAGCCATGATGGCCAAACCAACATGAAATGACTTGCAGACATTGATCTCAATCGAAACCTTGGAGATACCAGAAGCTTCAGCATCCTGGCGTTGAATGAAGTTACTTTCTTGTGGCTGTGGCCGCAGGTTTCGAGAAATGGGCCTGTATTCGGCATCCAGTCACTGGTCTCAAAAGATCGACTGAAGAGTCGAGGTGAGGTGAATGAACTTCGTTGACAATTCCTCTGCCTTTGGCGAACGCACCGCGTGTTGCCCCAATTCGCAAAGAAATCGGCCACTCGATCGATGAACACGTTGGCGACATCATTGATGATGGTATTTCCTTTTTACCAACCTATCTGGACTTGGCCTCTCTATCGTTCCTCGCCTTAATGGTTGCGTAGCTATCCATCTCGCTCACCCACTTGGGAGGAGGCTTCTTTCCTAGCTTATCCTGGGTGATAGTTCCGGGCTCAATAATGTGATCCTCCACCACGACCATCTTCTCCCGCTTCCTTCCCCGCTTGTCGATGACTTGCTGCTTCTCGGCGAGGAACAACTGGCTCCTCCCGCGAACATCGGCCAGGTCGGTGTCACTCAGCAGCCGACCGTTACCCATCCCGTGTATGAATGTGACCGAGTCCGGCGTTCCCATCTTCTCCCGGAGCTCTTCCAGGTCTGGCGGACAGCCCGTCGGAAAGGTCTTGAAGGTGTCGTACCGCAGGTGAGCTGGCAGCCTCGATGTGCCCAGGACGTCTCTCCGATCCTCCCCGAGCCAGAGCCTGCGCCTCGTCGGCGCCGATGTCAAGTAGCAGCTCTCTAAAGCCACCATCCCGCTTAGCCGGGCCCTATAGTTGCCCTTCGCTGAGGAATCCGTGTGGTCGACCGTGACAGGCACATAGCTCCCCAGGACCCGCGGCTCGCCCGGGAACACCGCGTCACCACCGGCGGCGACCAGCGTCTCCCCCGTCTCGGTGCACATGCCTACGAACATCTCGTAGAACCTAAAGTTGACGTGGTCCCCGACCGTGGTTAAGGGCATGATCCCCTGCGATGCGTACCACTTAAGATCGATGTTCAGCTGCTTGACGTCGCTGGTTCTCAGCATCGGAAAAGTTGCTCCCGTGTCGAGGATGACCTGAAAATTGCACGTAACCTGCGATCTGCGCGCCTCGTCCATATCGTCGGTCTGCCTCGCTGGCGCCCACTGCGGCTGCGGCCCCGGGTAGCCGTCCGACCTCATGACCTTCCTCGTGTCGACAGTATAGGTCTGGTAGACGGAATGGTGGCCCGCTTCGTATTTATCAGGCATCCGCGTGGAGCAGAACGCCTTCTTTGCTAGGGTGACGGCTTCGGGACCCGCCAGTGGCGGCTCGTGCCAGAGCCAACCCTGACCGTACTGCTCAAAGTACCGGTCGAGTCTCTCCTCCCGATCTACGCAGAAGGACCGGTACGTCGGGCACACGTCGACGATATGGCCGGCGTATAGCAAGGTGTACCTGTCCGAGTACGGGATCTGGCCCGAGTGGTAGCCTTCGATCGCCGCCCTGATGTTGACCTCCTCGCCTTCGAACTGACAAGTGTCGAGCCCCCAGTGCAAGGCATTGAGACGCTCGCCGATGCGAGTCTTTTCTTCGCGTTGATCCCTTGTTGTTCCGATGCTGTCAGCACGCGTACATGCAGATACGGTTACGAAAAATCCCTGCCTCCGTGGTCTCATGGATTCCGCGACCTAAACTTACTCGGGCATGTTGTTCTCTTCGTTGTCTTCCATCCCTTCCCTCTCCCGTATCAGCTCTTCCAGGATTCGCTGATTGTGGTGGACCTGCTCGGGTGAGTTCTCCTGGTGGTACCGGACGATATAGCGCTGTCGCTCGATCTCGCGATCTTTCGTCTCGATGTAGCTCAGGTTCTCGCCCAGGTCGCCAATGACGATGGTTTCCCACGGCTTCGGCTCGCGAGGCATGGGTTCTTCCTCTTCATCCCTTTCGTCCTCTCGCGATATCGGCGCTGTGTTCAGATTTGGCTGAGATAGGTGGGTAGACGATTGCTCTCTGGCCTCTTCGTTCGAGGTCGATGCAGTATTGGATCCAGGGTGAGGAGGCCGTAATTCCTGCTTCTTCTCCGGCTCATCTCCTGAACCGTGACGGCGCTTGTATCGCCGGTGTAGGCGTTCTCTCTCCTCGCGCTCATCATCGGAAAAACCAGGCGACTCTCTTATGACCCGCCCCCTTTCGACTGAATGCTCGCCATCCAAGCCAACACCACCAGGAGACCCGACTCCGTCCGACTTCCTTTTGGGCATACCTAAGAGGGGTTTCAAATCTGAATGCTTCAGGCACAATGGGCACAATGGGCACTCGACAAGATGGCAAGCTCTTCCCCTCCAGGGTGCTGGATATTCCTACGAATGGGCATTTTAAATTACTGATGTGGTAACAAAGCATTAAAACCTCTTGCCCAGCTCCCACCACCGCGCAGCCGCAAACGGACAATGACATGTTCGTGGTACATCCTGGGAATGTCTCACTAGTTTGCTAGGCAAATATGCCAGCATTCTTTGTCCCGCGCCTGACTGGCGATAGAGTACCAAGAAGCCACGGAATGCCCAGCAGTCCATCCCTAGCAACCGGTGAATTCCTTGCGAAGGGAGACTAGAAGTGCCAGTCCTCCACAACAACACTGTCGGTCTCGCAACCCTCAACTCTCTTTCTCTATCCTCTACCCCTTCTCCCATCCGCATCGACTCTCTGCGAATCGTTGCAGGTTTTGCGTCGACGCTTCTGAGCGCACGTGGACTCAACTCACAAGGAGTTTCGGCTGCCTGACCATGACCCCTCCTCCTTCCTGAGAGAGTACCCAGAGACATTTTCGACACCTCTCGCAGCTTCTTTTTCATTGTCTAAGGGAGACATAGACAGGCGCTTGAAAGGGCGAAGAGCTCATCATCAATACGGTAGTCTCCAACTCAACGCCCAACATGACTTCCAAACCATTCTTGCCCACACCTCCAGATTCCCAGGACGTGGTCTTGAGCGCAGACCCGACGGCAACCATGGACTCTACTACGATCCAAGTACTACAAGATGCTGCCGCGAGAGCTGTCGTCGGACCGGGTGGGAGGGATCCCAGTGTGATGATACCACGAATTATCAGCTATCTCCAAGATAACGACAACTACCGGGATGCGGCCTTCGAAACGAGACTGAAGGTCCTAGATCAGTACCTCGAGGAGGCTAAGAAGCAGTGCGACAATGGAGACTTCGGATACAGCGATCCCAAGCTTCGCAGGAACCTCGAGGATGCCCGAGTTCTGGTGCAGTTGCACAGGGACTACCAGAGAATACATTCACAGAACAGCCACTGGTCCACCGACATCCTACCCGGGCAGAAGTGGCCCACACGGTTGATCGCCTACCCGAGACAGTTCCCGCAGCCGTGTAAGGAGGTAGATCGAACCGCGCAACGATACCCACGCATGAACCCGATCCCTTTGGACACCCTTGGAGAACCCCCATTCGAGCTGGGATACAGCGACGACCAGACCTTCCAGGAGCTAAGGCAGTACCTTCACAGCGACGAAGGATACCGGTTGAAGTTGAATGATCCCCTGCACAGGACACCAGTCTTACAGACGATTCCAGGCCTTACAACCAAGCCCGACGTACTTGCGGCCCACAAGTATGTCATGAACAAGTTCAAGGACCAGTACACAACGTTTGAGAAATTTCTCAGACTTGGCGACAACATGTACACCAGCGACGGTGTGGTTTCCTTGCGGCCAAGGTACGTGCCGGATCCACAACGCGTCGACCACACCCGCCCTCCGAATTTCTACGAGAATCGTGGTTGGAGGCAAGCGGCGCTCCAGCTGTGCCTGAATCAGTTCTCGAACGACGAGAACTTGGTCCTCAACACCCCGTGGCGTCGTGTTGTATTCCCGTTCAAGGACCCGGAGCCGGTAGCTAAGGACATCGTCTACGCCCCGCGAACGCTGAGCATGGACCAGGTTCCCAGGCACCTGCTGGATCCTTTCCCCTGGGTCTTTTGGAGTTCCCAGTATACGCAGAAAATGGATTTCCTGTACGCGTGGCAGCGCCGGCGCTACAACTTCCAGAACTGGACCGAACAGCAAAGATCCGCGCTGCCGCCAAACTATAATGGGCCGCACGTCTACCGAGGGATATCGATCTATGAAGATCATTGGCTCCGGATCGGTGAATACCTGGAGAAACTGAAGGATCTACTGGAGGCGACTTTCTTCTACGCAAGGCGCCCGCTCCTGGAAGCCGTGTTGAGGGATATCGAAGCCGGAATGAACGGTCCGGCGGCGTCCACGACTTATTTAGACGAAATCCCGAACGACGAAGATCTCAAGCGCAAGGACATCCGTTTCGAGGACGGAAAGAAGCAGCACCTCATTGATGAGAAGGACATACCCTGGCTGAAATTCCTCTGTGAGCCTTCACGCAACGTCGATCTTTGCGAACCCGAGCGTCTGCCGGAGGATAATCTCGAACGGCTCTTCGATCAGCGGATGCAAACCTACATGAGAGATCCGTACCTGGCAGGTAGTCCCGGTCTAGTGGGCAGTATCTGGGACTTCAAGTATGACACAAAAGGCGACCTGGAGGCGTATGATGACAAGGGAAACCGAACGGTGCCGGAAGTGCTCTCGTATATCAACGGCGTCAATATCGAAGATCTGGAGCAGACAAAAGGCGGAGGACATGCCAAGCAGGACCACTCCAACAAAGTCTACCAATTTTCGGTGGATGACGCGAAGCGAATCGCCGAAAAGTTGAGCAAGCTTAATCGATGCACGTAGGTCAGCCCCGGTGACTTGCGATCCAGGACACAATGAATGCTGATGATGATTACAGATATGTGCCGCCATCTGCTGATGATCCGGATAATAAGTATGGCAAGATTGCCCGGCCGGTATACACCTTGCACCCGGAACATCGTGTACTGTGGCGCTACCGTGACGTGTCGGAATTCAGGGATATGTCAGCACGCTCTATCCTGAGTCTGGAGCAGCACTATCTCGACCAGTATCCCGCGGCCCGGCCTACTCGGAGCGCTTCGGTGAAACATTACCGCTTCTTCTTTGATCACCTGGGAGACCACCACGACGCCCAGATGGCAGTTGCCGAGAACCAACTGGCCACTACTTTGACGGGAGCAGCCCTAGAGGCCGCAAGAAGGAAGATTATCAACGACTCGTTAGTACGCGAGCCCAATTTCGTCGAGAGCGCTGAAACGCCCGTGGGACACACGGACGGTCCACACTGGGAGGATCTAGTATCCTGGGAACGGGTGGGAAAATGGGAAAGAGAACGCATTCAGGCACGAGGAGAGAACGATGGACCTCCAGGGCCGATGGCAGTCCCCGAAGTCACTTGCCAATGGTTTCGAAAGCTGGCATACCAGATGGGTGTGACCTTGAAGCATGTCAAGGATATCAAGGAGCGACTCAAGTATACCCTGCAATCGAGGGACCCTGCAAAATTTCCGCAAAAGGAATGCTGGTGGGAACACATCTCTGTGACCGATTTCCAGCGCGAGATGACACACTGGCATCAGTCTATTAAGTACGGAGTCGGGGAGATTGGACTACTGCCTCCCGATATCAATGCAATCATCGACAAGGCCGACCCCAACCAGGTCATCACGAGGCGTGTCAAAGAGAAGCTCAGGGAGGAGGGCAAAGACCCGGAGAAGGATCTGAATCCCATGAGGGTCATCAGAGAGGGGATCATCAACGACTGCGTGGAGAACCGCAACACGGTATATCCAGGTCGTCCGCTGGCCGTGAGAGACTCCGAGGGGCGGGCGTTCACGGGTTTCAGCCGGCCAAGCCTCTTCAGCTGGGCCACGAGGCGACAGAGAAGATACCAGGCCCCCTACAAGCGTAAGGTGTTTTTCGACGTGAAGCGCTGGCCGCTTTATCTGCAGAGTAGGGAACGGCAAGAACAGATACTGTCTCGCACGGACGAGGAAATCAGAATTCTCAATCCGGGCAACAATCCGATCGTGAACCGGACAAAGGGGTCTGTCCCGACGCAGTTACCGGATCCGGCCTACGCTGGGGCTGACAAAGAGATAACTCTGCCTAGTAGCACTACATTCTTACCCTCATCACAGACCCAACCCCAACCTCAACCCGATCCTCAACCTCAACCTCAACCTCAACCCGATCCTCGACCTGATCCTCGACCTGATCCTCGACCTGATCCTCGACCTGATCCTCGACCTGATCCTCAACCTCAACCTCCATCTCGACCTGGTCGCAAAGGTCAAACTCCACCTGGTCGCAAAGGTCAAACTCCACCTGGTACGCAAGCCCAGCCTCCGGCGCCAACTCGAGTTCGACCTCCGATCAGATCACTGCGAAACATCATGACATCCATGGGAGCCGGCGGTAAGACGATAGACGTGGGGGGATGCCAGTTGATCGTTCCAAACAGCGAGCCCTACACTTTGGTACCGGGTGCTCGAATAGTATGCGGAGCGTCCAGCGGATCCACGAATGCCACAACTTCACTCATTCCTATGACCCGGCCCTCGGAGACGTTCATGCCCGGTCCTGCCGTCTTCCCTGCCGGCGAGACTCTGTATCAGTCGATGCTGGTCAGCGATCAGCTTGAAAATGGTAGGTCGTCTTCTTGTCTTGCTCGAGCGTCTTCCTCTTCTCTTGCTCGAGCGTCTCTCCCTCTTGAGACTCTCCCTCTTCAGACTCTCCCTCTCCAGATCCCCCTCCATCCCCCCTCCCCCCCCTCACTTCCAATATAGTAGTAATCATGACTAACCTATGCGTCTTCCAAATAAAAACAGCCCTCTACCCCAAGAACTGGTGGGACCGTAACGTCATAGGACTCTGGAACGGCTGGATCAAGAACCGTCTGCCCGCCGTTCCTCTATTGCCCCCGGTGCATAAGGACGACATCCCCAAGAGCAACCCTATGAAGCGAAAGATGCCGAAGAGCTTCATCGACGTAGAGAAGCTGCCCGCCAAGAAACAGAAGCTGCTCACTTCTGGTCCATTGGGAACTCCGACCTCCAGGGACTACCAAGGTGCCAACATTCAGAGTACGTACTCCGGAGACCTTAGCCCTTTATCAATCATCAATCCCCCACTTCCCTACCACCTCTTATCTCCCTCCTTCAATCGTCGTTGGGGGCTATTATCGTAACGCAATCGCACTAACACACCCATTTTTTTTCCTACAGCGGGGTGGATGTTTGGCACCCTGTTTACCGAAGCCGACAACATCCTCGCCGGCTCGGAGTTCGCGCATAGGTTCCCCCCCGGGACGGAACCCATACCCACCTTCGTCGGTGGCCGGCGGTCGTACGACCTCTGGGAGGCGATCCGGTCCAGTCTGCGGAACCAGTGGTCGTTCCTGAATGTGGACCCGACGGACGCCGACTTCGACGCGGCCTACAATACGTACGTGAGTGACACGTACGGCCCGAACGGGAAGTTCCGGCTCATAGACCCGATCGAGAAGGGCACGGGCGCCCTCTACGAGCTCGGCCGCACCAAGAGCACCTTCCACGCGCGGCTCCGCGTCTGCGGGCCCCTGGGCGACGCCTTCGCGCTGCCGAATTTCCTCCCGGACTGGCATGTCCAGCTCAACGCGGTCGACGTCTGGATCGAGGTCTGCCTCGTCTGGGACGCCGACGGCCGCGAGACCCTCGGCTTTACCCCGCTCAAGGCAAACGGCCAGGCGACGGTGCTGCCGCTGCCGCCGCCACCCACCGCCCCGGACACAAGTGGTGGTGGTGGTGGTGGTGGTGGTGGTGGTGGTAGTGGACCCACCGAAACGACTGGTGGTGGTGGTGGTGGTGGTGGACCCCCCACAACAACTGGTGGTGGTGGCGGCGGTGGCGGCGACGATGGCGCTGAACCTATGAACAAAAAAAGCAGCAGTGCTGGTGACAGCGGTATCGTCTTAAGAGCAACTGCGTCGTAATCATAGACCAACCGGGCCTTTTGTTGTTGTTATTGTTGTCGTTACGCGATGGGTGCGGACGTGGAGACTGTTGTTTGTCGTTGTTATCGCTGTTGTTGGCCTGGCTATTCGTATTGGAGAAGATTGGGGTTTGATTTGAATAAAATCGGGGGGGAGGAGGAGGAGGAGGATTACCCTCGGAGATCAATCACAAGTGGGGTGGGTGGTGATGAGGACTCGTGGTGGGAGAAGCCAAAGCTACCTTAACTACTTACCCAAGCGCAACTCTTTGCTCTATTTCCCTTTTGTAATCGAGATAGTCAGATAGTCAGTCAGTCATTTTATTAATTCATTTTCATTTGTCACCACGGGGAAAAAGAAGGGGGGGGTGTGGGTGGGAGATCTCAAAAGTCAAGCAAAGGGTTTTCTTTCTCCAGGACATTTGGTCCTGTCGCCCACATACATCCCCCCCCCCCCCCCCCCCCCTTTTCCCCTAAACCCTACTTGTAATCCTAGCACTTAATTCGGTAGTCGGGCATCACGTGAGGCTTCTTTGCTTGTTTGAGACGTTCCCCTGAACTTGCTGATGCTGATATGATATTCCCGTTACACATCCTTCCTTTCCTTTCATACACACACTCATCTCCTCGCTATCTCACCTCACCTCACCTCACCTCACCTCCTCATCAGGTGTCCGTCAGTCAGATGAAGAAGAAGAAAAAAAAAAAAACCCCCAAATTCAGATAACCTTAATCACCAACTTCCCCAGCCCGCCCTTCCCCGAGTACAGGTGCCCGCACTCCCTCCGGACGGCCTCGAGATCCTCCAGGTCCACGACGCGCATCACGGGCCTCACCAAGCCCTTATCTAGAAACTCGCCCGCGCGCTCGAGGTCCGCCCGGACCCCGCAGTCCCCCGACACGAACACGTGCCGGATCCCCGTGCCCCGCAGCCGCCAGGCGTACCACAGGTTCGCCAGGTCCAGCGCCCAGTAGACCCAGAAGGGCAGGTCCGGGGACAGGAACCGCCGCGCCTGGGCCGACGTCGGTGGGCTCGCTATCGAGGCCACTACTCCACCGCCACCGCCACCGTGTGATGATGACCCATGGTGGTGGTTCTTGTTATTCTTCAGAGCCGGGACCCCGCTCGACACGTTCCAGACGTCAAACTGCGTGTTATAGATGAAATCGACGCTTCCGGGCGCCAGGGCGTCGCGTACCCGCGTCGTCTGGTAGTCGATGACCTGGTCCACGGCTCCCGGGGGAAGCAGGTGGGTCACGAGCGGCATCTTGGCCGTCGACACGGTGGACACGACGCGGGCGGCGCCGTAGTGGTTGCGCAGCAGCTGCAGGCCGGCGTGGCCGGTGCCGCTCAGGGCGCCGGGGACGAAGACGGTCTTGCCTTTTAGAGTTGGAGTAGTAGTGGTGGTGATAGCCTCATTGTCGTTGTCGTTGTCGTTTTTGTTGGTGTTCTCGTTCTCGTCGCGCATCAGACTCAAGCCCGCCTCGATGGTCTGGTACGCCGTGAGCGTGGAGCCCAGCAGGGCCGTGGCCTCCTCGAAGGAGAGCGAGGGCGGCTTGAGGATGGCCAGGGCCTCGGGTAGGACGCCGTATTCGGCGCAGAGACGCATGGCTTTGATCTTTGGTGTGTGTGTGTATGTGAAGTGAGCATTTATTTGGCTGCGCTGGAGGAAGAGGTTTGTTTGCGGAAAGGGGGGAGCTGTTGTTGTGGTTGTCGGGGAAAACGTCGGGGTAAAAAAAAAAAAAAAACGCGATAGCATGAAAAGACTGGCAGAGAGAGTGACGAAAAAATAACATACGAGGTTCAGCGGGTGGCAGACAGAGAACCCGACCACGGCGTCGCCCGGCTGGAAGCGCGTTACTTCGGACCCGACGGCTATCACGACGCCCGAGGCGCCCATGCCCAATTTGAGCGGGAATCTTTTTTTTGGCCGTTCGGTCGTGTCCGGGACTTGGTAAGCTAAGCTATCTAGTAGGTACAGCACATCTCCGTAGGCGATTTACTCCCTCCCCCCCCAGAGGTTTGACGATGAAAAATGGGTAGGTACCTAGCTAGGTAGCTCTGGGCTCTGGGCGAAACTAAAACTAAACTAAACTTACTCAGGCTTCCCGAACATCCTGATGGCGCCGGCCGCGGCCTGGGTGTCGCCCGTCTGCATGTCGACGGCGTGGACCCGGATGAGGATGTCCGTGGGTTGGCTGATGGACGGCACCGGCACGTCTTGGACCTCGTAGCCCGAGGGCTTGGTGAACCGGGGGGCTACGAGGGCGCGCATGGTGGTAGTGGTGGTGGTGGTGGTGGTGGTGGTGTTGGGGAGGTCGGACATCGCGTGGGGTCTAGTCCAACCTTAATCTACAGTAAGTAACTAACGATAAAAAGGGAGGAGGGGAAAGAGAAAGAGAAAAAGAGAGATAGAGAAAAAGGAGAGGCATGAACGGCCGTGGTCTTGATTTATAAGACAGACCGACACAACAACAACAACAACAGGTCGTCGCGGCGCCGTGAGGATTCGGCGGATTCGGCGTTGACGGACCCGCCGAACCCGCCGAATCCTCGCCGGCATTCATAACTGGTTACTGGTGGTGTCGAGTCGAGTTCATCCAAGACCTCCCCTCCTCCCTATTTATTTACTTTCACGGTCAAGCAAGTCGACTAACTAACTAACCTAGCTGTCAAACGGCCTAGGTTAGGTGAGGTGAGGTGATTGACACTGGTACCTTTTTCCCGTAGCGCTACGGTCCTGTGTTCAAGAAACCAAGTAGCCAAAATGTGGTTTCCCTTTTCGTAATCTACCTAAATATTATGAGTGCACCGCCACTTTCGGGCCAAGCCACTTATCCATGCCAGTCCCCCCTCCAAACTTCGAAGAATTAGAGGTCACTTCGCGAAGCCTTGCCCCCCCCCCCCCCCCCCCAACTGTGTCGACACCCATTCATTCACTCGCACATCCATATCACAACCACCTCCATCCATCCATCCATCCATCAACGAATTCACTCCCGGACAAGAGGTTCGTCTCCCATGGATGTTTATAAACATAACTCCATTACATTATATCTTGAGTGCGTCATTTCATTGATGTCTCGTCTCATGCGTCTGTCTAAATACCTGGCTAACTTAGGTACCTTACTGAGCCTAGCCTAGTCTAGCCTAGCTACTTAACTCCTCATCCCTCATTCACTCACTCACTCAACTCGCAACAAGTTCACTTCACTTCCAATCGGGGCAAGTACTTTGTAGATATATACGCGCCCGCCCGCCCTTCCGCCCGCACGCCCTTCCGCCCGCACGCGCCAGCATTCGCGGAATGGTGAGACGAGGAGGAGGAGGAGGAGCAAGGAGTCGAACACAGGAAGGAAGGAAGGAACATGAGAAGTTCGAATTTTTTTTCCTCTCCTCTCTCTCTCCCTTTGCAAACAAACCCTCGTAATTGGATCACACCACCATCCATGTCCGTCCGTCCGCCCATCCATCCCTCCATCCATCCATCCCTCCATCCAATGCTACCGCCAATAAATGAGACAGTAAACCAAACAACGACGCGAGGTGATGTGATGATGTCAACGACGATGATGATGATGACGACGAGAAGAAGAACACGGAAAACACCTGATGCGCAGAACAGGGCAAAAAAAAAAAAACCCACCAATGCCACCGTAAGCCAGCCATGAAGACATGCAATATACCTTACTTATTTCCATCGATCGCTTCGCTCTGCATTTGCTCGTTTTCATTTCAATAATCCCTCCCTCTTCCCCCCTTTTCTTTTTACTTGTATTTCCACCCCCCCTCCCTTCATCTACTTAAAACTCCTCTTCTGCCATCTCTCACAGTACACCCAAGTAAGTACCATAGACCGGGTCTTACTGCGTCCGGTAGAACTTCTTGTACAGCAGATGCAGCAAGAGGTTGACGTTGAGCCTCAGGTTGCCCTCGAACATGTTCATGAACTGATGGGCCTCGAACTGGGCCTGCAGGAGATCCTCGATCGGGATGAGGGCGCTCGCGCCGGGCATCTGGATATGCCCACGGCTTCCCTCCAGGTTGAAGACGCCGACCTCGTCGCACGACAGGGTCAGGTTGATGCTGCTCCATTCCCGTTCCGAGACGCCCTCCCACGATACAACGACACCCTTTTCTGCGAGCGCTCGTACGCTGTATTTGTATGACCCGAACTTGGGCACGCGGCCTGAGCGTTCGAGTTCGCGCTGGTGATTGTATTGTTTCGTGAATGGAAGCAAGAATCGTTTTTTCCTGGCCCAATACCGTTAGCACGCGGCGACAAGTAGACCAAGAGAACCAACCAACTTACCCTTTGTTCTTCTGCAGCGTCGCCATGGCCTGTTCGATATAGTCGTCGTAACTCTTCCTCTGCTGCTCCAGATACTTGGCCTTCTCGTGGAGATTCCCCAGCGTCAGGCGCACCCCTTCCAGCTCCCTCTGACGCTGGATCCTGCGGCGACTCTTGGTGCGTATGTCGAGCGCGATCGCGTTCAGTACGTCCTGGTAGAAGTTGTGCTTCGAGACGCGACCCATATGCTCCAGATGCATGATGTTCTCCAGGGCATTTCGCTTCATATCGTAGTACGACATGCGCGTCACGTCCACCATGTTGAGGTCCGAGTAGGCGCCCTTCGTGTTGTTACCAGATGCGAAGTCGTCCCGCAGAAGGGCTTGCCACTTCAGCTCGTCTTCTTGAGTAGGTGGACGGACCAGGATCTCGAGCAGGTTGGCGCCGGTCTGAACACGGATGATGTAGAGGATACAACGTTTCGTCTCCATGAACAAGGCCTTGACGTCTGCTTCGGGATCGTCGAGGTCGTGAAGCTTGGGTGTGAGGAACATCTGGATATCCGAAGAACCGGCGGCGTGCATCTCGTTCTCGTTGTTCTTCGCACTACCCAGGTCCTGCAGAATCTCGCGCAGGACGTCGTCCCGGTTAGGACAGATAGTACCTACCTCCTGTGCGATCAGGGTGTGGATGGCAAATATGTCGGTCATCTTGATGTAGAGGGTGGGTCGATTTTTGGCGTAGAGGTCGTTGAATTCGTCGATGTCGAAGGTGCTCTCGGCGTCGGGCACCGAGATGAGGTCGGAAGTAATCTGAGAGAGTCGTTCCGTCGACTCCCCGACGAACGCATTCAGAGGTTGGAGGTAAATATTGTCGCCACCGAATGGGCGCCCGGAGGATACCTGGCTCAGTACTTTGGCAACCTCGCCCAGATTGCGCTTCTGGAGCGGGCTCAGGGTTTTCTCGATCACGCCCACCTGTTCGGGATTGACCAGGGCAGGCTGTAGGTAAGAGCGCCAGATCCAATTGCCAACGACCTGAATAATATGATGCGGCGGGTCGCGCTTGAATCGTTGACACAGAGCTTCGTACGTCTGCTGGCAGATGAAGCGCAGACCGTACGGCATCCGAGGCAACAAGTCTTCGAGGGCCATGAAAAACTGGTCGCAGATCTCCCTGAGGTCGCGTAGATGGTCGATGAACAGCTCACGGGTTTCGGGATCCTTGATGGCGACATCGCGAGGTATGTCGAGGGGTCGTCGGCTCGGCTGTCCGGTGCGGAGCTCTTCGTTGTTGATGGCAGATCGGTATATCTGCATCGGGTCACTCTCGAGGTCGAGCGCGGGATCCTCGACGATGTTGTCCCTTATAAGAGGGCCGAGCAGGTCGCGGAGGTACTTCCTGTCTCGCGGAGATCGGGTGTAGTTGCCGAGGAGCTTCGACCAGAAGAAGTTGCCCCGGAGGTAGTCCTGAACGGAGCTGCAAGCATCTACTTCCTCTCGGATCGACCTGGTGATGAGCTTCAGCAAGTAGTATTCTTCTCGTCGTTTCTGGGCGAACCCGAAGAGACCCATCATCAAGAGCTCGATGCGCTTGCACTCCTTCTCAGCTGTACCCTGCTCCCGGATCCGCCTGAACAACCGGGCGAGGTATTGCGGCTGGGTCTGGAGGTTGAAGAATAGCTGTTGGTACGACTCGAGCTTCTTCCTCGAGCTCTTGTTGAGGGCCTTGAGATCGAACTGGTTCGTGGACGATATCGAGGCGTTGGCTAGCAGGTTGCTGGTGTGTCCGCCGTAGTTGCTCTGGTGCCTGACGACCTCGTCGAGCGTGATCTTGTTCTTGACGAGCAGCGCGATCTTGATATCTAGCTGATCGATGTACTGCTCCAACATCTCGTTCTGTCGTACCTGCTGGACAACGGTCTTTCTCAGACGTTCGAACTCGACCTCTTCGTTGAAGTCGAAGTCGCTGTCGTTCAGCAGGTGGACAAAGTTCTTGACTGCACCGACCGGGGGATTCTTGCCAGTGGTAAGACTCTTGTATGCCTCTCCCTGAAGCTTGGCACGGACGAAGCTCTGAATCTTGACCACCTTCTGCATGTTCTCATTGAAATGCTTCCTCTTGGCCTCGAACTTGCCACGCACCATAAAACCCCTCGCCAGAGCCTGGAGCTCGATGACGGCTTCTTCATGCTCGTCGAGGTCCGCCAGCAGGTCGGCAATGTTGCCCCGTAGGATCATCGCTCTGGCCAGGGCCTGTAATGAGGTGACCTCTTCTTCGTGAGAGTTCAGTTCCTCGAGGAATGAGTGGTGTCGGCCCCTAAACAAAGAACCCCTGATCCTAGCCTGGAGATCGGTAATCTCCGTTACCTGGTCATCAAGCGCGTCGAGGTCAGCGGCGACCCTCTGTCTCTCAAGCATACCCCGGGCTAAAGACTGGAGGTCGATGATCGAGCTCTCGCTTTCGTGCAGAGACTCTAGTGTCGTAGCTACGTCCCGGCGCACTGCAGCCGCGCGGATGTGAGCCTGCAACGCGCCAATCTCCGAGCTGTGTTGTCGAAGTTCAGCTTTGGTGGCCTCGACCTCTTGTCGTAGCAGGCTACCCCGGGTCATCGCCTGAATAGACTCCCATGTCGACGCAAAACCTTCGAGGGCCTCACGCTGGCAGTGGATCTGATCTCTGGTCAGCATAGCCCTGGCCGCAGCCTGCAAGCTAGTAATGGCTTGGGCTTGTTCCCCAAGGAGATGAAGGTCCCGATTCACGTTCTCTCTTGCCAGCATCCCCCGAATAGCAGACTGGAGCTCCAGGATAGGACCGGTCATGCGACTCGTCTCTTGCTGCTGCGCGTGGAAACCCTCGCGGGCGAGGAACCCGCGGCACATGGCCTGGATGCTGCGTACAGGACCGTCCACTTGTAATAATTGAGATCTCGTCTCTCGTACCTCGTCGCGGACCTTGACGGCCCGTATCAAGCTTTGGAGCTTGGTGATGTCTTTCTCCTTGCTCTTCCAGAACTGCTCCCTATGCACCATCCTGTTGCGGACGAGAAAGCCGCGGGCGGCGCTCTGGAGTGAAACGGCAAACTTTCGCATCTCGAGCCTATAACCCATAATCTGGCGCGTCCAGTCGCCTCGTATACGTGCTTGGAGGTCGACCAGCCATTCTTCCGAGTCCCAAAGCTCTTGCATGACGTTGGCTAACTGCATACGAAGCAGGGCGCCACGAACCTGG
This sequence comes from Xylariomycetidae sp. FL2044, assembly GCA_022376275.1. Taxonomy (NCBI): domain Eukaryota; kingdom Fungi; phylum Ascomycota; class Sordariomycetes; species Xylariomycetidae sp. FL2044. Next base: position 91,645 of record JAJNOH010000028.1, on the reverse strand, counting down.
GCCTGGAAGTCGACGATGGCGGCTTCGTTCTCCGAAAGCTCCCTATCGATCCGTTCCTCTTCCGTCTCCTCCGGTTCAGGGGTGGGTGGTGCCGGTTCCACGCCGAAGTCAGCGCCCATGGTCCCAAAACTAGGCATATTAACACCGAGCTTGTCCAGACCCTTCTGCATAGCCTCGAGCTCGTGATGCTCGAACTCGAGCTGGCCGACCAGATTGCCTATTCGAAAGTCCACTATCCCTTTTCTGAACAGCAACCAACTGAGAGCGTGAATACAATAGATAACCTTGGGGATATTCTTCTTCTCGTAGAGATCGATCAGCTCGAACCGGAACAGATCGGGTAGCTCCACCTCGTCCAGGTATCGGAAGAAGGTCGCCACGTTGTCCCAATGTCTCGCCTGCAGCCGTGCATGCCTGAATATTCGGTAGCGTCGATCGGGGTTGAGAGCCTCCACCACCTCAGCAAGCGTCACGCCATCTCGGAGGGCTTGTTCGAGCTCTACAATCGGCGGTATCTGTTTGTGGATGATGTCCTCGATCCACTCCTTGGCTTCTCCGATATGACAGAGATACTCGTACGCCTGGAGGAACTGCCGTTGCTTGTCCATCCAGTTGCGCCCCTCGAAGCCGTAGCGATCACTGCGGTGCCCGTTCCTAGCGTCGCTCGCATTTCCTGCGCGCTGCAACCGGCGACGCCCACGCAGACCGACCACCTCTTGTGCAGGAGAACTGATATCGAAATCCTCACTCGAGCCATTCTGAGCTAGTTTCGACAAGGTACGCAGTTGGTTGGTGGAAGAGCGGCCCAGTTGCTGGAGATCCGGACGCGCCAGGGGAGAGTGCACTACGGCATTGTGGGAGTGTCCGGGTACACTTTGCCGCATGGAATCGGATCGAGTGAGAAGCATAGAGGTCGGGCGAGCATTTGTAGATCGGGATAGCGGTGAGAGTTTCGGCGAGAGAGTCGGCGCGAGTGTCGGGGAGAGATTGGGTGGAGTTCGATTTTCAGCAATAGAGAGCTTTCCGATGTCTAAGCTTTGCCCCCGTTCGTGTCTCTCTCTAGGAGGCGTTCTAGGTTGGGGCAGCCGGCCAACATCAAGACTCTGACCTCGTTCACGGCGTTCCCTCGGAGGCGTCTTGGGCGGGGGCGAGCCGGATGTGGGAGTTTGGGGGAGAGGGCGCAGAGACTGTCTGGCTAGGTTGTACATACTCTCGGGACTCGTCTTCGGTTCATCGTATATGCTTGAGAGGTGCTTTATCGCAGCTTCGCTCTTTCCACGCTTATGGGTGAATGACGCTGGGCCGTATCCATTAGACGTGACAGAAGAAGCGAGGCTTGACTGTTTGAGGTCGTAGGGATCCGAGCTGAAGGAGTTGTAGGAATAGCCAGAAGATGCAGATGACGAAGTGGTCGATGGTTGGCGGTTGACGGGATTGGATGCTGCGTAGTCGACTGTGTACGACTGTCGAAGCGGATGAGGGCGGTACGACATCTCGACAACTAGAGTATATGGCGATGCTTATCCTCAGATCTGTTGATACCGTCGCCTAACAGTGAATTCGGCATCCCAGCTGCTGGGGAAGAAGAGAGTCTGGTGAAAGACGCGGAGTGTTTGACAGAGGCGTTCTCAGTTTGAATCAACGTCTGTCAAATGACGACCGGATCGAATCGATCGCTACAAGCAGGTACTTAGTAGTTTGCTCTGGTAATTAAGATTTGTAATGTCATGCAATGCGCCAGGATCAAGTCGACAGCGATGGGATTTATTGATGTGTTGGTGTTGGTGTTGGTGATTGTAGGGCCTTGGAAAAGTCGAACCGGGAACAGCGGTCTTGGATTCGGGTCGGTCAATTGATGGTGGATTGATTGATGTTGACAAGTCGGTACCTTAGGCTTATCTAGGGTGCAAAGAAAAAACACACACGCGCGCGCGCGCTCAGCGCACACATATAATTAGGAACAAATATGGTGCAGAGGAATGGAAGTATGCTGTATTTGTCGGATACAGAAATGCGCATACCAATGAAGCCCGGCCGTTGAAGAGATGACCCTGGTCAGACTTATTGGAGAGGGAGGTATGAAAGGTCAATCATTCACATCTGGTGAGGGAAGCCGAGAAGTGTCTGTCTGTTTTGGGAAGTTTGTTTGTTTACTAAGGAGGGAGGCTAGGGAGCAACGAGGTCAGCCCCTCATTATCCGTCCGGCCAGACCGCTGCTTGTTAGGCTCTTCGGGCTTGGTCTGAAACACTAGCCACAGTCACAGTCACACTCGCAAGCACAGTCTCGGTCACAGCCACAGTCATTGTCACAGCCACAGCCACAGCCGCAGTCACAAACATGGGCAGCAGCCACTGTGCCAAGCTCTCCAGTCCAATCATTACGTAGGTGGTGGCTGGCCTGTGCCTGAATGATTGCCCCACACTCAATTGCCCCAATTGCGAGCTGCATGTGGCAGGAAAGTTTTCACCGCCTTGGAAAGCTCTCGGAATGGGAACTTTGATGGTGATAAGGTTAGACTTGATCATTACCACCTCGAGCCCCTTGACTGCAGCTAAATCCGCCTTGCTTGATGTCCTCCATTAACAGAAAGCTGCCCCGCATTCTCCATTCAGGGTCTTGACAAAAAAAAAATTCGTTCGACTCCCACCACCCTCGGATTCTTTCTTCCTTTCTTCTCTCGGGAAGAAGATTATTGTGCAATCTGTCGACTGGTCAATTTACAATCTCGACACCCATCTTCGACCTCACACTCCCCTCCATTGTTGATACCCATCGTAGTAGTTCTGACCATCTCGCCCCACACAATGCCTGCTACCAATGGACACACGCCTGTCAATGGCACCTCCAAATTTCTCGACCACCAAGCCGCGCTCGACGTCCTGAAGGAGTATGAGAGTCGAGACGGCCTGGGTATCGAAGACCTAATTGACACCAAGATCCGAGGTGGCCTTACCTACAATGACTTCCTCATCATGCCGGGCTATATCGGCTTTGCCGCCTCGGAAGTCGTCTTGGATTCACCTGTCACCAAGCGAATCTCCTTGAGAACCCCCTTCGTCTCTTCTCCCATGGACACCGTGACCGAAGACGAGATGGCTATCCACATGGCCTTGCAAGGTGGACTAGGAGTCATCCACCACAACTGCTCCCCAGACGAGCAAGCCGATATGGTTCGGAAGGTCAAGCGATATGAGAACGGCTTCATTAACGATCCCGTCTGTATCAGTCGAGAGACGACCGTTGCCGAAGCCATCGCATTGAAGGAGAAATGGGGCTTTGGTGGATTCCCCGTCACCGGTACGTCGAAACTGATGAAATCTCTTGGGCCTTTGGTCTCTGCCCACGTCTCATGATTACACATCCATATTTATAACTTTCGTTCCACCGTATAGACAGCAATGTCATGGGGACAAACTATGCTCTTTATGAAGACATCCATCTTGTTTCATATCTCTGAGTCTCATGGGAAGAAGAAGACGGCTTTGACTAATCTCTCATCGTCGCAGAAACTGGCAAGCTCGGTTCCAAGCTCCTCGGCATTGTTACCAACCGCGACCTACAATTCGAGGACGACCTGGGCCAGACCGTCGACAAGGTTATGGTCACCGACCTGGTCACCGCTCAGTCCGGAGTCGAGCTTCCCGAAGCCAACCAGCTCCTCAAGAACTCCAAGAAGGGAAAGCTTCCCATTGTGGACAAAAACTTCAACCTTGTCTCCATGATATCCCGTTCCGACTTGACCAAGAACCTCTATTTCCCTCTCGCGTCCAAGCTTCCCGACTCCAAGCAACTCATCTGCGCTGCCGCCATCGGTACCCGGCCTGAGGATAAGACCCGGCTCCAGAAGCTCGTCGACGCTGGCCTAGATGTCGTCATTCTGGACAGCAGCCAGGGAAACAGCATGTACCAGATCGAAATGATCAAGTGGATCAAGCAGAACTACCCCGACCTCGACGTCATCGGCGGGAACGTCGTGACTCGCGAGCAAGCTGCTAGTCTGATCGCCGCAGGCGTCGATGGCCTGCGAATCGGTATGGGTAGTGGAAGTGCCTGCATTACCCAGGAGGTCATGGCCGTCGGTCGTCCTCAGGCAGCTGCAGTTTACTCCGTGTCGGCATTCGCCGCCCGCTTCGGCGTCCCCTGCATTGCCGATGGAGGTGTCCAGAACGTCGGCCACATCGTCAAGGGATTGGCTCTCGGCGCTTCGACCGTCATGATGGGTGGTCTCCTCGCCGGAACCACCGAATCCCCCGGTACCTCTTTCGTTTCGCGGGAGGGTAAGCTTGTGAAGGCTTACCGCGGCATGGGCAGCATTGATGCTATGCAAGACAAGAAGGCCGGCGCTGGAGCCAAGAACTCCCAAGCAAGCAACGCCGGTACCGCACGATACTTCAGCGAGGGCGACAGCGTCTTGGTTGCACAAGGTGTATCCGGTGCTGTGGCCCACCGAGGCTCGGTCAATAAGTTTGTTCCTTACCTGGCCGCTGGTCTGAAGCACTCCATGCAGGACTGCGGAATGAAGAGCCTGAAGGAGCTTCACGAGGGCGCCGCCAATGGTACCCTCCGATTCGAGATCCGCACTGCTAGTGCTCAACTGGAAGGCGGCGTGAACATGGAGAGCTATGAGAAGAAACTCTACGCTTAGAGAAACTTGGCCTTTTCCTCACGTAATAATATTCTGGCACATCGGTTCGCCTTCTGCCATATGCATATGGGACGGTAGCAGTTCCAAGGACCCATAAAAGTACTCTTGATACCTCGCGTTTGATTTTTTTTCTTTCTCTCGAATTTTCATGTTCACAAATGGCCTGCCTCACGGTTCGCCACAGGAGTTAACGGATCAAAGGGGTTTGGGGTAAATATTGGATAGGTAGCAATTTCAGAGGGGGAAAAAGGGGTGGAGGAGCGGGAGGGCGACGGGATTACGATCGAACTGATCGGCTGGTTGGTTTACTGCGCATACCTCGTACGAGACCATGAATGAAGAAGAAGAAGCAAATGAATGGCAATCCAAGCCGAATCAATTACCTGTACGAACTGCAATTGTCGTGATGTTCACCTTACCATCCATCTCCCACGAAACTAATAACGAACGCGACGTCTGAATCGCCATTCTGAACACTCAGACTCTCGCTCTCTTTCTGGTCTTCTTTTTTTTTGGGCTGGGATGTCGGTGTTTTTGGGCATGAGGTCAGAGGGAACATTGAGTGAGGCAAGGGTATATCTTCGGGGAGCTGAGGGAATGACTGGCTGTAAAGGGCGGTGCAGGGTATTCTTTATACGTATGTAGACATGCCATGCGCCCAATCCCTTTCGTATCAGGCTTTCCGTCACTCATTCTACATTATTACAGGTATCCTCTCACTATTAGCCATCAGTTCCCACCCACTGACAGATAGGTTTTGCAGCAGCACATGTTTCGAAATTTTACTACCGATGAACCACTTCCGGCGAGTAGGTAGACTATGTATCAGTCGAATGAATGGTTTTCTACTATGGTCCCTAGGTGGGTATTATGCACATGCCCTCCCCCCATGTTTGGTTGGTCATGGCCTGGATGGGGACAGACAGGACACGAAACGTATCCTTCCTATCAAGATCGACTCGTGATAAAACCCCAGCCAAGAAATGAATAAATAGACCAGACAGAGACCCAGATATTAGAAATCGAAGCTACGTAAGTTGAAGGAATCCCCAAACCCGATGGATGCACCGGAAACAATGCAGACAGTTCCAGTGGCGTCAGGACACGCGTGAAATGAGCAAAGGAGGCAGAAAGCTGGTGCAAAAACGCGGAGATTGGAAAAAAAAGTCTCGATGTATCATAAACTTTTCCAAAAAGCCCTGAACGCCGGGTTGCAATGTGAAGGTCGTTGGTCTCATTCGTGTCACGTCGTCTTGCACGGATGGCATGAATAATATGCTGTCATCCACGGCCGTCGTAATGACATATCTAGTGACATATACGCTGTATAGATAGCATGACCCAGACGATTCATATCGGAGGCACGCAGATGTCTAGTGAATCAGTAAATGAGCACGGATGCGGCAGATGTGTGTCAACGTTAGGCGGGTAACCATTCAGGGGTAAAACCCCGGTTACCCTCCTGGTTACATCAGGTGGGGCGGCGCTAGAAGGAGAAAGATGAAGGACCTGGCAACTCCGATAAGCAATGCGGACTAGGAGGAATCGGAAGATGTAGAGGAGTCAGAAGACGCAGATGATTCAGAAGACGTCGAGTTCCTGCGTCTCCGCGACCGACTGGCATAACTCGGACTCCATCGAGACACAGCCCCGTAGCCTTTTTGCAGCTGCCGCAAGTCATTTTCGACCCTCGGCAAGCTCGGCTGTCTCTTCACCGTGACCTCCTCCTCTGGCGGCACACCGACAGCGTCGGGCGCCGCGTCGGAGGGAACGACGAGGGTAGCCTGGCTGGTCCCCATGAGCCCGGTCGGCGTGGCCAGATCGCTGTCATCCTCGTCATCCTCGTCATGATCTGCGAAAGCATCATCGACCTCGGTATCACTTCCGCTGCTGACGCTCTCGTCCCCGGCGCGGCTGGGTCCCTCGCCCTCGACGATGTACCAGGCGGGCACGGCACCGAGGGCCGCGACGGCGGCGAGGAACCACCAAGGAGCGCCAATAACGCCGTTCTTGGCGCCCCAGGTGAAGGCGAGGCCGGCGACGGCGGGACCGCTGGCACGGCCGAGGGCGGAGAAGGTGGTGGCGAAGCCGTTGAGGGTGCCGAGCACGCTGAGGCTCGCGGCGCTGTTGGTGAGCAGGATGGTGGTGCTGGGGAAGCCGACGATGACGGCGAAGGCCTTGACGCACATGACCACCATGAGGGCGGCGTAGCGGGCGCTGGCATTCGAGATCAGCACCGTGAACGGCGTCACGATGTAGACAATGGGAAAAGTAACGACGCAGGCCCGGAAACACCGCAGCACGCCGAACCGCGCGCACAGGTACGGGAAGATCAAGAACTGGATCAGGCCGCAGACGATCCCGTACAGGGTAAAGATGGAGCCGATGCGGCCCGATGTCAGGCCAAAGCCGCCGCTGAAGACGAAGGGGAGCGACGTGTTCTCCGGCGTGTGCTCCTGAGGCGGGTAGTTGAGGAACACCGGGAGTACCTGGTCGTAGGCGACGCTGTGCAGAGCGAGAAACGTGTACGACACCAGGTTGATGACGGATTGGCGGTTGAACACGGCACGCATGCTGGGTGGAGCTGGACGCTCAATCTTGGCTTCGCGTGCGGCCACCGGGGACTTCTTCACCGGTGGAAGAAGAGGCGCGGATGCTTCAGCGTCCTGGAAAGAATAACGTCGATATCGTTGCCTTTGGCGCAAGGGGTGGTCCTGGAATGCTTCAGTGATGCGGCTTCCGAGCACGAGACCCCAGTCCCAGTCGTATCGTCTGCTCGCCAACGTCTCCTTGAGGAACAGGATACCCGTGGTAAGGGAGATGAGGAAGATTACGGCTCCCATCATGTTAGGCAGGGCGAAGGGGTAGGTCTTGAAGAAGGTGCTGTGGCCGAACAGGGCCGGGAACTGGTCTGCGGGCTTCACGAACAAGCCACCGAAAGCCGGACCGAAGATGGAGCCGATGCTCCAGACCAGCGGCATGATAGAGAAGGCTTTTGGCTGTAACTCCCTCTCGGGTACCATTTCCGCCACCATGGTTCTTATTATACCGACTATTGACAGGTCAGCACCGCATGAGGACGACGAGAGGGTGTCATCTAATACGCACCGTTTCCGTTACAAGCTCCCATGATAGCGCGGACGGCGATGGCCATAGGTAAGCTCGTAGAGAAACCCCATACCAGGAAGCAGGTCATGGTGCAGAACAAGCCCATCATGATGACAGGTTTCCTCCCTAGTCGATCTGAGGCACGCCCCCATGGTACAGCCGTTATGCTCTGAGCCAGGGAGAAGACGGCGCTCGTTGCTCCAGCCCACTTTGCGACATCTGCCCTGTCTACACCGAAGCTAGCGATCATCTCTGGTAGGTATGGAAACACGGAGGTAAAGGCAAGCGGCTCGGCGAACCGTGCGACGGCTGTACACGAAGTTAGCTTGAGGGCTGACCAAGGGAGGGAGTACCTGATCGTGCCGCCATTCTATGGTCCGCCTTCTGCGCGATGATCCCGCTGTACTGCTTCCGTTTGACGCCGGTCATGATGCCTGTGCCTGCTGAGGTTCTTTCTGGGTGAGACGACGTCGAGGCCAGCCAGCCGGTTCAACAACACCAACAAACAAAGCAAGTCACATAACGATCGAACAACACCATAGGCCACGGGCATGCAACTTTCAGCCTTGTGGCCCCGGGCCTCCATTTCTTGTGGGAGAGTGAACCAATGGTATATTGAGTAAGGAATTAGGTACGTGAAAGGTCCCATCGGGTGGAGCATCCAAAGTCTTGTTCCTCAGGATATCCGCAGCTCTGCGAAGATCGACACGGGTATCCCCAAGATGCATGATAAAAAGGCTGTGTGCTTGGCGTGGAAAAGGCTCGAGTCAGGTAAAGGAATGACAATCTGTACTCACCCAATATGGCCAGTTGCTTGGAAGGCAACTTCGGTGCGTCTTTCGCCATGTTGTAAGACGTTTTGATAACAAATCGAGGTTGCGGCTTGGTATAGGTTTGGTGGTAGAAGAAATCTAGAACTCCTAGAGAAGCCAAGTAAGTGCCTGGCACCTATGAGAAAAAGCCCAAAATCTATGACAGGCGAAAGCCAAAACCTGCGATGAGTCTATAACTCGGCCTCATGAGATCTTTTGAATACTTCCCAGGGAGGAAAAGGGTAATAAACAACTCCCAAGAGATAGACCAGTGATAGGAGAGGAGAAATTGCTGAAAAGGAGTGTCAAATTATTTATAAACAAGGGGAAGAGACTAGCAACGACGACGATGCGACGTGACGACACCCACTTCAGGCCACTTCGCAGGCGAAGGGGTGCGTCTAAGCGGATGCATGATCTAGAACTAGGCCAGATGTAGGGGCGAGGATGCACACAGATAGAGAGGGCGCCATTGCCGCGACGACTCTGATTTGCCACTTTCACTTCGGCTTGGATGTTTTCGAGGCGGAATGTGGACCTTGAACACGGGCTGTGGGCAAAATTTTTCTGTCTTGTGCCGGGTTGACTCCGAGAGGGTGGATACGACAGGCCCTCCTTCACCGCGCCGACCATCAGAGTAGTTACGAAGAGCTGGGCTGCTGGGTTTAGCATGGCACAGGAGAAGTCGATCGAATCGCTCGCTTGTCTGCAGACTGTAAGTGACAAGTATGGACACGAACAGACCTATCATCCAATCTGCAATATTGCAGATGACCGACCTGACCTGACGATGATGATGATGAAAAAATCATAGTTCGGGTGGTGGAAGGTGACTCCATCGGCAAGGAGGAGGAGCTGGCTGTCCGTTATCGGGGTTGCCAAGTATCGTGAAATTGAATTTGGGCGTTGACGACTTTTGACACCAGGACAACAGAGAAAGAGGAATGAAACGGCGATGCAGATGACGAATCAGAAGCACCAAGGTCACACGCCATTTCCAGCCTCCTGATCATCAACTGCAGACTACTAGTATGCAGTGGTATGCAGTGGTATGCAATGGTATGCAATGCAACCTGAAAGGCGAGCAGGCTGGCAGGCAGGAAGACAGGAAGACAGCGGTTTGGATCAGTGCCATGCTGGAAGTACGGAGTACCTAGGGAAGTAACCCACTATTATGGCAGTATTCAGCACATGATTGGCTTTCCCTTAGTTCCCATCTTATGCGTTCGTCCCCCGCATCAAACCCCACCAACCGCCCTGCCGCCTTTCATCACCTGTCACCTATCATCCTCCGCCATCCATCTTGCCATCGTCCAACCTGCCATCGTCCAACCTGCCAATCTACCAGACACATCATGATCAATGGGTGTTCTCAAAATCTAGCAGGGGAATTCCAATTACGGTGTGAATTGTTGCAGCTATCATCAGGCTGAGCGGGTTGTCTCGGTTAACCCACGATGTGTACACACCCAAATCTAAGACCGGGCACCGGGGAACAATATCCGATTTGGATCACAACGTCCACGGGTCTGACCTTTCGATCCCGTTGCCGCCACCGATGCAGGCGATTCATACCCTAGTAAGCATTTGGTTCTATTCGCTTACATGGGAAAGGGCGTCAAATGACATTGGTGATACTATCCCGACTGCTTGCCCGAATACTGCTGTCTCAATTACGTGAGCTATCAGATGGTCAAACTCGCTTTTGCATACACGTCTGGCCCCTAACCCCGTGCGATCTCAGTTTCCACCTGTACCGCGACAAAAAGATCGAGTGACACAACTGCTCCGGGCACTACCTGATCATGATTCCGATGCGATGACATACACACAATATTTCATGCTTGCTGAGCTCCTTGAATTCTCTTCTCAGAGTCCATCCATGTATGGCACTCAACCTCACCGCTCCCTTCCTCGAAAGTCCACAATGAGTGGCACAGCCACCTTCTGTCTAAAGCTGCCCCGTCGCTGTCCTGTCGTCTCATCTGCCCGATTGAATCGAAAGCACCCTCGGGATGTAATGATATATGAAGAAATACGGTTGAAGAGACTTAATTAAGGAAGCTGTCCATTGTCTTCTGGACCGGTACATAAGTACATAGGTACCTAGGTAGGAACTTTGTGAAGCCCCAGGCCCCACATCATCATCGTCGGAGGATCGCCGAATGACGTGACGGAATGGTGGCGACCATGCGGCGTTTGGCCGAGGTCGAACGTCTCGCAACTCAATTGAAACACCTCCCACCACATCTGAATGCCGCACACAACCTAAACGACGCCGACACCAAGAAACTCGAGTGAGCCGCACTCAAGGCCAAGATGCCGCATGAGACTACGCCGCTGATAACGACCGTCACGGTCGCACCCCCGCGCCAGCGCTATCCCCATTCCACCGTGCGCAGGTTCTGCACCATCGCCCTAGGGTCGTCGCTGATCGCTCTCCTCATCACCATGCTGGTCGACGTCGTCTTCAAAGACCTCCCATCTCCTGATTCACATCGTGAATGGCCTGGGCACGGCAAGAAGAAGCATCTCAGGTTTGAGGAGTTGCAGAACATTTTGTTGGAGACCCCGAGCAGCGATAAGGCAGCGGAATGGAGTAGATATTACACGGCCGGTCCACATCTGGCCGGCAAGAATCTATCACAGGTAAGTAAGGCGAAATGTGACACCGTCACGTACCAAACATCAAGGTGCTCACGGCTATACAGGCCGAATGGACTAGGGATCGGTGGGAAGAATGGGGTATCAGGTCGGACATCGTCGCTTACGACACGTACATCAACTACCCCGTAGACCATAGACTGGCCTTGTTGGAAAAGTCTGAGAGTGGATCAGACGGCGCCAAAGGTTGGAAAGTCGCTTTCGAGGCTACGTTGGAGGAGGATGTGCTGGACGAGGACCCCACGACACAGCTTGAGAACAGCGTCCCCACCTTCCATGGGTATTCCGCGAGCGGCAACGTGACGGCTTCTTTCGTCTACGTCAACTACGGCTCGTACTGGGACTTTGAAGATCTACTGAAGGCCAACGTAAGTCTGGAGGGCAAGATTGCCATTGCGCGATACGGAGGCATCTTTAGAGGTCTCAAAGTGAAGCGGGCTCAGGACCTGGGCATGATCGGTTGTGTGCTCTACGACGACCCTGGCGATGACGGAGACATCACCGAGGAGAACGGCTACGCCACCTATCCCGACGGACCCGCTAGAAATCCCAGCAGCGTGCAGCGAGGAAGCGTGGAGTTTCTCAGTGTCGCTCCGGGTGATCCGACCACCCCGGGTTATCCCTCGAAGCCTGGCGTGCCTAGACAGCCGACCGACGACATCATTCCGAGTATCCCCTCGCTGCCTATATCGTATACGGAGGCTCTACCGATTCTGAAGGCCCTGAATGGACACGGCCCACGAGCCGAGGACCTGGGCAAGTTCTGGACGCGAAACACGGGCTTGGGATATAAAGGAGTCGAGTATAACATCGGACCTTCTCCCAACGACCTCGTGCTCAACCTCTGGAACGAACAGGACTATACCATCACGCCAATGTGGGATGTCATCGGCGTGATCAACGGCACGATCCCCGACGAGGTCGTCGTTGTCGGAAACCACCGCGACGCGTGGATCGCAGGAGGAGCAGGCGACCCTAATAGTGGCTCAGCTGTCCTCAACGAGGTGATCCGCAGCTTCGGCGTGGCTCAGGAGAAGGGCTGGAAGCCGTTGCGGACCGTCGTCTTCGCCAGCTGGGACGGCGAGGAGTACGGGCTGATCGGCAGCACCGAGTGGGTAGAGGAGTACCTGCCCTGGCTCTCGATCACCAACGCCGCCTACATCAACGTCGACACGGGTGTGCGAAGCTCCGTGCTCGAAGTTTTTGCCGACCCATTGCTGCACAAGCTGATCTACGACGTGACGGCGGCCGTGCAGTCGCCGAACCAGACGATCCCGGGCCAGACCGTCCGCGACCTCTGGGACGGCCTCATCCTCCCCATCGGAAGCGGATCCGACTTCACCGCGTTCCAGGACTACGCCGGCGTCCCCACGCTCGGCTTCGGCTTCGGCGGCGCGAAGCAAGACTCTCCCGTCTACCACTACCACAGCAACTACGACAGCTACCACTGGATGGCCGCATTCGGCGACCCGGGTTTCGTCTACCACAGGACGATGGCACAGCTGCTTGGACTCCTCGTAGCTAAGCTGGTCGATAAACCGCTCATCGCCCTGAACGCGACGGATTACGCCTCGGCCCTCGCCGACTACGTTGACGAGATCGAGTCAAAGCTCTCTTCTTCGGGATCAATGCCACCTGATCCGGATCTCGCAACCGACGCCGAGATCTTTGACTTCCGCGCCCGTACTAGATCTTCTCCCCACGGTAACGGCAGCAGTGACCCGTCCATCCTCGACCTCTCACTCCCGAAACTCAGGCTCTCCGTCTCGCAGATGCGCGATGCGGCCGTCGAGCTCGATGCCGAGGCCGCCAGGCTAGCGGAGCGCGTCGACGACCACATCCCCTGGTGGAAATGGATTACAAAGCTGAAGCTGCTGCACCGGGTGCGGAGCGTAAATACCCGGTATAAAAATATCGAGCGCGCGTTCTTGTACGAGAAGGGACTCGATAGCAGGCCGTGGTTTAAGCATGTCGTTTTCGCGCCGGGTATTTGGACGGGGTATGCTGGTGGTGAGTTTTTTTCCCTCTTTTTTTTTGTTTTTTTTTCCCTTCACCCTTTCCGCCCTCTGCTGGCTTGCCTTTGCATGAACGCTGGAGCTTGTTGATGATTGAGAGGCTAATGCGATCTTTTGCGCGACATAGCTGTTTTCCCTGGGCTTGTTGAGAGTATCGACAATAAGGACTATGCCAACGCTGTGAAATGGGTTGGGATTATCGATGACTGTATTCAGAAGGCTATCAAGACCATGAAGTGAGCGGATCAGTGGATATATCTGGGCTTCAAGGGGGGGGGGGGGGGGGGGGGGGGGGTTCCAGCGTTGTGGTGATTGCATATACAAAGGTTGGTTGAGCATTCAGACGAGCACAGTTGGAACGGATGAAATGAATCATGACAATGACTTAGGTCTGCACCGGCACGGAACCTCTTATTTATGATTCCATTCGCTTCAAGGTGGACCAGCGTTATGACCGTGATGGTCTTGTCGCCTTGGAGGAATTCGTCTGCTCCGGGCTGCAAGCTGAGTGACGAGCGTGAAATCCTTTCAACTTCCGGCCGCAATTACAGAGTTCAGGGGGCCTCAATGCGGAATAAATAAAATAGAGGAGGATTGTCCACGAGTCCAGCTCGCTCGGCTCTTGAGACGATGCGCACGGCGGTTCCTCACGATTCGACAACGTCGAGAGTCCTTTAGACTATATGAAGCTCAGGGCTAACTAGGTAAATATCCCGAAAACATCGAACAGGGAGGGTCTCGACATTCACGAGAGCAAAAACCTCTACGAGAGCGGTACCAGTGAAGAATGAAGAAAAAAAAAGAAGGGAAAAAAAAATTGCGATTCACTTTCAGACTGGCATAGTTTACATGACACGACATGCTTACATAGCTGTCTCGGCTCGGCCGTCGCGAGCCCATTCATACTCGACTCGATCCGATCGCGCCCCATGACAAGCGGTACTTAAGACTACAGTATCTCGAGGCCAGGGAAGGACGGACGGGGATCACTCATGTACACACTGTCTTTGAGCACCACCACCGCGCGACCGGTCGCAAAAGCTGTCGTTCGTCGAGAACCTCGGGTATCTGCGAGATGACGCCGGGCGTGAATTATGTAGTACTCCGGTTACCTATCCCTATCCGTGGGTGAGGAGGCTATGAACATGTGGTTCTGGTGACTCGTCTTTGTCTTTCTTCCGGGGTGAAAAGCCAACTTGGGCAGGCTGGCAGGCTGGCTCGGCTCGTGAGGGTTATCTCACTTTATTTTCATTACCTCTGGTCTAGACTAACTTGAGGATGATTTTTCTTCTTCTTAAGAACAGGTTCTTCGAGTCCCGGTAGAGCCCCCAAACCGCACCCCTCGTGGCATATTTCGAGGGCGGACCGGGCGACGCCTCCGAGTGAGGCCTCTTCACCTAGCACGGCCCCTGCCGCTTCGTAGATGATAACCACACGGAGCCCGTGACGAACTCCTACAGCTTCAACGAGTACGCCAACGTGGTCTACATCGACCAGCCGGTCGGCGCCGGGTTCTTATACTACGACACAACCCCCTCCTCTTCCGGGACGAATAGTAGCGGTGGCGGTAGTAATAGCAATCTGGTCAACTTCACCGTATCCGCGGCGCCCTACGCCCGGACCTTCTTCCAGGCCTTGTACGACGCCTTTCCCCGGTACCAGAGCCACGATCTCGGCATCTTCACCGAGTCGTACGGCGGCCACTTCGGCCCCGAGTTTCGTGTGGTACGTCCTAGAGCGGAACGCCGCAATCGCCATCGACGAGGTAGACGTGGCAGACGAGGCAGACAAGGCAGACGAGGCAGACGAGGCGGTGGTGGGGAAGACGCACCACCATTACCGCATTGACCTCGTGGCCCTGGGTCTGGGCAACCCCTAAGTCGACGCGGGGATCCAGGGGAAGGCCAACATCGACTTCACCTTCTCGAACAGCTACCGCCACCCTCAACGCTTGTGATGGATGGTTTCGCTACCGTCGAGGCCTGTTTCAACGCGCGACCCAGACCTACTACCAGGAGGTCGAGTACCCGATCCTCGACTCGACTCGGCGCGCGAGTTGTAGTACGGCGTTGACTTCTTTACGGGAGATGTCAGGTCGGGGATTCCGGAGGCCCGCTGGGAGGGACGTATGTCGAGTACACTTGTACAGGGAGGATGTGCAGCGGGTTGCTCGGGTAAGGGGCCCGGAGGAATCTGTCACGGAAGGGGTTTGGGTTCTTGGGATTTTTCTTCGGTCGGGGGATGGTAAGTAATGGAAGCTACCTAGCTACCTTCGACTCCTTCACTTGTCAGTACTTAAATGTCGACTGAGCGACATACTCGCAACTAATCCCGACGTGATTGAACGAACAAGACGAATAGATGCGAGATCATTCATGAGTCAGCTCTCGGCCGTGGTAGAAAGCCGGGCGTTTGAGTGCTCTCTTCTGGACCGGTGATACTTACGGACTACGTCTGTAACAGGATGGGCACGCTGCTGGCGGTCGCTGATGCGGTCCAGTGGTCGCGGAGGGAAGGCTGGGTTTGCTGAGATGGAGTTGGAGCCGTATAGGTTGGACGGCGTGGAGAAGGGCACGTATAAGGTCAGGGAGAACTTGGTGCTTGGCTTATGTGCGGGTGTATGAGGCCGGTCATAACTTGCCGTTTTACCGTGAGTCTTTGAGTGATTCGCGTGGCTCTTTCCGCGTCCCTCTTGCTGACTACCGACTGCCACCCCTTCCCGCCCGTATTCTCCCTCTGTCTCGCTCGTCTACCTCCCTGTGTCCGTCTGTCTACTTTCCTGGTCTCATTCTGCCAATGACTCATTTCTATCTTGCGCGAAAACCATGCTAATTGACTCATAATCGAGCCCGAGGTAGCCTTACAGATCTTCCAGCAGACGATGGGCTCGGGCTCGAGCGCGGATACCACCTCGTCTTTCATCTGGCCGACATAATACGCGGAGTACAGGTATCTAGAGCCTCAATCAAGTCAAGCGTAAATCAACTCCATGCGAATGGGCTCTCCGTCCTTCGCGATGCTCTCGCTTGACGTCAAGTACAGCCCCAATCCGCCAAGACTTGCCTGTCATCCCCCGCACCCGCAGAAATTGAGGGAGCCCCTCGGCATGCCAGTCCTGTCAGTCTGCCTGCCTCCCTCATACCTGGCTTGTCACCCAACAACCTCGATCTGTAAAATCATTTACTACGCCCGGCTTCCGTGTCGACATGCGGGCTGAGCCTTTCCATCTAGCTGAGCCTCCCTCGATCTTCCAATAACGGTCAAGCGCGCGTACCTCTTCATGCAAGCTCCCGCGCGTTGTTGGTTTTACTGTACGTTATATACAGTACGCTGACGACCCCGCTGGCGACCCCGCTGGCTGCCTACATGACGCCTTCAGCTAGCTTAGGGTAAGTAGGTCGCGATTGGTCTATCTGCTCAGTCCTGTTGCTGTGTAAACCTATCACATAGCCCATCATATTCAGGAGACACCCGATATCGACCTGGTTGGTTCTGATGGTATGTGTGCCATGCAGCTCGGGAATATTCCTCGTATATCATTCGCTGATATTTGCATGAATATGCAGGCAGTGTAGCTCTACTGCCTATTGCTGGGGGCTGTTGGGACCATCACCAAGCCCCGACGCCGACAGCCCTAGTATGGTAGGATCTCTGTATAAAATCAGGCTACGAGACGTTGGATACTGAAATGTCTTGGGTCCCTCCTCTTCCTTCTTCTCTCATCCTCTTCAAGTTGACCGAATCTGAATCTGGTTCACATCTGCTCTCTTATCCCATCATCCCGTCATCTCATATCCCATATCCCATATCCCATATCCCATATCCCATTCGTTCTACAGCCCACTCTGTGAGTGATACCTGACATCTTCAAGATGGACGACAACATCTCGGTTACCAGCTATGAGGATATAAGCCCGCCCAGGCCTGACCGGAAGGTTGCAGACGAGACCGGCCTCGACAAGTTGAAGGCTCTCATCGCCAGATCAGCTGCCAATGGTGATTCCGCTGAAGGTCTCATCCCGGATGAGGTCCCAGATGTCTGCTACGTCCTCCAGTATCAGGGATGGGGAGGCAAGATCGTTGATGGTAGGTTATACATTACCCCCAATACACGTGGGACATTCCCCCCGAATACACGTGTGAAGATGGTGCCGGTGCTGGAAGAATATGTCTAATCAGGACTCAGTTACCCGGAGCCGAGATCCTATTGATGTCCAACTCGACCAACTCAACGGTGCGGACTCGTTTGCACCAGGCAGTAAGAGGCCAGTTCTCGAGATCGTAACCAAAATATCGCCCTATCATAACCCCCCAAGCCCACCGAGACCTCCTCGGAGGTCAACTAGAGGACCCCCACGTGTTCCTCGCATCGATTGGGCCGCCGGCTATGATGATGATTATAGTGCGGGCGGATCCGATGCGCACTATTCTCAAGTCGAGGAGAAGACCATGGTCATCTACTCGGAACACCTCATCAATGCCCTGCGGGCTGTGGTCAGCTATTATCCCGCGGTATCCTTCCTAGGTGAATCGGCCAGGATCAAGGCTCCGTACGCGGTACTGTATCACCACCGCGCCGCCCTATCCCGGTACAGAACCCACCAGCCGGAAATTCACGACCCGGAATACGCTCTCACCACGGCGAAACACATCGACGTGCTGCTAGACTTCCTCGAGAAGAACCTCGGCGACTATTTCCGCCAAGAGGAGAAGCTCCACAGCAGCGCGGCGCCCAAGGCGACGTTCGACAAGCTCTGGATGCTCTTGAAACCCGGCGAGGTTGTCTATGCCCAGTTCGAACACAGGTGGACACCTTTCGTCATCTCCAGGGTGTTTCCCGGCTCCTTCGCGGGTCGTCGCAGCACATATGTGATCGAATGTTGGCACATCGCGTACGAGTCGCACCAGTACGTGCGGGTCATGCGCGAGTTCGAAGTCGAGCCCTTCTCGGGCGAGGAGTCCATCGCGAGCCTGAGCGTCGTGCCCGCGCGCTTCTTCCGGGGCGAGCACAAGGACACGGAACCCGCCGACGTCCGGTCCCAGCAGATCGCCCTCGGCAAGACCGTCTGGGAGCTGGGCAAGTCTCCCAAGTACATGGAGTACGAGGGCGCCCTCGTCGCTAAGGAGCTCAGCCTCGACGAGTACAACCGGAACCTCCCCCAGGGCGTCACCGGCACCATGAGCGGCCGCGTCATCGTCGACGTCGAGGGCTACCAGAGCTACTCGGCCGACTGTCCCGCCGACCGCCGCCGCGGCCGCGACAACCCCGTCGGACCGCTGGAACCGCCGCCCAAGGATCAGCTCCCGCACTTCGCGCCCCGCTGCCCCTGCGCCACCTGCAAGCGAGAGGGCGCCGGCGAGACCCCCGGCGCCTTTGCCAACTTCGAGTATCTGAGCCCCGTCAAGGACGCCGCCCCGGCCAGCGACCTGTATTATCTGGTCCTGTCCAAGGTCGTCTCGGGTTTCATCCTCGCCGAGCACCGCTGGGGCCACTTCAACGTCGAGAACCTCCGCGAGTTCGCCTTCGACCGCGAGTCCTTCAAGTACCTGGTCCTGGACGACGAGATCAAGAAGACGGTCAAGGCCCTCATCGGCAAGTTTGCCAACGCCGACGGGAAGGTCACGCCGTGGCCTAGCGACTTTATCAAGAACAAAGGCCAGGGCCGTATATTCCTGCTCCACGGATCTCCCGGTGTCGGTGAGTCATCTTCGTCGTCGTCGTCTTCTCACCCCCCTGACCACCCCCCCGCGGACCCCCGCCCCCCCCTTTCCCCCCCTTCCATCTCTGTTCCATATGTGACCCCTATTATCATCCGTCGGAGACCAACCTCGCTAACCATGATTTCTTACCCAGGCAAAACCTGTACGGCCGAGTGCGTGGCGGACCTGACGCGCCGACCTCTCCTGTCGCTCACGAGCGGCGACCTGCACGACTCGTACGACAACGAGAAGTATCTCGACTATTTCCTCAAGCTGGGCGAGCGGTTCGGGGCGGTGGTGCTGATCGATGAGGCCGACGTATACCTCGAGTCGCGGGGGTCGCACGACGTGTGGCGCAACGCCATGGTGTCGACCTTCCTGCGGGCCCTTGAGTACTTCCGGGGCGTCATGTTCCTGACAACGAACCGCGTCCGCAGCTTCGACCCGGCCTTCACGTCGCGCATCCACGTCGCCCTAAGGTACCGCGCCCTGACCGACGCCGATCGCGAGCGCATCTGGCTGCAGGGGTTCGAGCGCCTCGAGCGCGACAGCGGCGGCCGCGTCCGTGTCAGCGTCGCCACCCGCGAGTACGCCTACGCCAGCCGCGACGTCTCCGCCCTGCGCTGGAACGGCCGCGAGATCCGCAACGGCCTGCAGACCGCCGTCGCGCTCGCCGAGGCCGACGCCCTCGAGGACGGTGTCGCTGTTGCTGCGGATGACGACAATGCTGCTACCGTGGTCACCGTCACCGACAAGCACCTCCGCGCCGTCGTCAAGATGAGTCGCGGGTTCAAGAACTTCATGTCCAAGAGGAAGAAGAGCCGAGCCGGTAATCTCGGCGCTCAGGTTGATTCCGATGATTCCGATGACGATGATGACGACGTAAAGGATGGGGAAGAGAAAGGGAAGTACGATGTGGCTGGCGATGTGGAGGATGGGGAGGAGAAAGGGAAGTACGATATCAAGTGGTGATGTGATTTACGATTGATTATGATGATAGTGACGATGACGATTTCCACGTCGCGGGAAGAGCATCCCGAGGTTAGGACTCTTTAAGAGGTGAAGGTAGGCTGGTAGCTAGATTACGTATTCGTAGTAGAATGACCATGATAGCTTCACGATGTGGTGAGTCTTGCAGCTGAAAAGGGGTATACGATCTTATGTCGGTCTGTTGAGAGCGGCCATGGATTACTGCCCAGATCACTCTATGTACGCTGCTTCTCTCAGGGTTGTTCCTTCATTATCCATGTCATGAGTACCTACTACCAACCCGCCGTCTCAGGCTGTGGTAGTAGGTACTTAAGTAGGCGCCTAAGGTTAGGTACTTTGGTAGATACCTAGGTAGGTAGCCGAAAGCCATCTCTGGATGATGCAACCCTCTCCCTTGCTGATTGCCGTTGGCAACGCGCGCATTACCCTCTTCAAGGTTACCTAGCTGCCTGGGTACCGCACCTCCTCCCAATTCTTCAAAAGAAGCTGATCGACTACCATCATCCCATCAGGTCGGTGGCGGGCAGCAGTCTGATGGGTCAATCTGCGGCCGCCGCCACCGCCACCGTACCGGACTCATTCTCCATATACTCGATCAGCTCCGCTTTCCTTGGTGTCGTTAAGCCCGGCGAGACGGTTGCCTACTACGTCGATTGCACTTCGGATGGGCGTGGCTTTGCCTCGCGCGTGGTCCGAGCGACACAAGGCCAAGAAGAAAATACGTGTCTCTTGTTGGCGACCGTCTGCTTCCAGAAGAAGAATGGATCGCAGTCCACTAATAATGTCCTGGACTACCATGTCGCGATGCCCGATGTCCAGGGCACACTCCCGGACGGGATCCCGGCAGAGAAGCTTCAAGAGATGATCACTGCCAACATTGCGAAGTCGGTGCCCGTGATGCAGCTCGGCGCTGACGAGGAACCCTTCACCTGGCGACCATTCGACCACCCCCCCCGGCGGTGGGGGGGTACCCGGCTGACTTTTGGCAGCGCGCTTTCGTCCGTTCGCCACCACTCTCGTCTCGACATCATCCGCACATCCGCACGGGCTGCACCAGGCGGCCCTGGCATTTCTCTCCGATACCTATCTATACATTAGGCACGGCCTTACACGCGAACCCGGACAAAGTCGGCGACAAGCTGCGGAATGTCGTCCTGGGCGTCACCCTGACCAACCACGTCTCGCTGCACGAGCCGGACCTCCGTGTCGATGACGACTGGATGTTGGGAGAGCGTCGTACCTCTTGGGGTGGTGCGAATGGAAGAGCCGTGATCGAGCAGCGGTTCTGGGACGTCGGGAGCGGTCGGCTGGTCATGTCGGGGGCACAGGAAGTTCTGGTTCGACTGAAGAAGCCGATAACGACTAAATTGTGAGGGAGCAAGCAAGCAAGCAAGCAAGCAAGCAAGCAAGCAAGCAAGCAAGCAAGCAAGCAAGCAAGCAAGCAAGCAAGCAAGCAAGCAAGCAAGCAAGTGATCCATCACGTTTATCACAGTCAAGTCATTGCAGAGCGAGGTTCTAGTGTGAGAGCGACTTCGGAAACGACCTTGAATCTGAGCTGCATCATAACATGCTCTGGATACTTTGCTGTCGCTGGCGTTTTTGCAGCCGGCACGAGCGAGCTCTATGTAGGTACCATGAATGCTCACACCTTTACGATTTACAACATCACACGTCGACCGCCGCCAGTCACCAGATGCCGCATAGAGCACCATAATTACGGATTCGAGAGCCCTGTATTAAGTACAAGCTGCAGGGTGTTAAGAATCTCTCATGACAGTCCATCATGCAGCTCTCCACGACAGTGTGGGGGCCAATTCCACTCCTAATCCACCTAACCAACTCCACCTAACCAACTGGCCTAATACACCCACCCACTAGCCTTTGATTTTTTAATAAATCCACCCATTTGAGGCTCGAATGGGTAGAATTGAGTGGGTTAGTAGATTAGGGGTAGAGCCCGGGATTTGTAGGTTAGCGCGTCGCGTTTCTCATATAAAATATACGCGTATCGCGACGCGCCGACCGATATTTCCCGGTCCCTCCCGGAACAACGTAATATTCCGTGCCAAGCCCCCCTATTCCACTAACCAATTCTACTCTTAATACACCCACGAGAGCCTCAAATGGATTAGAGTGGAGTGGGTTAAGTGGATTAATAATACACCCACCCACTAGGGGGGATGAGTGGGTGTAATTGAATTGGTCCCCACACTGCTCCACGAGGACGAAAGATCAGTCTGGGACCATCGTGACTCGCCGCGAAGAGATCATAAATGGGAAACTCCCCGGCCTCGTATACCAACCCGTTCTCACTCTGGACGTGATAGTGATCATGCGGTGCCATCTCGAAATCGAATAACCAAAGCGTCTTGGCTATTGCGAGGCTAACTTCGAGGTAAGCCATAGCCTTCCCAGCACATCCACGATATCCGAGCGAAAACAGTGCTAGAGCGTCACGAGAAGCAGCACTTGTTCTTTTGCCGCCCCCAAGCCAGCGTTCGGGTTGGAATTTGAACGGCTCTGGAAAGTATTGCTCGTTGTGATATAAGGAGTAGATGCTGAGCACGACCTGAGTGCCCGGAGGTATGACTTGCCCATCTACCACGAGCGGCCTCTCCTCATCGGGGTCCGCCTCTCGCCATAAGATAGCTGGCACCGGGGGCGACATCCGGAGAGAATCGTCAACGCACGCCCGAAGATATCGACACCCGGAAAGCCGCGCCCCCCCCACGAATCTCGCGGGCAGAGCCGAAAGCGGAACGGATCTCCAGCACGAGCTTCTCGTAGCATTCCGGATTGCGAGATAGGTAGAAGAAAGTGGCTGCCAGCGTGTATGCAATCGTCTCTCGGCCTGTATGACCAGAAAAAAAAAAGAAAAAAAAAAACGTTAAATTCGGCTCTCGTTGCTTACTGCACTGCAACTGCACATATTGCCTTGAGGATTAACATGTACCTGCGGCAAAGAAGAAGATTGCCTCCGCCCATAGTTCGCCTTGCCTGAGATTCTCGAGATCGGCGGACTGCTGTTCTTTGAACGCGGAGAAGAGATCGTGTCTGGCATCAGGGGGCTCCGCAAGCCTGGAGCTTATCATCGTCTGGATTGTCCCCATGAGCCTGGCTCGTAGACTGTTAGGGACGAGGTGGTCCATGACGATCCCGAGCTTCAGTCTCGCTAGCTAGCGGGGTAAACTGGAGGCAGGCATTGACCCGGTAGTTCCCGAACGTGATAGCCCCTCGTGAGAATCCTACTATGCGTATCGTCGGTCTGGAGGATGGAGATGGGAGCCGAAGCCCAGGAGAATCGGCGATTATCACGTCATTCCTCGACTGGCCACCACCCACGTCAATCGATCAGCCTTGAGCCCGCCGCTCCTCCGTATATGCTGTCCCCATGTTGACTTCTTCTCGTTCATTGTCTCGTATCGGTACCTGACACGGAAGCACTTACGACGGAGAGCAGAAAACATTCGACTAAACGGCCCCCCAGTCCATCACGTCGGCGACAACCAACGCTTGACTATATTGTTCTGTCCCCCTTTTCAGTCAGTCGTCGCGAAGCTGTCTCTGTAGGCACTTGACCGTGTCACTAACTAACACCTCTTGGGGAGCCTAACACCTCTTCCTCGAGGAGCTTGACCGCCTCGCTGGCATGGAAAGTGGCTGAGACGGAAATACCGTCGAGCAGTAGAACAATACTCGCCTGGATTTCCTACAATGAGCCCCAGAGACTTCGTAGGCCATGAGCTTCAATCAATAAAAGTTCATCCGGAGTTGTTTACCCCTTTTTCGACTTCCTTCTCCTTTTCGTCTTCGTCATCCGTGTTCAGTCTTGTACATACATCCAAGGGAGCTCGTAGGATGATGCCCCTACAAAGACATGGGATATGCCTTTGGCCAGCCGATGCGATTCGAAATGGGTTGATCCCATGGCATATGACTTTGGCCAGCCGATGCTTTGACGCAACCTTCCCCGACATTGGCCATATGACTTTGGCCAACCGATGCGATTTGGAATCGCTTGTTCCCATGAGAGGTGGCCGGAATTTCCTGACAGGGCCGGTCCCTCGGGCATAGAAAAGTTGTACGGTTTATTCCATTGGGTTTATCCTGATTATGCCACTAGCCATCCCATCTTTGTGCCGTGATCCCCCATCTTTCAGATTTATCAGAGATCGCGTAGCCTCTGTGGTGGAATAGCCAGAATCCCTCACGCGCACCTAAAAGGTTGGTCAGGCGTTGCTTCGCCTCCGTGGTGGAATAGCCAGAATCCCTCACGCGCACCTAGAAGGTTGGTCAAGCTTTGCTTCACCTCCGTGATGGCGAGTCGGTCGAGATGGTCATCATTATCTAGATGAATCATGGTGCCCAGTACGGCGTCGCTTCGCCTCCGTGATGGCGAGATCCCATTTTTGGGCCGTAATCCCCCATCTTTGAGATTTATCAGAGATCGCGTACATTGTTTAGAGAATGGATCGCTCGGTTCATAGGAGGAGAGAATCGTAAGAGTGCGAGAACGTCACCTAAAATATTCAAAACCACTTGGTCAGATCATTACGCGGTACTCGACGTTTGTTGGTTTGGTCTTCTTGTGTATACTCACCTAGATACGGACTGTATTCCACCACGATGCCTTCAAGTGTTTCAAGTTGACACGACCAGACCCTCGATGGTTGGCAATTGGTTGGGTCACGAATCGCCAGGTGGAAGTGTTCATCCAAGAGCGAAGCTACCAGTCTGGCAGGGTTTATGAAGATGAGGTCTCGTCCCATGCCGCCTAGTACTGGATCCCGATGAAGGAGAGAGGGTTCTTCAGAAGCCTCAGGGCACTCCAGCAGACCGCCTCAACTGGACAAGTTTTGCAGGCTTTCTCGATGATCAGTTCTCGTCCCATGCCGCCTTGTAGAAGGTTGAGATACTATGGTAGGCGTCGCTAGGAACTTCGGAAGTGCTGGCCGGTTTTTCCTATTGAGTACATTAGACAAATTCCCATAAATTATTAGTTAGAGCATTATTTACATTATTGTTGCTAGCTTTGATTTAAGTGCTAGCCGAATCACTATTTTCCCGCTTGCGCTTTCGAATAGTGTTATGGCTGTTAAAGGGGCTTGGGGCAGAGATAACTATGATATGGTGACTATATTAACGCAGCTCTATCAGAAGGTTGGAGGGATCGAGAATCAAGTAAGGTGGTGGCGCCCGAAAGCAAGAATGAATGGCTGGAGTCGTTGCGAAGGTTGGTGCTCTGGGAATGGAGGGTCTTCAGAAGCCTGAGGGCACTCCAGCAGACCGCCTCAACGGGACAAGTTTTGCAGGCTTTCTCGATGATCAGGTCTCGTCTCGTGCCAGCCTGTACTGCACCCCAATGAAGATTCCGAACGCAATGTATCATCCGCCTTTGAGGGGGGGGGGGGGGGGGGGGGGGGGGAAGTCGAGAAGTTGGGAATCACGCCTCATGAATCGCGCGCCGAAAGGAGAGGACACGAGGATTTCAATAGGGGGGGGGGGGGACGCCCAGGATTCGGGATGTAACGAGGTCGGTTAGCTGCAGACTGCAGATCACTGACCCCGGTAAGTAAGTAAGGGATGCCTGACACCAACAATGCGCGCCAGACTTGTGAAGCTGACCGTGTACTCCGCATAACGCCCGCCAGTCTCATCGCGTTATAATACTCTTTGCCTGCCTGCTTACACGGTATTCGTGCCCTCTGTCGTGACTGTAGGAATAAGTCGCAAGCTACGTACGAAGATTCCACACTGCTTCGTGACAAACCCTCTGCTGACTCACCGCCGCTGGAGGTCGTGGAGTCTGTTATCCATGCGAAAGCTCATGGGATGTCTGTCCATACCATCGTGATCTCGCCAGTCGTACGCGCTACGATTACGCAGCATGGTATCTAGATGCCGCCCAGAATGGGCTGCATGGAGGTGGCTTCACGAGTTCAGATCCCGTCAGGGCTCACTGCCTCTCGCAATAATCGCGCGACTTGACCAGACTCAGAACCTAGCCTTCTGAGTGAAGCTACACATCTTTCGTCTCTTCTCAATTCGCGGGAAAACGATACGTACGGAGACTTGACACCCGTTGGCCTCTCTCGTAGCTGTCAACCAGGGGGGCAGCACGGGTATTCACCATGCTAGAGACTCTCGGCGTAAGCGGATCATTCTCGCTACTCCCCTGATGCTCCCATAGTAGAGTGGTCGAACTATTGCACGACAACCCAGGCCGGGAGAAGCTTTGGGACTCAGGGGTTGGCGACTGGGAGCTGGGCGAACCCAACTTACTTACCCCTGACATGATATACTTGCGGGAATAAAGCCGCACGCACGAAGAATTCTTCGTTTCCTGAGACTAATACAAGAGAAGCCGCGTAAGAATAACCTTAGGGGCTGGGTTTCATGCGGTTCCTAAGTTCTGAGGTGTTTTGACCCCGGCCCCCTATATTTCCACACCGTATTGTTTTCCTCGACCATAACCGTGGTACTTCCAGCTTATGATCCATTCAAGGCCCCTGATAGCGTGAATATTCGTGATACATTCCAGCTGGGTGTCATTCAAGGGTGGCAAGTTGTTTTTGAAGGGTTGACTGATTCAGAGTCACAGCAGTGATCCTGCCATGGGCGTGCTGCCTTTTTAGTCTCGACTCTACAACCGCCGAGGATATGAACCTGTGGCTTATGTTTACCACTCTTCACTCATAGTCCCGTCGCCTTCCTCATATCTGCATTCTGCCTCTGAGCCGGTAAGGGGTCACCGGTTTAGGGGTCACCGGTAGGCGGATGATTGCGGCTATATCGCCATCCTACTTAACCACCCGAACAACTCAAATCAGGACCCAGTGAGTTCTAGCGAGCAATGTCACGGCGTACTCCGAGATCCTGGTGTCTGTCTTAGCAGTCTGAACTCATTGCATCAATGCGGCGTGATGGTATTTGTCATGATGCATGATGGGATGCGACTATCCTTGCCACCCGCTGAAAATTACTCATACGCTGTTGTTCTGAGGGCCTGCCCGTGTCTGCGATAACTTGAAATCACCGTACGGCGGTGCTCTTGTCTCGACAAGGCTCAACGTCAGACAATTCCAGGTAATACCCCCTCCTGCGTAGGGGTTCAGCCCCCGAAATTGACCCTGCCACCCTTTAACCTAGGAAGACGGCCATTGACATAACTAAATGGCCTCTGTTTACATTTTCAGATCCTTCTGATGATACCAGGAGTATGTTTCAGGCATTGGTGTTTGGAATGGTGGGTAATGACAGCTCGCGATGTCGTCTCATCGTAGCGCTGGGTTACCATCGAGGACCAGTTACCCAACACTACCTTCTCCACGCGACATCTGCAACCTGCAACGTACTAATTAGGCCTTGTAGTTACCTGTGTGGCTTTAATGATGGCGTGGTCTCATGTTTGCTAGGTTTCTGCACACATCATGGTTAACCCCTATTCCCAATCTCGTCACATACCAAGTGAAGTACTTGAAACTTACAGAAATTATCGCCCACACGCTTCTAAATGGCATCCTCTTACTGCATATGCGGTATTTGTGAAGAACTGGTGATAAAATGGATGTTTCTGGGAGGCTAATCGACCATGCCACTGACCATACTTAGCTGACTACCCCTGGAAACCCCCATCCACCACAGCAACACTGCAGTGGCCATCCTATATCTATGGTAGACCGTGCAAGTATGCCTGAAAGAATAGAAATAGGCAGGTCCAGCCACGATAATCGGGTTTTCAGCATGATATGCCTCACTCCTATCAACTCCCCTTTTACCAAACCTCCAAATCTCGAGTTTCTCGAATCGATACCCATATTGCCAGTTGCGGAGAGGCATAAAGCCTCTTATGATTCATTAAATCCATCCATCCGGCCGCTTTCAGGACGTTTCCGTTATGTGGAATAGGTGTCCAAAATTGGAAAACCTCAAATAACCTCCGAATTCGTGGAATAACCTCTCGAATTACCCACCTTCGAACTTCTCCGGTCTTCAAGAATGCAAAGAACGCGACTTCCGGTTCGCTTCCGCAAATTTCGTAGGTTTTAGGAAGTTTGCCCCTATTTGACCACAAGAGAAACGGGCGAGATTAAGCATATGAACCAGTTCGCAGACGGAAACCGCTTCGATCCTACTCGAACTTGAACCTGGAAAGGCAACTGGAGCTGTCCCTCTAGTTTCTTTGAGTTTTTCAACATACCTAGGTATGGCGTTCATATATGGTGTTTCTGCTACTCGTGAAACTCCGTACTTGGAACGGGAACAAAGAGCCAATTTACCCAGTGAGACTAGAGTAACTCAAACTCGAGCATAGCACCTGCCTGGGGTAACCTGCTTGGCTTTCAAGGGGTTTTCCCATAAGTGATCCAGGCCACCCCTAAATAATACCTCGACACCTGCCGATTTTTCCAAGAGAAACCTATCTGGAGACATCCTTGGTGCTAGGAGGACGGAGATCAATGGCTAAAATGTTGAATTTGCGACGTAATTGAAGTTATGCCGAGTTTTTAGCTGGCAACATCGGGAGATATTCAGAAAACCTCCCACTTTCAAGACTCAGCTGCGGCTAAACAACTCGGAGTGGACCTTGAAGCCTAGGATTAGGTATTAACGTGTTTATCGACTCGATGTCGCCAAGTTTCTGGGTTTCCGAGAATACCCTTGCTACGCGACGTTTGTACTTTAGAGATACCCAGAAAACCTCCCACTCTAAGGACTCAGCTGCGGCTGAACAACTCGGAGTAGACCTTGCAGCCTAGGATTGGGTACTAACCTGTTTATTGACTCGATGTCGCCAGGTTTTTGGGTTTTTGAGAACACCCTCGCCACGCGACGTCTGTACTTTTGGAGAAACCCGACCAACCACTAGTCACCGAGACCTAAGGCATTTAAACAGGCGGATATGATGCTTCTCGATCCTGTGCCATCAAAAGCCGGAATGAAAAGTGATTTATTTGGGGTTTGAAGGCACCTGTTAGGTGACGTCCATAGATCCATGCTACTGCGAGAGAAACCTCTCGGACAAGGGTGTACCGCATTCTAAATGGCTTAGGTAGGCGTTAGATGACCCATTCAATGATTGCGGGCTTAGAAAAGTCAATACGCTCACGTTGAGCAGGTTTTCAATGGTTCCCTTTTTACCACATTATACGGATACCTCTAATATTAGCATAACCTCCCATTATCACGTATAACGTAGCTTAAAGCTCCTCAAAACATTGGAAGGGAGCTGCTAATCTCCATTATAGGTTTTAATAAGCGGAATTCCGAGGTAAGCTGGGTTTTGTGTGCGTATTGCTTTTCACGCATATATATCAACGTGCATAAAACCTCGAGAATCTTAAACTTTCGAAGCTTAAGGTAATTATTTAGATTCCTTGGCTCTTTCTCTCTCGGTTATGAATTAATTTATAAGGTAAAGTTGATTCTTTGCTGGTTTTAGTCTATGTTATAAGTTCGTCGATGTACGGCATGGTATACTACCTATAGCTTGTCCATTAACAGCGAGTTTAGGTACCCCATAGCGTCAATATGACCGGTCTGAATCGCGAAGGCATGATAAGAGGCTCATGTAAGGCTTGAATGGAAGTTTTAGTCAAGGATTGGGAAATGGGACAGATGAGACGACAGCGAGAAACTTGGGAAACCGGCAGCCCTTAACCTGTAAGTGACCTGTACGGCTTGATTATATCAGTCTCAATGCCCAAACACGAAAAGCGTCTCGTCTGATGCCTTTTGCTTAGTTTTTGGTATGGCTGCTGTCGAGTTCAGGGGTAACCCGCACCTAGAGACCACAAACGTCAAAATCAGCTTCTGGTACTTCCATTCAACACGTATCGTGAGCGAGAGGGCATCAAAGGCTCTAACTACCTTCATTCCAAAGGGTGTATCGCTGTTGGGGCTAGTTTAACGAATGGCCCTGGCCTGGGATCGTGACTCGTCTCGATATTGGCAACATCGAAATTACTAGCACGCGGCGACCATACCTACCCAAAGTCGCGTGAATTAATCGAAAATGGTCATAAAGGACTTTGGGAGCTTGAAATATGGAGGTATCCGTGACGAACATGGGGTTTCCAATCGGCATCCAGCGTTGAATACACGCCCACGGGAGCGGTTTTCACTCGACAACCGTGTCCATCACCATCCATCACCACCGAACTCTTCCCGGGCATGCATATCTGCTCATAGGAGACATCGGACTTGAATTCGTCCATAACTCTGTCCGTTATGAGAGTATTGTCCCAGCTGCCAGGCTGGGCTGGCTTCTTCGAGAATTCCTAAATTTCCTCCCAGTGCCAGGCCAGAAACCGCCTTGAGGGACCCTCACAAGGCCCAGCGAAGTGGACGACCCGGTACCCCTTTGCTTCAAGCCTGCCAATCATCCGGATCTATGAAGACTGCCTAATTGCGCCTCCTCAAGGTCAAGCGACCTGGATGGCCTGTGAGGTGAATCTCAGCGACCGGGTATAGACCGGACGGATCAGCAACGATCCCCTTAAAGAACGGAAGAGGCGAATTGAGGCTTGAGCCACCGCCTATTCCGATCGAGGCCTAAGCTAGGGAAATACTTTACGCACGGGTGCTGCCATCCCGGATGATGCGGAGCCGGGTGGAGCAGTCACCCGGCTTCATCCCGACCGCATAGGAGGACTAATCCGCCGGTCTTGGTCCCCGGCCTTCGAGTCCCGGAAAGATCAAGCGTCGCCTCGTTTCTCCTACACCGGGACTATCTTCTGTCATCTGGACTAAGCCATACTGGCTGGGAGCACCATGAACCAGATCAGCAGAAACGATTTAGTGCACACCAGGGGCCGGCACCGAGACTCGGGGTTAACTCAGTGTTGGCACCGAAATCAGCCGCCTTCCCAGTTCCTCTTGCCTTGCGAGATGAGAGCACCTTGAAGCTGCCCAGGGGCGTCGTCTGAGACCGCGGTCATAGTCCGGATATGCTTGAACAGCCCCAGATGCCCGATGGCCCCGTGAGCTGCGCCAACCCGAGCACCAGACGTCCGCATAGCCGGAGGGCATATAAGCGGAGGCTCAGCTGTTGCCGGGCTCTGCCTGTGGAGGAGTCGGGGAATCACTGCGATGAGTCACCACGATACGATGGCGCATCGTCTGAGATCGATCGCCTATCTTGACGGAGCTGTAGACTTATGTCCCAAGCCATCTGGAACGCGAGATCCCAAATACTCCCACCATGCATCCGGCTAGGATCGCAATCGAACACCATCATCACCTTCTGCTGACAACTTCAGGCGCAGCAGATGCAGAGGGTCGTCTGTGCAGAGCAGCACGCCCACCTCGGGCCTGACTGGCACACACTGGAACCCCTGAGCGACGATGCCATGGACCTCGTCAGCATCTCCTGGGGTTTCTCGCTAAGGCGGTGCCATCTTCAGCACCAGCAAAGGTTTTAGTCAGTCATCTATGACCTGACTCCGGCTCGGACAAGTCACTCTTGACCTGGCCAGTCATGGCACGGGGCATGTGGTTGAGTTACCTCATCACGGGGGGTTATCGCGCGGGCTTTCTACCGCGAATAATATCCTACAAGGATCGTTGAGATCCCTCCTCCCCGGCGTAATAAGTCAAGATTATCGACTGACATGCATTCATGCAACTTTAGAGTCTCCCTTATATGGCTTACCCCTGAGTCTCCACTGACCTTCATGCTGAGCAGAGTCTGTCTGGGCATTCCAAAACCGCTTGCTGCATAGCCTGCTGCTCATGATGACCCGAATGCGAGTCTTCAGGCTCGAATGGGCCTACATCATCAGCAACAACATGATGCTCCTCCCCGTATTCGTAACCCTGGCTCTCGCCGCCTCCGCTCCGGCCCAATCTGCCGCGACTCGAGAGTGGTGCAACCTCAACCGGTGGGAGAGCGGATACCGATGCGGACCGCGAAGCTATCAGATCATCCAGCGCGTCAATTACCACACGATAGACCTCACAAGCTGCCATGAGTCTGACGAAAAGTGCATCTACGACACCCTTGGCCAACCTCGTTGGGTGGCGGAGTAAGGGGAGACCGAAACTCCATGCTATGACGGCAGATCGCATAGGAACCCGATGGGTGTTCCTGAATCTGGCTTACAGCATGACGGGGATGTCGGTGATTGTCGATTTCGTCACGGGGAACGTTTAGGGGCCTCTGGTGGGCGGTTTAATAGGGGTCCAGTGATGTCAGGCGACCGATTGGCGACTCGACCTTTTACCACATAAACGGGCCCCGGCAACCAAGTAAACTCGCTCATTCGATGAGTTGGAGTTCGAAATGGACGGCCGGCCGATTCCCTTGCATGCCCCCACCATGCAAGCATGTTTGGGCTCACCCGGTGTTCCGCAGCGCCAACAACTACTTCGTGATTCCTGCGTGATACTATCCTGTGACCGTGAATCTACCACAACTGAAACTTAGTTACCGTAGACGACTCGATAGTATGTCGAGTGGGCCATTTGGGTACCCCTTTACAGGTTTTCGTTCGTACGCATGCCACAGGTCCGCCCCTTTCCGAATACCCAGCAAACAACAAATACCCAGCAAACAACGATTTTCAAACATTTTACCCAGTTGCCAAGGCCCTCCGGCTTCTTATTAACGTCCTGGAGCGGTCTCAGAGCCATTCGGGGACGTATAGATAGTTTCGCGGGATTATGGCTGTGTCTGCCTGAGTGCGGTGGGCTCCGGCGTATAACCATGGAAACGCATCCTGGGGTCTCGAAGCAGCATGAGATATGACCTATTTGAGCCAAATGAACGAACTGTCGCATTTCCAGGCGATTACGATCGAGTTCCGTTGGTTTTACGCCGAATTTTCGCAAGGCGGAGGGAAACGAAACGAAAACCCTGTTGAACCCACCGAGAAACACTAATAACAGGCGGTATTATGCTCGAATATCTCCGTGCTCTATGTTGCGAAGCATTCCCAATCGCATAGGACCGTTCTCGGCCTCTGCTTCGATTATCCAAGGGGTTTTGAGGGTATCTACCTGAATAGGGGAGGGGGCTTCATGACCGAGAATGCTCATCTACAATTTTACTGCCTTAGCGTCATATTCACACTCTCAAACTTGCAGAGTAGGATTGGAATACCGCGAAGATCACGATGGTGAGCAGTTTTTATGCTTACTGTTTTATTTGTGAAGTTTTGACCTCACCGTCGCTCCAGGCATAAAGGTAACATCACCCAAAACTGGCAACCCATCAACAAAACACCGGTCTTCCCCCCTTATAACCTTGCCATTTACTGGCTGGTGCCTTGGCAATAGTTTACTTCCATGTTGCGTCCACTTTATCGAGTTTTCGCCTACTCACCCAGGGTTTCCACGCATTATACGCGCCAGTATGACTGAAACCTCTGAATACCTATTGAAATACAGCCAGATAGATGGCAATCGCCGGGAACCCGTATATTAAGCAGCCCGGGTTAGTTTCTAGGGATTCTGTATGAATTCCCTGGGTTTTCGGTGGTTTTTTTCAGGCCCGAAAACCACTATCATTTCCCCATGAACAGAAACCTGCGCAAACTTGGATAACATGCCTTATATCGGGAGTTAAGGTCTTTTTGAGGTGAAACTCATGCGGATACGACGTTTTAAGCCTAACAACCTGGGTTTCAGGGGTTTCTACCTAGTTACCATGCCGAAAAATATCTTGCACGCCACTATCTTTGATATTACCTGCCAAATCAAGGCGAGAAACCGAACAACCTATATCTTACCTTGGTCAATGACTCAAAGAGCTTCGAGGAGTTGTAATCTCGAGGTAAACGTGCATATTCTTTAGTTTCAGTGAAGTACGCTTTCTGCGGCGAGTAGTTACACTTGAACAACCTCCGATATCACGAATAATGCTTTCGATACTGCTTATTCTAAACGTATATCGCACGGGAGAACTCGAGGTATGGATCGAATTATTTATTACTCTCATTTTCGTGAGTTTTAAAGCCCGCAATGTGGTATCACTATCAGGCTACCAAGGAATACCAGCGAAAACCCAGCGAACATGCGAGAAACGTGCTTTTGGTGTTGATTTCAAGGTAAAGAGCTGCTTTTAATCAGGTACATATGGTAAATTCCCAGTTGATTCAATGTTTCTCATGTTTTTTGGGCTACCTGATTATACAGGCTCGGATTAGGTGGAAACTGGACGGTAACCTCGATACAAACCTTAAAGATCTCACTTTACAAAGGTAAAACATTGGCAAGGATGTATTAAATCCTTCTGGCTATCTTCTTTGCTAGTTGGAAGCTTCATAACATGTTGAAAACTCGGTTTTCGCGGCGATCCTAGGTTGAGCGTTACCTACCACTTCCGGATCCAGGATCCGGTCACGAAAACGGGCAAATAGCTCGATTAGAGATCCCCGACCGGCATAAAACTACCGAGAGGAGTCATTCAAGGCGGAGGAGGGTGGAAAAACAAGTGATAATGCACGGAATGGTAGTTCTCGGCGTCTCGACCCAACTGACAGCTCCCACCATCCACCACCCGCCACAAAACTCTCCCCCCTTTGCCTGAGGCTCTTAAGACTATGGTATCGTGGTCTTCTTGTCTATTTAAAGCGCATATTAGCCTTCGGAGCACGAGAGTGCACAGCCACGGGGTTTTGGGCTTGCTCCTCGAATATCAGGCTACCACCCACCCAGTTGCTCACCCTCGAAACCAGTTTTTTCATTCAAAACGTGCCCACAGCGTTATTACGTGGATTAAGACCTGGCCGTTGAAGCTAGTAACGTGGTCGATTTGGCTTCTGGGGTCGATGTCACGGGTTATGAGCAGTATCTGCGCTACTGGTATCTACCCCTGAATCGACCATCACGATAGCAACGTCTCAGGGTACCTCGCCAGGCTTTTTTCAACTGCCCCCACAAGGATTCAGGCGCCACTAGCGTCGATCATGGTGACGGCGTCCATTTATTGGGTCGAACTGGGACTTTCGTAGGCCCTGCATGATCGGTTACCTCCCCGAGGGTTGGTGCTTGACCGCGACAACCGGGCTCCCGGAAGATTCTGCGTTTCTCACTGTACATCGTATCTCGCGCCGAGAAATGCTGTCTGGGAACCTTGGGGAGCGAGGATATAAGGGCCGAGCTCGGGGTATACTGCGTATCTCGGGGGGAACGCCTTTTGCACCACGCCCTTTTACCACCCCGGCGACGACTTGAGGACAAGCTTTCGATATGAGGGTGAATTGCAAGCCGAGAGCTACCTCTGACATGTGACCCGCATACATAATTACGTCGCCTGAAAAGATTTCAACCTGGGTGCCGGTATCAACATCACGCAACCAGGCACCGGTGGCGAAGGTGAATATTCCTAAGGCGTTCAATAGGACAGCTGCTGCTCCACGTACGTCAAGAGCAGACTCCAGACTCTCTATTGAATCGCTATTACACGTGCTGGGTGTGACCGAAGCATGTTTTTTTGATCTCGAGGCATTCAGGGGTAACTAACCTACGCGGGGACGCTCAGTAAACGTTGTAAACCGCACCATTCACCTACCTTAGCACCTGTGAACGTCGGAGAGGACCTAGACTGGCTCTTCTAGATGGTCTGGCCCTCATTTAGTGCTCATCCGTCGAGTTTGTGCCCTTTCGGAAGCTGACCCCTGAGCCTGTCGACGGAAATTCATGGAATAACCCACCCTTGATGTGCCCAGTCTCGCTCACTGCCCTCAGGCTGCATCCTGTCTGTGTAGTGGACCGTTCAACTTGCTTCGACGCGGCTTCAGGGGTTGTATTTAAAATTTCGAAAATCCACCGTAGACCTGCTTGACCAACCTACACCTACTACGCTGGCAACCACATTTCTACACCGACTTCGGTCTTTATGGGACTTCCGCGATGTCAGAGTACTTGGATTCAACTGCTGCTGGCTCTATTATGCCGGAACTCGGTCGTTTCGAAGATTTCGACCCGGGGTGAGCGAACATAGGTGCGCCGCGCGACACTCACCCACCCGTTACCTGAACCCCACCAGCTTTCAGGTTGAGAGATGCCTGAATCCGACCTTCCATGCTCGTATCTGGCTCCGGAGATGATTTTCGGATTAGTCCAGAGGTGTTGGGAACGTATTGGCGAACTTTCCGTCGCAGGCCAGTTGACCATCAACTCCGTCAACCGGCCTCTTCTTCCTCACCACCCTCGAGACTATTTGTATGGTTTCCCAAGGCTAAGAGTCACTTTGAGGCGCGTATCATATCGAGATGATCTTGTAATGTCGAAGTTTTCCTCTCCGCGGTCATTGGCATATGGAATTACCGCCGTCAGCTGGTAGTCATATCATTGACTCATCAGGTATCTACCCAATTTCGTCACGAAACAGGTTGCAATGCGCACATGAGGCTTACATACATCTACATTAATGAATTCACGGCTCACCAAGTTGGTATCCAAGCGCGTTCGTGATAATATGAAAAAATCTCTGGGTTACGTGGGACGGTATTGGTGACCACGTCTAAGGGATACACAATCAAATCGCGACGTCGAGACTGCGTATGTCCCATTGCATATTTGTATGCTGTGTTCTAGACTAGCCTCTGTAGTAGGGACGCAAGCGCATGGCTGTCAAGGTCGGCGTGATACCAGGGATCTCGCTCCAGCTTCTCCGTCATTCTTTACCCCAACACTGCTACCGCCGTCACAAAAGCACGGCAATGGAGGTAGTAATGGCTTGCCCTGCCGAGATACAAGCCGCACGACGCAGTACCATCTATCATCATCCGCTCGAGAGTCGATAAAAATGTGTACCGGGTTGCGCCGGTTTGGGCACCTGATGATGGCGGCAACCTTCAGAACAACCTCGGGGAGATCGTCGTGATCGTACGGAGCGATATATCCATCCAAGCCAAGCGACGCGAGAGACGCTCTGGACCCTTGGTGAAAGCGAACAATAATACGTCTCGTCGCCTCTACGTTGCAGGACCTGACGAAAGGACCAACCGACCCCGAACCCTATTGTAGGTACGAGAGAGCCCCGACGTCGCCGATCTACATCGCTATCGCCCGCCCCAGGAGGAGCTATCGAAACGCGATCGTTTGAGCACGCCGGTGAACCAGCGATGGGGGGGAGCTCGCGGGCACGATCGATCGAGACGGTGGACTAGGAAGGAGGAGGAGAAGCAGAAGGATCAGTGACTGGAAGCCTCGTGCCATGATTAAAACGAAGGCCTGGCAGATCAAAAAGTAGAGGACGCGGGACCGTGAATTATGTAGCGTCCACAGCCGTGTATACGGACCGCTCGCTACGTCCCAGTGGCCGTTCGGGAGGCTCGTGACATTGTACATAGGCATAGGGTACAGCGTCCCTATGACGTTAAAAACTATCAGCTCGAATACTGCCGACTCGCATCCCGTCATCTCCTGCCTGCGACGATACTCGATGGGCAAATCGGGCTCCACGGTGAGATCCAGTGTCCTCGTGGGGAAGAACGCGGCCAAGGCTCCGTGCATCTCGATGATCTTACTCCTGGCTGCCTTGACGCGGGCAGAGTTGGTCGATTGCTCATATGACCCCTATCTCTGAGCATCATCTAGCTGTCTGTCTGGCTGGCTAGGGACGAGTATTCTTCTCGCATCAGTCGCAGCAGCTCGGTCAGCCCATCGATCATGACCTCAACCGATGTGGGATCGTCGTCCTCCTCGCGGATCTCAATGTACCTAGGTAGATAGCCATAGATACGCTAGACCCCGGAATTCGAATAAGGAGCC
Source organism: Xylariomycetidae sp. FL2044 (assembly GCA_022376275.1). Lineage (NCBI taxonomy): Eukaryota > Fungi > Ascomycota > Sordariomycetes > Xylariomycetidae sp. FL2044. The sequence goes on along the minus strand of JAJNOH010000028.1, from coordinate 53,989 downwards.
TGCGAGAGGCCAGGCGGTGGTGGCCTGGTGCGAATACGGCCTGTTTCCGCCGACCTACCCGGTAGTGACCTACCTTATAAAGCCCGGGTCACACCAGAATCGAGTTGGGCGCAAACGAAAAACGCCCGCCTATCGCGCCCCCGACGCCGGAATTCGAATAAGGAGGCCGCGAGAGGCCAGGCGGCGGTGGTCTCGGGGGGGGGGGGGGGGGGGGGGGGGGAATACCTGAGGAAATTTTGCTTTATTATGGTCGGAAAAACCTCGAGAAGCTTTATCTGTGTCAGATTCTTAGGTTATTCGAGGCAGACGAAGTCTGGGCAGCATTCTCTCCACCCATAATGCACATCCACCCGTGACGTTCATATGCCCCGACATACAGCCCTGGAAATTACTGGGCTGAAAAGACCCCACCAGGAAAAAACGCTGGCGGAATCCCCCCTGCTAGGCCCCGCTGTGACATTGCCTTTCTAGGAAAGATGCCAGCGTATCATTGGTCCGTATCTCCATCCCCATTGCGAATTGCCACGATCCGATCTCAGCGCTAGGATACTTATGGACGACAGCGTTGGATCTAACCGCACCCCCTTGTACCTGGTATCTATGGATTTTATTAAACCAACCACCCCTGGCTGCCCTGCCACCATCCGAACAGGCATCGATCATGATGTACGAATTATCACAGTACCCCAAATACATCAAAGTAGACAGCTCCCAGTCACTCATACATAGTCAGCTATGCATCTGCAATCCATGTATACCATTCATACATATCTGCTTATGATTACTCGTACGGGTGTACATACAGTGAGCTCAAGGCACACGACCTCAACATGGTGTTGAACGACCTCCTATATCACAGCACCTCCATTCTACTTACCAGTCGCCCTCGTGTCGCTACCTCCCCTCCGCAAGTATGGTGCAGGTTGGTATCCCTGTGCAGAAGGGGAAGAATGAGTCAACCCCGGTTGCCTTTCCCGTCTATCTGCCCGCCGCTTTGTTGACCCCTGTCAGATACGCCTCCAGGGAATACAGTAGTGTCAACTCCCGTTATGCCAATCATCCGGTATTATCATCCCTCCTCTTCAGCTCCTTGTGGGTTGTTGGTTTAAGGCAGTGGCACGATATACTCCGGGCTATGTGCTTGGGTACATAGCTTGCTGTTCACCATTCGTGCTCCTTTCACCTTGTGACACAGTGGTAGTGGTTGAGAAACCACATCCGCTGGCGCATCTCCGAAGTCCCAGCGTACCTATTTTCACCGCGGGTTATGACCTGGCTGGCGCGAGCAGTCCATTTCAGGCGCGCGCACTCGGACGCAGCAGCTAGCGCCTGGCCTTCCCCATGACCTCGACCGGTGTTTGGTAATGGGACTGGACTAAGAGATGTTGGTCTTTTGCTTGGTTCAACAGCTGGTGTAGTCTAAGCAGCCCGAGATCTTGTGAGGAAGCGGTTCGGTCAACCACCATCGTCGCATCAGGTGGCTCTAGTATGTCGGTCGGAAATCTGACTTCCTCTCTTCTTTCCAATCCTTCCCCCCCTCTTATATGTCCACCATGATGAGCCAGCTCTTGTATTTACATATGTGTATCCTCCCTTCAGACCGTATCCGAATCGACTCGTGTAGCTTCGCATCGCTGTCTAGGTGATGGTTCGGGGGAGACCCTAAGGAAGAATGCGTGAGTTAGCCAGTCTGGTCGGTGAGGGCTATGGCTGGTTTTGAAGTGGGAAAGCGAGGGATACTTCGCGGGGCTGAAGACTCGTCGGGCTGCGGCCTTCGGGACTGTATGATACTCTTGACGATCCCGGCTGGGGAAGATGCTGGGGCCGCTGGCATTCGAGAGGTGTGTCGTCACCGGGCGCGGTGTCAACGTAACGAGGAAAGAGGAGTCGAGGCGTTGGGGGATGGGAGACATTTAGGTGTAACATAGGTAGGCGTCTGTCCTGTGAGAATACGTCAGTGTGTCTCAAGACACGTGCTGCAATCGTCGGAGTAAGTAGGAGGCACGCGATACACATGTGAGGCCCACGGTATCGGTGAGGTTGACGAGATGACTTTGGGTACTTAAGTATGCAAGTACTAGCTGGTGATACTGACCTGGAGGTAACTCACCTTACGTGGAAGGTAGTCAGTTAGATGGTTAGATGATCGAGCGAGCTGGCGGTCGGCGATGGGTTGTTCTAAATTGGAGTACCTACATACCTGTGCAGGTACCTACGTAGGTATTATCACCCGACCTTGGAAGGTACATATGGACCTGACTGAACTGACCGCACGTACTCAATTACCTAGGCCAGTACCTACCTACCTAAGGTATTTGTTCCTCCACACGTACATGCAATGGATCTCTCTCAACCAAAACAACAACCACAACAACAACAACATCCCACATCCCACATCCCACATCCACACACACACACACACACACACACACACACACACACACACACACACACACACGCACGCACGCAAGATCAACCCTTTCTTTTCTCTTTTTCCTTTTCCCCCTGTACGAGAGTCAAAATGACCCAGGAAAATCAACAAAACCGACAGAGAAGCCCATCGGCTGCTAACGCCGATGGCCAAGACAATCGCCTGGTACGCCAGCGCATTACTTTCACACAGTTGCAAGAGGCTCGGGACCGCATGACTGCCCGTCAGCGAGATCAATTAGAAACACTCCGGTCGAATACCCGTCTCGTCAACCCGCACACCCGGGAAGAGATTCCGCGCGTGGACTATCCTCTTGAGGGCATGAGTAGACTTCGGCAAGATCCGTTACCATCCCTGTCAGACATTCGTATCATCGATAGGTCCACCCGGCAAGAGATTGCGCGCGTGGAAAATGCTGAGGGTCATGTGGCGGGCTCCACCAGGGCAATAGAGGTGATAAAAAATAACCCGAATTTCAAAGACTGGGTGATCGCGCCATGGTTGCCCACGCGCAACTCGCGTACCTGGGACCAAGGGGCGATACGGCCACCAGTGAGAAGCTCTTTTAATGCTCCTACTTACTCGGAGATCATAAGAGGAGTACCTCGAAAACCCAATCGCTTCCGTGTTTCTGATGGATATGCCTCTAGGCCCCCACCGGGTAATGGTCCCTTTCATGATCCAAGTTTTACCGCACGGTCTCCGTCTCAGGTGCCCCAGGTATCCCAGGGACCTCAGGCTTCCAAGTGCGGTATCTGCCGTGGACCCCATCATGCCAAGCATTGTCCCACCTTGATCAGCGATCTGGGTAATGATGTGCCAGAAGCAGACAGGCAACGTGGGTTTACATACATATGCCCGTTCCATCTCACTAAGCATAGAATGGACGATTGCTCCGATCTTGAGAGCTGGATTGGTGACCCCAAGTTCCTATTTGAACGTATGGTCATCGATCGCTTAGGTGGTCCTTTATATGCCACCAATCTCCTCGATGTCAGAGAACTGATCAAGATGTTCGCTGATGATGTGAGGCTGGCATTCCGGACAATCTACCCACTTCCCATGTTGCCACAGCAAGCTGTCAAGGTGGCCAGCTCGCTTGAATCTTACTCGCAGCATTGGGAAACCAAGTCAACATTGCCGCCGCGCCTGACCGGCACCCCGAAATCTCCTGCGGATTTCGAACGCCTGGAACCTCTTACTGTGAGTGGCAATGAACGGCCTGTTGATATTGACAAACTCGTCAATTTCATCCAAATGAACAAAAGGGCGGAGGTAGGTAATGCGCATCTCTTAGAGTCGGATGCCGACTTTTACTATATTGATGATGAATAGATATGAAGCTGCTGATGGCGGCGCGGCTTCAACTCACCACGTTAATAACATGGCTTACTCTCGTATAGGGGACATTGAGCCTGATCCCAACATGCCATAGTTTCGGCTAGGGGATATTGAGCCCGACCCCAATAGGCCACAGTCGCGGGCTGCTTCAAACAAGGGCATGAGCTTTCTGCGGAGTCAACCACGGCGCGACATGTAAGCGCTTGACCCGTGAAGATATATCTTCTCGTGTCCCATGTCGGACATTCAGATATGTACTGATTGCTTGCGTGTCGTCGATCTTGATCTTGAGAGCTATGCAATTGGCTGGCCCTCGCGCATTGCGCCATGAAGCTATAACATCTTCTGGCGCTCTAAGAGTGATCAATTGCTCACCGGGCGCGCGCCTACCATAATCTGCGCGTTCTCGTCCTCGGAAGACGCACGAACGTCTACGATGGGCGTTGATATTCCCAACGTGCGCACGCCCTGTCGCTGACGCATCCGCCATGACCTCCAATGGCGCACCCATGGAATGCCGAATGGGATGTCCTCGATGGGCTCACACCATGTCTGGGACACCCAGATTCCCAACGTGATCTTCATAGACTACCCCAGGTATCAATGAATACATGATGTTCGGCGACCCTATCTCTCTCTCTCTCTGTGTGTGTTCTGCGTGACCATGCATGTTAATGTGACCTTCGTACTCTAGCACTGCTTGTATTCCCTCTCCCCCTGGAGCTGTGGTTATATTAATCTTTTGCGCCCGCGTTCGTATTTGTTTACATGTTCCAGTCTCGAAATGTTATACCCATCTACATCCATTTATTTTCCATCGTAGGCAAACTGTCATTGTAGACCCTCGTGTACCTATATGGCTCACTTCGACCCCATGCGACAGCGGCGCCATTGTGGAATTCCTCCCTGGTGAATCGTCGTATTCCCCCCTTGTCGTGATGATCCCCTCCCTGATGAAGTATGACTTTAATATGCATCATCAGTAATAACGCCCGATCGAGGCATCTCTACACGCTGGAGCAGCTGTAATGAGTGATGATCTCGCTATACTTGTAATCCAGTCACGGCGGATAGCAGCATTGATCGAATCTGACCGTTACCGTTGGGGGGTCTTGGGGGTCTTGGGGGTCTTAGCTTTAGATCGGTTGGCGCTGTAGATCGGTAGGGCTGGCTGAGATGCATGCAGATTGCCCGGTATGAAAGGTGGCCCTAAAACATCCATGGATAGCCCAGGGCCTGAGTCGCAGGGCTGCTTTTCAGCTCTACTACCGGGGTGCGAGAAATAGTGCTAAACACCACCCCAGCTTAGTGCTACCTGCAGCTGCAGGTACAAGGGCCCAAAGCCTTAGTCTGGGGGTGGAGGTGGGGGGTGGGGAAAAGCAGTTCTGAAATTGTCTGGGGTAAATAGTCAGGGAAAGGTGGTGGGACTTTTTCTGCCCTGGATTGTCAGGCAAAAGTAGTAGGAGCAAAAGTACTAGGACTTTTCCTGCCCTGGATTGTCAGGCAAAAGCAGTGGGACTTTTTCTGGGTTGTCGGGCAAAAAGTACTGGGAGCAAAAGTACTAGGACTTTTTCCCCCTCTAAATTGTCGGAGAAAGGTGGGGGGACTTTTTCTACGTCAAATTGCCCGGGGAAAAGTGATGGGACTTTTTCTGCCTCCTATAAGCAAGCTCGGCCAAGGGCGTTCATCTTCTTTATTAGCCGAAGCCCGAACATTGTATTCTCGATGCAAAGCACCGGCGAGAATGAAATCCGTCAAGGTTGAGCTGAGAAGCAAATTTTATGGATTATTAGAGGGGCAAGCAAAGGATCCATTGATTAAGTGCCTATGTCTATACTGATCTTCCTTTCCCACCTAAGCTCACCACTCGGCGGAGCAATGATACACCATGTACAATACAGCCTTTATCGAAGCCCGTCTTGACGTTCCTAAGAATGAGATACCGCATTCATGACATTTCATCGAGTCTTACTTGGTTGGCAGTCAACCCCGAACTTTTTATGTCGAGGGGGGGCGAGGGAGGGGTCGGGAGAAGTATTATTATTACTGAGGTATGCTACAAGGGTACTACCCGGATTATGCCCCTGAAGACCCATGTCTTCATCCCCCATGTCCAGGCATACTTGGATCAGTCCGCAGTATGTATGTCGCCCTGGCCTCAAGGTCGTCTTGCGACGAAGTTTGCCGGTCCGGAGCCCTGTTTCGCGTTGAGATAATGATGTTGCTCGGGATTCCCGTCAATGCGAAGACGCCGATCATGACCGCGTACTTTCATCTACCCGCCGGTATAGACCGAGGTCCGGGCGCGATAAAGCTCTGGGGGGTCTTGTAAAGAACACTTCCTCCTTAGAGTATCATGCGCGGCAATCCCCTCGTATAAGGTCAGGATGACGCGACGCCAGCGGGGGTAGAGACTAGCGGGGGTAGAGATCAACCTGGCCTGGGACAATAATTTCTGGAGCCCACGGGGTGGGCATGGCTAGAGATCTCAAGCGTGCCGCCGACAGAAGTTCCAATTTCGACCGGCATGGTCCAGCTGTTACTGCTTGGACGTGGTCCCGGAAAGTATAAGCCCGGCCTCAATATGATTGGTGATCAGGTCATGGAGTCTTCTCTGGCTTTTCACCAGCATGCGCTCGTGGAACTGGTCATAGAGGGTTTTCTCGACCATTTCGGGCACGAATACACAGGATCCAGTGCCACGGTGAATTCCCATCCTTAATTGGACATCCTTGAGCAGGGGGGCTTGCTAACTAGGCTCTTCGGCTTCTCAGCAGCAAGCCTCCATCCGAGGACCGAGCTCATGTAATCGAGCAGCACGTACCAGGTGTCAAAGACGCAGCCTTGAATGGCGGCGATCTCTTGACCTTTACCGTAGTACTTCTGTGCGTTTCTGCTTAAGGTCCAGGCACAGGATGTGGAACGCGTCGCCATACAGGCGCGCCGGGGCCCATCAAATATGTAGCGGAATATAGGGGGCAGTGAGATGTTGCTCCGGCTCTTGTATGAGGACGCGTCCGTGACCCATGATGTAAGTGCTCACTTACTTTATATCCACCAAGAGGGGAACCTGGAACGGCTCGAAGTATCGCAAAAAAGTGTTTGTTTTCCATTGGCAGCTGGTTATATAGGATCCCGAGCTTCTCTCACTGGGCCGCCCGCTTTTCTTTCTGGTCGAAGGGAGGGAAGAATATCGACCCTTTAATTACGAGCGTACTTGACGTGCGACTGTCGCCCGGGGGCGGGCGCGGAGGACTCGGCGGGTTCGGATGACGATTCGGGAACGTTGTTGGTGTTCGTCTTGGCACTGTCGTTGGCCAGCTTGTCATCGTCGCCTCCCGCCTTAGGCTCGGCTCTCTGGTCATTCGCCGGGAGGTTAGCCGACGCACTTGCAGGCGGACTCGCTGTAGATCTCACCTCTGGGTTCACATTTTGTGCCTGGGCTTTCTGTGGCGCACGGCCGATACTGGACAGGTAAGCGGTCCATGCCTGCGACTGAGGCACACCCTCCTGTTTCTCCAGGGGCCTGTTATATGGGAAGTCGACGGTGACTCCACAACGCGCCTTCATGTGACACCACAGCATGAAATCGACATTCCATGCGAAGTAATCCTCGGACATGTCAGGCCCGTAGGTGTCATTCGCGAGCAGTTCTAGGGTTCTGGCTTCGCATTCGGCGTACTTTGTCGCCAGAATTTCTTCGCTTACGCCGCAGAGGCTGCGGACTAGGTCCCCGACGTTGCGACGTCTGTCCATGGCCGCTGTGCAGGTTAGCTGCGATGCGGGGGGATAGCTTCGGTTAGACATTCTCGTTCAAGAAGAAGGAATGCTGTTATGTTTCGCAACGGGTGTTTATTATAATGTTATGCGGGATTGCGCAGTGATGGTGCTGGTGATGGCGATGGTGATGGGGATGGGGATGGGGTCGGTGTTTGTGGAAAAGTGAAGAGGTGGTAGTGCTTGGGTGGAGAGATGAATTTTTGTGATGAAGTGTGGGCAAGGCCCTACCTAAGTACATAAGTACCTAGTAGTCACTGGCAACTTATTAGGAAGTCGCTCCAAGTATGTTCATTTCCTTCGTGTAGCTTTGGTTACCCAGGGACCAGGGACCTGCAACAGGAATCTTACTGCGCCAGTTTTTTTTAGATGGCTAGACAGCTGGGGCAAAATGGCATGGACATTTTCCCGTGACCTTTGTCGGGCAAAAGAGCATAGACATTTTCCCATGACCTTTATCGGGCAAAATAGCACAGACAATTCCCTTGGTCAATTTCCCCCACCTAACCTAGGTACGTACCTAGGTACTTTACTTGCTCCACCTGGGCCACCATATGAGGGGAGGATTCTAATGGGGCAATCTCTCACCCACATTTACAGGCAATTCTCTAGAGACAAAGTCTGCTACCAATTCTCCGAGAATTCTCTCGCGACAAAGTCTGCGACCCCCCCTTTTTACCCGCTAATCCTCCCCTACTTAGGTGGTAGTTACATATGTGTACGTGTATGTAGCCTACCTACTCACACTATTTACCGACGCCCTGCGCCCCCCCGCATCGTACATCTGAAGGGATTGTCTCAGCTTCAAATCATCACCCTGGACAGGGATGTATCGCATCCCTGCACATCAGCAAGTAATTTCCGCCAGGGTATCCCAGCGCGGCGCGAGCCTGTCGGCTTCTCAGCCGAGACGCCCGTCATACCCATGCTTCAAGACCGCCAATCGGCGTCATTTCCGCCTTACCCACCCTCGACGTGGTGGTGGTGTGGGTAACAACGCAGAAAAGCTTGATTCGACCTCGATGCTCAGCAGCGACGCAGGGGGATCGGCCGTTTACGCTACTTAACCCAGATCAAAAGCCGCCAAACCCTAAACCAACGACGACCTATCAACACTTGAAACTGGCTAATCTTTGTCCATTACTGAGAGAAAGCGTATCGTCGCAAGACAGACACACACAAGTCACAAGGGCATTCAAGGTTCACGGGGCTCTTGGTCTGATCCAGTCGTATTCAACAACTCCATCCTACGTAACTATATCATTACGTCCGTGTGGTCGAGACCTCATGGAGAGACCGACCTGATTTGGGCAACAGGCTCAGTTCGGTGCGCTGGGACTAATGGGCCCAATGTCTGCGAAGTCTGCCTTGTCTGCCTGCGCGCTGATTCCATCTACGATTTAGTTGTTCTGAACGATTGCCAGTTTGTTGTTCGTAAAGCTCTTGTTCTGTGGGTTGTCTCACGCCACCTCGAGGAGGATACGGATACCTGCCAGCCCCGCTGGTCTCAAGGCCGCGGGTGTCCAAATAACGCGGACGTTCCTGATGACCATAGGTATGCTGGTCTTCGGCATGCTGTGCTCCGTATCCATATTGAGAATTGAATCCATAGAAATGGTCGGAGTCTGTAGGGCCTCGCGGCCGTTGCTCGCGCTGCTCCCGAGGATGAGAGTTATAGGAGCCATCTTGGAGGGCAGCTTGCCTCGTGGGATGCATCCCGGAATGCGACTCCTCCTGTTTGATACCGCGATCCGGAGTCGCGCCCCTTACATGATGACCAAATGGGGAGTCATTGTAAGACGTGGCAAATTGTTCGGGCGCTGTGTGACCGCCCGACAAGGGGTTCCCAAATCCTTGTAGCGCCCCGACGCCTTCCGCTGGGGCCCGGCGCTCCTGATGCCCACGTGTCTCCAGCTGATCATCGTTCTGTGGCCGGTTGCCAGTGCCTTGACCAGGCGTCTCGGCGGGTAAAGAACCATGATAGCTCTGCTCGGCCTGGAGAGTGAATGGAAAGCTCTTTGCCGACCTGGCCATCTCAACAAGAAGACGTTCAGGTTCGGCTTCGGCTTCATCGCCATCCACATTCTTCTTGTCCCCCATACATGCTTGCTCAGCTGCACGCTGTATGGCCCCGGCTCTGTCGTGTAGCAACTTTACCAGTGTGCGTACACGTATGTGAAGGTCCGCTTGCAAGGAGAAACATGCGTCATCAAAGCCAGTCATATTTTGTAGGCTTTCCTGAGGGGCGGACATCTCTACCGGCTGAGCCGCGGGCGTCTCTACCGGCTGAGGGGCGGGCATTGCCTGGTTGCATTTTTCTTCGCCTTGATGGCCACCTGATCATTTAGCATTCTCGGATGCACAAGATCGGTCCTAATGAAGAAAAGATACCCCGGGCATTTTCCGTCGCCGATCTGGCGGTCAATAGTCTTGTAGAAAAGCTCCTTAGCTGCCTCATTGGTGTTGACAGGAGGCCATTTTTTAATTTCATCACCATTACCGAGCACGTGGTAGAGGATGACATGTTCCGCTGCACTCTGATCGTTACGGTCGAATACAGCGGCGAGCAACGCATAAGAATGGGTTCTCATGATCAATTCCGCCCCCTCGACGTACTTTTTCTGTTCTAAATCCTCTACCCCGGGCAATGTGAGGGTTATACGATGAAGATCACTATCGACCTTCAGGCGGCTCGGGTCTTGCTGGGTTGGTTCGTACCTCACCCAGAATAGTGTTGGGAAGTTGAAGATATGCAAGACCCCGGCGCCATTGGGGTGGGTCAGCTGCTGGTAGTCATCTCCTATGGCCTTGACGATATCTCCGGAGCCGTCATAGATGATACTCATGGCGGCGAAGTTGGGTGCCATTTTCTTCCACCTACCCGTGGTCTGTTTTTTAAGAAGCCACGAGAGTTTAGTTTTCATGTGATCCTGATCCCATATGCCGGCCATGACCTTTGATGAGAGCAAGGTCCCAAAAGATGGATCCTTGCCTACTGTTTCAGCTGGCTCTAGGACCTCGGTCATGATGTTCACTAGGATCGAGTTAATAGATGGGGCGTCTGCGGACATGCGACACCAGAGCAGCTTGGATAATGGACAGCCCGGATCCGACATTATCTTGTGACATAGGCTATTGGCGTAGCGCAGTACCACTAGGTGGGCCATGAGACCGAGACATGACCCTGAACGGTTATTTGCCTGGTCTACCCACTTGGCGATATTCGGCCAGTGCCTGGCCATGTATGCGTGGGTCCAGTACGTATTATTGCCGTTGGACATATTACGTACGTCAGAAACACCGGGTACGTCGACCTCGGAAATTGTCGCATCGTTTGACGACATCGTCACGGAGATGGCTTTTCAAGGGGCCAGTCCAATGTGTGTGTGATTTTTTTTCTTTTCTTGTCTTCTTAGACTGGGGAACGCAAGAGCGATATTGGCGAGGGGATTTCGTAGCCACAAGAAAATGATATCTGGAAGTGGAGGAAGTAGGGTATCGTCACATAAGTATCTTCCGATATTTTGGAGTAGCGTAGACCCGATAGATAATGCAGATTGACATACCAAGATGAAGAGGGATTGATGGGCTGATTCAACCCGCTCAAGACTAGTAGAACATCCCAAGACATTCCCGCATCAGAATACCATATCATCCATCTCGTCAATATCTATGCCGTCCAACGATTCATCCGCCTCTTGGGCGTGCGTAGATCCGGTCCTAGATAGAGACGGGCGGGCACCGATTACTGATACGGATTATTCTTAGCGGTTAGGAGTTCATACTTATAATCATCGCTGTCAGACGAGAATCCATCTGCCGAATCTTGGGCGGACGTAAGTCTGGTGCTGGAAAGAGACGGTGCGGGCACCGGTTGAGTCTGTGGAGCCACCTCGCCTGCGGGGTTGGATGGACCCGGTGCTGGGTGAGATGCGGCGGACTGCGGCAGGTTCAGGGCCGTCGTCACCAATCCCTTCCTCACCACGTACGCCACGAAGTCAGTGACCTGAATCTTGAGTGCTCGGGTCTGGGCACGGAGCATGACTTGGTCTATCCTCTCCCCGCTCCCGGCCACGGAAGGGTACGTTAGATCATTCTGCTTGCCGCCGGGCCTCTTGGCTATCACCGTCTCATACTGTAGCTGATGAGGGGGATATTTCGGGAAGCCGTAGATAAGGCAGTTATCCAGGGCCTTCAGGATTGAGTTCAGGTGAGTGGTCTTCAGCGTCCTCACATTGAAGCCCCAGCGATCCTCGACGTCTTCGTCCTCAAACGGATCTGCGTCGCAATCGCCAGTGGCGTCAGCTATGGCGTAGAATATCTGCCATGTGCCAAATTTGAACTCTCCTTCCTCCCGCATCAGGTCTACAACTCGCTCTAGGAGCTGCGACTTCTTCGTGCGGGGGTCTGCTTCCTCACAACGTCTGAACGCGCGCAGGAATGGGTCTCGGCCCTGGGGCGACCACCTTCTACGATCGTCATGAGCGCAGATAGAAGCCCAAGTCAAGGCGGCAGTCAAAATCTCTACGCTGCGTTCCCAGGCCACGTGGATGATGACCTTGCTCAGGGCCTCGGCGAACTTAGCCGAGTATCTGAGGTTTATGACGTCTATGCCATGTTTGATCACATTGTCGTCATCCTCCATGGCGTATACGAGACCCGTCACGGGGGAGACGATGTCGGAATGGAGCACGCCGAAGAAGCGAAGCGAGAGCTGGAACAGCTTTCGTATGGACGAGATCGCCGAGGGACTCGAGGGCTTGTGAGCTTGAGCTCGCGTGAGTTTCTCGTAGAGTCTCGCCCTCTCATCCACGTAGCTGGGGATCCATCTTTCACGACCTTCTACGGTCATTCGAGAACCCACAATTGGTTCCTCGCGTCGCTTGAGCGCCTCTATGACGTCGGAGTGAACATTGGTCCTTTTGAGCCACCACTCGACGTCCTCAGCTATGTCTTGTAGGACGCTGTCGTAATAGACCTTCCATGGTTCTTTCGGAATCAGGATCTGCTGTCCAGCGTCAGCCCTGTGATTTTCGCGTCGCGTAGCGAGCGTGTGACTATCACGACCCATTATTGGAGTCGCTTCTGTTTCAGAACCTTAGCCGATGGTCTCGGGCGGATGGTGATGTGATGGTACCAGGGCTGCAATAGAGCGGGCCAGTGATAACAAATGGTTAGTCAGAGGATGGGATGTGATAGCGGATGCGTTCTGTTTTTGGATAATTTGATCTTTCTGTGTTTCTTTATGCTGGGGGTGGTGTCGGATTGGGTGATTGTTGTGGTTGTTGTGATTTCGATTGCTGTCCAGTGTGACTGCGCCGAAAGATGCAATGACAGGAATTATTTAGAGTTCCGGTACCTGCAGCTGCAGGCAGCACTATGCTGTATGTGGTTAGCGTCATTTCTCGCACCCCGGTAGAGTTGAAAAGCAGGGCGACTCAGCGATGTTTTAGGCCCACCTTACCGATATGCACCTGGTCTGGGCATACAGCCCTACCGATCTACAGCGCCAACCTTGGAACCGATCGAAAGCTGAGACCCCAAGATCCCGACGGTAACGGTTATCCGCCGTAACTAATTTACAAGCAGCGAGACTCGTCACTCATTACAGCTGGCCATCGTGTAGAAATACCTCGGTCGGGCGTCATTACTGATACATATCAAGTCATACTTCATCAGGGAGGAGCCATCTTCGAGGGCGACTTGCCTCGTGGGATACATCCCGGAATGCGACTCAGCCTGGTTAGGACCGACTGCCCGCGACCATCGGCGCGTGAGCTCTCAAACCTCATTCAGCCCCCGGTTTTCGGCTCATCTTGGGCGTTGCAGGACGAAAACATGCTACCGGAGGAGATCAGCGGGATGAATATCACGTCGCTGACCGACGAGCCAAGTAACAGCGTTGCCACGGCCTGGAAGATATGTCCACGGATGTGGAACATGTTTCCCCCCCGAAGATAATCAGCGAGGACAACGGCCTCGTATACGTTCCCCGAGCTGACGAGCCTGATCTCCTCCCACAAGTCCACCAGTCGGGTCTAGGCGGGGATGACGAGTTTTGCGACGCGCTTTCGGACGTCCTAGCCTACCCCGTATGGGAGGGACAGATGTGGTTCCTCCCACTGGCCTTGCAGCTCGCCGCCATCTACAGGGCTGGCGATCGCCGACTGTGGCGTGTCAGACTCAACGAGTCTCCGGATTCATTCTGTGAGCTGGTCTGGCAGATCGCCTATCGCAGGGCCAGCGAGCGGATCGGGGACATATTCGTGGAGGCCGAGAGGCCTGCCCGATCAACCTCGCAGGCGTCATCCACCTACTCAATGCTGCTGGCGACTCTGGTTCGAGAGCTGACACGGGAGAACGACGGGGCCCGCACGAGCCCGGCGGACGCGAGTGTCGTGACCGACCGGCAGGAAGACGACGGCGCCTCTTACGGCCTGAGGTGCCGTGACCTGAGAGCCGTCATGGAAATCGTCTGTACCACTTCCTTGAAGGGCATCGTCTAGCTCCACGACTGCCCCAGCATACTATGGCTGTATAGGGGTAGTCGACAATGCCCGCTCGCGTCAAAAGAAGCCCCGAGTAGAGCGGACATCACTGATCTTCTCAGGGCTCTCCTCGCTTCTCGCATCAGAGATGTACGAATATTCGACCGGAGGGCGGACAGCTCGTCGCAGCGTGGGCCACAGTCCTCCGCATTCCTCATGTCTTCCTCGCCGACGGGGTCTCGCCGTCTCCCTACCTCGCGATCCGTAGAGAATTGCGTCCCCGGCATGATCGACGATGAATTGGACGAGGTGACCAGCAGTCTCCAGCGTCCAAACAAACACAGATGACTGGACCTCGGTGTCTTGGAGATAGCGGATTCGCCGTCTCTCATTGACAACAGCCCGTCCTCCCGTAACGCGCTGCACTCGGCCGTCGCTGGCTCCGAGGTTGCTCCTGATTCCTCCGCCACAGATGCCGGACCCTCCTCTCAAGCCGAGAACCCAGCCGCCCCCCATGACGAGACGAGCTCGATTATACGGGCTTCAGAGGCCGTGGTGGATGAGCCGCTCGGCCTTGCGCCGCGCCATGAAGAATATAGTCCCGTGAGAAGTAACAGATACGGAGCACAACGACCGAGTGACGCGGGCCCACGCGCCCACAGCCACGCAGAAGAGGGAAGTGATCACGTCAACCACCAGAGTTACCAAGGTGATGATGACGATGATAATAATGACTTTGCCGGGAATGGCGACCTGGTAAGCCGGGGGAGCGCATCTAGATCGCTGGGGACCTCGACGTCACGCGGTCTCTTAGGCAGTAGCCCGCCTCTTCCAAGGCGCGGGCCGGGGCAGTATTCTCGCCAAGTCCCCCTCGGGTCTCAAGACGAGCATAGCCTGCTCGTATCTTCCGGTGGGTTCGAATACCTGCCGCCACGCCTCGGAAGACGAGCGTGCCCCTCGTCTGCTCTCTTAACCCCCTTCCCCCCTAGATGATCACCTGCTAAAGGAGCATAGCATCTGCGGCGATCGATCGCCATCGTCGGTAACGGCATGGTTCCCGGTGCCGAGTTGCAGACGTCTGGACAGCCCGACCCTCGCCCAACTCTTGCAGGTTGGGATCACGTGGAAGGCGACCCTTATCTCCTCTGCCACAGCTCCAAGTGCATCATATCTATCTATCTATCACCAGTGACTACTATTTAACATCCCATTATATTAATACCGTAGCTCGTCTCTTAATTATCTATAATAATAATTCTTCGGTGATAATAATAATAATAATAATAATAATTTTCAACGTTATAAGGACGTTATACCTTATATATAATATTATAAGCCTTTTAAAGGGCCATTAAAATATAGCAAACAATTTATATATATAATAATTAACGTTATTTTATATTTTATAAGCTATATAATTTATAGCGCCGCGTTCTTTTTTTTTAGTTTATTAAGCTTTTATTTTAATTATAATACGAGGCTTTTAAATACTAATTTTTTATTTTTCCTTTTTTTTAGTTTATCGTTTTAATCGATTATATTATAAGCTTTTTTTATCGCTAATTTATTAGCGTATTTAAACGATCGCGTTTTAATAGCTTTTTTTAGGGCAAATAATAGCGATATAAATTAGCGACATTAAGGCTTTTTTATATTATAAAGGGGTTTAAGGTCGTTTAGTTTTTTTTATTAAATTTTATAATATAAAAGCAATAAAACGTATTATTCTTTTTTTTAAGGGTTTAAAGCGTTTTTTAAATGCTATTATCGATTATTTTAAGCCGGACCTTTTTTATTATATATATTTAACATTTTAACGCATATAAAATTATAATATTTTTGTTATAATTATAGCAAAAAGCCCTTTTATTAGTGCGATAGAAAATCGCGCATATAAATTATATGCGGGAATTTCTGAAACGCTAATAGAGGGTGCTAAGACTTGTAGTTATAGGAGGGAAGATGTAATAATTCTTCGGGATTACCTTGGGCCTCAATTACCTCTTGAGCAATATACTTGCAGACCTGTGCAAGTAAACGCTAACGACTGCGACAAATACCTATAGCAATAGATATCGGGCAGAGACTTTCATAAATAAAAGGGGGAAGGAAAAAAATACAAGGCGTCATTACTAGGATATGCTATATTGATGCGGAAGAGAGGAAAGGGAGGCATCTTCACAAGAATAACGCTCGGAGAATGCATGATAATTACGAAATTGAAAAGTCGTCTTCTCATTTGCAGAATTATATATAGCCTCCTAGAAACACCAAGATGGGGTTGTCGGCTTGGTCTAGCATTCCAATCGAGGTTTGCCCCGGGAGGTGAGCACATCCATGATAGTTCTGGGCTCGAGCCTCTCACTGATCTCGTAGATGAGCATACTCGGTATGATCAGCAGGTTTCTTATTACGGCGATGCCCTTACCATCCCACGTCATGTGGGTATATATGGCATACCTGGCATCGGGAGGAGACGAGGAAGAGCCAGTTTCGGTCGCGAATTCGGAGCCAAGACCGATGGCCTCCAACGGGCTGTTCTGCCACGACACGTCCAACGTTACACCGGTCAAGAAGTCGTAGGCGATAACGTCATATGGGTCGGAATTGGGATTTCTCGGCATGAGCAGGACGAGATTCTGGATTTTTGCCCAGAATATCTGTCGCAGCACATCGAGTCGGAAGGTTTCGAACTCGTGCTCGCGCGCCCGGATGAAGCCGCCCACCATGCGACATCGGACATCGTGTTCCTTGGCACGCTGGAGGCGAAGGGAGACCTCTCGACTATTGATCAACAAAGATCCCAAGAAATCACCTGCCCAGAACTCGGAGTTGCCAGGCGGGGCGAGGCGATCGCTCTGCAATACCAGTATCCACAAGGGACCTTCACAGAGTAGGCTATTGAGCGGCGAAAGAGGCTTGACCTGCAACATATTTTGCCGGTGGAGCGCAAACTTTCTTGCCTGGTCATGCTCAGTGTAACGGGGCATCAAGACATCAGGGATGTCGAGGGGGAGCATGGCACAGAAACGGGCGAGAGTCAGCTGCACGTCCTTGGAGAGCGGGCCGTCCTCGTCCAGGGAATGTTCCAGAAGACAGATGTCTAGGTCGTGCCGCTGACTCTCGAGCATGATCTCCCAGGCATGCCGGGGACGGCCCCGTTTTATCACGAACGGGGATACTGCCGAGCCCCCCGGCGGCTTCTCGCGCAAGAGGCCCATGAAAAGCAGTCTCCTGATGCATTCGGACGCGATGGGCTTGGGGCAGCTGGGGATCCAGCTCAGCACTGTAGGCGTGTCATGCGGCTCGCCTTCCATGAAGCCTAGTAGCAAGAACCACATGACCACGGGATCGTAGGCCAGGTGTTCGGGCCGAGGTTCCTGAGGCGGGGTGGGTCCGAGATGAAGCAGCTCCAACTGGTTGTTGCCGCCGTCGTGGCGCGAACCCCAGCGGACGATGCTTTCCAGTTCGGCCGCTGTGAGATCCCGCTCCTGGGTTACGGTCTTCTGGGCACGGGTGTCCCAGACCACGGCCTCTTGCAGCGTGCTCACGAGCAAGCCAACGAGACGTTTGGGCGGGTCATGGTCCTCGACTCCGCGACCGACGTAGAAAGACAAGAACCTGCGCTGCGGCGCGTGATGGTACTGCAGGTAGCCCACGCTAGCCGATGGGCGGAATTGGTCTACGACGACAGAGTGTTTATCATCACCCTCTGGAAAAAACTCACCTTGGGGCAACTGCTGAGAGATCACTTCCGCCATCTCAGGGTGTACGAAAGCGACCACAACAGCCTTCTCTTTGTTCCGATGGGCGTAATTTAGATCTCGGATCCATCGCATGGCCCGATCGGTCTCTGCGACACATGGGTTCTGGCCCGGGGAATAGGGGCCACCCTGCTTGACATGTACGCGGCTCGAGCGACTGAGGTGTGGGTATTCCATTCTAACAGTGTCCAGCTCGTCCCACATGGCTTCGAGCGTTTGGCCCAATATAATGATCATGACGTTCAGGTTCTTGTTCTTCATGTACAAGTACCAGCGTCGTATGGCAAACGCGCAGACCTCGTCCCACGGGCTTGACACGCGAGACATATTGTTGATGATCAATACGTACTGCAGATTCCTGCCTCTCGCGTCAGTCGCGGCTGTGGGGAGTTCGGGATTCCCGAGACGCAGTTTCGAGAAGCAGAAGAGCGGGGCCGTGCTCAGGATGAGCCGGCTTCTCTCCGGGCCATCGAAACTGTCTGGTAAAGGCTCGACATGATCTATGTGCACTTCCAGGTCTGGGTTGACATCTTTGATGTCCTTCGAGACTAGAGAAGCGCTTCTGGTGTTGGGCTCGATGAAGGCAATAGATCTTGCCTTCTGATTACGGTCAAACCTCAGAAATGAATACCATAGCATAAGAAGGAGATAGGCCCTGGTACGAGGGTCGTGAGAGACGACAATATGGAAAGCCCTGCTACCACCGTTGTTGTGCTCTATGCAGCATCTTGACACGAAATCCGTGACCTCGTCTTTAATTCGGCGATTAATGGGTGTCATCCTGATGAGCGAGGGGGATGGGGGTTGTAGGGTGTGGGAATGAGACGAAGGAGCGCCAGCGGGGTATGGGATAGTAAACCGACCACGAGAGGGGCAGATGGAAAGGCGTGATGGAAAATGAGAGGAAGAAACAAGGAAAATACTAGAGAAGGTATCAATTACGAAACAATCTCTAGAACGTGAACTGGGGGAGAAATGGTGATGATGCTGTTGTTGTTGCTGTTATTGCGGCTGTTGTTGCTGCTGCTGTGCGCAAAAGAAAATATTTGGACAGGTAGTGGCTCGCTGTGCACATATGGCACATCCAACACCTACCTAGGTACATCAGTACATGTAGGTACAGAGCCAATCAGTCTCAAGGTTGTTGTGCCTACCCAGGTTGGAAGCTCACAACCTTGGAAGGTAGGAAACCACCCCCTCCGCTACAATTCTCTGCCATACTAGGTCCCTACAGTATGGTAGGTAGGAATGTACCTAGTAGCCGGACCTGTCCACGAAACTCCTGGCCATATACTGTACCCTTCCAATGCGAGAGCAGATGCCGCCCAAGCCCAAGCCCACGACCACGCCTACGCATTCAAACGCGGCGCGACACATAGACTTCCTGTTCTCAGAACATCAAGACCGACCATCTATTCATCCACCTGCCAACCAACTCCATCTCCCACAACCTCGAGCGCACATGTCAAAAGCCCGTTCACCACTTCCCTCCCACGACTCCCTCTACCTAACTACCGACGCCGAGATTCTTTCCCCCTCGACACGCACGAGGGCTCTCGAACCAAGTGCACTGCGTTCACCCCCTCCCGATTCGCGACCCGGCGTGATCTTACTGATCTCAATACTTCCCCAGCCGCTTCGAAGAGGACGAAAGCAGAGCCAGACAAAACCGACAGTAGGTCCCTACTATCGAAGGGCCACCGGCTCACATACACCATGTCACAGGACGACAGCCCCCGCGCCCGCGGCCACGCTTTGGCTTCCGCCCTAGCTTACGTGGACCACATATCCAACGAGGATAACCTGCCCGTCATCCTCTCGGGAGAGGTAGACACGATCGAGAACGGCGAGTTGATGATGATGCGCGTGAACTTCTTGTCTGATGCTGATCTCTATCTGTGTACCGCAGGGTCTGACGGTGAGGATGAAGACGAGCACGACGACGAGGCGACTCCCGGCCCGATGAGCACGCGAGCAGGGGATTCACAGACGACGATCAGTGAAGAGCAGACCGAGTCCACGGATGAACATATGGAAGAGGCCACTGGTCTGATCCAACAAGGACTCGACGCTCAAGGTTACCAGGGAAGTTTGGTACCGGCTGACGTGGTCGTCGCCCAGATTAGGGTGCTCAACCAGGACATATGGAACCAGTTTCTGTTATAGTTTCAGGATAACGCTACCGACGAGGATGTCGTGCAGACGTGGGACGCGTGGAGAATATCTCTCCGTCTACCCGTCTCCCCACGATCCTGCTTCCCGGACCCTCCCCCGTACGAGAACCAACCTGCGTACGGAGACGTGACTCACGAGATGCCCGCGAGCCGACGATCGTCTATGTGGGCTGGGGGCTCCCCATCGGGAGCTACTACCCCCATGACGGACGAGGAGGTTGATGAGCTCCAGCTTCGGTAGGACCCATTTGGTCTCCCGCCTCTGCATCCGCCTCGAGCTCGTCAAGGATCTGAACAGAAGACTGCCGGGAGCCCAGGATTATGAGACATCAGCGCCGGAGTCGCGAGTATTTTGATATTTTACGGCGCCTATGTCATTCGCTGTCTGCCTCCGGCCTCTGCGCCACCTCTACACATTGTGTGGGATAACAGTCGGTCCCCAAAATGGGCATCCGAGACATGAGGTGGCCGGCACTCTTCTCGTTCTACTGGCGAATCGGCCTAGGTATCGCGCCTGGCGGAATAGCCGCGATCTTTCATGTGGACATCAGACGCGCTCCCAGGGTATCGGATCTGAGCAGGCAGATCCTGCTCTACTCACATCGTGACCCAAGACCCGCTCGCTCGGCGTTGCCGTGATGAGTCGAGCCATTTCGCTCGAGTCTCCTAAGAGCACCGGGCTGGCTTCATCTGATAACTACACGTGACAGCCATTGCTGAGATGGTGGCGTCACACCAGTCGACTTCTTTTACCTAAATACGATCGTCAGCGGGGCATACCTCCCAGCCCACAATTCCCGGCCATCAGCGAAAACAGGTCGGCTTTGCTGGAGGCCTTCCAAGAGCACGAATCGTACTACGAGCTCTGGCAGCGCCTCTGTCGCATGCTGACCCGAGATGAGTTCTTCAATCCGCTGGTCCAGACCGAGGCCACCCTGCGGGCAGTCCTACTAGATCATACCAAACGCTGGAACATGGTCTCCCTCCTCCACGCCAAACTGGCCGCGGGTGACGCGTGCCATTCTGCTTGGCACCGTAGCTGCCGAGTTCCACCCATCCGTCCCCAAGGCGAGGATGCCGAGCCACTACGACGCAGACGGGCCGGGTGTCTATGCTGCCTCGGTCCGTGTCAAGGGACGCAATGGTCGCGGGCCGAACCGTATAGATCTCATATCTCTCGTCCGGATGCTCGAGGAGTACGTGCAGGCCTATGAGGACTTCGTGACGTTTAAGGACTCGAAGACCGGTGGTCCATCGACGGAAATCAAGCAGGTCCGAGCCGGCCTGGCCGCCTCCATCGACACACGGTTAGGGGGTGATGCCCCCTGAGATTCCCAAGTGGCGGCCACGATTTACTAGCGGCTCCCTCGGATTCGAGCGTCTTGAGTAGATGATCGTGATGCTACGTCGCAGGTGCGACATCCCGAGAGCAGCGGAAAATTGGCAAACGACGAGCATCTCCTTCAAATATCGCTGCCCCTGATGGTCGGGTGTGGCGACAACATAAAGGGGCGGGTCCCCGCACACCATCATGACCTGCACAAGACATGTTTGCTTTCCTTTACCATCTACATATTCGGCCTGGTAATCTTTGCGCTCAAGGACCTCGGCCTCACGCCCGAGGCGGTTCCCATGCCGGTTATCCGCATTTGGGACCTCGACCATCCGCCTGGGAGATGTCATCCTCACCACTTCTTCTTGAAGCACATGTGGATGACGGTGTCTTTAGCATCGGTCGTGTCCAACACGTCTGCACCGCTCATTGTAAGCAGGATGGCCACGCCCCGGGCGCCCACCAAGAAGGCGCCATGTAGCCCGATGTAACCTCCACTACAGCGAATCTTTATGGAGGCGCCATAGTGGATGAGAAGAGCCACGATGTGACGCATCTCCCGGTCGCTTTCATCATTTCGGAGATCTATGCGACGACGTACTGTATCGCCCACATCATAGGGGTCTCGGTTTAGACCAGGTCCAAAGCGTCAACATTAGCCCCGGCGCTTACCAACAGCATGACGAGGTCAGAATCCAGGGCGTGTGCCGCATAACGGAGCGGCGAGGCTCCATCGGCCAGGTTAGGATTGGCACCACGGCCGAAGAATCAATATACATATGGTCGGAGCGCCTGGCTATTGTGGTGGGCTTCTTTACAGAACAGACCGGGCGGGGAGATGGGCTCCTCTAGGCCGGAGCCGGGATTGCGAACTACGTCTACGTTCGCGCCGGCACGCAACAGTTCATCGAAGAGGAGATAGGCGCCTGTCCGTATCTCGTCAGGGGTCGTGCCGGCCAGGCTGCCCCCGTCCACATACTGCCGGGCCAGGCTCCTCGCGGCATTAGCGAGCGAGGTGCGGCTGTGGTTATCCCTGGCGTCGACCATATTCCCGGGTAGCCGCCGTGGACAGCGCTTTACTAGATCCACCACCGCTGCGACGGGACGAACGTGGATGATCTGGTGAAACATGGGCGCGCCGTCTGTGGCGCGGTCACGGAGGGACCCTCCTCTCATGACGTATTCCATTTTCATCACGTCGTCAATGTGATACCTATATAGCCCTCAGGGGGAGTTGGGTAAAGGGGCCGTTCGCGCCACAAGAACTCCAGCGGCCTGAGGAGGCGTGCTTTCGTTGATCATAGCGTAGCTCATCGGCGACAAATTGGGACCTCGGCCGAGAGTGTCGCTGAGTACGGTCTGGGAAGTGTGTGGGAAGTTGGTAAGTGTCTTTGTGAATTAAGTTGACAGTAGAAAGGGAGGTTAGGTAGCACTCTTCTCTCTTCCTCTCTCTTACAAGGCAAATAGGCGAGCTTTTCTGGAACCTTTCTGTTCACAAATTGCACTGAAGTCAAAACACACAGGAGTAGTTAGGTGACGTGACGATATCTCGTAGTTGTATAACCTACCTGTTTGCCTGGCATAGAAACTATGGACATCGTCAAATCAATCTTTCCCTTCTCCATCAACATAGAAATGATTTGGGGAGACTGTCTATTATTTCGTAACTAGAATTGTACTGAATCGGCTCCTACGAATAACTAGATCCCCCCGCCGTCGTCAATCACCGTCCACAAGGACCGCGGCATCGGCAAGACAACCCTAACGAGACCAGCTCTTGCTGAAGGTAGTTTCTGACGTCTTCTGGACTGCATAGAGGTGACCAAAGGAATCGCATGAGCAAGAGGTAAGCCCATTGGTTTCGAGGGATCTTGATGATAGTTGGCCGCTAGAACAGTTGGAACAGCGCCCCCTGGACAGCGGCTTAAACCCCTACCGTCCCTGAGAAGCGACTTGAACTTCTGCCGCCGCCGGTGGAACGGCGCCTTGCACTCCTGCCGCTGGGGGAACAGCAGCTTGTATTCTGGCCGCCGCCAGTGGAACAGCGTCTTGAACTTTTGCCGGACCTGGACAGCGCCTTGAACGCCTGCCGCCGGCGGTGGAATAGCGGGTTGAATCCATATCTACTATTGGTGACAGACCAAAGGCCCGTTACTTTGTCCAAGCTCCGGTGCTCCGAAAGCAGAGTCAACAGGAGGTCAGTCCACTTGTGTACCGGAAGCAGAGTTGACAGGAGGTCAGTCCAGTGGTTCCGAGGTAGCCGAGTGGCCTTTCAGGTAAACCTCTTGGACGCTAAGAAGCTTAAATCGGGTTCTTGTTATTATTATTGTTCCTCTTGTTCTTGCTCTTGTTCTTGTTCTTGTTCTTGACCTTGTTCTTGATATTATTGCGAGGAGGATCTTACTTGATGGACAGGTGATACTTAATGCGGGTCCGAAGATCGATAGGCGGACCAGGCTCGATGGGTAGTTGAGGACTCCTGGAGGAACCGGAAACGAGTTCGAGAAGGTCATGTAAGGGCGTCGGCGTGGGGGTGTCGGTAGGGCTTTCGTGTTATGGAGAATCGCAGTCTGTTCCAAGGTTGTCTCTTCATCGTTAGGCGCTATTGCCACCTTCATGACGTATGTGCGTGGCAGTGTTGAGCCTGTGGTCAGATGCGGAGCGAGACAGGTTAGCATGGGAACGACATAATGGGCGCGACCGGGACTGCCTATCCGGCCATGTAGAAGGGCTGACCTGTCAAGCTTACTGGGAAGAACGGGGTGTCAGATAGCGTGTGACGTTTCATAGGAGGGCCTTCAGGCGGAAGCCAAAGGGTTTGGCAGCTGTGAGTGCTCTAACCAGCAATGAAGAGCCTACCTAGGTAGTGGTGTGTCTTGTCGATTAGGTAGGAAGATTAAGGTCCAAGGGAGGGTGTTGCCGAACCGAGCCTGGAGACATGCCATGTCAAATCGAGAAAATGAGGGGCCGGAGAGAGAGAGGACGGGAGAGAGAGGGGGTGGGTTAGAGAGGGAGAAAGAAAAATTGATTGTCGCAAAAGAAGTAGGTTGGTGAAGTATGGGAATAGAAGAAAGGAAATCCTGAATGCGTTGAAAGGGTAAGTCGACTGGCCGGTTTGAAAAATGAATCGACCAGAGACGACCGATGATTTGATGAACGTGAGCCTCAGCATTCAGCCGTCATAGAGTCTCCCAAGCTCAGGGGCATGGAGAGGACAAGACTCTGACTGGTTCGTCACCGGCACACCGCACATTAGGGGAGCGTCGGTGGCGGTCACGGAATGGCGGTCACGGAAAATTCTCCATTCGGCCATGTCATTAAGGTGAACGTTGTTCAAAGCAATGGCGATTGCCCTGGTCACACTCGAGACGTATAAGCCCTTTGATGAGCGTGGTGTAATGTGTGCGCCACGTGCTGCACTTGCCTGGGGAGGGGGGGGGGGGGGGGGGGGGGGGGGGAGAGGACGGTCTTCTTCACGTTCAGCTAGATGATGAAAGCTGAAACCGAGGCCGTGTCAAAGCGGTCTGGTGAATAATACCTCGCCCTGCTTGCTCATGTAGGCCAAGAGGACTTCCGTACATGGGTATTGTTTGCCATGGAATGGACCAATGAAGCAGACTCGTGGCAGAAAGATCAACTGCCTATATTCATTGCCACGCTTAGGTTGGCAGGCTGGGCCAGTCTTCCTCCGGAATGACCGTGGATGGGAGACGCGTGAGGTCAACGAACGGGACAATCCATTCGTTGAGCTTCAAAAAATTGGCGGTGGAGCAGTTTCTGCGTAGAAACCGCCTGAGGCTGTCCATGTCGCCATCATCGAACCTCCCTTCCCAGCCGGGGTTCTCCTCATAGAACGGGCTATGGGCCGGTAGCGGATGTACAAGTGTCGCCTCTGAGGTATGGTGGAATATTGCCCTTGGTAATTCCCAGCCTTGCGACTCGTGAAGGTTGTGGTGCCAGTCGCTTAGCCAGTCTCGCACATCTTCTATCGTATCATATATGCGTAACGTATCGTTCCGGGCCATCGAGCCCACCCCAACGCTGAAGAAGGCGAAGTGAAATATCCGGCACGCTGCGCCAATAATTGGCAGCTTGGCGCCGCACCTTGTGCATACGTGACAACCATAGGCGTTGTCTGGAAACCCTGGCGGCCTCGACATGAATACTATACAAGAGGCAGGTTAGCGGGCTGCGGCGCCGCACCGACAAGAAGGGAAGAGGGGGGAGGGGGAGACTTGGGAAGACTTACAGAAAGGATGCCAGGAAAGACACTCGAGCCGGTAGACATCCCAGCGCGGAACCATAGACCAGAACCTGCGGCTCAGATCAGGAAATGGGGGAAGCACATGGAGGCGCTCTGAATCAACGGGGCCTGGCTGCCACCGAAAGAGGTTGGCTGCCGTCTCAGCAAGGTACCATGTACGCTGGAGACGTGCACGCTCGGTACGTGACAGTCTGTCAGGACCAAGTTTCCAGACGGAAAACCCTTCGCACTTGGGTGCTCGTGACACGACAATGTCCATCGAAGCATGGGCGGCTTGGATGCCACGCACCATAGCGAGCTTGTAGAGGGATGTTGGCCACTCCCCGATACGGAAGATGTAATCTTCCAGAAAACGGAGCACGGCAGCATGGTTTGTGGCGTCAATGCCACGAGTGGCCTGTGCCATCACGGCTAGCTTGTAGTTCTCTGTGCCAATCAGATTCATGATCATTTTCTTGGAGATGGGGCCTTGATTGTCTCTCAATACGCTATATAGTTTACGCGACTGGGAGACGACATGGTACAACGTGTCGAGATCTGTGATCTCTGACAGGATTGAGATCTGTACCTCACAAGGCAATTTCTCGATGAGAGACGGTGATGGCATCTTGGACCACGTATTCCGAATGCCGAAGTAACAGGGAACCTGATATGAATGTATGACGAAGTACGTTTGAGGCAGGGATGGATGGATGGATGGACGGGTGGATCGACTGGTAGATGGATCGGCTGGTCGATGGATCGGCTGGTAGGGTATGAACGTATGGCAAAGTACGTCTGAGGCAAGAATGGATGGATCGGCTGGTAGATGGATCGACTGGTAGATGGGTCAACTTGTAGATGGACAGAGATACTTAAGTAAGTATCGAGTCGAGTGAGAGCGTTGTGGGTGGAATGAAACAACCCGAAATGGTGTTTTGGTAATGAACTGTATCGATTCCGTCAATGGAGGTTACCTAGGTACCTAAGTACCTAGGTAGGAGGTAAATAGGTACCTATAGGTGGGCGCCTTCCTGCCTCGCGTCACATCCATGGATCTCAGGAGGTACTAACCTGCCGGAGAGCTACCTAGGTACTGATTTTTACCAAGTGAAGCCTGAAGTGGGCGTCGTTAATTTTCAATCTCCCTCGGGGAACCAACCCAGAAAATTTGGAGAGGCTGTGAAAGCAGCCGGGAGACCTTGACGATTTCTCTTCTCCTACTCTGCAAGAAGCTGCCTACCTCCTGAGCGCTTAACCACCTTCGCCTTTGTACATCCCTATCAGCATTTTCTCTCGCTCTCCGCGACCTCCTCGGCAATCTTAGAGCGCGTCCACCCTTCCGACAGCCGCTCCTACAGTCCTCGAGTAACCCATTACGCTTCCCGATCATCGCCCGAATCCTGAATCGTCGCCTGGCTCGACGCCGGACCCTCCCTCGACTGTTGCGATTCCCAAATACTTCAGGAACACTACCAGTCGGGCGAATCACGTAGACGAGTGGTCCAGCATGATTGGAAAAGATCCGAACTTTCCAACCACCAATATGCGCACAGGCATGTTGGCAGCCCAGGCGCGCGACGCTCTCACTTGAGCCTAATCTGCTGATCTGGTGAGAAGAACAGAACGCGGTTTTCGGCATCGTAAACCTGGTAGTTCTTCGACACCTTGAGCACGAAGAATCCAGCATTCAAGATCTCGTCTGGAACCTTTACCCGTCTCTCGCCCGTCGTCTCGAGTCGCATACCTCTCCTTCACATCTCAAGACACATCCGATCGCGAGCACTACCACGCCAATAGTCCTTCTCCGCCATCATCATCTCTGCCCCCCTACTCGCGACGAGCTCATCCGACAACCCCATGTCTCCCATCTCTTTCGGCCGAACCCACACCTCGACTCACGCGCTGGGAGCGACATAATTGACGCTCCACGAGCCTCGTTGTTGATACCAGAAGGAGCAATACTAACACGGCCTTGATTGTCTCGGGTCAAGATGGCGCGTCAGGCTTACCAACTACCCTACACCACGTCTTTACCACACCCATTATTTGCGGAGTCGCTAATGGGGCAGTCCTGTCAAGTATGTCACCACCCCCAAGCAGTAATTACTGACAGCATGCGATGACTGTCAGTGACTTTCACTGCAAACGGTGATCGTCGCAATATAAAGTAAACTTTCGGAGGCGGTTCAAGGGAACATTTACCTACTAGCACCCCAATGCGAAATATAACTAGGTATTCATGTAGATAGACTCGCAGCCAGTAATGTTTCAGTGTACTGCATGTGTTAATCTAGTAGGCCGATAAGCTCGTACTCTGGGTTTACTGACCTTGTCATACTTTGCAAAGGGTGACATCGCTCGTTCCTAATGATAGAACCATTATGAACTGCTCCGTGACCTAGCGACATCGTGGACGATTCATCACAACCGTACAGTCCGAAAGAGAGGTGGGTGATTGATTATATAGGCGAACCAGATCAGATGAGCATGTATTGTAGACTAGATTCACGTATCTGAGTGAATACTGATGTCGGATGAACATTCTTCACGCATCACAAGTGGTATTGTCGTTGGGAAAATACCACCTGGGCAGGGCTTGTACTTCTAGTACGTATGGGCGCTGACCACCTGCAAGCTTGGGATACAGCACGAATTATATAAGATGTGAATCGTGCGTAGAGAAAAAGGTGGACAGACATTTCCCGCTGTAAATCGCCAGGCAATTTGCCTGGGACAATTCCTCGGGTGGATCGCCTGACAATTTGCCCGGGAAAAAGTCCGGTGTAAATCGTCGGGCAATAAGAGTCAGACTTTTCCTGCCTGCCTTTCCCTGCCTGCCTTTCCCTGCCTACCTTTCCCTGCCTCCTATTTGATTCTATTATGCAAGCAGCCAAGGTGATAACTAAGTAAATCAATTTTCCCTTATTACTATCTGAGATATATCTATAGGGACTTTTCTCTATCTGTATTCTCCGACATAATCCTAGGGACTTTTCTCTGCCAACATTCTCCGACATTTCAATGTGCACTTTTTCCCCTATGTAAAATTGGCGCCCAGGTTCAATATTGCAATTAACTTCCACGTGTACACAAGCTTATAAAAATATCAATCATTAATCTCTTCTCATTGCCATCATCCCCAAGCATCCTCCCCGCGACACGACCCATTCCCTCAGCCCGATTTTTTTCTCTTTTTAGCGTGGTGAAACCTCACTACTTGTGCCCAGAAGAAACGCGACCGGGATTCCATACCTCAAATCTTAAATCGTGCCGGCGCGCGCGCTGCGGTCGACGGTCTGCGGTGCGGTGTACGGTAAGCACAGGTGGAACCTCTATGTAACTACATGGTGGTATCCATGCATACTAGGTAGGGCGCGGCTTCGGATAATGCCGAAGTTTATTCCGACGACATCCAGCATGCAAGGCTGTGCCAGCAAGGTGCACACAGGCTCAAATAATGCACGATGGGCGTTGGCGCACATTACGTACATTTAGTACCGAACATCATCTATGACTTTCAAGCATAAGGATAACCAAGTTGAGATGACGGGAATGTATATACGCTCAATCACACAGATAGATCGAACGCACATCATCCAAGGGGAACAAGTTACGCTCAAGCCACGTTTCGGGGTAGGACGAGACGATATGGTATTCGTATCTGTCTCCAAAGGTATCTAAGTATCTAAGTAGGGGTTAACTACTATTGAAAGTCGCAATGCCAAGCCTCTCGACGACGAGATCTTTGTGGTTGGCCGTTCCGGGATCCAGGCTGCAGCAGTCAGCAGTGTTTTCATCGCGTGGGAACAAACACCTTTAGGGCAACCAGAAGACTTACAAGGAGACTACGCTCCCACTATGAAGAGAGAGCGTGTTCGATTGCGTTTCCTTTCATGAGGAACTGCCTATGAAGACTCGGAAGGGGACCTTCTCCGCTTGCGGCGCGCCGGTGCAGGGCAATGGGAGAGCCGCCTAGGCCACATGGAGAACCTGCTACAGCGCGAGGATTGGCGACCGGAGGGTATTCGAGGTTTTCACGAACTGGGTGGAACGCAATTTTCACATCAGCGATCGCCGAACGAAGGTAACTGGGAATACGCGGGATGACGCCATTTCTCAGTTCCTCATCGACGCGATTCAACCTCTGGGTTCCATAGTCCTCTGATAGACTGCACGGGGTCGTTAGCAGAGTAACCTCAAATCACCTGGCCGGGCAGACCAACCCGAAGACCGATTGACTCGGCAGCGTTCTGGAGAACAAGCCCCAGTATCCGCCTGATGGACTCGTGTCGTTCTCTTGGACACCGAGTGAATCCGTTCAGGAGATCAAACACCATCATGCGAGCCTCTACCGCGGGGGGGGCAACCCAGCCTCCGGGCCATGTCATATATATCATACGCCGGCGACGGTGGACTCATCGGGGGAGCTTGCATACGCGACTCGTCTTCATTTCTCGACAAAGGACGCGGCTCGGAGGGAAAGAAGAAAATCGGTCCGTCCTGCGTATTTGCGTCAGTGCGCTCGAACGCATGTAAGAGTTGATCCAAACCCCCCAAACGTGGAGGAGGACGGTTGCCCATGAGTGGTGGTGTAGATGGTCTACCTTCGGCTGAGTCTCGACTTGGGTTGTTCACAACCGTTTGCTGAAGGCGCGGTGGGTTATACGGTGGTGGAGATCCATCGACGTTTACGGGACGTCCTGGCTCATCTATGATGTCGGGTACAGCGGGACGATGTCGGGCATGACGGTATAGCCTGGCTCATGAATCATGCCGGGTTCAACAAGAGCGCCATGATTGTCCGTGAGGTCGATACTGAGGTCTGGATCAAGCTCGAGTTCAGAATACCGAGAGCTAGAGCCTTCGGCGAGACGACACGTTTTTCTGTGCTGGAGAAGAATAACGCGTCAGAGGAGTTGGTGAAATGAATTGACAAGATCGTGGGTATATACGGCAGATTCCAGAAGGCTGATGGGAACAACCTTGGCAGGAGAGACAAAGAGGTTCGAGGAGGAGCAGGGATGTATGTGTGTGTGCGTATGCGTGTGCGTGTGTGTGTATGTGTGTGTGTGTCTGTGTTTGTGTGTGTGTGTGTGTGTGTGTGTGTGTGTGTGTGTGTGTGTGACCCCTTTTCCTTTTCACCTTCATTCTTCCTCTTCAATCCGAGAACCTTGAGCTCATTTGATCCTCCTACCAACAGCCAGGTAGCCGGGGCAAAGCCTGGTGAAGCAGATTCATGAACCGGGCCACCCAAGTTCGCCATATCATATTCCTCGCATGAGGCGCGGCACCGGACTGTGATGCATAGTCTGCATGACTGCGTCTAGCGCTTCTTGACGCTCGGCCTGGGTTTACGCTCGTCTCCTTGAATGGGGTGTAGCATGATCTTGTTCGGGTAGTTCTGATTGTTGCCAATGAAACCTTTACTGTGTGTGTGTGTGTGTGTGGAAGTGTTGATTGAGTAGGAATTTCGTTCGAAGGAGGTTGGGAAGAGACGCGTGATGGGCGTGGGTGCGATTTTGGTTGACCGGCTAATTGCGTCAGCAGAAGGAAGGCTGATCAACTTACTAGGACACGCAGAGAGCAACGTGCAACGGGAGAACCAGAACCTGTTATTTGATAATCAGGAAGTTGGAAGGAATCAATGAAGAGGGTGGGATGATTGATGGATTGAAGAACTGCCAATGGTGAACTGGAAAGGTGCCTAGGTTGAGAGGATGCCTGTTGTTGCTATTGTGGCGGTCAGGTCTTGTGGTGGTCAGGTCTTGTGGTGGTAAAGGCTGGCGTAGTTGTGCCTGCCTAGTCTGATCTGACAATACTGTTCGAACATACACCTTGACCGTGCTTTCCTCATTCCCTGTGGCGTACACCTCTAGGCCAGTTCGACTCATCCAGCCATCCATCTTTTGTCCCCCATCCATCTACCTTCTACCTACCTACTTCACAAGCACTTCCGTTCCAGCATTGCCACATGATCAATTCCCTGTCTCTCCTATACACACCTACCTATATATCTCACCAAGTTTCACTGATTCTAGGCATGAACAACATGCAGAATAACCCACCCCTCGGGGAACAAGAACAATCTGCAACGGCTTTCCAGCCCGTTGAAGCAGAGATGGACCGCAGGATGGACATCTCCAGGCTATCCGACGAGCTCATCGTCATGATTTCGTCTCATTTGGATGATAAATCCAATCTCAATCTGACGCTGACCAATCGCAAGCTGCGCCAGGTAGTCAAATATGAGCTCCTCAAGAAAAATGTCAAGGCAGGATGCTCCGCGCTCCGCTGGGCTTGTGCTAAAGGCAACATGATTATCCTTCAGGATATGTTACATGCCAAGGCGTCCAAGGACATGGTCTTCGCACATAAGACGGCCATGAGGCAGCAGCTCATGAGCCCGCCAATTCTTGACAGTTCGGAGGCGCTCACGCCGCTGATCACAGCCATCTGCTACCAGCAGACAGAGATAGTCGATTATCTGATCGATATCGGTGCTGATGTGAACTTCTCACCCGATATTGACCATTCGGCGCCTGATCTCATCGGCGAGTGGCAGCGCTATGAATTCGACAACCAGCGCCACTACTCTCCACTCCACTGGGCGGTGAATCCAGGGAACTTGCAAATGGACGACCCGGTGGCGTGTCGAAAGACAGAGAGTATTGTCAAGGCTCTCTTGGGGTCGGGCGCCGATGTGAATCGCTGCACCAGCGCGGAACAGGGCAGGAGATCCAGGATATCCTGCACTCCTCTCGGCCTGGCCTTGGCTAACCACCGAACCCCTGGAACGGTAGTGCCTCTGCTCCTCGAGTCGGGCGCCAAACCAGTGCGCTGCGAAATGCGCGGTGATACATATGGGCCGCTCGAGTATCTCTGCATGATCAGACACTCCAAACACATCATCAGGGGCGAGCTCTTCATGCCGCATGATGTTGATAAGCTCGAACACGTCTTGTCTAGAGGAGCACTAAATGAGCCACAAGCGTGTGGAAGTCCGCTGCTACACATGATCATATCACAAGAGCCAAGTGACTTCCACCTGCAGGTCGTTGGACTATTCCTGAAATACTTGCCCGAGGGCGATATTGACAAGGTCGACACCGTCGACAGCTGCGGCCTCACGGCCTT
Organism: Xylariomycetidae sp. FL2044; assembly: GCA_022376275.1. Classification (NCBI taxonomy): domain Eukaryota; kingdom Fungi; phylum Ascomycota; class Sordariomycetes; species Xylariomycetidae sp. FL2044. The sequence continues at coordinate 21,301 of JAJNOH010000028.1, read as the reverse complement.
GTCCACCGCCATTCGTGAGATCAGTAAGTGGTTTGGTGGCCTGCACCCTGACAGGGATGCCCGTCTCATCCGGCGAAAACGCAAGAGGTGCGAGGCACTGTTCACGATGCTGCTGACGCATGGTGCTAGCCCCGACGGCGTTGACGGGCCTGAGGCGGGCCTAGAAGAACCCCTGTCGCCCCTGGGGATTCTTTGCGAGGAGAATCGTCCCGAGGTCCCGGTTGCGCGCCTTGTCGAGTTCTTCCTGAAGAATGGCGCATCTCCCGATGGCCTGGCCATGCACAAGCCGCTGCACTACGCTGCGGGCAGTACGGACGCACCGAGACCAGCCGCAGCCAAGGCGCTACTAGATTATGGAGCCAGCGTGGACGTGGTTGATGAAAACGGACTAACGCCGCTGATGATCGCGACCGTCTTCACCATCTATGACACGAGGAGTAATGCGTTGGCTGTGGCGGAGCTGCTCCTGAGTCGGAACGCTTCCATCTCGGGCACGGACTCCTCGGGACGTACCGTGTTACACCGAGCTTGTCAGTTTGGTGACACAGGTCTGATCGAAACACTCATCAGCCACGGGGCCGATGTTACCGCCGTGACCGACGAGGGTAACACGGTGCTACATGAGTGTGTCGCGCAGCGTTATAGGCGGGCTTTTCCTGATGTCGATACAATAGGTGTAATCGTGATGCTTCAGGATCATGGCTGTCCACCCAACTCGTCGAAGAACAACAAGGATGAGACTGCTGTTCAGATAGCCATAAGAGAAGGACATCCAGTAGAGGTCCTGACCTTGCTGTACTAAGTATAGCATCGCATGCTCCGTGAGGATCTGAACCCACGAAAGGTTCATGATGAAAAGGGTTCACGATCCGGTGATGCATCACCTTAAGACAGGAATCAAACCCATCTACTTACTTATGTCTTAATATGACCACCGCCGTCATATAGCGCCGCTCATGGCCCGATACCAGGCGAGGTGTATGCTATACGGGAGGGTAGGCCCAACCGCAAACGGTGCACGTGGGCTCATGTATCACACACGCCGTGGGGATCCTGATTGGGGAGTCTCTCGTACGGATCCATCTATCCTACGCCGTACGGTGCTCCCCGGCGCCGCCACCATACTCTCGTGCCCACATCCCCCACCCACCCCTCCCCCTTTCGCGTCCGTGGTACCTAGACCTATCCTCATGCCGTGTTCAGACCTACTTAGACTGAGCGATGTAGACTGGGTTCCAAACTCCACGATTGTATGGCGTGAAGATGTTCAAGCATGGGCTTTAGCTCGTTGACCCTCAACAGAGACCTATGGAATCGGTGATCTTTTCTCGGCATTGGGAAGCTGAATTTTCAGGAGGCCCCAACATGCCCACCCGAACCTCGGAGAAGAATGCACTCGCGTGTCTGAGGTTATTCTTCTCGGTCTCTCACCCCTCGCGCTGCTTTTCGAGCTCGAGCATCTCCCTGTCTAGGCCTTGCTTCGCCGAAGATTGCTCGCTCGTCGACAGCCTTACGAAACGCGTCCATTGCCTGGTGGGATTCGGCAATCGCCAGGTTTGAGCAGTATGACGAGCTGGACTGTGTCAGTCGGGCTGGTTATTCAACCACATTACACGGGCAAGACGCCACTCAGTCGATCCATCCAGTGTCGTCTGGAACTTGGCCAAACGATCGTGCATGACAGACTGATTAGTCAGCTGTTGTTGGACGACGTCTAACGTCGTGTATATACTTTCGTCGGACTTCGTCAGACTTCGTAAGGAGATAGATCATCAATTGAGAGAACCTCATCAGACACCATAAGGGCGCCTATCAGTGCAGGTCTTCCACCGTGCGTTCTCACTCACTCACTCAACTCGTAAAAATTTGGTAGACTTGCCTAGTTGTTATTGAACCGTTCTGATTTCTGCTTGAGTGACAGGCTGATTAGTCAGGTGTCACTAGACGACGTTCAACGTCGTATGTATACTTTCGTCGGACTTCGTCCATAGCAGATAGAGAGAGACATCATCAATCAGACTGCTTCATAACACGAAATAAGGGCGCCTAACAATTTGGTAGCTTGTACACCGTCCAATATTTTCTCATTTCCTCTCCGATACTCGGTGGCACGAGTATCATACTGATCAGTTATCTGCCCGGGTCCCCCAGTCGAGATAGCTTCACCTTCTGTCGACGACGTTCAACGTCGACCCTCTCTGTAAAGTACGATTCGATGTTCGAGGCTGTACGGCCGGACGGGCGGGGGAATGTGAGTTGTCGTTCCTGAGACCAAGATCGAGGCAACAGTCAGGGCCCGTGTTCATAGTCCATAGGTAGCGTGTATCTTGCCAGGCATCTGAATTCAAATGTCGACCTCCTATCTTGGTATTAAATTTCAATCCTTAGGCCGTGGGGGTTAGGTTTAAATCGTAAGGGTTTTAATAATAAGGTCGAGTTATAAAGTGGGCAAGATAATTAATTTAATTAATATATAAACTTAATTATAAGGTTATTTTAAATATAAGCTTTTTTTAAATGTAAGCTTTTTTTAAATATAAGCTTTTTTTAAATATAAAGTTATTTAAATATAAAATTATTTAAATATAAGGTTATTTAAATATAAAGTTATTATAATAAATATTTATTAGCTATTTTAATCGATTAATTATTTAATTATTTATTTATAAAATTATTAATTTTTACGTTTTTTTATTAATTATTTTTATCGAAAAATAAGGTTATTTTTTTATTTTTTTATTTTAAATATACTTTATTTACTTTTATTTATATTTTTTTACTTTAATATTTAAAAATATAATTTTATTTTAATAAAGTTTATTAAAAATCGTTAATTTTATAAAATATTATAAAAGCTTTAATTAATAATTATAATATTAATTATACGCGTTATTTAAATTAAAAAAATAAAATGTTTTTTTATAATTTTAGCGTTAAAAATTATTATTTTAAGCTTAACTTTATTAAAGCTTAATTTTAATATCGCGTTTTTTTAATGCTTTTTATTTATTTTAATATAATTTTTTTTAATTTTACCGCGTTTTTAATAAAAGAAATATCGGTAATAAATTAATGTTATTTTTTCCCCCCTTTAAATCTTTTATATTATTAAAACCCCTTTTTTTTAATAATTTATAAAGTGTTATAAAATAATAATAATATAATTAAAATGCTTCGATTTTAAAAATAGCTAATAATAAATTTTAAAGCATTTAAATAATTTATTTAAATATTAAAAACGCCTACCCTTAAAAATCGATTATTTAATAGCTTTAAAAAAGATTTATTTAATAATTATAGCGATAATATTTTAAATGTTTATATTATTATAAAAAAATATATAATAATATAAAATATACCTTTAAAATAGCTTTTATATATTAAAAATAGCTAAATTAATGGCAGTTTTTTTAAATAAAAAAGCGATAAAATTAAAAAGGTTATATTAGAATAAATAAAAAGCATTAAAAAAACCAGGTATTAAAATTAAGCTTTAATAAAGCTAAGCTTAAAATAATAATTTTTTTAGCGTTAATTAAGCTAATTTATTATTTAATTATAAGGTTAATTATATATATTTTTTTATTAATATTTAATTTAAGGTTATAATAATATAATTATATATATATATAAAATCTTTATAAAATTAAGGTGTTTAAGGTGGCTTATATAATTAATTATTTAATATACCTTTTAAATAATAGCTAAATAATAGCTATTATTTAATATTTTAAGTTACACCCTTAAATTTTATCCGATAATTAATTAATAACTTTTATTATAATTATAAACATTTTATATATTAATATAAACCGTTTAAAACTTTTAAAAATTTCTTTTTAAACGTTTAAATTATTAAATTTAATATATAAATATTATATAAAAAAGTATAAATAAATATTATAAGATAAATATCTTTTATTTTAATGTTTTAATATTAAAATCATCGTAAAGATATTAAAAATCATTATAAACCCTTTATATATACCTTTATATTTTTATAATTAATAAAAAAAAGGCATAAACTTTAAAAGCTTTAATATATCTTATATAATCTTAAAAAATATAAATTTTTATTATTATTTTAATTAATTATAAACGCGTAATTAATTTAAAGCGGGAGTTATTTATAAAAAGCGCGCTTTTAATTACAATAATATAATAAAGTTATAAAATATAAAATTAAAGCTTCGAGGGTTCGAATTGCTTTAAAAGCATAAAAAACGTTTAATAAACATTTAAATAACTAAAAATTAAATAATTAAAAAATTATAAGCTTATAATAAATTATAATTATAATAAATATAATAATTATAATAAACCTTTTTTTTAAATAATAGTTTTTTTTATAAATATTATAATTTATATAATTTTATTATTAACTTTTTAAATTTCTTACTTTTAAGCCTTTTATTTTTAAGCCTTTTATTTTTAAATAATTTTATAAATTAATTTATTTTAAAGCGTAATTAATAAAAAAAATATAAAAACCTTATAAAAAGGCTTTAATTACTATTATTTATATAAGATTTTAGTTATTTAATAAAACGTATTTTTTAAGCTATATTTTTATAATATATAAAGGTTATAATAAATTAAAATTAGGCTTTTAAATTTTTTTATTATTTAATTTATTATAATAAAATTTATCGATAATTTATTATTTTATTTATTTTAATTATTTTTTTATAATTTATCTTTTATTTTAGCATTTTTTTTTAATTATTTATATTTTTATTAATCACTTTTAATAGGTTCCTTTTTTTAATTAATATTTTAATATTTTAAAAACTTATTTGCTTTTTTTAGCTAAAAAACTTCTTTATTTAAAATATCTTTATAAGCTTATTTGCTAATATTTTTACGTTTAATATATATATTACCTTTATTTATTTAAATTATATAGCTTTTTTAAGTTAATAATTATAAATATTAATATATTTTAGCTTTATTTTTAAAGTAAATAACTTAGCGTTTATTAATTATAATATTTATTTATTATTATATTATATTTAAAAAATCTTTAAATTTAGCTTTATATTTAATTTATTAAAAAGTTTTAATATAAACATTCCTTTTTTTATTATTTACGCTAATAATAATAATTTTACTTTTATTATTAATATAATAATTATATTTTATTTATTAGCTTATTAATTTATTAATCTTTTAAATAGCTTTATAATATATATTTATAAACTTTTTTTATTTAAAAAGTTATTTATAAATAAAGCATTATTTTAAATTTTATATTTATTATTATTTTTTAGCTTTAATATATAATAACATATATTTTAAAAATAATTAATAACTTTATCGATTATTATTATATATTTTTTACTCGAATTAAAATTAAATCTAATTAATTTTAAAATTATAAAAATAATATTAAAACGTATAATAACTATAATATATAAGGTAGCTTTTATTTTTTACTAATATTTTTTTATAAATCTTAAATATATTTATTTATCGTTTAAAAATAGCTTTTTTTTGCTTATAAGCATTATTAAATACGTTAAAAATATAATTTTTAAATAATTTTTAACTTTATTTATATAATTTAATAAAGATAGCTAAATTAAGCGTTTATTATAATTTTTAATAACTTAAATATTAAGAAACCATTATAATTTATATTTTTTTTTTAATATTATAAACCTTTTTAAATGCGTTTATAATTTATTATATAGCCTTTTTTTCTAATTTTTAATACGTTACTATAATATTATTAATATAAGAAAAATAAAAATGCTATCTTTTATAAAATAATAGGATTTATAAAGGATCGCTTAAAATTTAAGCTTTTTTAAGGTTTTTATAAAGTTATTTTATTATAAAAAAGGTGATTTTTATAAATTATATAACGCTTTATATAATAAAAAAATTATATCTTTTTTTTATATATTTAAAGCATTTTTATATATATTTTATAAGATAATTTAATATATATAAAAGCGTTAATTACGTTATATTATATTATTTTAAGGTTAAATTAAGCCGCTATTATTATTAAAGCTTTAAAAAATCTTTTTATTAACGTTAATATATATATATTTTTATATATAAACTTATTTTATTAATTTTTTTATATTATTAAATAAGCTTTATATTTTTTAAACCTTTTATATTTATTAAACTTATATATATATATTTATATATAATTAAAAAATTAATACCCTACTTTTTTTAATATATATATTTTAATTTATAAAGCCATTTTTTTATAACTTTAAAAATGGTTTTTATTTTGCTTAATAAAACTATTTTTTTATTAAATAATTAATAATATTATTATATTTCTTTTAAAAAAAAGGTTTTTTTTATATATATTTTTTATTTAATAACTTTATTTGCTATAATTTATATTTATTAATTAATTTGCTTTAAATTTTAATTATATTTATAGCTATTTTTTTTGCGTTAAACGTAGCTTTTTAATAGTTAGTTTTATATTATATATATTTTAAAAAAGAGTTATTACATTAATTATATAAAATCTAATCGAACTTTTTTAAACTTTTTTAAATTATTTTTTGTAAGGTATTATTTAAATTTATTATTAATAATATTATAAAAAATAATAATATATTTTTAGCGATAAAAAAGGCTTAAATATTATTATAATATAAAAATAATTAATCTTTTTATTTAAAGGCTTTAATTTTCCCTTTTTAATAATATTTTCTTTATTAATAATAGCATTTTCTTATTTTATTAAATTTATAATATATTACCTAATTTTTTAAATGATTTAAATAAAATAAGCTTTTTTTTTATTTATTTATAACTTTTAGCAAATTATTTATTAGGCCTTTTAAATCTTTTATAAATAAGAAAAATTTATTAAAAATCACGTTTTTCATTTATTATATTTTATTTATTTTAAGATTTTAAATTAAATAAATATTTAACGAATTATAGCTAATAAAATAGCTTATTTATATTTTTAGCTATAATTTCTTTAATTTATATAAATTTTTTAATATTTTATTTATTATAATATAAACTTTATAATTCTAAATTTTAAAATAAAATAAATCTGGTTTTTTTTTTATATTTAAAAAGCTATTTTACTTTATAATTAACGTAAAAAAAACTTTATATAAGGTTTTTTAATTTTGCTTTTAACGTAATAATTTATTATATAAATATATAATCGCTATTTAATAAATTATTTATAAAAAGTTTAATAATTTAATATTTACTTTTATAATTTTAACTTTAATTTTAATAATATCTTTTAAGCGTTTTATAACGTTATTTTATTATTATATATACGCTATAAAAAATTTAAACTTTAAAAATAAATTATTTTTTAATTAATCTTTTAATTATTTATTAATATATATTTTATTATTTATTTTAAAAATAATTATTTTTATGTTATATTAAATTTTGAGCATTTTTAGCATATATTTTAAACTAACTTTTAAAATACGAATCTTTTTATTTATAAAATAAATAAGCTATATATAATTAAAATAATAATTTATAAAAAATATAATATATTTAAAATCTTTTAAGTTTTTATTATAAATAAAAAAATTTAATACTAATTTTTTATTAGCTTTTATTAAAATAACTTTTATTTATTTATTTTTTTAATATAAAAGCTTATTTATAATATATATTTTATATTTATATATTTATAAATTAAATTGCTTTAAATAAAGCTTTTTTATTTTAATATCTTTTATTTTATTTTAAAGTTTTATTATATATTTTAGCCTTATATATCCTATTTTTTAATGCTATATATTTATTATCGCTTTATTAAGCCGTTTATTTATTTTTATATTATATTTTTTTATAATTATAAAGGCTATTTATATAAATATTATTATTTAATTTTTTAAATAATTTTTAAATATAAATTAGTTTATTTTCTTTTTAATTTTTGTAATAATTTTATTTTACTTATTTTTTAACGTATTATTTAATGCTTTATTATTTTATTAAAAGCTTTATTATTATAACGTTTTAAATAAAACTAAATTTATAATAAAATTATAATATTATATAATATTATATAAACGTAAAATACGCGTTTTATTTAAGGCTTTTATTTATATTTTTATTTTCCCTTATATTTAAATAAATACCCACGTATTTTTAATATAAACTTTTTCCTTTAAATTAATTATTCGAATATTTAAAAATTATTATATTAAATTAAAAATATATAAAATAGCTTTTAAATTTAAAAAAATAGAATTTTTAAAGAGATAATTTATTAAAGCCACTTTTTCGAACCTTTTTTTTATTTTAAAAATAATATTTAATTAACGCTTTTTATATTTTATTAATATAATAAATTTATATAATTATTATTTTTTACCCCTTTTTATATTATTACTTTTTTTTAAGGTATTATTTTTTTTAACCTTAATATAAACTATCTTTTTTTTCGTTTATTTATATATTAGCTATTAAAAGCTTTTTTTAAAAATGCTAAATAATATTTTAATAAATTATATCCTAATTTTATATAAGTTTTATATAATAACCCTTTAAAATCTTTATTTTTATTAGCTATTTTTCTATTTTATTTTAAAAAATAACGCTTTTTTTATAATTATATTAATTTTTAATTATAATTTTAATTTTAATAACTTTTTTATTTATAATCTTTACTTTTATTATTATATCGCTTTTTTAGTTTTTTTTTCTTTTTATTCGCCTTCTTTTTTTATTTACATTTTATTTTTTAGCATTAGTATTTTTATTTTAAAAGGCTATAAAACCTGCCTTAATTTTTTATATAATTCTAATTTAATAGTTTATTTAAAGTTTATTAAAAAAATTAATAGCAACTTTTATATAATAAATAACATTTTGCTCGATTTTAATTTTATTAATTATTTTATACGTTATTTTTTAGCTATTTAATTAATTTAAAAAGTTAATTATAAATTCTTTTATTTAATATATTATTTTAGCTATTTTAAAGATATTATATTTAATATCTTATAATATAGCTATTTTTTATTATAATAACCATTTTTTTATCTTTTTTAAAGGGGTCTTTTTTAACTTTTTTATAATAACCTTATAATTATTTAATGTATTTAATTTTGCTTTTTTTTTAAAGATATCTCCGGATTTTTTTAAAAATATATATTATTATATAAAGTTTTTAAATGCCTTTAATTTATTACCCTTTTTTATAAAAATAATTATTATTTATATCTAAATTTTAACCTTTTTAATAACTATTATAACTTATTAATATTTGCGTTATTTATTTTTATAAATAATATTATTTATTTTAAATTTTTTTTTATCTTTTATAAAATAAATAGCGCTTATAGCTTTAAAAATAAAGATTTTATTAAGCTAATATTATATTTTTCTTTAAAAATAAAGGTTTTATTTTTTATTATTTAATTGCTTTAATATATTAGCGTTTTTGCTTTTTAGCTTTAATAAACTATTATTTTTATATTATTACGCTAATTATATAATCGTTTAAATTTAAATAAATTAATTTATTTAACTATATTTATAAGTTTATAATATAATTTTATATATAAATATTTTTATATAATTATACTTTAATTTTTAAGGTATAATATTATGCTTTTTTAATTTTTAAGGGTTATATATTTAACGATTATATTTTTAATAAAAGATATATTTAAACTTATTTTAATAATAAATATAATAATATTAAATAAAATAAAATTAATAATTAATAATAATAGCTTTATAAAAACTAATAAGGTTTTTAATTATTTAATTATAGGGTTAATTATATATGTTTTTTTTATTAATGTTTAATTTAAGGTTATAGCGGTGTGGCTATATATATATATAAAATTCTTATAGAATTAGGGTGCCTAAGGTGGCCTGTCCGACCAACCATTTAACACCTATAGCCCAGGATCTAACCTCACCGTAAAGAGCCCCAACTGTTCGATCGTTCGAAACAGATTGGCGTGCAACACGTATTTGGCACCCTCGCGTGTCTGGCAAAGGTGCAGGAGGAGAGCCAGTCTCGCATTGAGATAATGATGCTGCTCGGGACTCCCACAAGTACGAATATGCCGATCCTGAACGTGTACCAGTGCAGTCTTCTCCAAGCGTTCCACCAGAGCAATTCCTGCTAGGAGCTCTAAGCGGTATGCTAGATTATCACGCGTAGCAATCACCTCGTGTAAGGTCATGACGAACGTCCGGACCCGACGCCCCTGGAGGGTATAAGTAATCGCAAGAGCATATCCTAGGTACTTTAATAAATAAACGTTCCTTTATATTTAATAATATTATCTATTAGTTTATAACCCCTTTTACCTTAAGCTTACACTATTATTTTTTTAATTATTTATATTAAAATAATAATAAATTAATTAAAAATAAAGCTTTTTATATATTATTAATATTAAATAACGATATAAAATAAAGCGATTAATAAAATTAAGTTTAGTTTTTTTATTAATAATAACTTTATTTAAATAATTTTTTTAATAGGTTTTTATTATAATAAAAGGTTTTTTTTAAGTTTTTTTTTTATATTTTTAAATTTTATTATTATTATAAATTATCACTTTATAAATAATTTAATTTCTTTTTTACCTTTTTAATTTCCTTTTATTAATTTTTTTAATAGCTTTTTTTAAAAATTATTATTAAATAATATAAATTATTTAATTATTAAAAATTTTAATAATTTTATATATAAAAAGCTTTATTATTATTATTATAAAATAAAAAAAAATATAATTTAAGCTTGTATTAATATATATTAATTTTTAATTATTTAAAAGTGTTTTAATAAATATAAAATAAAATTTTTAAATAAAATTTAACATATATTAACGTTTAAATATATAAAATAATAATAGTTTAGCTTTTAAAATACCTTTTTTTTAATAATATATAATAAAATAATAATAACTTTAATTAATTACGTAATTATATTTTAAAAATAGCTTAAGTTTTTTTAATTATAAATTAAATTACGATTTTTATATAAATATAATAAAATAATTCTAATATTTTTTTATTTTTAATATATAATATTAAAATAATTATTAAGCGTGTTTTTAATAATTAATAAAGTTTTTTTTATTAAATTAAAAATAATAATATTTAACGGCTATAAAATATAATTATAATATAATTTATAAAAAATTAATTACATTTTATTTATTATATAAATATATAAAAATCGGTTATTTATATATAATTTATAATTATTATAAATAAAAATTATTTATATATTATTATAAATTTTACGTATATAAAATATAGAAAGCTTTAAAAGCTAATTTATTATAATATTATTTAAGGTTTATTTATTAAATAATATTTTAAATTTTAAGTTTTAAAATTAAAATAAAGGTTATTTTTAAATTATTATTATTATATATTAACCTTTTTAATAATAATTAAAAGCGAAAAACGGTTATTAAAATTTATAAGAATAAATAAGTTAAATATAATAATAATAATAAATATAAAAGTAATAATAATATTAAATAAACTCGTAAAAAGCTAAAAAAAAAAAAAAGCTGGAGGCTTTTTAAAATATTTATAATATAAAGCTAATTAAGCCTTAAGCCTTAATTATTATAATAACTATTTTTTTTTTAAAATAGCTATTTTAATATTTTTTAATATATATAATAAAAAATGCTTATATTTATAAATAAAGGTTATTTAAACGTTATTATATAAATATATTATATATATTAGACTTTAATAATAAATGTTATTTTATTTATTATAATTTATATAATTATTTTAAAGATATTAAATAATTAAGCTATAATTTTAAATTATATAAATATTATAGTTTTATTTAATAATTAAATGTGTTTTATTTTTTTTAATAATAAAAAGTTTTTTAATTATTTATATTTTATTATATAATCGTTTATTTTTCGCCTTTTTTTTATTATTATATTATTATTTAACGTAAAATTAATAAAATAGCATTATTTTATTTTATTCTCGCTATTTTTTCGCTTTTATTTCTTTTATAATTTAACATTTTTTTTATATAATATTGCTTTATTTTACTAATATTCCGGGCTAAAATTAAATTTATTATATTTATATTTATAATTATAATAATTATTATAATTAATAAATTATATTTAAAAATTTAATATATTAATATTATTTTAATAATATTTAAAACTAGTTTTAATTTAAATTTAAGCAATTATTAAAGCTATTTTATTATTTAAAAATAAAAAATATTTTTAACTTTTATAAAAAGTATAATAATAAATATAAAAATTATATATTAATAAATAATAACTATCTTTTATTATTATTTTAAATGTTAATTATATTAAACTTTTAATTTTTATATTAAAAAAATTAGATTCTTCGCCTTTTTTTAATTAGGCTAATCGTTTTTTTAATTAATAAATAAATAAAAATTAGAAATTTAAAAAAAATATTAATATTTTTTTTGCTTAAAATAAAGGGTTATTTAATTATATTATTATAGCTTCGGCTTATTTTTATTTATTACATTTTTTAATAAGCTAATAATTATTTATTATTAAAAATATAGCTTAATAAAAGATAAAAAAGATATTAAAGTTAAAAAAAATTAAATTACATATAAATTATAACCTTTTTTAACGTTATTTTAAAAGGATTAAGCTATTTATAAATAAATCTTTATAATTAAAAAAAATTAACTTTTTTTTTATTTTTAACCTCCCTTTTTTAATATAATAAATTCTTTAATTTATATATAAATTATTTTTAAATTTAATATAATTAATTTTAATAAAATATTATAAAATATTATTTTTTAACTTTTTTAAAAATAAAGGTTAATAATATAAGGTTTATAATTTAATTATTAAATATTATATTATTTATTATAAATAATCGCAAAATTTAGCTAAATATATTAAATAATTAAATAAATTAATAAGGGTAAAAAGCTTAATTAAATTTTATATAATAAAGCTTTAATTTATTATTATTTATATTTTATTATTTTTATAGGCATTTATAATATAATTTATTAATAAAACGTAAAAGTATTTTAAAAAATTAGGTTCGATTTTTAATATTATAAAAAAAAAAAGCTAAGGTTAATTTAAAAATATTACAAATTATTTTATAAAGGGTTTAAATTTATATTGCGCGTTTTTTTAATTTTTTATTATAATTTAATAATAAAATATAAAATTATCATTTTTAAAAACCTAGGTTCGATTTTTAATATTATTAATAAAATATTTTTACGTTATTATTATTTTTATAAGTTTTCTTTTTATATTATATTTTTTTTATATTTAAATATCCGTTTTTTTATTATTTAAATATTAATTTTTTTATTATTTTTAAAAGGTTTAAGGCTTTTTTTAACGTTTTTTTTTATTTATTTTTTATATTTATTAATAAACTTTTAGCTATTAATTATATTTTTTATAAAAACTTATTAATTATATTTTAAAAGCTAATTAAGTTATTTTATTTTATAATAAAGGTTTTTTTTAATAATTTTTTACCTTTAATTTTTTTAACCTTTTATTTTTTTATTTTTTAAATTAAATATAAAAAGTGTTAAAATTAGCTTTATTAAATTTATTTTAATTATAAGCTATATTATTATATAATTATAACGTTTAAAATATATAATTTTATAAGGCTTTTTTATTTTTACGCAAATTTTATAATTAAATTATAACGTTTTTTTTCTTTTTTTTTTCTTTTTATTATTTTTTAATTTATAAAGCTTTTAAAATTAACGTTTATTATATTTTATTTTATATATTTTTGCTTATTATAATATAATAATAAAAATTAATAAATATAACCGTTTTATTATTTTTTTTATTTTTTTTAAATAAAAATTATTATATTTTTAGCTTTTTATATAATTTTAAAGCTAAAATTTATATATTTTTTTGTTTTTAATATATTTATTTTACTTTTTATTTTTCTATTTTATTTTGCTTTAAAAAATAATAAATGCGGTTTAAAATCTAATAAATAATACGCTTATTAATAAATTTAATTAGTTTATTATAAGCGTAAATAATTAATTTATTAATCCGCTTTTAATTTTTTATAGTTTTTTAAAAAATTTAAAAGCTAATAAATTAAAGCGATAATAATAAAATATTATAAAAAAAATATTTAATAAATAAATAAAAAGAAAAAAGCCCTTTATTTTTTTTATTTAAAATATAATTAGCTTATTATTTTTATTTTTAATATAATTTAATTTTAATTTAGCGATAATAATAAAAATAAGCTTTTTATAAGCTTTTTTTTTAAATTATTATAGCTTTTTTTAAATTTATAATTAATATTAAAGCTATTTTAAGGCTTATAAAAGCCTGATTTTTAACCTGATTAAATATATTATTTTAAAAAATAAAATAGTTAAATTAAAAGCCTTTTTTATAATATCAGCTTAATAATAAAAAGCTTTATTAATAATAATATAAATAAAAATTATATATTTTATAATTAAAAAATAAATAATTATAAAGCTTAAATTTTTATTATATCGTTTTTTAAAAAACCTAAGCTAAAATATTAATATATAATTAAATTATTTAATTTTAACTCGTTTATAAATAGCGTTAATTTTACGTTTAAAATATAAATAATAAAAATAATTTAAAAGCTTAAAAATAACTCGTGGCTTTTTTAAACATTTAAAATATAATTTTTTTAAATAATTAATTTTATTAAAAGGTTTATATAAAATATTTTAAAGTTATATATTTATATAAATAATTTTAAGCTTTTAATAACTTATAATTAAATTATTATATTAATAAAAAAGTCTTTTTTAATTTAAACCGTAAAAAAAGGCTTAAAATAAGCTTATTAAATTTTATATAATTTATATAAAGCGATTTTTTTAACGCTAAATTTATTTAATTAATAAACCTTTTTTATATATTAAAATTAAAATAAAAAAAAAGCTTTATAAATAGCTATATTTTAAGCTTTAAAAAATAATTATTATTATTTATATTAATTACGGTTTAAATTTTATAAATTATAAAAAAAAGGTTATTAAATTTAATTATAAATTATTTTTTATTTAAAAAATTTAATATATTAATAAAATTTTTTACGATAATAAAAACGTTTTTTATAAATTTAACTCTTTTAAATAAAAAATGTTTTTTAATTAAAAAAGCTTTAAAATATAATTTATATAATTATTTATTTAAAACCCTTTTAAAAAATATACTTTTAATATTTTACGCCTTTAATAAAAAGCTTTTTTTATTTTTATAGCGTATATAAACATTTTTTTAATAATAAATGTTATAATTATAGCTAAAAAAGCTATATTTTTAAAAAATATTTTAACCTTTAAATCGCTATAATTATAATAAAAAAGTTTTTTTTAAAAAAGCGCTTTTTAAAATATAATTTAAAAGGTTCGAATAATTTAAAAGCTTTAAAAAAAACACTAATTTAATTAAAGTCCTTTTAATTAAACTTATATATAATATTTATTAACTTTTAATTTTATTAATAAATCTTTTTTTTTAATTAATTAATTAAAAAAAGCGCGTTTATAATAAATATAACGCTTTATTATTAAAATTTAATAATTTTTATAAGGGTGTTAATAAATATAAGGGCATAAATATAAATATTAAATAATAAAAAGCTTATTAATTACCTTATAAATTAATGATTTTATAAATATTATATTTATAATAATATTATAAACGTTAAAAGCTTTAAAAATAAGCTAATATAATAAATTTAAAGCGTAATATATATAAAAATTTAAATATAAAAATATTCCTTTAAAAAAATATTTATATTAAAAAATAACCTAAAAAAACGCTATAATTTTTAAGTAATTATTAAGTTACGTTTTTTAAAATATTATAAAATATATTTAAATTACGCTTAAAAAAAGATAATTTTTTTTAAAAAGCTAAATTATTTTATTAATTATTATTATAATATTATTATTTTTATTAAGCATATTTTTTAACTTTTTAAATTTAATTATTAAATATGATAAAATATAATATAATAAAATTAATTATAAAAAATAAAGTTAATTTAAAAGCTTTTTATACGATTTAAAAAGCGCTTTTTTAATATATATTTTTTTAAAAAAAAATTATAAAAAAAGTTATTTAATTATAAAATAAAGTTAGCTAAACTTTTTATTTTTATAAAATTTATACGCTTTTTTATTTTTATTTATTAATATATTTTAATTAAATTTAAAATATTATTAGCTAATATATTTATGTTTTTAAATTAATATTTATTATTAAAAATTATATAAATTAAAAAGGCATTAACACGTTTAAAAAAAGATATTAAGCTTTATAATAGCTTTTTTTAATTATTTTATAAAGTTTAAATTAAATAAAAAGGATAAAAATACGCGTAAAAAAATATTAATAAAGCTTTTTTTTAAATATTTAAATTTTATAAAGGTTTTTTTTAAGGTGGATAATAATTATTTTATTTTATATTAATTAATTAATTATAAAATTAAGCTTTTTTTAATTTTTTTTTTACGCTTTTATTTTTTATATTTAATATTAATTAAATAATTAATAATATTAAAAAAATATTTAAAAAAGTATTTAATTAAAAAGTAGATTATATTTAGCTTTATAAAATATAATATATTAATATTTTTTATAAAATAAATAAATAAAAGGCTACGATTTTATATTAATTATTATAAGGTGAATATTTATTTTTATAAAAATAAATACCCTTTTTTTTAAAAAAAAATGCTTAAAAAAATCTTTAATATTCGCATTTTTATTAAATTAAATATATAATAAATACTTTATAAATTAAAAATATTTTTAAATTTTAAAAATTTTATTATTTTTTAAACGTTCTTAAAATAATATAAATATAAAATCTTTTTTTTAATTTTTATAATAAATTTAGCTTATTTTAATGCTATATTAATTAAGCGCTTTTTTTTATTTAAATAAGTTTTATATAATATATATAAATAATATTTTAATTTATTTTTATAATTTTATAAAATATTAAAAGCATATTTAATAAATATTTTTAAAGCTTAAAAAACGAGATTATAAATAAATATTAAATAGTTAAAATTTAAAGTTATTAATATTAAATTTTTTAGCTATATAATTTTTATTAAAAATATTATTATTAATTAAAAAAAGTGGAAGCTATATTTATTTAAAAGCTTTTTAAACGCGTTAAATAATTTTAATTTTTTTTTAGGTTTTATAATTTTTATCGATAATTTATATTAAATTTTAGCTAAATAACTAAGCTATTTTATAAATTTATAGCTATAAAAAAGTGGGAATAAATTAAAAAATATTATTAAGCTTTTAAAAAGCTTAAAATGCTATTTATTAACGCTTTTTTATTTATTTATTTTAAAAAAGATTATAATATTTAAATAAAAATAAACGTATTTAATAAAATAATAATAAATGTGTTTTTTTTTTAAAATTAAGCAAGGTATAATATTTTATTACGTTTCTTTTTTAAAATTATAAATTTAATAAAATATAATTCTAAGATTTATAATAAAAAATTATTAGCTATTATTAAATCTTTTAAAAAATAGGGATATTTTTTAGTTTTTTATAAGCGTACCTTTAAAATATATATTAATTATAAAGCATTTTAATATTTTATTATTAAACGTAAATTAAATAGCTATTAAATAAATTAAAATAAGCTTTTATTTTAATTTTATTTTATTTTATTTTATTAATTTAAAAAAAAAACCTAATAATAAATATGCTTTTATATAAAATAAAAAGCCTATTTATTTAACGCGCTATTAAATAATAAAATAAAATTCAAATATTACTTTTAAATAAAAAATTTAATAAAAAAGCGCTATTAACTAAAGTTTTTATTTTATATCTAATTTTAAAAAAAATGATATTAAAGATTTAAATAAACATTTAAATAATTTAGCGCTAATTAATGTTATTTTTATTATAAATTATATATTAAAGATTTTAAAGCTTTTATAAATTAAAGCGCGCTTTAAAAAAATAGTTATATTTTTTAAAATAAATTATTATTATATAAAAGTTATTTAATCGTTTTTAATAAAAGAAAATTATATATAAAATTATATAAAAAAATTTACGCTTTTTAATTAAAAATATATATAAAATATAATAAAATACGTAAAATAATACGCAAATAATATTAGGGTTATAATAAATTATGCTTTTAATTACGTATATAATCCCTTATAAACTTTTTATTTTTTTTATAAACCCTTTATTTTTTTAATAAAGCCCTTATTTTAAGTATTATATAATCGTTTATATAATTATTAGCTTCGTCGCGCGTTTTTTTAAAGACCTTTATAGCTTTTATAATTATATAAAAAAGCTTTATTTTTTTATTTACTTTAATTTTAATTTTTTTCTTTTTTATCTTTATTATTTTATAATTTATATAGCGTTTAAAGCTTTATTACATCTATTTTACTTTATTATTATTTATATTCGTTATAATATTATAATAAAGATTCGTAAATTTAATAATAGCTTTATTTTTATTATTTTTTATAAGCCCCTTATATAAAAGCTGTTTTAAAGCCTTATTTTTTACGCTTATATTTATCTTTTTTCCTTTTTTTTACGTTATAATTATTTTACGTACGCGCCTTTATTTTATATAATTTGAAGCTATTATAAAAATTTATAAAAGCTTATAAAGCTTATTATAAAAAGCGTTTAAAACGCTATAAAGCTATATAACTTAAAATTAATATAAAATATATAAAATATAAAGCTTATATAAAAATTATTAACGTTATTAATATTTAAAGCATAGCGTTATATAATTATAAAAAACCTAGGGTTTTTAAAAGGTTTAAAACTTTTTTATCCCCCCTTTTTTTTCCTTTAGCTTTTTTAATTAAATAGCGCGTTAACGCTATATTAAAACGCGTAATAAAGCTTATTATTTTTTAATATAAATAAAATAATGCTTTAAAAACACGTTTTATTTATTTAAAGCCTTATATTATTTTTATATAAAAGCCTGCTATTTTTTTTATGCTTTATTATTTTATTATATTTTTTATAATTAAACGCGGCATTAGCGCTTTTTTAAACGATAAGCCGCGTGCGTTTATTATTATTATTTTTATTTTTTTTATTACGTTTTTTATATAAGCTTTAGCTTATAAACGAGAAAGCATGGCCCTTTTTTTTATTACACGTATAATATATAACATTTTATTTTTATTATTAAAATAAACTTTCTTTAACTAATTTATTAAGCTTTTAAACCTTTTTATATTTATAAATAACTAATTATTATAATTTATCGATTAAAAAAAGCTTATTATTAAAAAGCTTATAATAAATAATTAGCTTTTTTCCTTTATTATTTATTAAATTTTATAAATATATTTATTATTTATTATTAATATAATAAATATTATAAACTTATTTTTAATTAGCTTTAATTATTTTTATATAATCGATTAAATGTTTTTTTTATTAAATTATAAACGATAATAAAGTTTATTAAGCTTTATATAAATAATAACGATTTTTTTTAGCCGTTTTATTTTTTTATACGTTTTACGGCTTAAGCGTATATAAGCCCTAATTATAAAAAAAATAAGCTTCGCTAGCGTTTATCGCATAAGCTTTAGCTTTTCCCTGGCTTTTTTATCGCCTGCTTTGGCCTTAAGGTTAGCTTTGCTAAATGCTATGCGAAATGTGCGTTTTTCGATTAAGAGCGCTTAAAGATCCGTGCGGTTGCTATTATAGAGAGCGGCAGCGAAAGCGCAGGCGATTTGGACGATTCTGACGATTCTGATGTTGATAAGTTGTACGGAGCGCTTATGGAGCTCCCCTGCTAGGAGCCCGTTATGATTCCGGCTTTTCCGCTTGCTTTGCGCGTCGCCTTCTCCTCCGCGCCGTCTTTTTCGTCTTGTGTGCGCTCTTATACGCCTGGAGTATTACGTCCCTCCAGGAGCTCCCCGGCCTTTTCTCCTGCTTTGTTTTTTTTTCGTGCGCGCTTTTCTATGCTATAAAGCTGCTTTAATTATGGTAGTATAGGATATTAGGCTTGGGAGTGCCTTGAGTTGAGAGTGGAGCGTACGCGGCTCTGCTAGAGAGCGTATGTTACCCTTTAGGGATATATGAGGATATTGTTAGGGAGCTCGATGGGTTGTATGTGTGTATGTGGCTCTTCTTCTCTTCTCTTCTTTTGGCTCCAGGCCTCTATAAACGTACGTAGATAGGTAGATAGACGGCTGGAGCATGCGTCGGGTGCGAGCTGAGCTCTCATCCATCTGTGATGAGAGCTTAGGGGGGGGGTAGTGTCAGGGCCATGGCGAGCCATGCCCCTGACCACGTATGTGGTCCCTTGTGGACCCCCTATTTCCCTTGTGGACCCCCTATTTCCCTTGTGGACCCCCTATTTCCCTGGTGGAGCCCCTATTCTGGGCATCGTACGATCGTCTATGCGATCGCCGGCTTCGCCGCGCGTCCCTTCAGGGACCCCTGCAGCTCCCATGGCTATATAAGGGAGCTCTGCTCCCTCATCTGCCCTGGTTCTGATTTTTTTTCTTCTTTATCTTTATTATCTTATAGTTTATATAGCGTTTAAAGCTTTATTACGTCTGCTTTATCTCGTTATCGCCCACGCTCGCCGTAATAAATAATATAATTAATTAAATATAAAAAGTTATATTAATAAATATTATATTTATTATATTTAATATTTATAAACGTAAAATAATTAATAAAAGCTTATAAATTTATTATAACTTTTATTTATTTTTTAATAAATTTAATAATATATTTTTATAAATTTTAAAACGTTTTTAAAAAATAAAAAAGGTTATAATATTATATTTATTATAATAAATTATTTAAAAAAGCGATATTTTTTATTTTTTATAAATAAAATTTATATAATTTAAATGCTTGCTTATTTTTATTTTTATTATATTTAACGGATTTATAATACGCTAAAAATAATTATTTAAAATCAAGGTCTTTAATTTATAATATAATTTATAAAAAAGTTAATAAAATTAATAAATATTAATTTTATTTATTTTATTATTAAATATATATTTATTAATAAGTAAAATAAAGTGTTTATTTAATTTATATAATAAAAGTTTTATTTTTTTATAAATTATTTTTAAAACGATTAAAATAATTTATTATTTTATATAAATTTTACGTATATTATATAATTATATAAAAATATTAAACTTTTATTATTAAAAATAAAGTTTAAATTTAATTTACGTATAATATTTAATTAAAAAATGCGTATAATACGGGGTAAAATAATTATAAAGCGTTTAAATTAAAAG